>CANSZD010000067.1:0-1200000 GCA_947648045.1 Beta corolliflora | reverse complement strand
ACTGGATGATTGACGTTTTATGCTAGTTTCACTAGACTAAATGGACTGCCTTTATGGAGTTATGGGTGATTAGCTTCGTTAGGTCAAAGGGTGCCGTTATGGTCTTAAGGGTGACTAGCTTAGCGGAGTCAAGGGGTGCCGTTATGGCCTTAAGGGTGACTATCTTAGCTAAGTCAAGGGGTGCCATTATGGTCTTAAGGGTGACTAGCTTTGCTAAGTCAAAGGGGTGCCGTTATGGTCTTAAGGATGACTAGCCTCGCTAGGTCAAAGGGTGTCCTTATGGTCTTAAGGATGACTAGCTTCGCTAGGTCAAAGGGTGCCGTTATGGTCTTAAGGATGACTAGCTTCGCCAAGTCAAAGGGTGCCGTTATGGTCTTTAAGGGATGCTAGCTTCGCTAGACTTAATGGTTTGGACTTCGTCCTATATTGGTTTAGAAAAAGACTGGATAGACTTAGGAAATGAGTTGGGCCTTATATGGTCCAAATTTTGGACTTAGTCTATATTGGTTTTTAGTTAGACTTGGAAATGCACATGGGCTGGACACTGGAAATGGACTAGGGTTGGACTTAGAATGGAATAGACTGGGATTAGACTTAGACTGGGCTTGATATAGACTAGGGTTCACATAGAGATGCAAATGGGCCTAGATTTTGACATGAACTAGACTTATATGGGCCTAAGATTGACTCTAATGCTAGCACGCCTAATATGAATGCATGCACTCAAATTTAGAAGGACCTAATATGAATGCAAAATGGACTCTAATGCATATGGGCCTAGAATAAATGCAAGATGGACTCTAATGCATATGGGCCTAAAATGAATGCAAGTGGGTTGGATTTGGTTGAATGGATTGAATTGGTGAAGGTGTTTGGACTGGGCTTATAATTTTCAAAATTCATTTTTGAAAGAAGCCCCTTGTTTTTATCTTTTGTTAGGAAAAGATGATGGATTAATTTTGAAAATATTTTTTTTTTCAATGTCTCGTATGAAGATGATTGGTAAATATTTTTTGATAAAGGTAGAATAGACATGGATGTAGGATTGATTTTAAAAAAAATGTAAGATTTTGAAATTTGTTGAATTTGGTAAGGTAAGATCGATAGGGAAGATTAGTTGAACAGCAGGGAGAAAATGGGAAGAGGTAGAAATGCATGACACCTCTAACTCTACAATGACCACTTTTGATGTACTTTTTTAGGACAGACTCGACCTTGCATGAAAAGACTGTTTTTTTCGAATTAGGTGAGACCTTTAATTAGACCATGCACTACGCGGATGCAGACAGAGAAACATAGGACTGAACGTAGGATCGACCATTACGACGACTAAATCGACGAAAAGCGCGCGATGCACAGACTGCGTGCCGCGTAAGATTTGCTGCGCGCGGCGCATAGTCGTGCGTCTGGCGCGGGAGTGGTGCGCCAGGCGCAACTTAATGCACTTGGCGCACTACTCCCCGACACGTTTTTCGGGGATTTAGCCGACGTATCGGCCGATTGAAGAATATTTTATTGTTTGTTAGACGCGATTTTAGGAACGCCGCATAATAATGACAATTTGACAAGATAATAACAGGCAAAAATTGCAATCACAGGCAGATGTCATATAATATGGATGCAAAAGTTCCAACCTAAAGTCCAGTTCTATGTTTGAAACTATTGGTCAGGTTTAGGTTCAGTCTGAAAAGGGTCCATGACTAAGAGATTGATCCCACGCTTCGTACCCCTACTTAAAGAGGTGGTCACGTGTAAGACGCACTCCAGTTCTCAAGGCAGGAACAAGAGAACAATGCTATGGTTGGGTAGGCTTGCTTATAACTAAGATTCAACACTATCGCTCAGGAAGCTTTTTGGAAGGACAAAGCGCAACCCCCCCCCCCCTCCGGGGGGTGACGTCACACATAGAAAATGTGCTAATGAGGCAACGTAGATTGTCCTTATTGTGGATGAACAATAACCATGCATATGCAAAACAGTATATTATTCAAAGGCATAAAAGGAGAATGAATCGTATTTTTCAAGTTTCACCCACTCATTTAAAAAAAATTAATGTTTTTTTAAAATCCTCCCCAGTGAAGTCGCCAAATTGTAGGCGTGTTTTTATTTCGCCTACACGGGATGAACGCGTATTTGTATTTGACTACCTCACTGTAAAGGTTTTATTGAAAATTATTTTGAAAGAAGTCGCCAATAATTCTTTTTAGGAAGAATCATAAACCTAATTGGATATGGGAAAACCGTAGGGACAAATTATCCAATGTAGGTTTCTTCGTCTAGACTCCATACATGGTCAAAATGAACCAAAGATTGAGTTCGGGGGTGAGGGTACGAATATAGTCATAATGAACCACATTCGCCCAAAGTTGGCCTCTACTAAATATCGATTCATTACAAATTTTATGCCCAAGAATAATCATATAATGTTTCAAAGCACCCTAAAAATTATTAATCTAAGTTGGTTCAGGAAACACATAAAAAGACTAACTATTTAGTGACAAGTTATTATGCAATCATATTACAAGGAATCTAACAGGTTGTCCAAATTAATCTGGTTAATGTTAGAACAATTATTTATGTCTTGTTTAGCAAAAATAACATGTGGGTGACAAAAGCAATAAATCAGGCAAACATATAATATGAATAGAATGATCAGGCAATCATATGACCCACAAAGGCATGAATAATACTAATATGAATATATAATAAAGTATAGAAAAGGGGTTAGAATATATACAGTAGCATGATTATTGCTTAAAGATCTACATCATGAAATAAATTGTTAATAACTTCAAGGCAATAAATATAATTGATTATTCAAGGATCCTCAGGAATTATACATATACGGCTTAGATTGAAGAGCGCGACGATATTTAGGCGGAGCAATCGTGGAACGAGGAACGTATTATGATTAGGAATTGAAATTGACTTGAAAGGATTGAAGTATTGTGAGATTCATAATAGTATACGTAAGTGTTCGTAAGGATTTTGTGTTCGTAATAATAATAATGAAAAGCCGTCCGTAATTCAGCAAAATCACGAATATTTATAGACAAAAGGGAGAGTACGCCTCTCGCACGTCCTGCGCCAGACACAAGCCTACGTGGCAGGCGCAATGCCACGCGTCAGGCGCACATTGGTGTGCCTGACGCGGCCAGCCCAATCACATTTAAACATGTGTAAACGCGTTTTTGAAAAGATAGAAAAGAAAGTTTGCGTCTCACACAGGACTTGCGTCAGACGTAGGACTCTGTGTGAGTCACAAATCCACGTGTCAGGCGCTCATTGGCTCGCCTGACGCGTTCTGACCTATGCGTTGGACGCACGTGGCGCGCTGAGCGCAACCGCCTCGTCCGGCGCATATTCCAGCATATTCGGTTTTTGATTGTACGCGTGCTTTAAAGATACTTTTTTATCCCTAAAATCCGGGGATTGAATTTCACGGATGTAAAATCTGATTTATATTTAAAATGTTTATCAAAAATATTTATAAAAAATATTTATTAAAATAATAAGTATTTAATTAGGCTCAAAATACAATTAATCATCATAAACAATTAATTGGGCTTTAGAATATAATTTCAAAACACAATTTTGGATTGGTTCTTTAGATTGCTCTTCCCTTGGGTCGCGCCAACTAATACCGCGGTATGTTTCATCATTGGATTCTTAAATGGGGAGACACGATTATGTGTCTACAGTTAACGAGAAAAAGAAAAACGAAGGAAAGAAGAAGAAAGAGAGAAAATAAAACCATAAAAGGAAAGGAAAAGAGAAGGAGGCTGCGACAACGGCTCCAACGGACGGTGGCAAGCGTGCAGGAGGTAGGGTCGGGGTATACATGAGGAGGAGGATAGAGAGAGTGACCGGCGTTGGAGGATAAAGAAAAGAAAGAAAAAGAAGAAATATTAGGGTTTGTACATTAATGAAAACGAGGGCAAAATTTTTGAGTGCGTCCCCTATTTATTGATTTTGATTCTCCTACCTGTATTAGGAAACTTAATTAAATATTTAATAAAACATTATATAAGCACTTTAATTAATGGAACCATTAATTAAATAATTAACCTTTAGTCCTAAAATTAATTTTAAGAAAATAAATTCATACTTTTTTGAAATAAAAATTAATTCATTGATTTAAAGTCATACGACATCTACAAAATAAATGAAAACCAGCAAAGATATATATGTCGGTGACTTTTGCAATTTTTCCATATAGTGTTAGGATTCTTAGGAGCAAACACTTCATGAACAAGAGCAAAACAAGAACGCACACAAGCTAAGATTTTTAGTGGGTAATTACAATTACATACTAAACAATTTATAAGCTACTCTTAATGATCTCTTTATCTTTTGTCTGAGTATCATTAGTACACTTGTAAAAAAAATGTTCGTAAAACAAAAAAAAATAGTAGCTAGTGTGTTGTATATATAACAATTTTTTATGCATAATTTTGTCCACTAATATTGATAATAATCTATGGAAATTAAAAAAAAAGTGATATTTTTGAAATATTTTTTTTGTGTAGAGAAAGCCACAAGGGAAAATGATGTAGACAGGATTCGATCCCAAGTCTTAGGTATACCGTATCCCAAGACTTTAACCAACTAATCTTGTAGACATCCATGGCATTTTAGAAATAAGAATTGAGATAAATCAAACAATATTTTACGTATTTAAATTTTATTTATATAATTCTCAAAGAAATCTCGACGAGGTTAGTATATGAATAATGTAAAAGCAAAAACGTTGCAACGAATCAAAGAAAACAAAGGTAATAACAGTTGCACATTATATACTTCCACATGAATCAAACACTTTTTGACACGAGCATCAAAGCCTTCTCAAATGGTAAGTTTGTGGACTTTCATCCATGCAATATAAATCTATGTCATATCCTTAATTACGGCACAATATGAGCATTAATTTGAGACAAGGGAGTACATATCACTTCAGATGAACGTACTCCTTTCATAACTGGGACTTTAATAAGCTAGAACTGAAAACAGTTAAATGTATACACATATCACCTCCCTTTTGTTAGGCTATGTGTTCCTTCCTACGTGGATTTATATATATATATGAGTATTTTTTGGTGGGTAATTAAGTATGCTTGAGGACCTTAAGTTTCTAAAGCTTCTCTAGGAAGCTTCTTATGTTGATTTCTTGTGTGCAACTATCACATGTTTGGGAAGTATGCCAGTGACACAAAAAATTATCAAAGAGCAAAATCTAAAGAACAGGTGAAGAAAATTGCTTCACGTTCTTTTGTTTTTGTTTTTGTTTTTGTTTTCTGACATCGGTTGAAATTTGTACGAACCCAAATTTGCATAAAAGTAAAAGTTTACAAAGTACAAATAAGAAGCTGCAACACTATGGCATTATTACACAATCTACTAAACAAACAAAATACACAATGTTGAAAATCATAATAGTAGGCCCTTCTTGTGTTGGTTCTCGATTGTTGAGTTCGCTTTGTTTACTCCACCACTCAGGAGTCATCGATCCAAGGATACTTGTGGCTGAGATTTCCTTATAGGCACTAGTGGAAAAATAAGGAAGGGTTGCGGTCAAAACAGCCCTAAGGGCTGCGTTTTTTGCCAGCAGTCCTTTCCGTAGCAGCCCTTCAATAGCAAAAACCCCTTCACAACAAAGGGATGCGGTTCAAGCCAAAAACGCAGCCCTTCTTTAAGTGAAGGGCTGCGGTTTAAGCTTAAAACCGCAGCCCTTCGTATTCCTATGTCTTTTTTTAAAAAAATAAATTTGCCCTGCATGCCCACCCCTGCACTCCCCCCCCCCGCCCCCGCCCCCCGCACGCCCCGCCCACCCCCCGCCGCCCCACCCCCCCCCCCACCCCCCCCCACCCCACCCCCCCCCCGCACTCCCCCACCCACCCCACACCCACCCCACCCCCGCACTCCCCCACCCACCCCACACCCAAACCACCCCCCCGCACTCCCCCGCCCTGCTAGCCCCGCACGCCCCACCCCAACCCCCCACGCCCACCCCCGCACTCCCCCCAAGCCCACCCATGCACTCCCCCCAAGCCCCGCTCCCCCCACCCCCGCCCACCCCCCAACACCCACCCCGCCCACCCCATCCCCCCCCCCGCCCACCCCCCGCCCCCCCACCCCTAGCCCACCCCGCCCCCCCCCCCCCATCCCCCGCACTCCCCCACCCCCGCCCCCACACCCACCCTACCCCCCCCACACCCACCCCGCCCCCACCCACCCCCGCACTCCCCCCCACACCCCCACCCCACCCCCCGCACCCCACCCCCCACCCAAAACCTCCCTTCGACACAAAAAAAAACCGATCAAATTGCAATAATATATGACAAGTTTTTGAACGTAATAATTAACTTTAAATATGTATATTTAATAATGTAAAAAGTGTACATATAATTGATACAAACTAGTAGATGTAGCTAATTATATCACGAATTCCACCAAAATGTATCATAAGCAATCATCACAAAGGTGGGACGCCAACTTCTCCCGAACTTCATGTAATTCGTCTGTGGTGAAGGCCCTCAAGCTTGGTGTGTTATTCATATAAACCTTGCAAAACAACCAAGGAATAAACACATAATATAAGAATTCAATCATTTACCGTAGTTAGTAGTTCTAAAAATGACATATACCTTCCCGAAATTCGATCAAAAACAAATGCAAGCCTAAAAATCTACACACTAGTTATATTATACCTCATATTATCATATTCAAAAAAAAAATGGAGTTAAATGACTCGAGAAACAGGAATTGGACGCGAAAAGGCAAAAATAGGCCTAAAATCACATTTATGTTCCCGATATACAACCAACAACAAATGCAAGCCTAAGAATCTACACAATAGTTACATTATACCTCATATTATCATGTTCAAAATGAAATTGGGGTTAGATGACGCGATAAGTACGAATTGGACGCGAAAAGGCAAAAATAGGCCTAAAATGCCCTTTTCGTTCCCAAAATTCAACCTACAACAATTGCAAGCCTAAAAATCTACACAATAGTTACATTATGCCTAATATTATCATGTTCAAAATGAATTTTGGGTTAAATGACTCGATAAGTACGATTTGGAAGCGTAAAAGGCAAAAATAGGCCTAAAAATGACATTTTCGTTCCCAAAAATATGCATGTGCTACTTTGGTTTCTAAACCAATTAATACCTATTACCAATCGATCTAATCTAAACTAACATATACTAATAAGTTACATACCTTTTGAAGATCATCGACGTTAGTGCAATGGTTGACGATATCGAACATGTACCTCAGCACGTAATAGCCACATGCAAGTCCATCATCTTGTTGCGGACACTAAATGTTCACCAAAGGATGCATCCAATGACATTCATGTTAGATGTGTAGTATGTGGCTAAAAGTGTTTCTATATAAGGACAAATAAATTAGTCATGTTACCTCGACTGATATCCAAACAGGAGCTTTTGGTGCTCGAAGTCCTGTTGCACTAATATGCTTCATCACACTACATCAATACATTATTATAAGATTAGATGTACTAACTGTTTATATATATAAAGATGATGAATAATGTGTAATATCAATAAGTGAGCATTTATTGAGTTTCGATTAGGCTACCTATTTAACAATGATTTGATTAGTAAGGACCGTGGTGGTTGTCGACGCAAAGAATCAAAGTGGTAGACTTCGTTACGTGACAAACATATTGCAAGCAGTGTCCAATGAGCCCTACAACAAGAAAATATAGTTATTATTAATCGTAGAACAATTAATAGGTCAATTTAATTATCGAATAATAAAAGTGAAGCGAGTTTAACAAGCATACTTTTCAATAAAAGGAACAAGAATGATCTGATGATATCCAAAACGAGATGATGCTTTGAAACTCATATCGAGATACTCTTTCACTTCGGCTTTGTTTTGTAAGCAATTGTCATCTCGTATTATGTTTGGACATAACCAACCAAACATTGACTCATCACTAGATGTTGCAATCAATTCATTGTATAATAACCTGAGAAATCATATTGATTAAAAGTAAACTTACTTATTATGGAAGTTGAATTGAAAACTACTTAAGGCATATGTATATGTATATTTAATTTATATACTTATGTATTACCTCATGAATGTTTGTATCATGGAAACATTCAACTCTACCCCACATAAGAATTCTTTAATATCGACCTTAGAAATGATTGTCGATGACTCCTCAAAGTAGTGGAATTGTTGCTCCCCCAAAGGAACCTCAATTGTACTATGATCGGGTAAATCGCTAGCGCACTCATGTAACCAATAGCATGGGATACTAAGGCCTCGCACCACCTCTGGCTCGATAATAAGTGGATTCTTTGTCATAGAAACATTTCCCTTCAACACATTTCGTTCACCTTCATCACGTAAACTTGCCTTCTTATCAGGTGAACAGGCCTTCTTTGCCTTCCTGTCATGTGAGCTGGCCTTTCCCCAAACCTAGTAATTAGTTAAAAGTAAAGATATTACTAACTATCATAGGAAATAGAAAAGAAAACACGCATATATATATGTATGTTAATCATTGTACCTCATCTGAAAACCGCACCAATGTACGCGGCCATAGAACATAACTGCCAAGGGCATCATTCAGTAACTGTAGACCAACTTCTGGCTTCGGCAGCAGAAGAGGTAATTCTTCGAAACCAGACACAATTTCATTGAAGGTGACCACATAGTGATTATCATCCACTAACTGGTTATGCAATCGTACTCGGTCATTAGGGGGTTGTGCATCATCCACTAATAGGGTTGCAGTTAGCCTAAAAACCGCAGCCCTTCATACTGTACGAAGGGCTGCGTTTTCTTGTTAACCGCAGCCCTTCACTAAAAGGGATGCGGTTTCCTTTAAAACCGCAGCCCTTCATACAAGAAGGGCTGCGTTTTAAAAAAAACGCAGCCCTTCCAGTGCAGCCCTTCTTTTTTTTCCCCTAGTGAGGAGACATAAATTATGTCGAGCCGGTACACACTACGGAACTTCTTGAATAACCTATGGAACTTGGGAGATAAGAAAGTAAGCATCGAAGCGAAAGACTAAAAATACCCCCGAGGAGTTTGGAGAGAACTTATGGATTTACCACAAGTCTCGCAAGTCAATAAACATGACTCTGTTAGCATGCTATGAACCCCAAAAAATAGGGAGCAACGTTAAGATGAACGATTTGAAAGTATTCAGAACGGAACTCAACACTAACCTAATGTGAGGATTAACAAAGTTAATCCCCAAGACCAAACGACAATCAAACCTCGAGAGCACCAAATCTTCCTAACGCCACATCCTCCTCCTTCCCTCGTCAAACAACCTGAAAAACCTCCAAGACCAAATTTGAAGAGGATGAAGTCCTCCATTAAACTCCCAATAACACTTCCTCCATTACCCAAAACCCATTATCTGGAGGGGGAGAGAACTCTACCAATAAATCCCCCGTATACCAAGAAACAAACCACAACTCCTTAATTAATTTTCTTTATCTCTGACATTGACATACACTCACAGTATATCCTAAAGCGATGCACACAAACGAAAACCATAATTGAACACCACAATCAAAAACCTCACAAGGACAACTTTCAACACACCAGGAAAGAGACCAAACTCAAGCTACCCTCATCAACACAATGCAACACAACATAGACATAAAACTAAGTGTAATTCAGCTTTCAACTAAAGAAAATACCAAACTAACTAAATCAAACAAAAAAAGGAGCACCTAAACTAGACTCCTACGGCAAGAAGAATAAAGAGAGGAAACAAGTAATCAATTTACAATCACTTGTGAAGAGAAACAAACCTCTTGAAGACCCAGAACCCCGCCATGGTGACAGTTGAATCACGCGATGCTGAGCACTCCAATACCAAAAACAGAGACCCGACCCTAACCCGATCTTTACCTTCACCGTCAAGATTGGTGTATTCAAAAACCACAAGACAACAGCGACGGGGTTAACTCCAATATTAAAGTGGTCTAAATCTCCTTTAAACCCAGATATAAAAACTTCTATTTAGCACCTCTTTTGCAAAGAACCCTAACCCTAACTTTACCTTTTACTGGCGAGATTATTGGTAGCCACGTTAAGGGTAGCTTTGAAATTAGAAGCCAGAAGTCCTTTGAAAATCCGAAGTAGTTCGCTCTGCTCAAAGCACGGTCTAGCTAACACTATATTCGCCGACAATTGATCGCCGACGACCTGAGACGAGTGGCGTAGCTCAGGCCAGTGGCGACAGAGAGGCGACTATTTGGGGTTTGTGCTTTAGAGAAAGTGAGGAGAGTTTTCTTTTAGACAAAGAAGGTTTCTTTTATTACATATGCTACCTTGTTAACGTTCTTCTAGGCACCACTTAAGAAAACACCTCCGATCAAAGGTTCCCATGAATCGATTTGACTGAAAATTTGGCAGCTTATTATAGACATCTTGGGATACTTTCTGGATGCATGATCATAAGTGTACAAATTAAAACTCTGTTTTGAGATGATATTTCACACTCTTTCTCTTCTCGAGTTCTATGTGATTGTCTTGCATGGCATAAATTAACTATACATTGTAAATTTAGAATTAGCTTTGTGTAACCTCCTTTTATCATCATAAGAACAATTAGGTTGACTCTCCCATAGTCCCCTGAATATTATCTTCACATTAAAGGGATTTTCCACGTAAAAATCCTTATGTCCTTACTTGATTTTTCATATTAGTCAATAACATATTTTCTTATGACTATATATGAGTTGATATTGTTGGATTATTTCGATTGGAGCGATGAATTATACTTATTGTGCAGCCTGTGCTTAGGTGCGAGTTTGAACAAACTGGAATTAGGAAATTTCTTTGATGGTTGTTTTATACTTGAATATTTACGCAAGAGGTTTGTTTACAGCATCACCAAGTTATGAGAGCCACCATATATTTTTGATTTCACCACGGGTTTTCTAAACATCAGCACTACTACTCTGGTAGCATTGTTAGTTTATATGGTATTCACTATCATCTCTAGAAAAAAAAAAGATGAAGTATTTGTTATAAATCAAAAGCTTGCATTTACGTACATTAATTACTGGAAAAACTAGAAGGTTAAAATAACGAGCAATGAGCCAATTTAGTTCAGCTTAATATATCACTTAATATTATTGTTTCACATTATTAGATTTAGACAAACTTGTTACTATTTAAAAACAAAAATAATGTAAAGAATAATTTAATAACGATCAAACTGAACATGACGACAATTTAATTTGAACATGAAGGAGTATAATGGTACAAAAAAGTGGAATAGAAATTATGGACTCATAAGTTTATGGGTTTTTTCTACAATGGGTTAAACCACATTAATGATGAAGTTCATGCAAAGTCTCTTTGACAAAAACTTGAATCCCTTTATGGAAGCAAGTACGAAAATAATAAATTGTACTTAATCAAGAAGTTGATGGGATTGAAAGACTGAGAAACGATTACTTATGTGTTCCAGCAATTGTTTACCATGGAAGTATAATTTAAATGTTTAATGATGAAATTCAGGGACTTTTATTGCTTGGTACTCAACCTAATTCATGAGAAACTTTCACAATGACACCTTATAAAGCCCTGTTCTTTTGGACTTATGTTTAGTTCTGTCAGTTCAGTTTCTCGCAGTTTAGTTCAATTCAGAGTTCTGACACTCTGTCATGTTCAGCTTTCTCGCAGTTCAGTTTAATTCAGCTTCTCGCATTTCAATTTAGTTCAGTTTCTCCCAGCCTCAAAGACAGGGTCGGATTTTGGCATGTGCATAAAGGTCTACAACACAGGGCCACATTTTCTAGGGACCCAATATTAAGTTTAAGCCCGGTTAGAGAAAAAAAATCTGATATTTTTCTCATACAATGAATACTCCTTTCTCTCTCTTCTATTACTAATACATCTTTCCCAAAGTTTCCCAAGTCACGATTCTACTTATAATAGGGGGCCTCATTTTGTTAGCAGGGCCACAAGATTCTAAAACACGGCCCTGCTCAAAGAACAAGGCCTAACTCAACCCCACAAGATAAAGTCACTTGGATTCTTCTAAGCTTGGCATCTTGAATGAGTAGATGAGAAAGAAATCTCACGGCCTGTCATCTTAGTGATCAGAAAAAGTATGGTGTAATCTCTTCGGATATAGTATGTACGTAGGATAGAAAATTAGCTGATTTGTTAACCAAACTGTGCCATCGAGTAAAAAACCAATTATAGAATATGCTAAAAAGATGGGGTTGGCCCGCTTGAATAGGAACTAGTGATGGATGCCCAACTTGCATTTCTTTACCAAGTTGGCAAGTTCAATGGGTCAAATGAAGTTATCTGGAGACCACTTTCTGCTAGGCATGACAATTCTCAATGGATATCATGGTTTTAAAATACGGATGAAAACTCGAAATAAATGGATGATAGGCGGGTGACGGGTGAACTGGGCGACGGATCCGGGTCGGATTGTGGTGATAATTTTCCATACATCACCCGATCCATCACCCATTTATCACACGACTGTTGCGTCCAAGTTATGCGTTATTCTTAATCCCATTTTTTTATCCTTCTGGTTAGCAGTTAGGCCTAAGCGTTGAAGATTGTATTTGTTTTAGTCTTAGAAGGTTTAGAAATGATGTATTGATTTTTGTCTCCTAGTTCCTATTTTTGTGAGTTTTGAAGAGAAAGGTTGTTTCTAGGTGCTCCCGCTTTATCCCGAATGTTCGAGAAACAATACTAGCAAGCTCGGGAATTTTGTCAAGTGAAGATCACATGAAAATGTTGTTGGAAATAGCAGCAACAAGGATCCAAAGTTCTTCAGCAACAACCAACAAGCAGCAGCGTCAAGAACGAGACAAGCCTTGGTCGGACCTCGCGACATACCTCGCACCTCGCGACCTGCCTGTTAGCCTAGCTCACACCTCGTGATCACGGTCACGGGTCGTGACCTTCCCTCATTCCAAATTCTACAACATTGTTCGTGGTAAGTTACTCGTCCCACTTCTCGACGCTCTTTGCACCTCGCGACCATTAGCCGATCGACTTGGTAGATTTCCTCGACGATTGGGTTTCCTTGGATATAAAAAAAACCTATTTCATTTGGGCAAAGAGAGGAAGAGACAAAAACAGACACTAGTAGAAATATACCCTATTGCTGCTATTGAATTGTTGTGGTTTTACCCATACATAGTAATAAATTTCGTGAGTAGGAAAAAAAGTGTGCAAAACAATATGTTGCTGCGGTTCCTTCCCAAAACCGCAGCAATATGTTAAAATATTTTTATTATTTAATCTATTGCTGCGGTTCTTACAGAAAACCGCAGCAATAGGTTCATTTTATTACTCCCTCCGTCCTATAATATAGTGCTTGTTTCTTTTTTACACGGTCTCCAATATGGACCTTTGACCGTTGATATCTTCAATTCCTTATTAATAAAAAATATAAAAAGTTGATGTTATGAAACTACATATTGAGGCGAATCTAACAAGATCCCACATGAGTATGTTTTCTTGTATATATTAATGAGAATGTTTGGTCAAAGATTTTAAAGTTTGACCCACCTAAAATGAAATAGGCACTATATTATGGGACGGAGGGAGTAGTATAAAACGTGCGATAGGGTTTGTTCACTAGGCGTTGTTTCATCATCTTCTTCTCACGCACTCATTCTCACCCTTCACCCTCTCACTGCTCCTTCATGGCTTCACTCATTCTCAAAATCCTCTGTCACTCCTCCTTCATTCTTCACTCATTCTCACTCATTTCACCCTTCACCGTCTCTCACTCCTCTCAGTCTCTTGGATTCAGAAAACGTTGTGGGTGGCGCTGTGGCCGGAGTTGGTGTGGAAAGCGCCAAGATCTCGACGTGGGACGATGTTACGGCGCAAGAAAGATGACTTATTGGTGGGGCAAAATTAACGAGTCTTGGATGGAGATGACTATCGTGAAGAATTACAGAGGAGGAGTCGAGGACGTTGCGAAGAAGAAAGTGGGTGGCGGTCTGATGCTCTTTCATGTCTTTTATTTTGTTTTCTTTTTCCTTTTTTATTTCTCCCCTACTTCTGTTAGGATAGATTTAGGAGTATTTCCTAAATCTATCTATCTAGAAGTGTTTATTTTGAGATAATATTTATTAGTATTATATTTAATTTAGGATATGTGTTCCTAATTCTACCTAAGTTAGGTTTTATATGATGTACTATAAATATCCCTTTTGGGTTAATAATAACTCCAACCAATTTTCCTTTCAATCTATTTCGTCATGGTATCAAGAGCAAGTTAAGATCTTGGGTAAAAACTCAACAATATTGTTCTCTTGCCGGTGGGTTTGAGTTTTAAACCCACCGGCCAGATTTTTCCCTTCAAAGTTGAGATTTTTTTTTATTTGCCTGCTTTGTTCTCGGCTCTTCCGCTGCTGTCTTTGGGCACCGTCTTGATTGGTGTCTTTGCTGCCTTACTGTACGTGTTTGATGGCTAATTGATGTGTGTCATTATCTCACGGTGTTGACTACTATTGTTGCTGCATGTCTTCATGCGTTGTTGTGGCTTTTAATTGCCATATTGATTGTTGGGGTTTATTGGTTTAAATAATAAACCTTTTGTCTGCTACTACCGCTGCACCTTTGATGATGTGGCTCCGTATAATTTTCTTTAATTTCCAAGCCAAGTTTCTTCTGGCTGGTTTCTCTTCATGAATTGATTTGGTTTGGGACGAGTTGTTTCGTCTCATACCACTCCACCAATTAAGAACCTAACTTATTTGGTTCTTAATCATAAATTCTCCCCGTAAAAATTTTCGCCTCTCCCTGTGCTATGAGAGAGGGGTTTAATATGTTGTGAGTAGGGGTGTGCACAAACCGGTCCGGACCAGAATTTGGACCGGACCGGACCGGAGATTCCGGTCCGGTCCCCGGTCCGCCGAAAATCAGGATTTCGGTCCACCGGTCCGGTCCGGTCCAAACCCGGAAAATTCCGGTCCGGACCGGTTGGACCGGAATTTCTATTATTTTAGTAAAAAAAAAAGTTTATATGTTAAAAAAAAATTAAAAGGTAGAAAGTTAGAAACTTAAAAAGCTACTATTTATTCTTTTAGGATTATTGACATTAAAATTATTAATTTTTAATGTATATAAATCATAAATATATTTAAATAAAATAAAAAAGATTTTTTTTTTTTGAAAAAAAAAATTCCGGTCCAAGAGGTCCAGGACCGGACCGGACCGGAAAAATTCTGGTCCAGACCGGACCGGATCGGAATTTTTCCGGTCCGGTCCCGGTCCAAGAAAACCCCGGATTCCGGTCCACCGGTCCGGTCCGGTCCGGTCCTGGACCGGTGCACACCCCTAGTTGTGAGCACGGTTTTGCTCAGAAAAACCAGTATTTGAAGAGAGCTCGACTTTGCTCAAGAAAAGTCAATGTTTGATGTGAGCGTGATCTGCTCAAGAATTGTTACGGGTTCGACGAAAATAACGTTCCCGTTTTGTTAAAATATTTTGTGAGTTCGAAAAGAATGGCGTTCTCATCGAAAAGAAGAAAAAAAAATAGCGGGTTCGAAAAGAATGGCTTTCCCAACAATATATCTGTTTAATTTGATTTTACTTAAATTTTTTTGTTTCTCCAATCGTAACGTTCGTGTTACTGCCGTTACGATTGCGGGAGGGTGTTAGGATAGATTTAGGAGTATTTCCTAAATCTATCTATCTAGAAGTGTTTATTTAGAGATAATATTTATTAGTATTATATTTAGTTTAGGATATGTGTTCCTAATTCTACCTAAGTTAGGTTTTATATGATGTACTATAAATATCCCCTTTGGGTTAATAATAACCAGTGGCGTATCCAGGATTTCACCCACGTGGGTTCGGAATTAAAGAGACGTTAAACAAAAAAAGATCAATTTAAATTGCTTAGAAATAAAATACACCAATTCAAATTCGGAATTACAACCGATAAATACGAGAATAATTTCAAACTTTTTTCATCCAAACTTTTCATCCTTCATGAGTTCATTCACAAATTACTTAAAATTAAACAACTTTCTTGGCAATTGACAATTTGACATCACTAAATTATACTCTAAATCTCTAATTTCAATTCATCCAAGCATGAAGCATTCCAATAATTTCAATTTCAATTCATCCAAGCATGAAGCATTCCAATAATATCAATTCAATTCATCCAAGCATGAAGCATTCCAATGATATCAAATCAAATTATCCAAGCATGAAGCATTCCAATAATATCAATTCAATTCATCCAAGCATGAAGCATTCCAATAATATCAAATCAATTTATCCAAGCATGAAGCATTCCAATAATTTCAAATCAATTGGTAAATGAAATGAAAGTTTAAGCAAAGAATGAAAGAAATTAGTCAATTACCTAAACAAATTCATGAACATCATCTTGCAACATAGAAAGTCTTTTAGCAACTAATGACATCTTCAATTCCTTCTTTGAAATTGCTGATTTACTCTTTCCCTGCAAACCCATAAAAAACAAAACAACAGAGTTAGTAAAAACAGAAGAAAACCCAGAAAAAAAATTCAACAAAACCCATAAATATGAGAGAGAAACCAACCATGGTGGAAATTGAGGTAACAGAAAAATGATCAACTACGATATTTTTGCTCTTTTTTACTTGTATTTTTTATAAAACTTTTTGAAGATGTGAAGGATATAAAAGGAGGGAATTCTGGGGAGGAGAGAGAAAGTGGGTATGGGTATGGTCGTCAACTCGTCGGAGTGCGAGAAGAGCCTGGTCGTGGACTCGTGGTGGCGCCGCGTCGTGTCTTCCTTACTGCCTTTGTCGAGTTCAGTTTGGGAGTTAAACCCTAGGACTTGGGTTTGTGAAAATGAAAAGGGGGAGTCGAAGAGAGGAGAGAGAATTAGAGAGAAGAAAACCAGATTGAAGAAAAAAAAAGGAGCCAAGGAGGCTCGAACTCGGGACAATCACACGTGGGCTGACAGCTCATTAAGTTATCACGCGGAACCACTGAGCTACTGATGATCTAAGTGAACTCTATCGCGCTTCCTTCCTTATAACCTATTTTTATTTTTATTTTTTTTTCCAGAATTTTCTTTGTTTTTTTTCCAAATTTTTGTGGGTTCAGCTGAACCCACTGAACCCACGCTAGATCCGCCCCTGATAATAACTCCAACCAATTTTCCTTTCAATCTATTTCGTCAACTTCTTTTACTTTCACTTTTCAGTTTTCTTTTACCTTCCTTTGCCTTTTTTTTTCTTTTTTAATTTTCTTTTTATTTTTGTTTTTAATACTTTTAAGTTTTAACCCCTCTTCCAATGAAAAATGCAGATTTGAGCTTCTTCTCCAAAACTACTAGATTCTAACATCTTTGCTTCTTTTTTGAGCGGTGGTGGTGGTAGGGGAGGAGAGAGAATGTCAAAGTGCGGTCGTGCAGCTTGTTGTGCGAGTTGGTTGTCGTGGCAAATTTTGTGCGAGTTGGTCATTTTTTTATTGTAATCTTCATCTGTTGATTCTTAATTTTATGTGGTTTGTTAAATTTGGGGTTTGTCAGATCTAATATTGGATTTTTTGTGCTCAATTACTTCTTACTTTGTTGGGACTTTAATTTTTTTCATTCTTAATAATGGTGAAAGGTTTAATTATGTAACCACAAATTCTATAATGAGAAAATTTCAAGTTATACAAGTATACTTCAAACTATGAATTCATATACCTATTATGGTTACAATCATCAACCAATATCTATAATTTTGTATCTTTCACACTCCATAAAAAATATACAATTATCTAAAAAAAAAAAAAATCTTGCATATACCTATTGCTGCGGTTTTGGGCTACAACCGCAGCAATAGGTTGACCTATTTCCAGTATGGGACCTATTGCTGCTGTCTATTAGCGAAACCGCAGCAATAGGTGACCTAAACACTTTGCGGCGATCGTAAAACCGCAACAATAAGCCACTTAAAAACCGCGGTAATATATAATTATTCTACTAGTGAGAGCATAAAACCTAAACACTTTATTTCCCCTTCTTCTTCAATTCTCTTTAGTACATTTATTATGTTTTGGAATCAAACTACGTTGATCATAGCGTAAATCACTCTTTTGGGAATGATTGATTGAAACTTCAACTACTTATTGTGATATTCTCTATTCTCTACTATTTATCTTGGTTATCGTTTGATATCTTCATATATTATTTCATGATTGTTGCATAATTTGCTAGGAGTACTACTAGTTCAATTGTGTGATGAATCTACTGCTAGATTTAAGAATAGAATCATATTATTTTATTCTTTTATCATTTTGTAGCAAACTAGGGTTTAACATTAATGCAGATCATCATTCTTAAAACTTAGGGACAGTAAACTTACTGTTTGAATGTTATCGTATGTATGACATTGACAAGCCTACTGATTCTCTTTTATTATTGTTGCTTTTGAATTAAACTTAGACGCTGATCAGACTAGGTTATTTTTGTATGACATTGACAAGCCTACTGATTCTCTTTTATTATTGTTGCTTTTGAATTAAACTTAGACGCTGATCAGACTAGGTTATTTTTAATTTAGGGTATTATAGTCACGCTGATCATGTTCTTTAACTACAATTAAAGGAGATTTTATCTCAACAACGGGTAACCAAGGACCAAAGTAGAGTCGTGGTCTCAATGATCAATAAATTAGTTGTAATTGGACATTAATCGGACTCAAGATCTTTCTCTTATTGAATTATTGTTACTTTTAATTGCTTGTTTGGTTTACTTAGTGAAACATTCTTTCCAAACCCCCTTTTATTGGTGTAGGTGTACTTTTATTTCGCCTACGCGGTGTGAGTGCGTATTTGACTACCCCATTGTTAAGGTTTTATAAAAAACATTTTGGAAATAGAGAGAAGTCGCCTACAAGTCTTTAAAGGAAGACTCATAAACCTAATTGGATATGCGAAATCATAAGGACAACTTAGGGACTTATCCAATGTAGATTTCCCCGTCATGACTCCATTAATGGTCAATGAACTATAGATTGAGTTCGGGGGCGAGGGTACAAACATGGTCATGAACCACGTTCGCCCATTGGTGGCCTCTACTTAACACGATTCATTGCAAAGTTTATACCCAAGAACAACCAAATAATATTTTCGAGCACCCTAAAAATATTAGTCTAAGTTGGTTGATTAAACACATCAAAAGACAATTTTTTTTAGTGATATGTTATTAAGCAATCAAAATTACTTCCTAATAGGATGTTTAAATTATCTGATTAATATTAGAACAGTTCATTCGGGTCTTGATTACCAATAATAACATGTGAGGTGATGAAAAAATGAACAGGACAATCATAACATCATATATATATATATATATATATATATATATATATATATATATATATATATATATATATATATATATATATGAAAAATAAATAAAAAGAGAAGAGGTTAGAATATACAAAGGAACGGTTTTTATATTAAAGATCTGCATCATGAAAGAAATCGTTAGTAACTTCAATATAAAAATAAGAAATTTATATACCGGTGTGGCTTGGGTATGAGAAAATAACAACCTTCGGGAGGAGCAATCTTGAAGCCTTTCCACGAACACTTATGAAGATTAATCAAAGTATGTGTATATGAGTTTGTAAATATGTATTTGTGTGTTTGCCAATATATAAGTGTGAGACTATGAGAGTTTTGAGATAATCCGCAAGTATTCATGTGTATAGAGCGTATATTTGAAAAGTCTTTTTGGATCTGGAAAATCGTAGCATATTTATACGAAAATATTTAACAAAAGATAAAAAAAAAAACGGACTGCGTGTCTCGCAAAGAGTGCGCTAGGTGCACGTCTCTGCGTGACGCACAGAGACAAGTGTCAGGCGCAGATTGGTGTGCCTGACGCGGCACAGCCAGTGCACCGTGCGCACGTGGCGCGCCAGGCGCACGCCCTGCGTCAGACATGCTTTGACAGCCTTTTTCTTAAACGTGTTTTTAAATGATTTTCTTTTATATTTTAAATCCGAAAATCAATTTTACGAGATAAAATCGGATTTCAATTTTGAAAATTTCTTTGAAAATATTTATTTATTTATGAAAATATTTATTAAAATAATAAATAAAATCAATTAATTATCATGAATAATTAATTGGGCTTTTTCAAAGGATTTGGCTCAAAATACAATTTATTAGCAGGAATAATTAATTGGGGCTTAAAATATTGGGGTTTAAAATAGGATTTTTGATCTTTAATGCAAACAAATAAGCTTTACACTTTAAAACGATTTTGGGCCTGGCTATTCGGAGTTCGGACTGCTCTGTCTTTGGATCGGGCCAATTAAGACCGCAGTATGTTTCATCATTGTGTCCTTAAATGGGGAGACACGATTATGTGTCTACAGAAGCCCCCACTTTGACTGAGTTTCAGGAAATCGATAGTCAAAGTATACGATATCGGGACGGAGAACGATTATAAACGCTCTGCAGTTTAGAAATGATCTATATATCGCCGGTTTCTACAAAAAAAAAGTTAGTATGCAAGACGATAACTACAAGTAATCTGATTACCTGCAGGAGAAGATGTTAGACGATAACTACAAATTTGGAGGAACTACCATATATAGGAAGCCCCCACTTTGGGTAAGCTTGTCTTGAATTAGGTACTCTAAGCCTACATTAGAAGGTACTTGTCTTGGATTAAGCATTAATAGTTCTTCACTGGGATTCTTCTTTGGGAAGTTGATACAGGCAAAGTCAGATATCGCCAGAGACCATGGAATTATCGGAGAGTCCTTCAGGGAAAAGGAGAGCTTGGATTGAAAAAATAAAAAGTTTAAATTTGTGACTCAAATAAATATTCGTGGGAAAAGGCTTTGACGAGGCTAGGTTCAGACTCGAGTTTATGTCGGGATCTAGAAAGAGGCTCTTAAATTCAAGAAAGTCAAATCATTAGACCTTGATTGATTTATTTTATTGAAGCGGTCGGACCTCGAGATGAGGATTCCTACGTATCCTTGCGGAATCAGAACATTCGTAGTTCTGGATATGATTTTTTTCTCTTTTTTTTTTAGCCCTAACTTTTGCCTAGGCCGCCCTTTCGGGTTTTCAACCTAGCGGGTTTGGACATGCCTTGGAGAAAGAGTTAGGAAAGATTGAAAGGGTTTACGGCTTGAGGTTTTGATGAAGGTTTAAGGCTTGAGCTAAGGTAAGGATCATGCATTTTAATTACATGGGTTAAGGTTCTGATGGATTGAAGGATTTCAGAATGAGGGGTAGAACTTGTGTGCAAGCTCTATAGCTTGACTTTTTTCTTTGCCATTGACTTTTTTTTTTTGCATTTTTTATCCTATGCGTTTTCTTTTGCTTTTGCTTTTTTTTCGCACTTTGAATTTTTATTTTCTTTTTTTTTTTGCCTGCCATTTATTATTATTTTTATGTGGTAAGGCTTGCACACAAGTTTGTATAGTTTTAGGTATTGGAGGGTTTGAATGATATTTGTGGAGCTTTGATTTGAAAGGCTATTTGGCTAAGGATCATGGAGATAATGGTTTATGAGATTTTTATTTTTGATTGCATGAGGATGGCTTATGGATGATGGCTTTTTGGAATGATGGAGGGAAGAGGGACATAACTCTTAATCCAAAATACGTCCATTTTCTTTATTTTTTTATTCTTTTTTATTCCTTTTTTTCCAATTTTTTCCTCTTTATTAATCAAGGATCAGTAGGCGGTTTAAGCTTCATCATTGAATTAGCAGCATATATAAAATGATGGAAGGCTAATAAAAATAAATAAAAAATGCAATTATTTTATTAATTAAAAATAAATAAGACATAAGGCTTATTAGAATTAAAGTCCTAAATGACATAAACTCGACAGGAAAGGAAATATAGAAGCTAAGGGAAGGACTCTCCGACTCAAGCTAGAAGACTAGCGCTAAATGACTAATCCCCATGCATATTTAGGCACTGCTTAAGGGGTTGTTGTTGTTGTTGACTTTTGCCGCTGGCGGAACTGGCAGTCTACCATCTTCAACCATGTCCATTAGGGCATGCTTTAAAGTCCAGCACTGCGATGTCATATGCCCGTTTCCTTGATGGTACTTGTAGTAGGCATTAGGATTCCACTTCTTAGACCTATTCTCAAGTACAGGATCTGGAGTGGGACCAATAGGTTGGATTGCTCTTCTTGCATGGAGCCTAGTGAAGGCTTCTTCTACAGACATGTCTAAAGGAGTAAACGTTATTTGAGGCTTTTTAGAGGTGATCAACTTGGGCCCGGCCCGGCTTGAAAATGGGCGGGTTTTGGGCATGATTTCTCGGCCAGCGGTCGGCCCGACCCGATTTTTTGGGCAAAAATTTCGGGCCACGGGCGAACTTGAATATGAAAATTTAGGCTAATTTTTGGCACGGCCCGAATTAACGGGTTTTGGCACGGAAATTTCGGCCCGAGGCTTTGGCCTGAAACGGACCACTTTTTTTTGCCGAAGCCCGACCCGGCCTGGCCCATGATCACCTCTAAAGATTTTGATAACCTCTCTTCTCAGTAGTTACGGTGTTGATATCATTGCTTTTGGAGCCAGAAGGATTGTTGTTACTCTTCTTGAAAAAGTTATTATTATTACCACCCTTATTTTTAGAGGCTTGCACCTCTTCCTCAATCAGCAGACCAACCTTGTAGAGCTTCGTGAAAGACTCTATTGGTTGGAATTTAATATGTTCTTCGTACTTAGACTGCAGGTTACGGATCACCATTCGGACTTGGTCTTCTTCAGACGGCATGTTAGTCATTTGGGCGGCCTTTTCCCTCCATCTGTGTAAGGAAGGTGAAAAAATCTTCGTTGGAGTTTTATTTAGTTAATTCCAACTCACGAAGACTGATAGGAAGCTGAGTGTTGTATATGTACTGCTTGCATAACTCTTCTTTGATGTAGTCCTAGTCATTCAGCTTTGTTTTGGTCAGTGATCTGAACCACTTGGATGGATGTGCATCCAAGGTTAAGGGAAAGACATAAGCAAACAGGTCCTTGGTCAAGCCTTTGAGAGCCATAGAAATGAAGAAAGCTATCAAATGATCATCTGGGTCTTCGACCCCCTTGAATTTTGGGAGGTCAACCAATGCTAGCTTTTTAGGAAGCTTTTCCCTCAGTACAGGATCAATGATGTCATGGCCATGAGCCTGACCCTCGAGTGCAGGAATTGACTGGATCAATTGCTCGAGTTTTTCGAACCTCAAATCTACGTTGGACTTGATAGGAGGTGGCGGTGGTGGAGTGTCTTCCTCTTCACTTTCCTCAATTGTCAGTTTTTCTCTCAACGGCTTGATCTCTTTATCTTGTTCCTCAAGACGAGAGTTCATCAGTTGTAGATGAGCCATGATTGCATTGAGTTGTTCAGAAGCATCTCCCATCTCGGATGATGATTCAGAAGTTTCGGAAGATTCGTCTGAAAAAGTGAGAATTCGTTTGACAAGTCTGGGAGTAGGTTGACCTTGTTTCCTCTCTATCGGACGTTCCCAAGTTATAATCTCACGACCTGTTTTGAACAGAAATCGAATGGACCTCGTAATTTTTAAGAAATGACAAATTGAAATGAGAGATGAAAACGAGAAATTGGAAATGAGAAATGTAAATGGAATATAAGAGTGAAAATGGGAAATGAAAATGGAAAATTCGAAAAGGAAATGATAGATAAAAATGGGAAAAGGTATGGGCATTGGAGTAGTATGGGTCTAATTGTATGCAAATATAGACTAGACTGGACTATACAAGTAGACTGGACTCCATTATTGGGCTTTGGTGTTGATAGGAGAGACTAGACTTTGAACTTACAGGTGATTAAGCAGGCTAGACTTTAAGGAAGACTGGACAATAAGGGACACTAGACTCTTAACTTAAGGCAAGCAGGCTAGACAACTAGACTTTGAACTTAATGGTGAGCCAGCAGGCTAGACAACTAGACTTTGGAACTTACATTAGACCAAGCAGGCTAGACTCAAAAATTGCCTATGTGGACTTAAGGGATGCTAGCTTCGCTAAACTTAGGGGTTGCCATAATGGTCTTAAGGGATGAGTAGCTTCGCTAAACACAAAGGGTGCCTTTATGGTCTTAGGGATGACTAGCTTCGCTAGGTCAAAGGGTGCCGTTATGGTCTTAAGGGTGACTAGCTTTGTTAGGTCAAATGGTGTCGTTATGGTCTTAAGGATGAATAGCTTCGCTAGGTCAAAGGGTGCTGTTATCGTTTTCAGGATGATTAGCTTCGCTAGGTCCAAAGGTGCCATTATGGTCTTAAGGGTGACTAGCTTCGCTAGGTCAAAGGGTGCCGTTATGGTCTTAAGGGTGAGTAACTTCGTCCTATATGGGATTGGAATTGGACTTGACTTGACTAGACTGGGGATATGAGTTGGGCCTTATATGGACCTGAATCTGGACTTAGTCCTATATTGGTTTGAAGTTAGACTTGGAGATGCGCGTGGACTTGACATTGGAAATGGACTAGCATTGGACTCAGATTGAAATGGACTGGGATCAGACTTACACTGGGCTTGACATGGAGTAGGGTTCACATAAAGATGCAAATGGGCCTAGATTTTGACATGAACTAGACTTAGATGGGTCTAAGATGAAAACTAATGAATACAAGGACTCAATGAGCCTAATATGAATGCATGGACTCTAATGCATATGGACCTAGAATTAGGGATGGCAACGGGCCGAATCTGGACCGAATCCTTATGCACCATCCAGATCCATTTTCATAGGCTGGATCCAGATCCGCCTCGGATCCGACGGGTCTGGAAAAATAAAACCTGGGTCCAGATACTGCGGATCCCACAGATCCGGGTCCAAACCGGATCCATCCAAAATTTATAGTGTTCAACCTAATTTTTCACGTGAATATAATTTTGCAACTTTATAATTAAAACTAAAATAATGTGGAATTCCCCGTCAAAGAAATAATAATAATGGGGAATTCAGGTTGATTAGAACATCTTTATCAAGAATACAGAAGCAATTCCTTCAAAAAAAAAAATTACAGAAGCAATCATCAGCACCACGCCACCAATCGCATATTCATCATCATCAATAACATCATAACCATTAGATCCATGAATCATTTTACCCAAATTAAAACTCCTACTCCGCCGCCATCATCATCGAAAAAAAAACACACATACACAAAATAAAAATACAGAACCAATTGTAATCGAACAACAACAAATAAATTAAGAATTTTCTCCATTAAAGTTGAAGAAATCGACAAAGTGAAAGACACTCAGGGTAGGAGAGATAAAATTAGGGGGAAAAGGGGGAAATTTTGAAACTTTAAGATGTAAATTTGTGATGGTTGGGGCGGCCACGCTGGTGGAGTGGTGGTGCCACAGATTCGCCAGAGAAGCCTCGGTGGTCACGGCTGGTGGACTGGTGGTGCATCTAGTGGTCGTGGCTGACGAGAAGGGGAGTGAAAGTGAGAGAGAGAAGAAGGCTGACGAGAGAGAGAAGGGAGCCAACGTGAGAGAGAGAAGTGAGAGGTCGTGGGCTTGTGGCAGATGGTGGTAGTGCGGTGGCGGGTGGTGGTAGTGCAGTGGCTGTAGAGAGAGAAGGAGAGGGGTGGAACCGTGAGTGAAAGATTAGAGAGTTAGGGTTTGGATATGTTGAGAGAATAACTTCTGTAAATGTTTAAAATATCCAACTACTGCATATGAATTCTTATTTAAAACGGATCTACAGATCCGGATCCGCATTCTGACAAAGGGATCCGGATCCGCATTCGCATTTAAAACGGATCTACAGATCCAGATGCGGGTCCTAGATCCATTGCCATCTCTACCTAGAATGGATGCAAAGGGATTGGGTTGATTGGATTGGATTAGAGGTATTTGGACTGGGTTAGAATTTTCGAACTTCGTACTTTGAAAGGGACTCCTTCTTTTCATCTTTTATTGGGAAAAGATGAAGGATAAATTTTAAAAAGATTTTTTTTTTGAATTTGTGGTGTGATGATGATTAGTAAATGTTTTCGAAAAAAGATAGAATAGAAAATGGGGTAAGATTGATTTTGAAAAGGATATATTTTTGAAGGAGATGGAATATGGTAGGGTAGATATGATAAGGAAGATTTGTTGGATAGGGAAAATAGGACAAGGTAGACATGCATGACGACTCTAACTCTACTATGATCATTTTTCTAGATGCACATTTTGGGACATATTTGAATTATGTGAGATTCGTTTTTTAGACAAAAAGGACTCCTAGAATTTCATGATCATAATTATACACGAATGCCGACGGAAAGAACACAGGTTCGACCACCACGACGACTAAATCGACAAAAGCATGAGATGCACAGGATGCGTGCCACACAATATTGTTGAGCGCGCCGTTGGGCGCAAGAGCGGTGCGCCAGACGCAACATAATTCGTTTGGCGCACTGCTCCCCGACATGCTTTTTGGCGATTTAGGCGAGGTTTTGGCTAATTCCATATAATTTCGGGATGCGACGACAAACATGACATGATGATAGATTTATTGACATGTTTTTTTTTTGGAATTGAACAATAGTCGAATTGGCAATAGCATAAGACGTAAAAGTTGCGCGCCACACAACAACCTGCACTCGGCGCGAAGCATTTGCGTCCGGTGCAGGAGTTGTGCGCCAGGGGAACCTTGGTGCGCTTGGCGAATTGCCCCCGGCATGCAATTTGACAATTCGACGAAGGTTCAGACTATTTTGTCGATTATTTAGACGCGATTTTAGGTGTAATGCACATTAACCTTTTGACAAATTAATAACAGGCAAAAATCGCAATCACAAGCAAATGTCATATAACATGGATGCAAAAGGGTCCTCAATCTAGAGTACAGTTCTAGTTTTAACTATGGTCAGGTTTAGGTTAAGGCAGAAAAGGGTCCATGACTAAGAGATTGATCTCACACTTCATACCTTTGCTTAAAAAGGTGGCTATGTGTAAGACGCACTCCAGTTCTCAAGTTAGGAACAAATGAACAATGCGATGGTTGGGTGGGTTTGCTTATGACTAAGATCTGACACTATCGCTCAGGAAGCTTTCGGAAGGACAAAGCACAAACCCACGGGGGTGGCCTCACACATAGAATATGCGCTAATGAGGCAAGAAGATTGTCCTTATGGTGGCTTAAACAATAGTCATGCATATGCAAAACAATATGTTATTCTAAGGTATAAAAAGAGAATGAATCGTATATTTCAAGGTTCACCCACTCATTTAAAAAAAAATTAATTTTTAAAATCCTCCCCAATGGAGTCGCCAAATTGTAGGCGTGCTTTTATTTCGCCTACGCGGTGTGAGTGCGTATTTGACTACCCTATTGTTAAGGTTTAATAAAAAACGTTTTTGAAATAGAGAGAAGTCACCAACAAGTTTTTAAAGGAAGACTCATAAACCTAATTGGATATGGGAAATCATAGGGACAACTTAGGGACTTATCCAATGTAGATTTCCCCGCCATGACTCCATTAATGGTCAATGAACCATAGATTGAGTTCAGGTTAGGGTATGAACACCCACGTTCGCCCATTGCTGGCCTCTACTTAACACGATTCATAGCAAAGTTTATACTCCGTACCCAAGAACAACCAAATAATATTTTCGAACACCCTAAAAATATTAGTCTAAGTTGGTTGATTAAACACATCAAAAGACTATATTATTAGTGATATGTTATTAAGCAATCAAAATTACTGGGTTCCTAATAGGTTGTTCAAATTATCTGATTAATATTAGGACAATTCCTTAGGTCTTGATTAGCAATAATAACATGTGAGGTGATGAAAACATGAACAGAACAACCATAACACCATATATATATGAAAAAAAAAGACAAGAGGTTAGGATATACAAAAGAACAGTTTTTATATTAAAGATCTACATCATGAAAGAAATCGTTAGTAACTTCAATATGAAAATAAGAAATTTATTCAAGGACCCTAAAGAATATATAGCGGTGTGGCTTGGGTATGAGAGAATAACAGCCTTCGGGAGAAGCAATCGTGAAGCCTTTCCACGAACACTTATGAAGATTAATCAAAGTATGTGTATATGTGTTTGTAAATATGTATTTGTGTGTTTGCAAATAAAAAAGTGTGAGAGTATGAGAGTTTTGCGAGAATTCGCCAATATTCGGGTGTATAGAGCGTATACGTGAAAAGTCTTTTTTTAGATCCGGAAAATTGTAGCATATTTATACGAAAATATTTTAAAAAAGATAAAAAAAGCAGACTGTGCGTCGCGCAAAGAGTGCGCTTCTGCGTGACGCACAAAGACACCTATCAGGCGCAGATTGGTGCGCGCACGTGGCGCGCCAGGCGCACCGCCTACGTCAGACAAGCTTTGACAGCCTTTTCTTAAATGCATTTTTAAATGATTTTCTTTTGTCCTTTAAATCCGAAAATCAACTTTACGAGATAAAATCTTATTTCAATTTTAAAATTATCGTAGAAAATATTTATTTATTTCGAAAAATATTTATTAAAATAATAAATAAAAATAATTAATTATTATGAATAATTAATTGGGCTTTTTCAAAAGATTGGGCTCAAAATATTTTTTGGGCTCAGAATACAATTAATTATCAGGAATAATTAATTGGGCTTTAAAATAAGATTATGGATCTTTATTGCAAATAAATAAGCTTTAGACTTTAAAACGATTTTGGGCCTAGCTATTCGGATTGCTCTCCCTTTGCGTCGGACCAATTAAGACCGCAGTATGTTTCATCATTGGCTCCTTAAATGGGGAGATACGATTATGTGTCTACAATTGGTTTGTTAGAGTATTCTAGGTATCATTATACGCTAATTACTCCCTTCGGATTTTATTAGTTTACCCATTTCTTTGGGCACAAAGTTTTAAGAGAAATAGTATGTGGGTCATAGAAAGAAAGAGTAAGTATTAATTTATTGGCATGCATATTGTATTGAATTTAATATTGCAGGCCAAGAAAAGTTGAGTGAAAAGGTAAAGATAATAATATACAATTGGTGCGACCATTCCAAACACCAAAAAAAGAAGAAGTGGGTAAACTAATAAGAGACAACCCAAAAAGTAAAGTGGGTGAACTAATAAAAATCAGAGGGAGTAATTTACTTGTCCCCATTTCCATGTAGATACGAACCTTACTTCCCTTGTGCATTCATTTGTAAAATAGAGTAGGAGAAATTTATCTTTAATTTGATGGAGTATACGACTATAGCCTACCACCTACCCATAATCCGTTCGTTTAATATACACAGATTATTAATAATATGTTTTAGCCAAAAGAAAATTATAAATATAAAAGAAAAAACCCTATAAAGTCCTAATCATAGAGTCTTCGCCCTCTAGCATTATAATTTTTTAGTACTATATTATATCTTTAGCTGTCTTATATTATTGCGATACATTATTAATTTTTTACCCGTTAATCACCCAATCCATCTGAAATTCTGAATCACCCATTGATGATTGATGGATTTCGGATGATCGATAAGCAGGGTGACAGATGGACTGAGTGGAGTGGATGAAGCCGGGTGATGGATGCAGGTGGTGTTCCACCCGATTCGAATCTGATCCGTTGACGTCCTTACTTTTTGTTGTACTCCCTTTTTTTTCTAATCTACATATATTAAACCGTTTAGTTTTCATTCTACACACTATTTTTATATCATTCTAAGATATGGGTTCTTATACACCTTTTGAACAATCAAACACCTATATAATGAACCTTCTAGTTACCTTTCTCTCCCTCTCGCATACTTTTACTTGATTATGGTGAAAATCAAAGTATGTAGATTAATTAGGCACGAAGGAACCTTCTAGTTACCTTTCTCTCCCTCTCGCATACTTTTACTTGATTATGGTGAAAATCAAAGTATGTAGATTAATTAGGCACGAAGGAAGTATATATGAAACATAGGTACTACTTTAAATAAATCATACATGCAACGCTTGTGGCTCCAAACTAGTATATTTAAGTATTTGGAGTTTGTCCTTTCTTTGCGAACTATATGATTCTACCTGTATTAGTTAGACAACAATTTAGCAGATCTCTATAATATAAGTGAATGGGGAAGAAGATGGTGTCCCCTTACAAAAAGTCTGATATACCTTTAATGAATTTAAATTAATTGCTATATATATTAAATAATATTTTCTTCTTCCTACTTGCCATATATATTGAACAAGTTAACAATGGAATTGAATTTGTAATTTCAATTAAATATTAAATTAAGGGGAATGATTTCCTCTTCTTACATACTACCTCCGTTTCATATTAATCTACACACTTACACTTTTCACGCATGCCGATGCACGACTTTGAGCCTTTATATCTCTAATTTTGTATTTGTAAAAAATATAAAAAGTCGATATTCTAAAACTACATATCCAGACGAATCAAACAAGACCCCACATGACTATATTTTCTCTTAACCATAATTCACAAATGATAGTCAAAGGGAAATTTGTTAATAGTGTCAAAAGTGTGTAAGTGTGTAGATTAATATGAAACGGAGGTAGTATGTGTGAAAAACTCTAATAAAAAATTAAATAAAAAAAACTTGATTGACACAATCAGAAGAAAAAATAAAAAATTGAATTTCATATTAATAATTATACTGATAATATTTTAAAACCTAAATGTTGAATATTATTATCCGGTAATCTCTATTATATAAATTAAAGTCTTCCACTTTATTAATATTCAACGATTGAACCTGATACACAAATTCTTCTACTTTATTTGAGCACAAGCTTTCTTCTGCTTTATATTTCCTTCTCTCAATACTATATTTGAATAATGATGAACTAATAACTAAAAAAACCAAATAAACATTAATTTAAGAAAAACATATTAAAAAAAATATAAATAATTATAAATGTCTGTTCAAATCAAATTTTTTATAACATTGATGAATAACTAATTGAAAAAAAAACGTTAATATGACAAGCACGCATAGCGTGCAAAAAATGTTAGTTATAACTTATTAGATATCTTTGTATATTTTTCATATAGAATAATAAATGCGTTACCCGAATTTGCAATATATAGATACGTCCTTGGCTAAAAGCCTAAAACCTCCCTAAGTAATGACTAATGACCATAAACTTGTGAAAATAAATGTGTAACATCATGAGTAATCGTAATATTATTACTTCTAGGCCGCATATGGCATTGAATATTGCTTAATTTGACTAATCAAATACTATTATAAACTATACTAGGTTTTGGACCCGTGCATAATGCACGGGAACTTTTAGTTTAATAAGAATGTTATATATCAGCTACATTGAAAACATATAAACGATTCTTTATGTCTACTCGATCGATCAAAAACTCTTTTGTATGATAAAAAGGCACCTTTATATTAATTATAAAGTTGTTTATCAGATATATAGCTCATATATTTTTGGATGACTTCTCTCTATGCTACATTAATCGTATTATTAGACATCATATGTTCTTTCTCATAAATTAGTACTATTATGCACTTTTTACTCGTGACTCTAGATGGCTAGCTACATAAATTTGGTCATGGCTGTGAACTGGTCTCGGGAGACACAAACCCACCATGCGATAGAGATTGTTCTTGACTTTTAACACTGCCAAAGGAAACTGCCATTTCTGAAGCCTCATAAGAAATTTTGTTTCATCTGACTCATACGAGGTATAAGTACCGTATTCCCCATTGCTACCTGCAATGACTACAACTTGGATGATTCGATTTTTTACATACTTGATTACCAGCCTAGTGCTGTCACATAAACCAGATGTTGGATCAATATTCCTCAGTAGCATCACTGGTGTACCAAACTTCAATCTTATATAGTGATTCAATAGACCGGAAACATCTAATGGTATTTTGGAATTCAATGGAGTAGATCATTTTCAAGCACTTCTAAGTTGCAGTTATCCTTAGAAATTGCATTTAAACTTAAATATACTCTATTAATCCCCCGGTAATTTGGACAGCACATGAACATTCACCATCTCCACTATCTCATGAGTCGAAGCAAGAATATCCATCATTTGAAAATAATTAGGTTCCTCTAAATGATCCTCTAGGTGGTCGAATATAAGTTTTTCATTTAGCTGATATAAGATCATTTCCACCATCTATATATAAATTGACAATGAGCATATAGTACCCGTGCGATGATATTAAACCAGATGTTGGGTCAATATTCCTCATTAGCATCATTGGTGTACCAACATTCAGTCTTATATAGTGATTCAATAGACCGGAACATCTAATGGTATTTAGGAATTCAATGGAGTAGATTTTCATGCATTTCTAAGTTGCAGCTTTCCTTAGAAATTGCATTTAAACTTAAATATACTATTAATCCCCGGGTAATTCGGACATCACATGATCATTCACCATCTCCACTATCTCATGAGTCGAAGCAAGAATATCCATCATTTGAACATACTTAGGTTCCTCTAAATGATCCTCTAGGTGGCCGAATATAAGTTTTCCATTTAGCTGATATAAGATCATTTCCACCATCTATAAAATTGACAATGAGTATATAGTACCCATGCATTAAACCAGATGTTGGGTTAATATGCCTCAGTATAGCATCACTGGTGTACCAACCTTCTATCTTATATAGTGATTCAATAGACCGGAACATCTAATAGTATTTAGGAATTCAGTGGATTAGATTTTCATGCACTTCTAAGTTGTACTTTTCCTTATAAATTGCATTTAAACTTAAATATACTCAATTAATTCCCCGGGTAACTCGTACAACACATGATCATTCACCATCTCCAATATCTCATTAGTTGAAGCAAGAATATCCATCATATGAAAATACTTAGGTTCCTCTAAAAGATCCTCTAGGTGGCCGAATATATGTTTTCCACTATAGCTGATATAAGATCATTTCCACCATCTACAAAATTGACAATGAGTATATAGTACCCGTGCGATGATATTTACACTCTTTTCCAAAGTTAAATAACTTTCATATCATCCTAATTGCAATTATGATAAGGATGATGATTTAAATTTCAAATCGAATATTGATCAACTCGTTGCAATACAAAATTTCAAGTCCTTATTTTACGTTACTATTTACAATGTAAGATTAGCCAGTACATGATTTTAAGATAACAATATAAAGTTAGCCAATACACAATATAAAATAATTAATGGAATAAATAGTTAATGGCTAATTTATTATAAAACTCATTATATTAAGATAACAAACTCAATTTTATTTTTGCCAATATTTCTTCGTACAATGATATTATATACCTTAGACAAATTCTCTTTTCACTATTTTCACGCCATTAAGTTTGCCCTTCCTATATCTAATAACATAATCATTTCTTTTCACTCCATTAAGGGCATGTTCTCTTCATCTGAACTTGTATGAATTAACAAATTATTAGGCGTGATTGAAGCATATCAACCATGATTTCACTTTATTTTTTAAACTTGATTGGATCTGACCAACCTTGATCATACTTGATAACTTTAATCTTAAATTAAGATGAAAAACACACCCCTAAGACACTTATTCCATGTTTCATATATATTATCAACTATAACCGAAACCAAGATCTTATATAGTTGCAAGACTGACATACAGACCAGCAAGCTGAAATTATTTATCATTAGATTGGATTTTTTTATTAAAGCTGGAAAATTAAAAAATGGAAGATTCTTTTCACATGATCGACCTTTTCACATGTTATTATATCATAGATGTCCTTACACGCATCTTCTTTGAGAAAATTATGTGATTAGTTTACATTTTTAAACCATTACAAATCTTATACTTAAAGATAAGGTTTAGAAAAATGAAAGACTACATATCTATTGGCCTTTAAAACCCAACACATTTAATCTTTAAGATTTACATGTATAAAAATACGGTGTTGATAAAAAAGAATCTAATTCATAGACATAGCAAGTGTATGTTGATTTAATTTAGATGACTTCTAAATGTTAGAATTCCATTGTCTATAATCATGTAATTTTGTTGCCAAAATATAATTTTATATCTAAACTTCTACTGCTTAGAGATCATGTTACTGTAAAATAGTCAAGATATATAATATTTCCTTTATATATAAACACACTAACTTATTGTTGTATTTGTGTCAAAAATTCACAATGCTTAAGGTGATTGATTGAATGAATAAATACTTGATTGATATATTGGGAATAATTAAATCACTAACTTATCCTCTAAACATAAAAGTCCCTAACTTATATTATGAATAAATAAAAAAGATGATTAAGTCACAATAAGTGACAGCTCTAACATGACTCATTTAACTTTGCCTCTTTTTTATATGCGAAGATGAATAACATTCATAATATATCAATCAAGCATTTTCTCTTAGAAATATCAGTGTATTAACAAACACGTTTAGAGAGAGAAAACGCTCCCTAGCTTTCCTCTGCCATGGCGGGAAAGAAAGGGGGCTAGAAACGAGGAATTTTGTCGGATCTTGAGAGAGATCCACCGGTGCAAGCGTTAAATAAACCTAGGGGCCCGTCATCTGATTCGCAAGCCAAGAAAACCCGTTCGATTGAAGAAGTCATGGGAATATAAGCATTGGAGTTTGGTAACTTTGAGGTGGGGGAAATTTTGACTCCACAACAATCAATTCTCCAGCTACGTCAACAGTCTGAGTTGAATCGTTCTTTCTCAGAATGGATGACTTCAATTCATCATCCAGAGAGGCAATCGCCAAGGACCGATTTAGGTAATTCCCACCCGATTCCAATATTGCAGCAGTTTAATGAGGTTGCTAAGAATTTAAATGAACATATGGTAGAACCGATTAATAATAAGATTCAAATTGACCTAGATGACATTAAGGAGGAGGTTGATTATTGGAATTCTGCGATTATATGCTATGTTTTAGGTGCTAACCCTCCTAGTATGGTGATGGAAGGTTTTGTTCGAAGGATTTGGAGAAATTTGGGTGTAGATAAAGTAGCAATGGTGTAAAAAGGAATTTTCGTAGTGAGGTTTAGAAGTATGGAGAATAGAGATAAGGTGGTGGCTGGAAGATATCCTTTTTTTGATGGAAAACCGGTCATGGTGAAGGCTTGGTCTCAGGACATTGATTTTAAAAGAGATGAAGTGAGGAAGCTGCCAATATGGGTTCAGTTAAACCTTGATTTTAAGTATTGGGGCTAAGGATGTTTAACTAAAATTGTTAGTAATGTAGGGAGAGTTTTTGAAGGTTGATAATGCTACGCTGAAACGAGAGAAGCTTCAGTATGCGAGAGTGTTAGTGAAGGTGGAAGTGTCTCAGAATTTCCCTGATGCGATCTGGTTTGAGAATGAAAAAGGGATTGATACTGAAGTCCAAGTACAATATGATTGGAAACCATCCTTTTGTACTACTTGTCAGGTCTTTGGGCATGAAACACAGCATTGTAGGAAGCCAAGACATCAGACTTGGGTGCCTAGGAATGTTCAGAATAGGAATGCAGAAGGTGTGGGTGTGGAACCTGTACATGTTCTTGAGGCTCAAAACAATGTTCAAGTGGATGCAGAGGGTTTTCAACTGGCACACAAGAGGGTGAGAAGGGCATCAAGCCCAATTACTCGAACATCCACAAGAAACTCGTTCAATGTTCTTGCTGTAGACACAGGGGAAAATGAAGGAGGTCAAGGGGAACAAGCTGGTGAACAGAATGATGGAGGGAGGGATCTCTCCCCTCCCAATGGATAAAATTTGTTCATGGAATGTCCGGGGACTTAATAGTCCTAGGAAACAGAAGATGGTGAGAGACTTTCTTCACCAACATTATGTGGGACTAGTAGGTCTGCTGGAAACCAAGGTGAAGCTTGCAGCTATGGGCAAGCTTTACCAGGTAATGTTTAATACATGGTGTTTTACTTCAAACTCTTCATTTCATAAAGGTGGTAGAGTGGTTATGGCTTGGAATCCTGGAGTGTTTGATATTGATATAAGAGGGGGTGCTAGTCAGTGGCTTCACTGCATAGTGACTCCTAAAAATGGTAATGCTAGTTTTGATTATACTTTTGTATACGCATTTAATGACAGAAATGAGAGAGGGGTTTTATGGAAGGAATTGGAAGATATGCATACACATATTAAAGGTCCATGGATAGTATGTGGGGAGTTTAATTGTGTTTTGAATTGCGATGAAAGAATTGGTTCTCAGGTGAGAAGTTGGGAGACAGAACCTTTGAGAAGATGGATGTCTGCATGTGACCTTCATGACATTCATAGTACTGGTAACAGATTCACTTGGAGTAAAAAACAAGAGGGAGGTGCTTGGGTGTTTTCTAAACTTGACACGGTTGTGGCGAATCAGTTATGGGAAGATGATTACCCATCAACAGGAGTTGCTTTCCTGAATGAGGGAGAGTTTGACCATTGTCCTGCTCTCATTTCAATTCATCCTACCTGTGAGAATGTTAAAAAACCTTTCAAGTACTTCACCATGTGGAAGAGTTCGAATAGATTTGAGGAGGTGATTACAAGGGGGTGGAACATTCCTGTTGAGGGAAATAAAATATTCCAGGTGAATCAGAAGTTGAAACATGTTAAAAAAGAGATAAAAGAGCTGAATAAAAGTGGTTTTTTGGAGTTACAAACTGAGGTGATTAAAGCAGCTTCGGCCATGGAGGAGATTCAAAATAAGCTTCATGCTAACCCTGGTGATATTGAGCTCGAAGAGCTTGATGTGGTTAAGGACTATAAGACTAAACATACAGCTTATATGTCCTTTTTAAAACAGAAAGCAAAAGTCTCATGGCTTAGAGATGGTGATGAGAATTCCTCATTATTTCATCAAAGCATTAGACAGAGAAGGGTGCAAAATTCAGTTTATGGGATTTATAACATGAAGGAGGAATGGCAGAACTCAAGAGAGGATGTAAAGGATGCTTTTTTAGAATATTACCAAAAGTTGCTTGGTAGTACTGCTACTTTAGAGGCTCCTCTGAATGTTGCAATTGCTAAAGAAGGAAATGTTCTCACACAGATTCAGAAAGATATTTTGTTAGCCCCATACACTGTGGAAGAGGTTAAAAAAGCCATGTTTTCCATTGATGGCAATAAGGCTCCTGACCTTGATGGCTCTGGGAGCTTCTTTTTTAAAGACACTTGGCATATCGTTGGTGATGAAGTAACTGCAGCTGTTTTGGAGTTTTTTCAACATGGAAGAATGCTAAAGGCTCTCAATACAACTCTCATCACTCTCATTCCAAAGAAGGTGTGTCCAAAGAATGTAAGTGAATTTCGCCCAATCTCTTGTTGCAATACTCTATATAAATGTATTACAAAGATGATTTGTAATAGGTTGAGATTAATTTTGCCTCATATCATTGAAGACACTCAAGGGGCTTTTGTTAATAGTAGACACATAGTGCATAATATTATGATTGTGCAAGATCTTGTGAAGCATTATAATAGGAAATCTGCTAAACCTAGTTGTATTATTAAGCTTGATATGCAAAAAGCTTATGATACAATTAACTGGGTTTTCCTCAAAGATATGTTGTTGGCCTTAGAATTCCCTGAGACTTTTGTGGATATTGTAATGGATTGTGTGTGCACTCCAAAATTCTCTCTGTTGATCAATGGAGAAATGAATGGTTTCTTTCACTCAAAGAGGGGTTTGAGGCAAGAGGACCCTCTCCCCCCCTTCTTTTTGTAATCTGTATGGAGTATCTTGCTAGGATACTGGTGAAGATGAGTGGCCTTGAGCAATACCATTTCCATCCAAGATGTCAGGCAGTGAAGCTCACTCATTTAAGCTTTGCGGATGACCTGATTTTATGCTCAAGAGGTGACTATGCTTCAGTGCATCTGATGTTGAGAGCTTTTAAAATGTTCTCAGATTCTTCTGGTTTAAAAACCAATGCTCAGAAGTCTTCTTTCTTTTGCTGTGGGATGGACCCAAATGATATTACAAGAATTCAACAAGTTTCTGGTATTCAGAGGGATTACTTGCCTTTTAGATGTTTGGGAGCGCCCATTTATTCTAAAAGAATTTCAGCTGCTCAATGTGAAAGTCTTGTTGAGAAGATGACTAATAAGATAAGAATTTGGAGTTCTAGGAATATATCTTATACAGGGAGAGTTCAGTTGATTAACTCTGTCCTTATGAGCATACATGTTTACTGGGCCCAGATTTTTATTTTGCCTAGTAGTGTTATTCATGATATTGAGCAAGTTTGTAGAGCTTTCCTATGGTCTGGTAACTGCTTCTCTTCCAAGGGTGGCTATGTGGCATGGAAGGAGTTATGTAACAGCAAAAGTAGAGGGGGCCTGGGTTTTAGAGATGTTAAAAAGTGGAATTTGGCCAGCTTGGGCAAATATGTGTGGAATATAGCCACCAAGAAAGACATTGCTATACACCAAGAAAGAAATATTGAGATGGATTCACGTAGTTTATATTAAGGAGGGAGATTGGTGGGACTATACACCATGTAGTGGTAGTAGTTGGTATTGGAGAACCATTTGTAAAGTGAAGGAACAATTGAAGGAGATATACAGTAGGCAGGACATCATGAATATGCAGCACTATTCAATACAAAACACATATCAGCAGCTAGTTGATCCCAAGGAAATGGTTAATTAGGATAACTACGTATGGAATAGATTGAGTGTGGCTAAGCACAAGTTTATTAATTGGTTGGCTATGAGGGGAAGGCTTCATACTGCAGCATGTATTGCAAAGTATAATAGTTCTGCTCCTAAGGAATGTTGGTTATGTGGTTGGGGCACTAAACCAAACTCATCTACTATTTAGCTGTTGCTACAGTAGGCAGATTTTGTCTCACATTAAGAGTTGGATGGATATAAGCTCTCCTCAGGTTGAGATTAATAGCCTGATCGATCAGTTGGATAAATACTTGTGGAAGAACAAAATTTCAGAGAGCAGCTTGCAATACTGCAATTGCTGGAGTGGTGTATGGTATTTGGCAAGCTCGAAATGAAAGCAAATGGAACATGAAAGTTCCTACAGTTCAGCACATGGTCTAGGGGATCAAGGAGAATGTTAGAAGAAGAATTTTTCTAGTTCTTCCTAGGAAAATCTCAAGAGCGGATAGAAACTGGTTTCACACTCTATAGGTGGTGTTTTGAATAGTTAATTGTTTTTGTGCATTTTCAAGAGGGAGGGGTCCAACCTAGTTGATTTGTTCCCTTTTGATTTTGTGTTTAGTTTGTAATGGTTTTTGGTGGAAATATATCTTTTAATTACTTAGCAAAAAAAAAAAAGCAATTTCTCTTCGAAGCGGCTGATGTAACTGAATAAGAATAACTTAAAAGTAATACTTCTTTAATTGCCTTAGCTTTGTATTATACTCCGTATTAATATTACAAATCTATAATAACACACTTAAATTTCTCCATTTCTCTCTCTATTCTTTAGAATGTAGACCCATTTTTCTCCTCTCTCTATTCTTTATAAACCCATTTTCTATATCTTCAATGAAGTTCACCAAATAATTTTGCACCTGATATCAATCAATCCACCATCCCAGATCTTCCTGATTATTCAGCATTCACCAAACAAAATCCATCCTTGATTTCTTATTCGATTTTCTCAATTAGGACTCTCTTAACTCTTAAGTCCAACTCTTTTTCATTTTCCTCTGCTTTTGTCGTCGAATTTCAAGCCATTGGTACTTCCACTGGAGTTGTGCCACCAGCGATCCCACAACGGTTGATTGTTGAGTGTTGCATGGTCTTTTTCTCTTTCCTCCTTTGTATCTGCTACCTTTAGTTCTTTATCCTCCTCGATATATATCGTTGGAGTTGCTGCTACTGCAAGCCGAAAATAATGGTAATTAGCTTCTCTTTTCTTCTGGCTGGTATCGCAAGTGATGTGCCACCGTGGTTCGATTTCAGCTTGTTTCACTGTTGCAGTTGGGTTTATATACATTAGTATTTGTAAGCGTTATTATTACGTTTATTAAACATTAGTAAGAAATCAATCTTTGACAGCCAAAAATCATGGGAAAAATCTTCAATTTCTGGAATATAAAAAATGAAAATGATTAGGAGTGATTTTGTTTCCTTTTGCAATAATATTGCTAAAGCTTAAATTGTGGATTTATATTGGGAAGTGAATGATTTGTTTTTTTAAAGTCACCGGTTTTTGAAATTGTATGTGATTGAATGCTTTATGCAATCAAAAGCTTATTCTGTCTGGTTTCATGCTTATAATGACCGGTTTTTTTCCCTTAAAGGTTACACGCATGTGGCAAGTAATTGATTCAATTTAAAATCCTAACATAACCGGTTTATTGGTGTATGATTTGTTTCCTAAAATGTTAGTTGATGGATCGAAGGAATTGAGTAACTCGCAAAAATATGCTCTAATAATGAGAGGTCTGAAGAATCATGACACATGGCAGCTGTATGAAATGCAATTACAAACCGAGGAGCAATGTGAGGCTTTGAAGAATAATGGGTTGACACGTAGGACGAATTTTTCTTCTTTTATTAGTATATATGATATATGATTATATGCATTGATTCTCCGGCTCTTCGCTCTCTACATTATTAAACGAATTCACGTGTTTGATAGATCAGTAGCCTACATAACTATATAATGTCCCCTACTTTAGCTTGATATACATATTCGAGCATGCCCAATAGTGTTGCAAACAGAGAGATGATTTTCAAGAATGGGTGGAGTTCCGAACTAGTAATGGGTTTCTGCTGAAAAAATTAACAGGTTTCAAATCAAAACCTGAAGTTACAGTTGGCATAATGGGAAAATCTTCTTGACATGGTATGTGATGGAAACCTAAGACGTACCAAAGAACAATATCCTTATCCTCTATTGGTCTGTCCCTGCAAAAGTCAGACAACAGTTTTGTAAATTTCTTAAGCATTACTGGAGAAAATCCGAAATTTACTCCTAGATAATAACAAGTGGTATAATCGGGGGCCTGGGTTAGTCCATATGGTCCTTTCTATAATTTCATAGGAATAATTCTAATTATGAGCGTTCCACCCTTTTCAATCCCAACTTTCGATTATTCTTGAGTGACCCCAAATATTGTTCGTTTATAATATTGGTCCACTTTAGCAGTGACCTATTGTACAAGTTAAGATTTCTTTTTCTTTTTTTAAAAAAATTAGCTAAACACCCCTAATTGACTCTAATTAACTCCTTTTTTTATTCGCTTAATACCCCTAATTGGCTCTAATTAACCTCTGAAATAAAAAAAATTAATAAAAATATTTCAACCATATTCTCGTGATTCATTCCCGTAAGAATGGTCGTTGGACTACGTTTTCACAAAAAAAACCATCAATTTCAATGTCAAAAACACTTTTTTGTCCTGCTCGGGTGGCTTACCGTGAAAGTTGGCATATTGGTATTTGTTTCGACCACATTCTTGTGATGCATGCCCCATGGAGACGGTCGACGAAGTCCGTTTTTGCAAAAAACGTCGTTTTCAAGGTCAAGCACATTTTTTGTGTTCGGCTCGAGTGGCATATTGGTCTTTTCGACCACAAACTCATGATTTGTGTACATTTATAGGCGGTCTGCGAAGTCTGTATTGGCAAAAAAATGTCGTTTTCTAGGTCAAAAAACACCTTTATGTCTAGCTCGAGATCCTTCCGTGAAAGTCGGCATATTGGTACTTGTTTCGAACGCATTCTCGTGATTTGTGTCCTACATGGGTGGTTGGCATATTCCGTTTTCGCAAAAAAAAAACGTCATTTTCAAGGTCAAAAACACCATTTTGTCAGACTCATAATACTTACCATGACAGTGGTGTATTGGTACTTATTTCTACCGCATTCTCGTGATTCATACCCTCATAAGGGTGGTCTGCTGACCAACCTTATGGGACATAAATCACGAGAATGCGATCGTAACAAGAACTAGTACACCTTTTTTAACGGTAAGTACCGCGAATTGAACAAGAAGATGTTTTTCACCTCGGAATCAATGTTTTTTGGCCAAAATGGACTCCGCCGATCAACCTTTCGGGGTACAATTCTGAGAATGCGGTCGAAACAAGTACCAATAGGTCAAATTTCACCGTAAGCATCTCGAGTTGGACAGAAAGGTACTTTTGATCTTGAAAACAACATTTATTGCAAAAATGAACTCTTCCTTTTGTCAAGTTCAATCCTAAGACTCTGTCTACTTTTTTCAGGTTCATGATTAAGCCTCTTAGCATCCAGAACAGGGAGAAACTGGATAAATATTTGGGATATCTTCTTGAAGTTGATGGGATATCGACATGCGTTTTTTTAATGAGGTTAATGAAAAAATTGTGATCGAAGAAGATTGCATCATAGTAATTTAATAAGCTCTCCCCAACAGGAAAGATCCTTTGCAACAATATTTTAGTGGCAATGGGTTCAAATATCTCGTCGTCCTACTTATTTCCAAAAAATTCCTTAGGGTTATCAGTTTGGTTATCCTTCGCTCCTGGTGGGCCTCCTCCTTTGGAAGTAAAGGAATTTGCTAGAGGAAGCGGGAATTGATCGGAGAGCAAATGAGGGGGACTTGGCTTTAAGAATGTGGCTATGCTTAAGCAAGCGTTGGTGTTTAAACAGGCATGGCGTCTTCACTCCAATCGGACCTCCTAGTTAGTAAGATGATCTGAGCAAACTATAAATCAGACCCAATATTTCCAGCTACCGCTAACGAAATACCACAAGCGATGTCTTGGGGTTAGCAGAACGTGGAGGGTGACTTAACAAATGAAGGAAGGGCTGGGAAGATGGGTGTGAAATAGGAGAACCATTAGAATCGGATTGGATATCTTGAGTCCGAATGAACAGATTGAGTTGAGGAATACGACTCTTAGTGATGATCTACGAAGCCCATTATGGTGTCGGAACTTATTGGTGAAGATGGAAGCTAGAATCAGCAGAAATTTCACAATTGGTTTGATAAGCAATTAGCTCTATCTATCCTATCGACGCACTTACAAGCATCCCTGGAGGAGGATGCCAATTCTGGCGTGGTACAAGAAATATTGACTAATTTGTTAAGTCGAGATATTGGTGATTGGTGAAAAGTTGTTTCAATCGATCCTTGCCCTTTTCCATTTAGGATGTTGATGTGGCAAAGTTGTATCCCACAAAAGCTCAAGGTTTTTTTGTGGCATCTATGCTCTAGCTAATGCACTCCCAACCACAAAAAACATATCAAAAAGAGGAGCTTGGACGTCCCCCACTCTATTGCGTAGCTAGAGATGAAGAAGAAACTATAGATCATATATTTAGAGGTTGTGAAGTGTCACAACATATTTAGGCTTCTTCAAAGTTGGGGATTAGATCCAGTAGATTTGAAGGCATTGGTATTGTGCAATGGGTTTAGAATTTTGTTACCTATCTTATCAAAGAGCCGAAAGAGAACTCCTTCCCTTTGAAGACTTTTGTTGCGGTCATATGGAAATTTTGGTGCATAGGAATGAGGTGGTTTTCAAAAGAGAAAATATATAACCATCTAAAGTAGGAAAAATTGACAAGAGCAGGCCCAACTATGGCCACCCTTCCATAATAGATCCCAACTTTCGGTTATTCCACACCAGTCCCAACTTTACGGGGTCTTTTACAAAAATGGTCCAAGTGGAAGGGTGACCTGCTTAGCCTGTAAAAAAATAATTAAACCCCTCTCCTTCCTCCTTTTTCAGTCTTTCTCTCTCCTCCCCTGCCACCAAATCCTCTTCCCTCTCCCTGCCACCACCGTCCCTGCCACCCCACAACCCCAGCCCCCTCCCCTGCCACCTTGAAACACCCACACCCCCTCCTCTTCCCTCCCAGACCCACCCTGAAACAACCACTCCCAACCATCACCAACCACCCCCGAAAACACCACCAGCCATCCCCAAAACACCACCATCCACCCCGAAACATCCCTAACCACCCCACCCATCCACAACAAGCCCGAAATCCACCAACACCACCCAAACCCATTTCCAAACCCTCCAACCACCCCCGAAAACACCACTAGCCATCCCCAAAACACCACCATCCACCCCGAAACACCCCTAACCACCCCACCCATCCACAACAAGCTCGAAATCCACCAACACCACCCAAACCCATTTCCAAACCCTCCACAAAGCCACGTCTAAACCCACTACCACCCCCAAAACACAACCCCATGTGCAAACCCCCACAAACCAACAACCACAAAGGAGGGATGGGGTTTCAGGGGAAAGGGTGGGGAAAGAGAGAGAAACGGTGCTGTTGCACCGCTAGTTCACGCACTACAAGCCAAACAGAGGAGAGAGAGTTGAGGTAGCAGCACCGGTGAGAGGAGATAGAGCTTCGGTGACAAAAAAGAACGCCGGCAGAAGGCGAAAGGAGCTGCGACGAGAGAGACAATAGTTTGAGGGAAGGGGATTGAGAGAGATCAGAAGCCACGATAGAAATGGGGTATTGGGGCAGCTTTTGGGTTCATCTACCCGACGGCAGGTAGGCGGAAGGGGAAAGGAGAGACGCGAGAGAGGGAGGAAGCAGGCGAGAGAGTGGAGGAGTTACAATGGCGGGGGATGGGGTGGCAGTGGTTGGGGAGGGGGTGGCAGTGCAGAGGGGAGGGTGGCAGAGGTGGCAAGGGTGGTAGTTTCAAAGGGTTACCTGTTGTAGCAGGTTAGGTGACCTGCTAGGACCATTATTGTAAAACAACCCCCAAAGTTGGGACTGGCGTGAAATAATCGAAAGTTGGGATTTTTTATGGAAGGGTGGCCATAGTTGGGTCTGCTCTTGTCAATTTTTCCTCTAAAGTATCCCATCTGGTCTTTGAAACAAGATCTCGGTGGGAAGCTGAAATAGAGGGGCCTTTCCCCAAGAGAGATCAAGTAGGCAGGAAAGGAAACAGTCACGGAAGAGAGAATGGTAGCAGTTCAGTGATAAATGAAGAAATCCGATCACGGAGCGAGTGTGCTATTTCTGAAGGGCCATTCCTCAGCTTTCTCACGGATCAGGCGTGGAAGAGGAATAAATTCAATGGGTTAGGTTTCCACTAGAATTGGGTGGGTGCTCACCCACCACAACAACAAGATTTCCCACTCTAAAAAAGTTCAGACAAGCTCAGGCAGAGTAATTAGCCATATGGAGTCCATTAAGGAGGCTCGTAATTAATCAAGACTGAGCCACTAGAATTTGGACAGATTTCAAGGATGTAGTCTTATTTCATAGGCACCCAGATCTGGCGGATAAGTTCCCTAGGGATCTTATCAATTCAATCCGGTCTATTGCTCTTATGCTGCCTTATTTTATTTGTAAGAAAGTTCCTAGGAAGGAGGTCGAGGAGGCACACCTTCTAGCTATTCAAGGTAGGAAGGGCATCTAGCCTCCTCTTGTTTGCCCTCTGTCAAAAACAAAAACACAAAAAGGGTGGCTGGTGATTTTTTTTTTTATGTTTGAGTGGAGGTTGCTGGTGATATGTTAAACCGAAAATAGAATTCTCAAAGTCTAGGAAATCAACTTACCAATTACCAATTACCAATTACCAATTACCAAAGGCATATATCCCAAATGTCAAGGGCAAATTGGCCTAAAATTAAGCAAAACCTAAAGGCGTGAAGGGCTTTTATTATAGGTAAGGTAATAGATAATGTATGTTAGTATATGTGAATGGTTTTTTTGTTTTTTTTTTCAAAACTTAGAGAAAGTATTTGATTTTTATAAAAGGTTAACACACTTTTCAATATATTTATTATAATAATAAGTAGTAGTATACATTTAAAAAGATGAAGCATCTATGTGGAGATCGATAAAGTAGAAATTGCAGTTCGATCAAGTGGTGAAGTTTCCCATTTCTCTTAGAGAAGTTTAGGGTTCAATTCCTACCCCCAAGCAATTTGCTCGAGATTTGGGGGGGGTTGGGGGTGTCTGGCATATAATAGGTCTCTGGACGGGGTCCTTTGCGAGGATGATCTAAATATTTCTTCTTATCTTATGTAGAGATGAACTTGCAATATACACTTAATTGTAGCACTTTATGTTTTCAAAAGATTCAGAATAAATATGACATTTACCTTAACATAACCTTATTTGAATAATAGACTATCTCACTCTCTGCCTGTCTCATCACCACATTCAACTCACCTTTTATCTTTTTCTATCTATTTTGCCTTGTCACATAAGCACCTTAAATCACAAGTGGAAAAAACATTGTATGTCACAACACAACATATCCGATTTTGTTAAAACCGAATCCGTCAATCCGTGAATTTTTTGGATCGAATACTAGGCTGATTAACTGATCCGATCCTTCAGTGAACCGATCAGTTAACGGAAAACTGATCCGGTTTTCCGTTAAGTGATCCGACCGAGTAAGTTAATCCGCATCCCTTAATGTGGGAGAAAATAGAATTTTAAAAACTGATTCGGTCCATATAAGGAACCGGATCAGATAATTTGGTCCATATAAGGAACGTGGCGTAGATCACTCCCTTTGTTCTCTCACGCGGCCCAGCTCACTCCCCCTTTTATTTCCCAAACCCTAATCCCTCTCTCATTCGCCCCATTCCCTTGAAACCCTAAATTATTTCTACTCTCTCCTCTCTTCTTTCTCACCCCCATGAACAACATCTCCTCTCTCCTCTGTCCTTTCCTTAACGATTCCCAAAACCACCATACCATGAGTTGCTCCTCCAATCGACGAAAAAGCAAGGTGAAACGCGCGTTGCAAGGTGATTTCCCTCCCCTGTCTCTCTCTAACTCATCCTCTCTCGCGCGTCGCAAGGTGAAACGCGCCGTCGTCGTCGCTGTTAATATTCTCCTTCGCTCGTCGTTTCATTTTGGAGGCGATTCACAAACAAACTCCTCCTTCGTTCGTCGATTCAATTTGGTGACGATTTACAAACAAACTCCTCCTTCGTTCGTTGATTCTTTGGTCGCTCGCCTCAATTCTCCTCTCTCAATTTTCGTTCGTCGTTCAACGAGTTAGAGCCTTTGATTTTATTTTCGTTGTAATTCCAGTTTTCTAGTCTTGTTGTAATTCCAGATCTGAGTTTTTTTATTTTCGTTTGTAATTCCAGATCTAGTTTTTTTTTTTTTGTAGTTAGGTTTCGATTTTTGTATATTTAGTTTGTAATTTTCCTTTTTTTATAATTTTGCAAATCTTCATTGTACGTTAATGACTAATATAATTTAGTTGTCTTGTTTCTTTTTTAAAATATTTTTTTTCGTTCTGAAATTCGTTCTTTGTCTATTATATTTCTGCAAATCAGGTTTTTTTTTTTTGGTATATTATCTCCCTCAACTCCTCTCAAAACAAAATTCTCCCCTCAACTGATTCTTCAACTAGACGCACTCTTTTTTTTATGTTCATTCAAACTCAGCTGATCCCGTTTTAGTCGAAAACCGGATCAGTTGACCGGTCAAGTCAACCGCTCCGAGCCCAACCGCTCCGGACCTAAAACCGGATCTGTAAGGCCAATTTTAAACGAAGCGGTTGAACTTTTTTCCACTAGTGAATACTGTGTCTTCCTTTCATATTACATTCATTTTTGAAGATCTTAGGATTTACTTTTTTGTAAATTGTACCACTCATGTCTCATTATCTTCCTCAGAGTCTAATAATGAGTGTTAGTATATATCAGATTTTTTTTTATATAAGTAAGAAGAAATCCCTTGACCCGTCCTTGCACAGGAACCCCACCCAGAGGCCCATTATCACCCATTATCATTTTTGATTTTGAGGTGACATTTGTGGTAATTGAAATTTACAAAGAAAAACATATATTTGGGGGATGAAATTCCATATCATATAGCATTGAAACCAAACTTTTATGTAATATTACATATAAATTCGTTGCCAATGTCGAACTAGTTGATTCGAATTGGAATTGTCAAATTATCCATACCTCTTTAGTCAAAACAACAATTCATTTTAATTATATGTGAATGGTAATGAAAAACATATGTAGATTAAAGTGGCATTAACATGACACTAGATATACCTACGAACTCATTAGGGTCTGTTAACTTTAACTTATTATTGACTTATTTCAGACAAATTTAGTTCAAATAAATTTAGATAAAATAAGTTCAGACTGTATAAGTTGTTTTCGGACAACTTAAGACATAAATAAGACAATATCAGATAATTCAAATAGGTTGTTTTTAGACAGAATAAGTTCAGATAATAATTTCAGACAAAATCAGTTAGAGTGGACAGGGCCTTAGTTATTGTTACTATCATCATTATTCAATATTTTCTACCATTAAATAAGAAAGTATATTATAACTTAGATGTATATATATATATATATATATATATATATATATATATATATATATATATATATATATATATATATATATATATATATATATATATATATATATATATATATATAAAAGATCGGTAGATGTTACCTATCAGACCAGGTTGCAAGAGTGTCATCACCATGGCTTTGCCAAACAAATAGCCCACCTGCCCAGACCTCACGTTGGTTATATGGTGTGACCCATATTTGGTTATTGGTGAATGCTGCTCTCCTCTGAGGCGGATCCTCCAAATCCAGCAAACTTGCTGCATTAGCACCGGGTACCACCTTATAGCCAACCGGATTTCCGACCCGTGTCCTCTGGTTCGGGTTGATTACATGGAATTCTGATGGTTCATAAAGGCTAAGCTTGATTTGTGCATCTTTTTCAGTCTTAGCAACATTTCTCACAGCTTTTAAGTAGCTTTTTCTAGGTGATTCACCTGGTGAAATTTCTTGTCTTCGGAGATCCACCTTTACAAATGAGTTATTCTGACCATCCACATCCATGTCAAGATAAAATGCAACATAGTGATCATGGATGACTCCAATGCTACTTTCAGATACTAAAGGGCCATAGATGTCTTCATGTTCAGGCACTTCCTCCACGTTCTTGTATTTTGTACCCTTTACAAGTGGAATACCACTTAACCCAACCTGTAACAAATAACCAAGTGGTATTCCGAAGGGATTATTTCAGGTATATATAATTAAGTAGGCTATCAAGTGTTTTACAAAATCTTATACTCCTAATGGCCCAACTTATGTTAAATACTTCGTTTTAATTTTAATAATTGTATCAAAAAGAGTTGGCATGTTTATCTATGCACAACTTTGAGCATTAATATCTTTTTTTTTATAGATTTGAGCATTACTATTTTTATTTATACAAAAGTTAAAATTGTAATAAGTTGATTTTATAAAATACTTATTGAGACGAATGCTACAAATTTCCACATAACTATATATTTCCTACATAGCCCGCAAACACAGGTTGGGTTAACCTGCGAGAGGTTTCGGTCTGGCAGGGTCTTTCATTTTACCATGAGGTCCCCAATGGGGGCCCAAAAAAACAATATTTCCTACGTATAAGAGTGTCTAATTACTAATTAACCAGAAAATGTGAATAGTATCAAAAGTCAATATGATACGACTTTAAAAAAATGTAAGTAGTACTAAGTACTAGTAGGAGCAATGAAACTATGGATTTTTTTTAATATGAAAGACTACTTATTATAAGAGTCATTTTGAGAAATCTACCTTTTATCACTAAAAGATGTTGTGAAGGAAATATCAATGTCATTTTGTGATGCATTGACCTGCGTTCTAGAGTTGACTTTGCATGCACAGGTCACTTAATTTGTCATTTTCCGATGCATTGACCTGCGTTCTAGAGTTGACTTTGCATGCGCAGCTCACTTAATTTTCTTCCCTTCTTTTTCAACTCTTTCTCCCTCGTTTTTCCACTTTGGAATTCCCTTTGACTTCTCTAACCCCATGTCCTAGTGCCTTGCATTATCTGTGCTCCTCTACGTGAACTTCAAAGCTTGAAATTGTTGTAACTCTTTTCCAATAATTGCAGGGAGTTTGGCTAAGATACGACTAATTCCTCTCTTTTCTGATAAATTTTTTATTTTACTTCGTAGTACAGAAGTAAAGACTATAGAAATTTTACTAGAATGTTTTTTGGGGGGCCTTCTCAAAAGGTTTGCCTCATTCTTTTAGACTTTTTGTACTTTTTTTGTTGGAGTGCAATATATTCTTATTTGCTAAAGTTGCTACTAACCTGGTTTTCAATTTCACTCTAGATGTACTAGTCTTAGGCTTACACATCTTTGTTTTGCGAATGATATTATAACATTCTGTGGAGGTGACATGAAATCAATCATGCTGCTACTTAGAGGTTTCAAGTTGTTTTCAAAATCATCATGTTTATGTGCAAATGAAGGTAAGTATGTTGTCTATTGTAGTGGTATGCAGGAGAAGAAGTGAAAATGGTATTAAATATCTCTGGCTTCAGCAAAGGAGGCATGTTTTTTAGATATTTGGGTGTACCTATATGTGCAAAAAGGATCTCTACAGCAGATTGTATTTCAAATATGGAGAAAATGATGTTGAAAATTAAAGTTTGGGGGGATCAGGGACTTTTCCTTTGCTAGGAGGACGGCTCTTATTAAATCTAATGAGAATTCATCTCTACTCGGCTGAAGTCATGATTCTTCCAAAAAAAAATTATGCACAAAGTCAACAACATATATATGTAGATGCTTTCTTTTGCATGTCAGTTATGAAAATAATGTTCCTCGCTATATTTTATGGTGTGATGTCTGCAAATCAAAATTAGAAGGAGGCTTGAGCAATCAAAACATTGTGGAATGGAAATCAGGTGGCAATTAGTAAGCATGTGTGGCCGTGTGGGCAATTGCAATTTGCAAATAAAAAAAGATAATCATAATCGGTTGAAGTGGGTCAATGCAGTTTACTTGAAGAATCAAAATATTTGGGGTTATTCAGCTCCTGCAACAAGCAGCTGATATTGGAGAAAAATAATTCCTCCTAAGGATGTTTTGAAATAAAACACTAGGAAACAGCAATTGTGCAGCTTATTACCTACAAATTCCATCGGCTTGTTTGATTAGTGGGTCATAAATTGTGGTAATGGTATACATTGTAGTATAAATTTGTGAATTAAATCTCATGTCATTATCCATGGTAATGATATCTCATCCCCAAATATCAATTTTCTTTCAAAAATTTAATTATCATCCATTACTACTTGGAAATGTGGTATTGGGTGGTAATATAAATTTATAAAGGAAAACTCATGTTTTCAGATGAAATTTCATTACCTTGGGTATTAATATGAGAATTAATTTCTTTAAAACTTTACACTAAATTACATTTCCATTACTACAATTTATGACCACTAACTAAACGAGTAGAAGAAACTAGAGCCTGATTCTAGTTATGTGAATAAGTAAACTCTTGTATATCTTTTTGTACTGCATATTTTTAGCCTACTTTGTCATGTAGAGAAGTTGTTTTTCTTTTTGTCCTTTTGTGCAGCTGTACATAAACAGCTTCCTAGGTTTATTTTGGTTAAGGTTTTGTACACATATATATAGGAAGATAGATAGAGCTATAATCCCTAGGTTGTAATAATATATTGCGCTGCTTTTTGGTGATAGAAATATAAGAGAGAAAAGTGTGTTAACACAGAGAAAAACATCAGAGCAAAAGAGAAAGTTTACAACTTTATTAATGGTATCAGAGCTGTAAGGTGAAATACAGCTGATGTTTGAATCATTCCAGAAATCTAAAGGTATTGAAGAGTTCAGAAATGGCAGGAAAGGAAGATGAAGGTGGAGGAGTTGGAGCTTAATTATTTAAATCCATTGTTCCTTTCAAATGCAGATAATCCCCATATGTAGTTAAGCATAATGGTGCTTGATGGAGGTAATTTTCTAACTGGAGTAGGAACATTAAAAATGGCTTTAGGAAATTCTCAATGGTAACCCTGAACTATGGCTTTTTCTCTTTGGTAGCCAAACTTAATTTTAATTCTTAATGATAAGTTCGTGTTTATGGTTATACTTGAGAAAGTGGTATTAATAACCATTTGTTGTTATAAAGAGTTGTTGAAAGGGTTGTTTATAAACTAATTAAGGTTCTTTAGATTAGAATGACATAAGTTCCCTTAGAAAAAACGAATTTTCCTTTTTCTCTCATTGAAAACCTATTTAATCCCCGTATTTAGAAAGATATGAATGAGAATGTGTTTTTAAAGGAAAGTTATGTCTATCTACACTCTAAAATACTTACTTGGTTTGAAAACAACTCTTTTAGCAATTGTATTTAACGAAAATTGTTAATAATAATACTTTTTCAAGTATAACCATAAACACGGGGTTACCATTAAGAATTGAAATTAAGTTTGGATACCAAAAAGAGAAAAAGTCAGAATTGAGGGTTACCATTGATAATTTCCCAAAACAAATTGGGTTTTTCATTGATGGAATATATAGTAGACCTGAGAAAGAGTCTAAGGATTTAAGTATGTGGTTGAGAAATGATTATATGGTGAGATGTTGGCTGTTTAAGTCAATGAGTGTTAGACTAGCTCAAAGTTTAATGCTGGTAGAATCTTCTAAGGAACTGTGGGAAGAACTTGTTGAGAGGTATGGTGAAAGTAACGCTCCTCAACTATCAATTGAAGAAAGAAGTTGTAAAACTTGAACAGGACAAGTTGTCTGTTCCTGAGTACTATTGTAAACTCATACTCCCTCTGCTTTTTTTTATTTGCTACATTTGACTTGCACGGTTTTCAAAGCATTATTTAACTCTTAATATCTCTTATTTCGCTTAAGTAAAAATTATAAAAATTTGATATTATGAATCTACACGTCGAGACGAATCTAACAAGATCACACATGACTATATTTTTACTTATAAAATAATCAAAATAATCGGTCAAAGTAGTGGCTTCATTCCCAAAAAATCAAATGTAGCAAATAAAAAAAAGCAGAGGGAGTAAGTTACTAGGATGAGATGCAGTCTGTCAAAAGCATGCCATCTTGTGAATGTGGGAAATGCACCTGCAACTTACATAAGAAACTGATGGAAAACAGGCTGTTGAAAGCATGCAATCTTGTGAATGTGGGAAATGCACCTGTAATATACATAAGAAACTGCTGGAATTGGTGGAAAGAAATAGGCTGATAGATTTATTAAATGGGGATCGGACTATGAACATATGAGAGGAAACATCATGGGAATGTATCCGTTGCCTTCTGTCAACAAGGCTTTTCACATGATACAACTAGTGGAGAAACAAAAAGAAGTGATGGCCGGATGGGAAATGAAACATCAAAAGTGAGTACTTTTCAAGCAAGAAAGCAAGAAGGAAAAGAGTTTCAGAGAAGGGATTATAAGGAGAAGATGAACAAGAAATGTGATCACTGTGGAATGAGAGGTCATATCAGAGCAAAATGTTTTAAAATCAATGGACCACCTAACAGATTTGCAAAAAATAAAGGAGCGAGAAAATATGCTACAAATGTGGAAAAGCAATAGGAGTTTGAAAAAGGAGACACTCCACTTGATGATGAAGAGTTCTATGGAGGAGGAAGCAGCGGTAACAGCAAGCCTGATGCAAATCTCATCTTTACAGTAGTGAAAGAAGTAATAAAGGCCTTTAATGGTAATCAAGGAGCAGTAAGCAGTCAAGGAGATACAACCAGAGCAAGCCATTTTGTAGGTAAAGTAATTACTTTAAATGTAGGAAACTTTAATGATAGTTTTGATTGTGAAGCTTTGATAGTTGACTCAGGAGCTTCATATCATATGGGTGGTAATATCAAATTATTTTCAAGTTTCAAGAACTTGGATAAAGCTGTGAATGTTGGCTTAACTGATGGTAAAATTAAGACGGTGTGTCAAGTAGGGAATGTGAAGCTGACACCCAAATTCATGCTCACAAATGTCTTATATATGCCTTATTTTAGAAACAATCTTGTATCAATAAGTAAATTGATAGAGGGAGGAAACATAAAAGTAATTTTTAATTAAAAAAATGATGGACATTATTTCAGGACCTTTGCTCTAATAAAGAACTAGGAATAGGAGAAGAAAGAAGTGGGCAATACAGATTTTAAGGAGAAACTGAAAAGAAGATAATTGAAGCTCAAGAAGAGGAAGGGAGCTTATTTGTAGGGAATGCAAGTAGAAAATCTGTAAAGTCTGTTAAACTGAGTTTAATTCATGCTAGATTTGGACATAGTTCGTTGTCTAAAATGAAACATTTAGATTTTTATGAATGCAAGCATTTGAATGAATTGTTTTGTGATACATGTCATGTCTCTAAGCATCATAAGCTACCTTTTAAAGTTACCAAAAGTATTACTAGTGAGCCATTTAGCTTGGTTCATATGGACCTTTGGGTCCCATACAGGTTGAATAATCCAACCTTTGAGCCGTTCGCTCAAATTAATCCCACCTTTTGATATTATTTAGTAATCTGACCTTTTAGCAAAATACGCTCATAATGCACCGTGACTTGTTGAAACAGGTTGGTGACCATTAGAATAGGTTAATTGGACACATGTCTTGTTCTATTTCATTCTAATCTAATTCACCAATTTAATTTTAATTAAAATAACTAAAATAAATAACCATCAAGCACACCACACCAACTAACAACACCCCCACCCCCACCGCTGCCAACAAATAATGAGTATGAAGATCTTTCGGTGAAGGCAAAGTCAAGGTTTAATTTAGCATATCTCTTCGAAGTCTTTTGTTTTTACATCAAAACTCTTCGAAGTCTTTCTCACCCAATGTCTCTTAAGGATATCGCAAGGACTTGGGATGATTGTGCTCGTGATGTCATTTGCGATTATGCACAGTAGGATGGTAGAGGGACCTTCAGCTCGAAATATGGTACTTGGGAATAGAATTGTTTAACCGCTGCTTGATCTTCATTGATACCTTCTAATTTCAAGCTCTGGGTAGTATTTTGATGTCTTGGACTTGAAAATTGGAATTAATCTTGCTACCTGAGACATGGGCGCGTGAAGTCTATGAATAAATTGTGTACAACACATCCTTGTGAGTGGTCTAATACCTATTCATATATTGTAATTATTTGGATCTCTACTACCCAAAGCCTCAGACTGGAGTGCTGGAACACCGGAGTTCGAGTCTCGTTACTTAGCATTGGGTTTCTCTCCCTAATCCTTTGAGAGGTTTCCAAATCTGATAATGTTGGAATTAAAACATGTTTACCTGGGCCTTCTTCGAATCAATTTAGATAGTGATTATTCATCTTGTAGAATATGCTTTACAGAAGCCTTATCTATATGTAAAGGATGGTTAATGATGTAATCAATTGTTACAATGCTACTTTTGTATGGATGTATTGCATAAACTGGTATATATAAAAGATATTAATGAATCTGTTATATAATTACGTATTTGGAGTTTACTCATGCTTTTATTTCCCTTTTTTCTGCAATTGTTGAATTTCCCTGGATTAATGCTAGAGTAAATTTTGTTGTGGGAGTTCATGAATACCCTCTTATGGCTGTATTACTATATTTCAACTTCTCTCCAAGCTAAAAGAAAAGAGAGGAGAAAGAGGTGTTCGATATTAGCGTGAGTTCTACCGAGATGGGAGGCGTGGCAGGCGGCGGAGGTGGAGATGTGAGCAAGGAACCCGACAACCTCTCAGGCAGAGGGGGTGGGGGTGCTCACAGGGAAGAGGAAGGGGTGCTCGCAGGTGGCACCGTAGGGGGGTTGGGGTGGTAGGTGTTGTTCGCATGGGGTGGGGGAGGGGTGGGCGTTGGTGAGTACTGAGGGGTAGTGAGGGCGAGGAAGAAAGTGAGGGAGGTAAGAGAGAGAAACAAAGAGATTAGAGTAGAAAAGAGAAAGATGGGAAAAAAAATAAAAGGAAAAAAATATAAAAATAGTTAATTTTACAACTTCATCAGGTTACCGGTCTCATGATTCAATATGAGAGGATCGTGCTAAAAGGTCGGATTATTAAAAAATAAGCAAAAGATGAGATTAATTTGAGCAAATGACCCAAAGGTTGGAATATTAGAATCAATTTTTCCTTGTCCAAAATGAAACATTTGGCTTTTTGTGAATGCAAGCATTTGAATGAATTGTTTGGTGATACATGTCATGTCTGAAAGCATCATAAGCTACCTTTTAAGTTAGCAAGTATTGCGAGCCATTTGGCTTGGTTCATATGGCCCTTTGGGGCCTATACAGGTTAAAGTATATTTCAGGAGCAAGTTTTTTCTTGACTATAGCAGAGTTACTTGGACTCACCTCCTAAATAGCAAAGCGAGAGTTAAGACAATTATTGCAAGTTTCTTAGGTCATGTGGAAACTCAGTTCAACACTAAGGTGCAGTGTATTAGGAGTGATAATGGAACATAGTTCATTCAGAATGAATGTGGAGGAATTTTAATATAGAAATGGATTGTGCATCAAAGGAGCATGCCATGAGTTGCTCAACAAAATGGAAGAGTGGATAGGAAGCATATATTTCTTCTTGAAACTACTACTTAGGATACATGCTAGACTTCCTTAATTTTTGTGGGGAGAATGTATTCTAGCAGCCACTCACCTGATAAACTTACTGCCAAGTGCAGTATTAGAGTTGAAAACACCATATGAGAGGCTGATGAATAAGAAACCTAGCTATGAACATCTCAAAGTAATAGGATGTTTATGTTATGGAAGTAAGCATGAGAAGAAAGTGGACAAATTTGAAAAGAAAGGAGTTAGAAGTATACTTGTGGGGTATCCTTATGCTCAAAAGGGATATAAATTATATGATATTGAGAACAAAAGGTTATTTGTTAGCAGGAATGTAGTCTTTAAAGAAGAAATTCTACCCTTCTTGGATCCTTGTAAAGTAAACGATGCCTTGAAGCTTAATCTCAACTCCATACCAATGACCAGCACTAATCCGGTAGAGGTAAGTGATCATAATGACATGTTAACAAAAATATTTCAACATGGAGAAGGAAATGCAATACATAATGATGCTTGTGAGGAGATTGATGTTGAAACAGTTACTACAATTGTGCCAAACATTAATGCAGATGTGCCAAGCCAAGAAGAAGAGGTAAGAATTGAGAACGATAGTGAGGTTGAGCCCAAAAGATCATCTAGAGAGAGGGTGATTCCAAAAGGGGTTGTTGACTATGAAATTCAATTGCCTCCTAGCAATGTAATTACAAAAAAAAAAAAGTAAGAAATGCATGCAGTTTCAATGTAAAGATGTTTCCAGAAGTTAAACAATATTCTAGAGAATACTTAAGATCTCTGAATAATGTGATGTAAGAGAGGGAACAACAAAGCTTCACAGAAGCTATTAAGCATCCGGGTTGGAGGGAAGCTCTGAGCAAGGAACTTGATGCTCTTAAAGCAAATAAAACCTGGACTCTCACAGACTTAAATGCAGGCATGAAAGCAATAGATAAAAAGTGACTGTTTAAGACAAAACTGAGACCAGATGGAAACATATAGAGGTTAAAAGCAAGGCTAGTTGCAAGAGGAGACAAACAACTGCAAGGGAAAGACTATAAACATACTTTCTCTCCAATTGCTAAATTTGCTAGTGTGAGAATTCTTATTGCACTAGCAGCCATGAAGAATTGGACATTACAACAGTTAGATATAAACAATGCCTTCCTTCATGGCTATGTTGAGGATCTCTATATGAAGCCACCTCCAAGGCACTTTGGAAGAAATGAAAGAAAAGTATGCAAATTGCATAGAAGTCTTTATGGCCTAAAACAAGCATCTAGATAATGTAATATTCAGCTCAAGAATTTTTTGCTCAACAAAGGATATTAATCAAAGAGAGATTACTCTTTATTTTGCAGAAAGTAAGAAGAAAATATATGCATTGTCTTGGTATATGTAGATGATCTCTTGATCACTGGCAATGATGAGAGCTACATTACAACAATGAGTTCACAATGAAGGATCTAAGGGAGATGGTATGTTTTCTCGGATCAGAAGTGCCCGAAAATGAAGATGGGATCATGTTGAATCAAAGGAAATATGCTCTAGACATTGTAATTGATACAGGACTTTTAGATTGCAAAGCAGCTAAATTTCCCTTCCTTAAGGGGATTAAGTTGTCTACAGATCAAGGTGAGATTATGGCAGAGCCTTAGCAATGCAGAAGGCTCATAGGCGGACTACTTACTTAAATCTAAGTAGACCTGACTTGTCCTACTTAGTTCAGCAACTTTGTCAATTCATGAGTTGCCCTAGAATGTCTCACTAGCATGCTACTCTGCATATTGTTATATACTTGAAAGGAACACTCATCTAAGGGATTTTTTGTCCAGCTAAGTCAGATGTGTTCATGACTTGCTATTGTGATGCAGACTTGGGTTCATGTGCCTTTTGTGGCAGATCCTTGACAGGGTATTGCATTTCATTGGTTGAGCATTAGTTTCTTCAAAAATCAAGAAGCAGAAGATAGTTTCTATATCTTCAGCAGAGTCTGAGTATAGAAGCATGTCTCAGACTTCTAGTGAACTGGCTTGGGTGAATGGGATTCTCGAACATTTGCATATTTCTATTCCAAAGCCAGTTACACTTATTGTGACAACAAAGCAACACATTACATTGCTTAAAATCTAGTGTTTTATGAAAGGACTAAACACCTTAAAATGGATTGTCATTATGAGAGAGAGCATATTGAAGATGGTTTCATTAGCACTGCTGACATAAAATTCTCTCTCTAATTGGCTGATGTTATGACAAAAGGTTTGTCTGAAGCTCAACATTCTTATCTATGTCTCAAGTTAGGCCTTTGTTCTATAATCACAGTCAAACTTGAAAGGGGGGTGAAGAAACTACAGCCTGATTCTAGCTATGTGAATAAGTAAACTCTTGTCTATCTTTTTGGTTGTGCATTGTAATTTGTAACACCCCTAGGTGTTCAGGAGCCCACTAGTAGATATTATCCTCTTTGGGGCCTAGCCCACAAGGATTTGCTTTGGTGCAAGGCCGAAGTTCTACCCAAAAGGCCTCTACTAGGTTGAGGTATCCACTTCCATATAAAGAAGGCTTCGTTCTCCTCAACGTCTGATGTGGGATAGCCAAGATCTTAGGCACATTCTCCCCTCCTTTAAAGAATGCGTCCCCGTAGACAATACATGACATTATTGGAATGGGCCCTAGCTCTTATACCATCTCTAACACTCCTAGGTATTCAGGAGCCTACTAGTAGATATTGTCCTCTTTGGGCCCTAGCCCGCAAGGATTTGCTTTGGTGCAAGACCGAAATCCTACCCAAAAGGCCTCTACTAGGTTGAGGTGTCTACCTCCATATAAAGAAGGCTTCGTTTTCCTCAACTTCCGATGTGGGATAGCTAAGATCTTAGGCACCTTAATGAGGAATTCATCTCTTTTCTCAAGTTTACACACACTCTCTCTCTTTTAGCCTACCCTTTCTCATCATAATAAAAAAAAGGTGAAACATCACCGCCGTTTGAGAGGTTTAGGGTTTCTCCTACCATGGTAAACTAGAAATTACGTATGGTTTAAGCTACTAATTTCTTAGCTAATCATGGGTCGAAAGAAGAAAATTCAGACACCTAATCCTCCTATAACTCGCCAATCACAATTTTTAAATACAAAGCAAGGATCTTTAATGGTGAATAAAGTTGTCACTGGAAATGATAAAACTCTAGTAAGCACCCCCAGAGTCGGTGAAACAGAGAAACAAAGTGCCATTGATGCTATGAAGCAAGTGTTTGAGCAACAGAGGATTGCTCAAAGACAAAGTGCGATGACTCAGAAGGTGACTGAAGCTATGGGCAATACAGTTGCTTCTTCCACAGAGAATCCAATGATTGTTGTTTATGAAGTCAGGCCTATTGTTCAAGATGTTGAGGTTATCAATGCTGATGATGTAGAGGAAGAAATTGCTGATATTATACAAGTTCCTGCTGCTAAGACTTGTTCTGCAGTTGCTACTGGGAAAAAACTTACTTCCAAAGGTATGTCGTTGAAGTTTGTAGCTCCTCGTATTCACAATGGTAAATCTATTGCTAAAATAGATAAATCTGAAGTAGAGAAGTTGCCTGATGTGTGGGCTAATGCAATAATTCTTTATGTTGTGGGTCAAACACCATTAATAGGGGCTATCATTAGGTTTATCACTATGGAATGGAATCATGTTGGTAAACCTAAAGTCTTCTTACATGAAAATGGTTATTTCTTGATAAAATTTGATTCTATGGAGTATAGAAATGAGATTCTTTTTTCTGGTTCCTATACTCTTAATAATAGGCCTAAGATAGTGAAAGCATAGACTCCCAAATTTAATTTCCATGAGGAAATAATGCGGGTGATTCCACTATGGGTTAAATTTCCCAACTTACCATTGAATTGTTGGGGTCCAGAGACACTGAGTAACATTGGCAACATGATTGGAGTGCCTCTCTTTGCTGATGAATGTACTACCAGACAGATGAGAGTATCCTTTGCTTGACTCCTTATTAAAGTAGATGTCACCAAGGAACTGCCTAAAGTCATTCATATTGAAGATTATACTGGAAATATCATAGAGCAACAGGTGCATTATGACTGGGTTCCTCCTTTTTGCCATAAATGCCAGAGTGCAGGACATGATTGTGCTAAGAAAGCTTCTCAGCAGCCTGTTAGGTAAGAACCAGTCAAGGTCACTCAGAATTGGGTACCTAAAACTGCTATTGCAGTTACTACTCAAGTTCACAAGGATACTGCTACTGGAAATTCAGAGAATGGAGACAAGGCACAAGGGGCTCAGCAACAGGTAGTTAATCGTACAACAACAGCAGCTCCAGTGCAGCAATCAGAGGAAGGAATTAGCTCACAACAAGTGAGAGTTGGTGACATTGAATGGTCAGTAGTGCGCTAAAAAACGGCAAGGACAAGCAGACTGTTGTTAGTGAGCCTGGTACTGTTGTGCACACAGTTGATGAAGATCTAGCTCCTTTTAAATTAGTCCAACATGATTATTAGTGCTTGGAATGTGAGAGGATTGAATAATCCCTCAACCATAGTAGAAGTAAAAAAGCTTTTGAATCATAATAAAGTGAATCTTATTGGTTTGCTGGAAACAATAGTTAAAAATGATAATAAAGGAAGAATAATCAGGAAGAAGTTTAGAGGTAGCTGGCTATAGGAGGATAATTATGATCATTTTTGTAGAGGTAGAATATGTATATCTTGGAATATTGAATGCTTGTCTCGGCAAACTCTTGATAAGTCTGATCAGTTCATTCATGGTGAAGTCACAAACAAGGTTACTGGTGTTACTATTTTCATTACATTTGTGTATGGCCTACATACTGTTGAAACTAGAAAGCCTTTATGGATGGATCTTCTTAGGCTTAATCACACAATTACAAGTGAATGGTGTGTTTTAGGAGACTTCAATGTTGTTCTTAACCTGGAGGATAGGTTTCAAGGTAGAGTTCTGTCTGCCTATGAAACTCAAGAATTTGCTCAATGTCTTAACAACAATGACTTAATTGAGCTCAGAAGTAGTGGTCATTTCTTTTCTTGGACAAATAAAAGTCAAGGAGATGCAAGGATCATGAGTAGAATTGACAGATTTCTTGTCAATTCTCACTGGATGGCCACTTATGCTGGTGTTATTGTTGATTATCTCAATCCTGGTATGTCTGACCATTGCCCTCTTCTTTTAAAATGCTCTTCTTCATTCTCTCAGGGGGGAAGACCTTTTAAATTCTTTAATTATATGGGTGATCATGAAGACTTTAAGAAGATTGTTATAGATTCTTGGAATGATGTTCCAAGAGGGGAGGCTATGCTTCAGACTTGGAAGAATCTGAAATTAATGAAAGACAAATTCAAGAGGCTTCATAAGCATATATTTGCTAATGTGGAGGCTGGAATTGCTCATATTAGAGAGCAGTTGGATATTATTCGGACCATCATTGCTTCTGATAGATCTAATGAGGAGCTGTTTCTTCAAGAGGCTGACTGTATCAGTAATTTAAAGAAATTTATGGCCATTGAAGGAAGTGCTTTCAAGCATTAATCCAGAATTCAGTGGTTAAAAGTTGGGAGATAGCAATAGTCACTTCTTTTTTCAGGCTATGAAGGATAGATTTGTTAAGAATAGTATAGATGTTCTCTATAATTCTCAAGGAGTCAAGCTTACTAAAATTGCTGACATTCAAGCTAAAGTAATGAATTTTTATACAAGCATGTTGGGTTCTGTTGGTTTTGAGTTGCATGGTGTTGACATTGTTCTTGTGAGAGCAGGGGCTCAGCTGCAAACCTTTTTACTCACAGTGAGATTGATATGGCTTTAAATAATATTGATGACCTCAAGGCTCCTGGGATTCATGGGTTTAATAGACTGCTTTTCAAAAGAAGTTGGAGTGTTATTAAGGGTAAGGTGTATGAGGCTATTCAAGAATTCTTTAATGAAGGTAAATTACCTCCTACTATTAATTGCACCTTGGTGACTCTGATTCCTAAAATTGCTCACACATACTCTATTAAGGATTTTAGACCAATTGCTTATTGCACAGTCTTATACAAGCTAATTGCTAAAATTCTAACCATGAGAATGCAAGCAGTTATAGGAAATGTTGTGGATTTAGCCCAAGCTGGTTTTATGCCTAATAGAACAATTTCAGATAATATCTTGCTTGAAACTGAGCTGATAAAAGGGTATTCCACTAAGCATGTTAGTCCTAGGTGCATGATTAAAATTGACTTAAGGAAAGCTTATGACTCAGTAGAGTGACCTTTCCTTAATGCCATGCTTGCTGAATTGGGTTTTCCTCCCAAATTTGTTACTTGGATCATGACATGTGTTACTTCTGTATCTTATTCTGTGCTCATCAATGGAGTTCCTAGTCCTCCTTTCAAAGCTCAGAAAGGGCTTAGATAGGGAGACCTTCTCTCTCCCTTTTTTTTTGCATTTGTATGGAATATCTGTCCATGCATGGGGAATTTAAAGACAATCCCTGATTTCAATTTTCATCCTAAATGTGAAAAGGTGGGTGTTACACATCTTATGTTTGCTGATGATCTCTTGATGTTTGCAAGAGCTGATACAAGTTCTATCCAACTAATCTATGATGTTTTTCAATAGTTCTCCAAGGCTTCAGGCTTAGAAGCTAATTTGGATAAGAGCAATGTATATTTTGCTGGGATTCACACTAATGACATTCAAACCTTGCAGCACATCTTGCAAATGCCTATTGGTACTCTCCCATTTAGATATCTAGCAGTACCTTTAGCTTCAAAGAAATTGTTTTACAATGAATGCAAGCCTCTACTGGCTAAAGTCACTGCTAGAATTAAGACTTGGACTGCTAAGAAATTATCTTATACAGGAAGATCTCAATTAGTGGTTGTTGTTCTCTAGGGAGTTCAGTTGTACTGGTGTCAGATCTTCCTCCTTCCTAAGAAACTTCTTAGGGATATTTAAACAGCTTGCAGATCTTATCCATGGACTGGGCTTGATACTGTGTCTAGAAAGAATCCTATTGCTTGGGATACTCTTTGCAACAAAAAGTCTAATGGAGGGCTGAATTTTAAAGACATTATTTTTTGGAACAAAGCTGCAATTCCTAAGCCCTTTTAAGCTTTAGCTAACAAGTAAGATAGACTATGGATTAGATGGTTACATGCTTATTACATTAAACGTGATGATGTGTAGCATTTGCCCATTCCTCAAAGGCTATCATAGGCAATGAGGAAGATTATAGCTGCTAGAGACTTGGTGACTGACCCTAGTACATGCCAGCTGTTCATTCACAATGATAGATTCTCCATCAAAAGGCTCTACTGGACCCTAAGAGGTGAAGCAACAATAGTTCCTTGGAGGAGGATTATCTGTATGAGCAAAGCCAGTCCAAAAGCTTTGTTTATCACCTGGCTTATGTTACATGGAAAACTGAATACAAAAGCTAGATTGGCTCAGTGGGGGATAGGTGAAAACCAAGATTGTGTCTTGTGTACTGGCAGTAGAGAAACTCAAGATCATATTTTTTTCAACTGTAATTACAGTAAAGAAGTGTGGGGCTTATGCCTACAGCAGATTGGCATTAGCAATTTAAGACAGCAGGGAACATAAGTGGATGTAGCTGCTAAATTTAGCATAAGAGTTGGTGAAAAAGTCTAGATGTATAACATGTTGTTTGTGGAATGTGTTTATCACATTTGGATCCAGAGGAATAGAATTTTTTTTGATGATAAACTTATGCCTCCTCAACAGTTGTTTAACAATATCGTTTTAGTGTAGCTTGTAGATGCAATCAGTCCCTATACAAAAGACTATTGCAGTAAGTTGTTTTTTGGTTGCTAGCATGTAGCTTTTGTTTCTTGTTATAGGTGTTCTTCTCTGAGCCTGTCTGAGCCTGTTCAAAGTTGTAGTTTGAATTCTTGCCTTGTGTGTCTTCTCCTCAAACCCTTCCTAGAAGGTGGGGGGAGTTGATACTTTTGGGCTTTTATCCTTTGTTGATTTAGGTTGTATTCCAAACCTTTTTTTGGTCTTCAATAAGAATTTTGAATTGCCAAAAAAAAAGCCTACCCTTTCTCTTTCTCCATTAGTAGTCTTCTAATTTCCAAGGTGCGTGTATATGTAGATCTTTAATAATTGTTTTGCAAGCGTAGTATCATGCATATTTTTAGGAAAATATTTTGATTGAAGTGCATGTTTTTATGAGTTTTATTATGAACTTCATGTGCTTTGTATGAAAATATTTGAATGTTTACAAATTTTGAATCAAGTCTTTAGTTTAATATTGTTATAAAGTTTGATCTTTGAATCTATATTCAAATGTTTTAGAGGAGTTTGATCTTTAAATTCATGTTTGAATGTTCAAAAAGGAGTGTTTTTGAACTATTCTTTATTCTCCAAAGGTTACCCCTTGAGCGAGTTATATTATTTATGCCTTTATATGACTAAGTTTATAAGAATTATTATTCTTTTTAAAGGAGGATTATTTCCAAAGGATTTTTGTTAGATATATGATCCTTGATGATCACGATTATAGAAGAGGCAACAACTTGTTATTTATTAGCAAGAACGGTAGCTATTATTATTTACTCAGGCCATGGCTTGTTATTTATTAGCAAGAACGGCAACCATTATATTATTTACCCATGTACTTCTTGTAGTAAGTCATGTGAACAAGGTAGTAACCCCTCGTCATAGACTCGTTAAGGAATACTAATTAAACTTGGGGGTGTGTACATTTTAGGAAAGGTACCTATGTCCTAGGCAAGGAAAAAAGGATTTTTATTGAAGTTATATACTTTATATTATATAAGTCCTACAAGTATCCAAGGAAGGTTTATGAAAAGTTAAATGTTTTGAATGCTTAATTAAATAAAGTGTTTAATATTCCGCATATACATGTACTCAGTATTTTTACTGACACGCTTTTATATTTGTTGTGTTTTGTTTTATGGCTTTGTCCCTGTGATGACCCTACTTTGGCGAGCAGAGTTTACAGGTTGATATGATACATGCTTCAAATGGGGAAGCTAGTGAGGAACTAAATTAGCCTAGGAGTTGTTATTTTATTTTCTTTATTTCCATTGTCATAGTTGAACAATAAAGTTTTTACAATAAAGAATTAGTTATATCAGTTATTCCGCTGCATTAGTTTAAAGTTCAGTTAGTAGTTAGTATTAAAGCCTTTAACGTTATCACGTGGCGGTATTACTCTCAAGTTTCTCAATAGTTTTATATCAAAAAATATATATTCCAAAAGAGAGAAACTTGGGGGTGTTACATGCATAGTTTTAGCCTACATTGTCATGTAGAGAAGTTGTTTTCTTTTTGTCCTTTTGTGCAGTTGTACATAGACAGCTTTCTAGGTTTATTTTTGTTAAGGTTTTGTACACATATATATTGGAAGATAGAGAGAGCTACAATCCTTAGGTAGTAATAATATATTGCGCTGCTTTTTCGTGATAGAAATACAAGAGAGAAAAAGTGTAACACAAAGAAAAACATCAGAGCAAAAGAGAAAGTTTACAACTTTCTTCACTGGTTATATCAGTAAACTGTAAAAGTTCACTGGAAACGGCGGAAAGTGAGAACGACACAACACTTCAAGAACGCATGGGCTAGGATAGTTGTAATAGCCTCACTTTTTAAGGCGATATCATTAAGATAAACGAGATATGTTAACATACTAATCAGTACTTAATCAATTGCATCATTGAGGAATAAGAAAATTGTGAATAGCCCCTATATGAAGTTTGTCTGTGAATCTAAATATTATATGTTATTATGTGATTATGAATGCAAATTATGAGTTAAGATAAGTTATTAACGAATTACGTTAATAATGTTGAGCATTATTCTGAAATTTTGAGACTTTAAGCGTATTGTGTTTGAGATACTCTGTAATTATGATTTAAGGGCTAAATGAGCCAAAATATCTTTATTAAGTTATAAGACATATTTTAAGGATTTAGTTTAAGTATAATGAAGGATTAGAGCTTAATTACAGAGGGTTAAGGATTAAGTAAAACAAGAAAATTCTGGAATGTTCTTAAGCTGTGAAAAGACGATTTTACCCTCATTACTAAACCGAAATCACGAGCTTGCCATTACCCATTCTCTATATATATGTGACCAAGCCCCCTAATTCATTTCATGAGATTCATTTCACAAAAACACAACAAAAACACATCACATTCTTTCCTCCTTCCTCATGCCATTTCTGGCGAGTTTGTGGCTGCACTTTGGCAGCTTGTTTCCTTTGAATTCTTGCTTCAAATCTTACATGCAATTGCTTTTCTAGGTTCCTCAAGTTGTTTTTCATACTGGGCAATCAATAGTTTTGAGGTTTCACATCAATAGCATCAAAGAAAGTCAAGGAAAGTGAGATGTTGCTGAATTACAACACTTATGAGGTTTATAAGATTGAAACTTGATTACTTTGGGTTAATTGATGAATTTTAAGTTATGAATATTTTAATTAAGATCTTATGGAGTTGCTGGAGAAGATCTAAAAGTTGTTGAAAGAGATTTTATTCCTAAACATCGGAGTAAGGTACACAAGCTCCACCACCTAAACTTTGTTTCTAGCTTTGATCATGGAATTTGTTTGTGGAATTGTGAATACTTGGAATATTTTGGAATGTGTATAAAAATTTATTTGCATGTGTTTTTGTTATAGAAGATATTGTGTTAAAAATCTCTTGCATGTCAAGTTCCCTAAGACTCTCGGAATAACCAAGTAAGAAAGTGATTATCCATTCTCTTGAGCTATGCTGCCGTGACTTTTCCTGCAAAATATCTTCCTTTTCCACTCTGTTTTTGGCCTTGGTGTCTCTTGGAAATGGTAGATCTTGAAATGTTATTGAATTTAGACCCAAAAATCACTCCATTTGGAGTTGTACATCAAAAGTTATGTTGTCCGGAAGTTGTTGTATGCATAACAAGTTTCCTCAAAATTTATCAATCCTTGCTACATCTCGATTGCGTTTTGATTAAAGATCTTGTTGTGGCTAAACTTCCATGATATTTCCTTGGAACATTTATGTCTTGATTATCAAATAAACCTTTGCTTCATTTTCCTCATTAAACACGCAACCTCGATTCATGGAGTAAAAGAACACCTAAAACTCTATTTTTGCCTAGTTGTTTTTCGGGTTAAATAACCATGTTTCTTTGATTCATTAATTACCTTTAAATGTTGAGTACCTACTGAATGTATCCACTTATTTGTTTATCTACCTAAACCTTAGCCAAGCATAAAATTATCGATATAAATTCACACCTAAACCCCATATTTTGATATTAACACCGAAACTATGAAATTGATCATTTGAGTACTTGTGTGGCGTCGCCTTCTCATATATTTAAGAACCTCTTTGTGAAACCTATTCAGGCTGCCATATCATATTGACCACCTCATTAACCATTTTGGATAACCATGAAGTCGTTTCCGAAACCTTGTTATTAAGTCACTTCTCCAAAAGTAGTGGAACTTGACATAGCAAGCTTGTTTTACGAAACTTATTTTGATAAGTTAAAGTTTGTTATGATGGTTGAAATAATGATTATGGATAAGTATTTAAGTAAGTTATTTGAGTATAGTTATAAAAGTATAAGTATTTCAGTATAAGTGTTTAAGTATAAGTATTTCAGCATAAGTATTTAAGTACAAGTGTTGAGTATAAATATTTTTGTATGATTACAAGTTTTGTTTTATAAGGGGAAGTGAACAACATTTGTAGAGCGGGTTTGCTCATTATGTGTTTGGAGCGGGTATTGCTCCGTTATGTAGGGTCATGACCTAGAAGTCTTGCAAGTAGAAAATAAGAAAGGTGGGGAGACGTCCCTCAAAAGTCTAGAGTTGTGGCCTGGCCCTCTCCATTCGTGTTCCTTCCTTGGAGTTATGCTATGTTTGTGATAAGTATAAGATTATTATTTGTGTTATATATGGAGAATGATGTGTGATATCTTGAGATGATTCTTGGAATTTCTCCAGTATATGCAAAAGTATTTTTATGGAAGTTTACAGGAAAGAACCAACGTATTTCTGAGCAAGGATTAACGTATTTCTTAATAAGAATTAAAGTATCTCGTAAATTATGAGTTTACGCTTTGAGTATAAGAAACGATTGCGTAATTTCAGCCACCTTATTATTTTGGAATCGGTGGGACTTGTGTACCAGCGTAAGCTGACCTGTTTTTATTCTATGAACCTGTCCTGGTGGGGGCAGACTCATCTGTTTTGCAGGATTAGAGAATGTTCGAGTTAGCTCATGTGTGTGAATGTGAAGTCATGATCAATGTGTTTAGTCCGCTGCTATGAGATAATCTGTTTTATATAATGTTCCTTGGCAGGTTAAACTTGTATTTTCGATTTGTAATCTATGTACTCAAAACATATTGTAATAACTAATTTATTATAACTTATTTTCATTATAATTTTGGATACTATGGGATTTCCTAATTTTTCCCTAGCAGGGAAGGTGCGGAAATTCGCCCTAACAGTCTCTTTAATTAGCAGCTTAACTTCGTAATTATCAGTATTAGGTATTTAATTAAGCTGCTATTTGGAGAGGGATGTTACAATAGTGTGGAGTAATCTTGACATTCCTACACCAGCTTATCTATTGGTTACTGGGTCACTCCAACTGCAGACCAGAGATAGGTTTGTTAATTTGGCATTTGTGATGATGCAAAATGCATCATTTTGGGTTTACAAAGTCAATTACATGTTCGTGTGCTCTTTTATTGCGAATTTAGTTCAAGATGCCTTAATTATATTAAACAGTGGCTTGGCATTAGCACACGAGCTACAAAGGTCATCAAAAACTTCAAGAAGCAATTTTTTATATCTAGTATTTGTGCAGTTATATACCATATAAGGAGAGTTAGGAATGATTCTTTGTGGAAATTAAGGAGGAAGTTATATATAGAAATTTGTATATAAAATACATAGGGAAATTAGTACAAAGGATAGGAATTGGATTGAAGCGTTAGCCTAATTGTCTCTTAAAGTCATGGCCTTGTTCGTTAACTTCTTTCTTTCTTGAGGGGTTCTTCCTAGAAGATTTGCTCAAGGAGAAAGGGTATAGATTGTATACAAGTTCTTTTTTTTGTTTGGGAAGCATTCTCTTACTCTTGCTTACCAAACTAAATATATTCTTATAGATTACCAACAAAAGTTTAGAGAATTTCAAAGTGAAAAAAAGGGGGGAATTGAAAAAGAAGGAAAAAATCATGTGACTTGCATGTGCAAAGCTGAAGCTGAAAATGTAGGAAATGTAGTAAAAATGAATCGAAAAATGGTTTTGGTGACATTTTGCAACCTTTTGTATGATAAAAGACAGTTTTTGGCAAACAACTTATAAGATAATGTTTCACTAGATGACTCATAAAAGGTAGTACTTTACTAAACAATAAGGATTGATGGAAAAAAGTGAGGATTTTTTCTTTAATCTTGTTTAAATTTGAAACTATTGAAATCGAAGATCAAGATATAATAATTATCATGCATGCTTAAGTAGCTCAAATATATATTTAGGGTATAAACTAAATTTAATTTTAAAAAAATTAAAGCTTAATTTGGTAATGGAGATAGGGAAATGATGCTAGAATTAGGGAGATTACTAGTTGTTTGAGATGATGAAGCAAACGATTCTCCTGATATCTTTAGGAATTTTAAAAAGGGGAATTTAGTGGAGATTAAAGTTTTTTTGGATAATAATTGAAAAGGAAATAAAACAGGAGAGGAAGGATTATAAGGGGAATAGAGGATACAAACCAAGTTGATGAAGAGGAGAGAGAGAAGAAGAAATTGAGGAACAAAGGGGAGAGAAGAAGAAAAAAGAGGACTAAACGTGAGAAGAAGAAGAATGAAAAGGGAGAGGGTGTGAAATACACGATCCAAATTGGAGAGGAAAAGTATAGGTCAAACACTAGAAGTTTGACAAATTGGTCAGTTTTCGGCCAAAAGGTCCCTTTTTTAAATGAAAACGATCTTAAAAAGTGATATTTCATAAAAACCAATATAAATATTGGTATTTTACAAAAATAGAGATATTAAAGATGCTATTTGAAAAAATTCCTAATATTTATGTATGATAATGCCACTGGATGTACATCACGATGGGATAGTTACCCCCTACAACTTAATATCCGTGACATTTTATTTACGATATGTAATCCCCCAAAATTTTATTATGTATAATTATATATATTTTAATGTTTAAATAATTTATTTCTCAAAAGGTTGACTATTTGAAAGTCAAAATAATTATTTAATGATTTGAGGTAATTAAATATTTTATTTAGTCATACTTTGAAAATTATTTAAATGGCTTAAACATCTTTGAGTTTAGTAAAGAGGGTTTTAAAATGGGTTAGAGGAACCCAACTATGCCAAGTGCCATCATTAAATGATTATTGAAGCTCAAACACAATTCCCTAAGCCCACAAGGGTTAACTATATAAACCGACAAAAATCCAAATTTTCCCCACACTTTATTTTCTCTCTCTTCCTCTCTCTATTTTTTCGGCCATCTCCTCTCCTTCTTCTCTCTCTCCCGATTTTCTCTCCTTCTCTTCGTCGGCCAACGGCAGCCGCCGCCGCCCAGCACCGTCGCCCAGCCACACGCCCGCCTCTCCTTGCCGTTGTTCCTCCTCCTCCTTCTTCCTTTGGTTATGTCTTCCTCCTCTATTTTATTTAATGTTAACTTTATTATTTTAAGGATTGATTTAATGTTTTAATGATTAAAGTTATAGTTTGATGATTTAAATATAGATTTCAAATTATGTAATTTATATAGTGAAGTAATTAAAATTTCATATTTATTTATTATGTTTAAACTAGGATTTTAAGTATCGAAGTATGGATTTTTAGGGTTTTATGAGTTAGAAAATCATAGTATTATATTATAGTTTATGAAATTGGATACTCTTATGATTATAATTATGTCTAAGCATGTTTTAAAGGGTTTTAAACACTTTATAAGTTTCTGGAATTTTTATTAGTATGGTTATGATGGATTTTTGTACTATACTAGAGACATTAATAGTGAAGTTTTAATGGTCAAAAAGGATTCTTAAACACTTTTGAAGAGGGTTTAACATATTTTAATGTTGCTGGAATTTTGATTAAGTATTGATTAGTGGTTGTGTTGATAATTGGTAGGCGGAGATTTCTCTTTAGGTGACTTCTAAGATTAATAAAGTGGCCTCGCATATTGTCTACACAAGGTACGTACATACCTATGTGTTGGTTGGATTAGTATCATGACCTAAGGATAGGATTGATGTAGTATCATGCATAGGGAACTATTTATAGTTCATATGAGATTTATATTCAAGTGAAATTGCATGTTTTATGCCGTTGTGTGAAACATGTTGATTATGCTATGTTTGTATGGATGATTGATGCAAGCATATGGGATTGGGAACTTTTTTTTATTAATTCACATGAGGGATTAATAATTATGTTGTTATTGTATCATGTTGTTGTTCCCTTTGGATTATTTCTTTACTTTATGAGGACCGAGGGCCTTACTAGGTAAGTTGGTTATTCACCTATGAAAGGTTGGTTGATTGTTGACTTGGATCAACAAATAAATAATGGTTATGGAATTTATATTTGGAATTATTCAAGGATTGTTAAGTTGATGATCACCTTATCTAATCCTAAGATAAAAATGGAAGTTTATATATCCTTGTTGATTTTATTGTTTTTCTTACTCTTTTGAGTCATAACAAATAAATAAATTATTAATCACTCAAAGTGGAAAGTGAAAAAGCAATAAGCTTTAGACTTGTGCACGTTTGAAGTGTTGGACTAGTATGAGTTGGAATACATGGTGGTAGTCCATGGCTTTTCTTGGGACCGGATTGACAACCGTGTCCTATTTTTATTTAAAAGGTTCTTCGATATCGTTGGTCAGGGGAGTATGGAGTCGCATCCGTACGTCGTCTTCTAAATTGAAGACTAGTTTGGTTTGGACAACTCTTTCCATTGGCTATTCAATCTAAGTTATAATTAATTTAAGTTGTAGAGTCAAGTTCGGTAAAGTAGTATGTTATGTTATTATATTAATATTTATCTTTGCCTTATGTTCATTAGTATCATGTTAGGTTTTATATTTACTAACTATGTAGTACTCAGCTTTGCTGATTACGTGCTTTTGTTGTGTATGTCGATCATGTGATGACCCATTTGGTGAGCAGTCTCTAGGGATCAATAGTGCATTGTCCGTTTCAGGTTCGATGATGATGCATCATGGGTTCGGGATTCATGGAGAGGTTATAGATTTTATACTTTATAGTTGTTTAAATTTGGTTGACTTTGGTTTAGTTGACTTTGACTTTGGTTTGGTTGACTGCTGACTTTGGTTTTGGAGTTTGACTTTTGGTTGACTAAGTTTATTATTTTCAAAGTTGTTTATTTATTTCCGCTGCAAAATTCTGAATAAGCTGAAACGTTATCACATGCGCGATAATACTTTGGTAATTCTCTAAGTTTTATATTAAAAATGTATTTTGAAAAATAGAGAATTGTCGGGGTGTTACACGATAATTTCCCTTGATGTAAAAATTTTTTACATCAAGGGGATAAATTGGCAATTTCCCGAGGAAGCAAGGAATTGGAGTTGGCTAAAGTCGTGAGTTTTTCCATCTTCCCTAGTAAAATCTAGGGTTCAATTCCTACCCAAAACAAGTGGGATTTGAAGGGGGTTGGGGGTTTGGGTGTATGGTTTTAATGGGTCTCTAGGTGGGGGTCCTGTACAAGGGCAGCACAGAAGATTTCTTCTTACCTATCTAAAAAAAATTCCCGATGAAGCCAGGGAGGTAAATAGATATGAGAAACCCTTAACTGGCTAACTTCCGAGTAAAGAGTGCTAATGCTAGAGTACCGACCTTGCTAGTTGTGACATAAGTCATATGGCATTCTACCACTAAATTAACCAACCAACGTTAATTATATTCTTTAGCTTACTTCATCTAGCAATGTTGTTCACACGCTTATCACTAAGAAATCTTTGATATTGAGTAAAAATGAGAGTGGGGTAGTTTACGGCATGTTGGTAGGCATAGGGATTCTAGAATTGAGTATATTCAAACTAGACATATATTTTTTCTTTGTACTCCTTATTAATCCTTTTTTTTACACTTGCTACATCTACCAAACTAAAAACAGTATTAAATAGAACATCTATATAAGTTTGCCAAATCATGAGCTCCCTTTACTTGCTGACGAGGAACCTTGCGAAAAGAGCAAAAAGGAAGTTACCAACCAGGCCAAAAAAACGTTGAACTGTCTATTGAAGAGTGAAAGTTTAGATGATATAATATTGATTCCCAATATTAGGGATGAAGAATGCGGCGCACATCTCAATGATATTTGGAGATTTGTATTAAAGTGAAGTAATATGAAGACTGTATATTACAACCTAACAGTAGGCTATTACATAGAGTGGCTATATATATACAAAGATAAAGAAAACCTAAAGAAAGAGAAATAAAAGGACCGTAGGCCCAATGTACAAGAAACATTTACAATGAATGACAAGTGGGCCGTAAGTTAGGAATAGAATATATTCCTTTACCCCCCCATGCAAGTCGGAATGGAGGATGAAAGTCAACCATGCCCAACTTGGACATCAACTGTTGAAATTGAGAAGAGGGAAGAATTTTGGTAAAAATGTCCGCCACCTGGGAACGAGTAGGGAGGTAAGTGAGTTGTATGAGACCCTCAAGAACCTTCTCCCGAGTGAAATGACAATCAATGTCAATATGTTTCGTTCGTTCGTGAAAAACCGGGTTTTTGCCGATATGAATGGCGGATTGGTTGTCGCAATGAAGAGTGACAGGTTTGAGATGGAAGAGCCCCATTTCCGTCAATAAGCGAACGACCCATGTGACTTCGGCCGCGGCATGTGCCATGGCACGATACTCGGCCTCGGAGGAGGACTTAGAGATGGTATTGTGTTTCTTCGATTTCCAACTAATAGGGGAGCCCCCAAGTAAGAGAACATAACCGGTTAAGGATTTTCGGGTATCGGGGCAACTGCCCCAGTCGGAGTCGGAAAAAGCTTGAAGAGTGAGGCTGGGTAAGGCACGAAGAAGAATGCCTTGACCATGAGTGTGATGGATGTAAGAAAGAAGGTGATGAAGAGCGGTAAGGTGAGCAGTACGAGGGGTTTGCATGAATTGGCTTAGTGTTTGGACGGCATAAGAGATGTCGGGACGAGTGTTGGTAAGAAAATTGAGTTTACCGATGAGGCTACGATATGAGGTAGGGTCGGTAAGAAGGGAGCCATCATCCTTGCTAAGTTTGAGGTTGAGAGGAAGAGGTGTAGCAGTGGATTTAGGAGGAGGGAGGCTATTTTCATGGAGGAGTTCTTGAGTGAATTTGTGTTGGGTAAGGGAGATGCCTTCCGGGAGGTAGGCAAGCTCGAAACCCAAGAAGTAGCGAGCTCGACCAAGATCTTTGATACTGAAGGTGGTGGCCAAAAAATGTTTTATGGTGTTGATGAGAGTGGGGTTACTACCGGTGATGAGAAGATCATCAACGTAGACAGTGAGAATGGTGATATCCGAACCATGGCGGTGGATGAACATGGAGTAATTATTCTTGGACTGAGAAAAAACATGAGAGATAAGAACTCCGGTGAGTTTAGCGAACCATTGACGACTCGCTTGTTTGAGACCATAAATAGATTTTTTGAGTTTGCAAACCCGGTGATGGGGATTAGGGTAGCCTTCCGGGGCCTTCATGTAAACTTCTTCATGTAAATCGCCGTGAAGAAAGGCGTTGTTCACGTCTAATTGGTGGAGAGGCCAAGCTCCGGCGGCAGCAAGAGCAATGAGGCAGCGAATGGTGGTCATCTTAACAACCGGAGAGAACTTCTCATCAAAGTCAACCCCGGGAATTTGAGAGAAGCCACGAGCCACTAAGCGGGCCTTGCAACGGTCAATGGTACCGTCATTAAGGAATTTCAATTTGTAGACCCATCGACTCCCGATGGCTTTCTTACCTTTGGGGAAATCCACCAAATCCCAGGTGTCATTTTTCAGTAAAACATTGAGTTCAGCTTTCATTGCTTGTTGCCATTCTTGATGTGGGGCAGCTTCTTTGTATGACCTGGGTTCATGGTGAGATGCAACAGTAGAGACCAATGCATGAAATGTATTAGGCAACTGAGAATAGTGGACAAGGTTACACCAATGACCAGTGAGGAGAGAGTTTGGGAGATTTGTGTCATAGTCTTGTAGGTAGGAGGGGGGTTTTGTTGTGCGAGATGAACGACGAAGATTGGGGTCAGGAGGGTGCATGGGCAAAGTGGGGGAGTTGGTAAGTGGTGATGTGGAGGGAAGAGAGTTGGAGTGGGGAGTGGTATTAATTGGGGAAGGTGGGGCCGAGGGAGTCAAAGAAGTAGTGAGAGGAGGATTGATGACCGTTGGGGGGGTCAGGGGGGGAATTAAAATATTGTCGTTGTCAGGGGAAGGTGGGGAAATGTTAGTGGGGTGAGTTGGCATTGGATCAGAGGGAGTGGGTATGTAAATGGGGTCTAAGGGAGGGGTGTGAGATAATGAAGAAGGTGGGGACGGATGAGGTAAAGGAAAGGGGAATATGTTTTCGTGAAAAGTGACGTCACGACTGGTGAAGAGAGTCCCAGAACTAAGTTCTAAAACTTTGTACCCTTTTTGGCTATTTGGATAGCCCATGAAGACACAAGGTGTGGCCCGAGGAGAGAACTTATTTCGGTCCTTTTTGAGAGTGGAAACATAACATAAGCACCCGAAAGAGCGTAAGTGAAGGTAATCGGGTTTTTGTTGTAGAAATGTTTCGAATGGGGTTTTGTGTTTAAGGCTTTTAAGAGGGAAGCGGTTTATGAGATATGTGGCGGTAAGGATACACTCACCCCAAAATTTAATGGGAAGATTGGATTGAAACTGTAGAGCACGGGCCGTTTCTAAAAGGTGACGATGTTTGCGTTCAACAACGCCATTTTGTTGAGGAGTATCACGAACACTAGTTTGGTGTTCAATCCCATTAGCTTGGTAAAATTCTTTCGCATAGCCCTCACACAATTCTAGAGCATTATCGGTGCGAATGGTCTTAACTTTGGTGTTGAAATGTGTTTGGGCATAGGCGATTATAGACTTAATAATAGAGACGGTATTAGTCTTAGATTGCATTAAATGAGTCCATGTACATCGTGAATAATCGTCCACAATTGTGAGAAAATATTTGTGGCCGGCATGGGTAGGATATTTATATGGGCCTCATGTATCTATGTGGATCAATTCGAAAGGAGAATGGGTTTTAATGCTGCTGGTTGGAAAAGGCTTTCGAGTTTGGCGGGCTTATGAGCAAACGTGACATATGTGAGTGTGTGATGTTCCATGTGGCATACCAGGAATTAAAGGCAACTTATTAAAAGGGAGGTGTCCCAAACGCAAATGCCACAATAAAATAGTATAATTTTTATTTCTAGGAACATGTGACACATTACAAAAAAGTTTTTGAGCTAAATTATCTGAAACAGCAGGAAAAGAAACTCCATTACAACTTTTGTTATCACGCTTTTTAGGGAAAGGGGTCACTGTGATATATGCAAGTTTGGTGTTATGTATTTCATCTTCTTTCTCCAAGGTTGAGTCCACATAGTAGAGTCCATTTTTGTGTTTACCAAGAGGCATAGGCTTGCTCATGGAATGGTCCTGGATAAAACAATGAGAAGAAGAAAATGAGATGTGACAATCCAAGTGAGAGGTGAGTTTATTTATGGAGACGAGATTGAAATGAAATTCGAGAACGTGGAGAACATTGTGCAAGACAAGATTGTGTTTCAAACGAACACTGCCGATGTGTTTAACTTCGGCTTTGTGGCCGTTGGCGGTGCTTATGTGGTTGTTAGGACCTGTGACTCTCTTGTATGTGATGAAATGGGAAAGGTGAGGTGTGATATGGTCAGTGGCACCGCTGTCCAAAATCCACATAGGTTGCATAATAGAAATCATAGAACAAAGGATTTTACCTGCGAGCATGGCTGTGGAAGTGGTGTCTGGATTGGTGGCAGCTCCATTGTTGTTGAGACTTTGTCTGTTAATCATATCCATGAGATGATTATATTGGTCTTGACTGATCAAATATTGACCATTTGTATTTCCACCTTCATTCTCTTCTCCTCTAGAGGCATTGCCGTGAGAGTAGGCTACAATCTTCTTGCCCTTACCATTGTTCTTCCCATTGTTGTTGTTGAACTTGTGGTTTGGTGGGTACCCATTCAGCTTATAACATCTCTCGGTGGAGTGCCCCGGACACTTGCAATAGTCACAATAGTAATTGTTCTTCTTCACTATGTTTCCTCTGAAGTTTGTGACGGTTTGTTGGTTTCTTTGGTGGTCATTGGGTTGAGTTTTGTTGTTGAAACTTGGCTGGAATTTTTTGTTGAAAGAAGCCATTGCCGAAGCTTCGGGGTCAACAGTAGAGGTACCCGTGATTTCTCGCTGCCTTTCTTCTTCAAGGAGAGCATGGTAAGCTTGGTTTACTGAGGGAAGAGGAGATTTCATAAGAAGGTTGCCTCTGGTTGTGTTGTATGGTTCATTAAGGCCCATTAAGAAGTGCATAAGGTGTTGGTCTTGAATGAGTTGGGAAAAAGCTTGAGATGAGCCGCAAGTGCAAGTCGGTAAATCTATGGCTTCCATGTATTCATCATGAAGGTATTTGAGTTTGGTGAAGTAATTTGTGATTGAGAGGTTGTTTTGAGAAAAGTTGGTGATATCTTTTTGGATTTTGTAAATTTTCGTCCCACTCATATGAGCGTAACGCACCTCAAGTTCAGACCAAATTTCTGCAGATGAACCACAATACAAAATACTTGATGCTATGTCTTTGGTCATAGAGTGAATCAGCCATGAAATGACCATATTATCGCATCGTTCCCACTGGTTGAGATTAGGAGAAGAGCTGTTGGGTTTAGGGCATTTTCGAGTTACAAGACCAAGTTTGTTCTTGGCTTTTAGGGAGATGACGCAGGCTCTCTTCCACTGGTTATAGTTGCTGCCATCAAGTGGCTCAGGTGAAAGAACGTAGCTTGGATGGTCCGCATGATGTAAAAAGAGTGTGTGTGATGGGTCTATTTTCTGGGTTTCTTCAGGTATATTAGTCATGATGAAGAGAGAGAGAAGATGACAAAAGTTTCGGTGGGTGAGAAATTTGTGAATAAAAGTGAGAGCTTTTCGTAACAATAAAAGGAAAGATGAAAAGGAAAGATCAAAGCTTTATTGGTAATCGTGCTCTGATACCATGAAAGTTTAGATGATATAATATTGATTCCCAATATTAGGGATGAAGAATGCAGCGCACATCTCAATGATATTTGGAGATTTGTATTAAAGTGAAGTAATATGCAGACTGTATATTACAACCTAACAGTAGGCTATTACATAGAGTGGCTATATATATACAAAGATAAAGAAAACCTAAAGAAAGAGAAATAAAAGGACCGTAGGCCCAATGTACAAGAAACATTTACAATATTGAATGACAAGTGGGCCGTAAGTTAGGAATAGAATATATTCCTTTAAAGAGAGAAGGATCCTTGGGTCTACAACAGATGAATAACAACAACAGAATATGTGAAGATATGTAAGGAGTCAAATCCTTTTTCTATTGCTGATTGAAGGCAATGAAGACAAGCAAGTAACTCTGCTTGAAAAGCTGAGTTAGCTAGAAAATGAACCCCCCCCACACAAAGCTCGCTCCTGACTAGTAGGACTATTAGTGACCATCCACCCGGCACCATATCAATGAAGGTAATCGAAGAACCATGGGATTGTTGCCCGATGTGGATGAACAAGAAACCCAGGGGCAATTGGGAATTCACTTTAGGAGGATGGAGGATTCTCAATTGTTGACTTTGCAGTTCAAGAAACCACTCATGATGGGACAGAGTATTAGAATAGTAACACGAACTTGAGCCTCAGAACAATTATCTCCACCAAAGAGATGATTATTTCTAGTTAACCAAATTCCCCCATAAAATTGCAATGAACATGGCAATTCTATGACTACAAGAACCATCCCGACTAGTGAAAAGTAGGATATGCGATTGAATCCAATCTTTCATAGAAATGGAATCATCTACATTTGAGTGAATAGTCAAAGGACTAATACTCCAAATTATTTGGATTATGGGACAAGCACGAAACAAGTGAAGAAATCCTTTGATTATATTAACTAATGTTGTTCTTTTATGTAGTATATTTAAAGGGAACCCTAAAATATGTATTAATTGAACATTAATTATCAAAAAAATATATATTCATTGAACATCCTATAAATAAATATTACAAAATTGAATAGCTTATGAAACCAGAAATTTTAAAAATACCTACAGATTTCTACACGACTATAACACATCACAAAAAGTTAGGTTGCCTACCTATTTTCATGATAAATATGTTTATTTTATCTATTTATGAAACCAACTCAATCAACAATTTAGTTTAAAACAAAAAATTAAATGGTTTACATTACACAAGTTATAATGGCTTTAATTTTATTGTAGCCATTTTATAATCATCCATTATTGCAAAACAAATAACTTTCAAGTTGAGGCATTCAAAATGAAAACCAACCTCAATTCTAATTAGTCCGTCGATTTGAAATATCCAATCCATGATGTAGTCATAGTTACCTAATGAAGGTACCATTCTAACTACAAGAGTCACCTTCGATCTCTGTTCACAAATCTACGAGCAATGGGTAAAAAGAAACAGATTAATAATTGAATGTTTAATTAGTTTTTTTTTAACGAAATTTCTCTTTGGTTATACTTAATATAGTTTTTCTGAACAATATTAGAAATTTGTCAAAAAGTAACTGATTAAATACACTTATTATGTAAAACAACTTTATAAAAAAATTATTGTCAAAAAGTACCTTTTATGATTTTTTTTTTTTACATTTTGTTGCAAAAAGGTACCAATTGTTGGATTTTAGTAAGTTAGACCAAATGTTTTAATATTGACCATAACAGGGGCAAAAAAAATCACATGAGAGCCAATGCTGGAATATTTGATCAACTCACAGGATTCTAATTAGAGTTATCTTCTTGCAATAAAAAAGTTATAATAGATAGTTTGTGACAACATTATTTTTTATAATGTAGTTTTTGGCAAAAAATTTACTTCTTTATAACTTGTATGTTGTTTGTCACAAATTTTTCTATATTAGCATATTTTATTTGTAGGTATTTTCCTTGATGAATTATATATTGAGGTAGTTGAAACATAAAAGTTACATGACGAAATTTTGAAAAGCCGCCCATTCAAAATTAAGTTAACATAAATATATTTCAATTTTTTTTCTACGGTTACCTCTTCTCCAGCAACATAATCATTAGCGTGACTCCATGCGATATCACCTGCATATCTCTCGAATACACAAATCACATTGGATTGAATGAATGGTGTTCCATCACTTGTTACAAGCAGCCCGTCCATATAATATGCATTTTTAGGGCAATCATTAAGCGGGTCAAGTGTCCTTCTGGATAAGCCGAGACCATAATCATCCGCATCCAAATAAGTCTTAAAATACCATGCTTCAGTTGGATCCATATATATGGTACAAACATCTCTGAAACCATCCCTTTATACATCACACTTCTTAGCTTTCCACTATTCGGGTCTTCAAACATGGCTCTAGAGATGATCAAACCAGCTCTAGGGTCGTGCTTGAGGTGAAATTCCCAATTTGCCCATTTGATTAAGTGGTCATTTTGTACGGTGAAGCTTGGGCCTTTGGGCTGCTCAATGGATATTGGGTTAATGGGCTTGGTTTTCTTATGGGTGTTGTTTGGGCCTGAGTGACGATAGCCTATGTCCACAGCCTTGGGGATGGGGATGTGCCTTCCATGATCGGAGATCTCCACCACTTGATTTGTGTCTAGATCAACAACTACTGTCAGCCCTTCGATTGGTCTCATGTACAAACTAAATGTATCTTTCATGGAAAAACATTGTATCTTTATTATCCTTCTATTTCCCTCATTCTTCCCGAACCACCCTGCACATAACAATGCATAGGTAAAAATATTACAGGTCGAATTTACACTAACACCTAGTTTCTGGCTGTCAAAACATATGTGAGCGTTAGCATATTTCGACAGCCATTGTAGGATCCGAGCCACGAGGTGGTGATCATTGATCACAAGTCACAATACCCAACAAGGCATACAATATCAATTCTCCCTCAACTATTCATTGAAGGAATTGTGTCCTTGACTCTAATGCAATTACTAAATATAACATGGATCATATTATGGAGATAATAAATTCATTAAATTGGGTCGTCTATACGCTTTGCTAGAGGATGCTATAGAACTTCAGGTTTAGTAAATAATAAACCCGAAGCCCAATTAGATGGATCCTACAAAGGTCACACTTACACAATTCGGATCAATAAAAGAATGACCTAGAGCCCATGTAGGACTCTAGGAGTGGCCGGCCAAGGAGGTAGAAAAGGGGAGGACTCCTAACCTAATCAGTTCCTATAATTAGGTGTGGGTGAGAAAATAAAGCAGTCAGTTTTATTCTCTCATTATTTTCTCTCTCCTCTTTTCTCTCTCTTTCAAAGTTACGTAATACTGCTCCAAGAAATAGAAGAGTCCCTCTTCCTTCCAACTAGCATTGGTGGAGCATTGATCTGGATTCGTGGACCTAGTAGAGGAATCTCAATTGCGGTTCTATCTCCGGATCTCGAAGAGCTTTGTGGAAATCACGCGTCAAAGGTTAATTCTTAGCTATTATGTGATCCTTGAATGTATATGCATGAGATCCTGTTTTAAATGCTTATGAATATGATTCATGAAATTCCGCTTAGAGTACTTATAATCTTACATTCTATTGTTATTATTATTACTATTATAATTATTTTCGTATTATTATTATTATTGTTGTTGTTGTTGATCACAAGTCACAATACCCAACAAGGCATACAATATATATTCTCCCGTAACTATTTTTATTGTTATTATTATTACTATTATAATTATTTTCGTATTATTATTATTATTATTGTTGTTGTTGTTGTTAGCATTAATTTTAGGGTTTTTTGTCAGAAAGGACCTAATAAAATACAAGTTTTGTAGGGAAGGACCTAATTAAAAAAATTTGTCTAAAAGGACATATTAAAATACTTTCGATTGTTAACAGGAACCAGTTTATGAATTTCAGGCCAAAATTACCATATTCCGGCGTTGACTTTTTGCAATTGGGACACCACAACTACATTTGACAGGAATTTTATTGCTTGAAGATGATTTCGCAGACATTTTCCTTCAATTTCTGAAAAAAAATTAGAGTTTTTTGGCCTGAAATTCATAAATTGGTTCCTCTTAACAATCGAAAGTATTTTAATAGGTCCTTATAGACAAAATAAAATTTTATTAGGTCCTTCCCTACAAAACTTGTATTTTATTAGGTCCTTTCTGACAAAAAACCCTTAATATTATTATCTTAATAATTATTGATTATTACTCTCTCTTGTTTTTTTTTATCTTTCTCACTTGGAATCTTGACACTATTCATACTTAGAGAGAATCTTCTCAATTCTTCTCAATTTATAAGAAAACATATAGTCATGTGGGTCTTGTTTGATTCGTCTCAATTAGTAATTTATTAAAATTCAATCGTTATAATTTTTACAAATATATAATGAAAGATATTTAAGCTCAAAAACGTGTATTGGGAGACGCGCACAGGAAAGTGAGAATGATAAAAAAAATTGATGGAGTATCAATTATTATTAATCTAGAAAATTAAATATATAGTACAGCTCCGTTCTGTTCAGCTCATCTCAGTTCGCTTTAATTCAGTTCAATTCAGTTCAGTTCAGTTCAGTACGTTTCAGTTTCTTGCAGTCCAAAACAACGACGTCTTTCTTATGCAATAAGTGGGCTAGCCGCTAGACCCACAACACAAACAAGGAATTGGAATCGTGCGGTACTCGACTATGAAGTGAGAGGAACATTTGCAACTTGCAAGTGTAACATAGAATATTCTTACTACATGCTAGAGGTGTCAATTCAGTTCAACAGTTCAGTTATGGTTATATCCAAACAGTTCAGTTCATATCAGTTCAGTTTACAACAGTTAAAATTATTGACAGTTCAGTTCAGTTCAGTTAACAAACTTTTCAGTTCAGTTTAATTCAATTATTTTTCTTTCCAGTTTCAGTTCAGTTCAGTTGCAGTTTAAACCAGTTTTATCCGAACAGTTAAACCAACCAACGGTTGAATCCATAGCAGTTAAAACACGTTGTAGTTATTTTCAGTTTCGTTTCAGTTTATTTCGGTTATTGACGAAAATCACATACGTTCGATAATAATCGCATCGGTTCGGGTATAAGTTAGTCACATTCTTGTATTTGTTCGATTAAAATGGAACTTCATGGCGGGTTTTGGCCAACTGTTTTTCGGGTTCGGTTAAGATTAACGTGACAAATAAGTGTAGTCTAACACTTGCCTCGAAAACAACCGATTGTACTGTACTTCACAAAAAAGTGTATGAAAGTGACATCGATATATGTGTACAAGACTGATATATTCGACAATTTGGAATAAGACTATATTCAAACTTTTAGTTGTACGCAAATTACATCATGTTTGGTTAAAAAGGATGTCTCATATCAGTATAAATTCTTATAAACTTCATCGAAAGAGAAGTTAGACATTTTTTAAAAAGTCGATTAGATCAATGTCTTACTCTTACTATATTAGATCAATGGATTAATATAACTATACTAGTCAGTAAGCTCTGTGCATTTGAAAACTGAAAACATATAATCGACGTAGAATAAGTTAATAGTGGATTAGTTCAAGGTATCTATGTGAATAGATAAGTTAAATCAAGATAACAATACTCCATTTAAGTTAATTGTTAACAAGTTATATTCAATTTGAAACTCATGTATCTTAGCCAAACTGAAATAAATTGATGTTACATTAGATGAATGTATCAACATAAGTCAGTAAAGTAATTGAAACTCAAAACATTTACTTAAATTGAAACATGTTGTTATTGGAATGAGTGTATCAATGTAAGTCGATAAACTAATTCAAGATAATAACAGTATTCTACTTAAGTTAATCATCTTTAAGTTGAATTCATTTCGGAACCGAAAGCATATAATTCAGTTGCAACAGATGTAGAACAGTGTAATTAACTCAGTAGATTGGTTCAATATAACAATGCTTCATTTAAGTTAATCGTCTCTAAGTTAAATTCATATTGAAACTCAAAACATCTAATTTAAATTGAAACAAGTTGATATTGGATTAGATCGATGTATCAATGTAAGTCAATTAGCTAATTCAAGATGGTGTAAGTTCGTTTAAGATAATCGTCATTACGTTGTATTCATTTCGAAACTCAACATCCAATTGAATTAAAATTATCATTATCATTATCATTATTATTGTTGTTATTGAATATTTTATTCAAAATGTTTATCAAAATTTGTAAAGAATAGAAAAGGTAAAATTGATAGATTTAAGTATAATCTAATCTCATCCATATATAAAATAGTTAGATGTGTAAGATCCAACAAAAAAAATCACTTCATCCAAACCATTGATCAAATAAAATCTATGGCTGAAACCAAACTAACACACCTTACATGGATTACCATTCGCAGCCATCAGATTCAACTCAAATCGACGATGTAAAACCAATCCCCTTTCCCCATATTTAAACCCTAAACTCTTTCCTCACCTCAATCCCCTTTTCTGAACCCTAAACGACCGGCCTCTCACTCGCCTCTCTTTCTCTCTGTTTTCTTACTTAATTTCTCTTTTTGCATATTATAGCTCGAATTTCTCATAATTTGTGAGGAAAATGATGGCAATTTTATGCTGTTACTTCAAGATTGTAAGTCGATTTTCATTATTGTTCAATTAGAATTGGCAGATTGACCGAATTCATGTTAATTTCCACAACACAACCACTTTTATGTTTAGGTATTTTGAATGTTCAGTAATTTTTTCTCCAATATCGCTGTCAATGGTTATGTATTTTTTATTTTTTTTATTTTCTTGCTTTGCATATTTCCATATCTTATTGGAGGTGTATTTGGTTGTGTTTTGGTGATTACTGCTGCCAAACTATTGCATGTTTTAACTTTTAGTGAGATCATGCTTGAAGTTTTTAGAAACATTGGATTTTGGGTTTAATGTAGATCTATTTTGGGTCAAATAGTTGTCTTTCGTTTAAATTATGCTTGGTCGTTTGGGTTATGTTTGATTATGATTGAATTATAAAAAGATAAATCAAACATCTATTTTTTTTAAATGCTGCCAAATTTACCCTTTTGGTCCTTCAATTTTCACATTCTTACTTGCATAGTATTGGTTCTAATTGATGTCTGATGTATCCGGTTCATTGAAATGTATGAACCCCTTTTAACATCCCCAAACTATGTGACGAGAAGACAATCACTAAAGGTTCGGATGTGATTTACTGTACATGCTCCATCTATATATTTTACTTGAATTGCAATGTTGCAAGTTTTTTCGAAGTTTTAATTTTAGAATGTTTGGATTTCACATTTTTACAAGTTAGAATTTGTTCGTATTTCGTTTATTTTACACGCTTGAATTATGTTCGGTTTTTTCGTGCTATAGCTTCAGATCTGATTTTTATTTTTGTTAGTTTTTTTCATTTATTTTTCATGTTTGAATTATGGTTGTTTGTATTTGTTATTGCAATTTGACTTTTGCTTTTTTCGTCTTTATATTTATTATTTATGTTCACATTTTTTTTGTTTTGTAGATGGGAAGGTCTTGTATGTAGATGGAGATGTGCCTCTAAATCTGGAGGAGTAGAACGGTAGAAGACTTTGTTAATTTTTTTTTTGAGGGGAGAAAACTTAGTTATTTGAGAATTGAAAATATTTTAAATATACATTTACACCTTGTAGTTTGTGTTTAATATATATTATAAATAATATTCAATAAAATCCGTCTTCTTTACAGTATATAACTTCTCTTGATTTAGTATATATTTACATCCAGTTTATAAAATTGTAAACAAGCACCCAAGTTTATAAGTTTCTGTGTATTGATTGTTGACTATTCAAAGTTTATTTAACCTCTATTATATGGCAACACATGGGGGGAGACTAAAAAATAGAAAAAGAAAAAAAAAAGAAAGGTTAACTACTTGCTTTAGTTAAACAAAAAAATAAGATATCGTATCTCTTTGTTATATATGAAATTTTTTATATGCTTTCGCAAGCACTGCGTGCATATAAGACTAGTTAGTTATTTAATACAAGTAATTTGTCAACTTTAGATTAGCACCCAAACTGAGAGTATATCATAAAGTTGAGTAAAATTTAAATTGAGTTTGGAGTATAAAAGCAGTGAACTTGACATAGTTGAAAATTATCAAGAAACTAAGTTATATGTCATAAATTCAAGTACTAATAAAAAATTATCATGATAAAATTTGTATGAGTACTATCATGAATTTGGGTAATATGTGAATACGGTTCGGGTACAGTTAAAAATCAGTTTAAAACAATTTCAGTTTAAATTGGTTTCAGTACAGTTCAGTTTCAGTTTCAGTTTGAATCAGTTCAGTTAATTCAGTTACATATTCAGTTCAGTTCAGTTCAATTGATCGATCAACTTTTCAGTTTTTCACAATTATTTTCGATTCTGATTTATTTCGGTTCGATTGCGGTTCGATTTTGGTTTTTCATTTACGCTTTATTTCGGTTTCGTTCATCATTTTTCGCTTGATTTCGATTCTGATTACTCCCAGTTCAGTTTAATTCAGTTTAAATTTCAGTTGTTTCATTTCAACCAGCAGTTCATTAACCAAACTGACAGCTCTACTACATGCCCCCTACAGCCCTAACCCTCTTCGCCACTCTTCTTCCCTCAAGCTATGTACAGACTACAGAGGCCTGGTACATCTTAAATTCCCATTGGCCATTGTACATGAAAATGTAAGTTGCAACTAATAAATTAAAAAAAAAAGGGTAATATATTTATACTGTCACAAAAGAAAAATAAGAATCATACCTGGAGACAAGGATGCACAATTCACGTCCGCCAAGTCAACCCCACGGTCAATGATGCTCTGATTGAACTCGGCACTATAAAATGGTGCACTCAATGAAGCCATAATTTCCTCTGAGGTTGGAACTGGGTATCCAGACGATGGGATAGTCTTGATCTGACTCACATGGCCTAACTTCAAGTCCACAGAGAGTAGGAGAATGGGTCCACCTTCAAAATTTGCAGTGACTGAGATTTTTCTAAAAGAGAAAAGGTCACCTTGCCTCCAATTTAGGACTTGAGACTTAGGAGACTCCTCTAGAGTCAAGGAGTAAACAGAGAAGGACTTATTAGCCGCATAGGAGGAGAGTATGGTTCGGACACGATTTATCTCGTGGACCGTCACTGGATCCAGAGGATGACGATGAGTTAGGGTGGTTGTATGGTTGTTAATGTGAGCTCTAGAGATGATTAAGAGTTGGAGAATGGCTAGGAGATGAGAAAAAATATTGAGGTAGCAATTTTGTCTTTCCATGACACAAATCTTAATGTACAATGATAGATTGGAAGGGTGCAAGCCACCTTAAGTATTGGTTGATCAACTCGTATGTATGTAGATGTGTAGTGCATTCAAGTGGCATAGTGTAAGTACTATAAAAGAGGGTGTACATACGATATCCATATCACTGTTGGTTTGTGGCTGGAGAGAGACTCCCCAACCCCCACTATGACTAATGATGTACAATTGAGAAGGGGGATCAAACCTTCTCATTATTATTTGAGAAATTCTACATGGTGGCCTACTTTAGATTTTTCTACTTGGTGGCATGCCAAAAAAAAAAAATTATACCAAGTGACCTCCTACTTTGGTTAATTATACTTAGTGGCCTTAATCCACTTAAAACCTAGCTAACCCGTCATTTAAAGTAAATTTACTAACCTACCCCTAGTTAATTAACCTCAAAACCCCCCATCCTTCCTCCCTAAAAAAACATCCCTCCTGAGTTATGATCATCATAACTCAACTTCCCCTGTCATATTTTTCAGGCTGTAGCATGGATGAACCTAGCAGCCGGGTTCTTGTTGGGTTCGACGAAGATCGAACCAGCTTTTTGTAGGGATCGGAAGAGGTCACAACGACACTCACAAAATCACACAAACAAGACAACCAACCAACTACTCAAACCAATCAACCCAAATTGTCACACAACCAAATTACCACATAAAATCAGCAATAATGCAGTAGCAAAATCAGCAATAACAAGAAGAATAATAAGCAAACAACACACACGAATTATACGTGGAAAACCTCTTCAATGTGAAGAGTAAAAACCACGGGACCGTTTGAGGAGTCCACCCTACACTTCTCTTATTGATAATTGAGGGAAAAAGAATCCCAAATCAGTCTACAAAGGATTCACAACCCACCAACAAACACCAACAATAAGAGAATCAAAATAGAGAGCAAAAGGTGAAGAAATCACCCAAATTCGCAGATCTGTACAGAGACGATTCTGACCAAACCAGAGCTCAAACTGACGATCCAACCGTCCAAAATGAAGCCCTAGATGTCACGAACAAGCTGTCAAAATTTCAGGACGATCCAACGGTGCAATTTCCGGCAACGGACAGATTTGTGAATGCTGTCCCTGAAAAACTGAAAACCCGAAAACCCTCTTCTCTCTCTTGTGTTTTCTTTTTCAGATTGCTACACTCTTTTGCTCTTGTTTTTCACCTTATAAACCCTCCTAAAGCTTACTAAATAAGCCACATAATAAGCCCAAAGTGGGACTTAAAAATAAACAAGTAACATGGTATAATATTGGGCCAAATGAAAGGACCCAAATAAAAACACATATTACTAACTTGGGTTGGACCCATAACAATCTCCCCCTCCAACCCAACACGGGGAAGACGATCACGCTTCAATCATCACTTGAAGCTCATTCCCGCAAGCTTACTACAAACTTCAAGCTTGCTTCCTGGAACCACCTTTGTCAACATATCTGCACCATTCTTATTGGTGTGAACTTTCTTCAGCCTCATTCTCTTCTCCTCAATCACATTTCTCAACCAATGATATCGAACATCAATATGCTTGGTGCGAGCGTGATACATAGAGTTCTTACTTAAATCCATAGCACTTTGACTATCACAAAGCACTACATACTCTCCTTGCTTCAAACCCAACTCTTGAAGGAATCTCTTGAACCAAAGCATTTCCTTACTTGCTTCCACAAATGCTATATACTACGCCTCGGTAGTTGATAAAGCCACACACTTTTGCAACTTGGATTGCCAAGAAATGGCTCCCCCCGAAAATGTGAACACATAACCCGAGGTAGACTTTCCGTTATCAAGATCACCACCATGTCCGCATCTCGTATAACCCTCAAGAATAGGTTTGCCACCTCCATAACACAAACAAAGTTTAGAGGTGCCACGCAAATATCTCGAAGATCCATTTCACTGCATCCCGGTGAGCCTTACCCGGATTGGATAAGTATCTACTCACCAAACCAACAGAATGTGCAATATCCGGCCTAGTACACACCATAGCATACATCAAGGAACCAACAACGAGAAGAATAAGGAATAGATGACATACTTGCTTTCTCCTTCTCTCGTTGTAGGACAAGCTCTCTTGCTTAGCTTAAAATGAGCCGCTAATGGTGTACTAACCGGCTTGGCATGCTTCATATTGAACCTTTCAAGCACCCGTTCAATATACTTTTCTTGTGATAACCACAACTTCCCAGACCTTCCCGTCACGAGCAATCTCCATGCCTAAGATTTGCTTAGCAGGACCCAAGTCTTTCATGTCAAATGACTTGGACAAGTCTTTCTTCAAACATTGAATCATTCCCGCATCTTGTCCAACTATCGGCATATCATCTACATATAAAAGAAGGATGATGAAGTTACCTCCAGGGAACTTTACGAAATACACACAAGGATCTGCGAGAAGTTCGTTTATAACCATGGCTAGTCATAAACGAATCAAATTTCTTGTACCACCTGCCTTGGTGCCCGTTTAAGCCCATAAAGACTCTTCTTCAACTTGCAAACAAGTTTATCTTTCCCTTTTTCTTCAAAACCTTCAGGTTGCTCCATGTAGATCTCTTCATGCAAGTCACCATGTAAAAATGCAGTTTTTACATCGAGTTGCTCCAACTCAAGATCAAGACTTGCTGCTAACCCCAATACAGTTCTGATAGATGTCATTTTGACCACCGGAGAGAAGATCTCATCAAAGTCAATGCCCTTTTTCTGGTTGCATCCCTTTACCACCAATCTAGCTTTGCGCTTCACTATCTTCTCACCATCTTTCTTGTTCTTGAAAACCCATCTGTTTCTCAAGACTTTCTTGCCCTTGGGAGGCTTCACTAGCTCATAAGTGTCATTCTTTTTCAAGGAATCCATCTCCTCCTTCATAGCATCGAGCCACTGGTTTTTCTCATCATGAGACAAGACCTCTTGATAGTTCTCTGGCTCTCCATCTTCACTAACTAGAATGAACTCTGAGCTTGGATACTTTGTTGAAGGTTTACGCTCTCTAGTGGACCTTCTAACATGTGTATCCTCCACTTGAGGAGTAGGTTGCTCCCCCCGCTCATGAATCTCTTCCTGAACCACTTCCTCATTTGCATCATCATCTTGGATTTCTTCATCAGATGAAGACTCATCAAGATCTTCATCATCAACATGATCTGGTACATCATTATCAGGTTGTACCTCACCAACATCATCATGTACATCATCTAGCATATCCTCAACATTCTCATTCTCATTTGCTGGCTGAATCACAGGAGGAGTAGAAGTGGAATCATTAGTAGTATCAAAAGACAAATCTGAAGTAGAAGTGTACCTTGTACTCAGAAGATCTGCACCCTTCTCGTGCTCAAAGAATACTACATCCCTACTTCTCACTACCTTCTTCTTTTCTGGATCATAGAGTCGGAAACCATACTCTTCATCCCCATACCCAACAAATACACATGGATTGGATTTCGAATCAAGCTTTGACCTCTGTTCTTTAGGCACATGCATGTATGCCTTGCTGCCAAAGACTCTCAAATGTGAATAAGTGGGATCGCGTCCCTTCCATGCTCTATCTGGAATGTCAAGACCAAGAGGAATTGATGGAGATCGATTAATCAAATACACGGCACATTGCACCGTTTCAAATTTCAAAATGTCTTAGGAAGATCGAGACATTCTAAGCATGCACCTCACCTTCTCTACAATGGTTCTGTTCATTCTCTCAGCAACTCCATTGTGTTGTGGTGTGCCGGGCTCTGTCTTCTCATGTCTAATGCCATGTTGTGAGCAATAATACTTGAACTCTTTCGAAGTATACTCACCACCGTTGTCAGATCGAAGACACTTCAACTTTCTTTCGGTATCCCTTTCTACCATGGCATGAAACTTTCTGAAAATCTCGAACACTTGGCTTTTTGTCTTCAACATATATACCCAAGTTCTTCGAGTAGCATCATCAATGAAAGTGACAAAATATCTATTGCCACCAAGAGACTCCACCTCAATAGGACCACAAACATCGGAGTGAACTAACTCCAATTTTCCTTGCCTTCTGGTGGACTTCCTAGAAAAGGAAGCTCTATGCTGCTTACCTGCCAAACAATGATCACAAGGGTCAAGAGAAACTGTTTTATCAACAGGAATAAAGGATTTACCTCGCTAACAGTTTAATCCCCTTGTCACTCATATGCCCTAGCCTTCGATGCCACAAATTTGGAGAATTCTTTTCTTCAATCTGCAAGTCACCTCACCGAACATACACTCAAGTATGTCTTATACAAAGAACAACACAACTCGCCACGAGCAACCGTCATCGAACCCTTGGATAATTTCCACTTACCATCACCAAAGGTATGTCGGAATCCTTCTTGATCAAGGACATTTGCGGACAACGATTAAGGCGTAAATCGGGAATATGGCGCACATTCTTCAATGTAAGCATGCACCCAACACTTGTCTTCACACGAATATCACCTAACCCAACAATGCTAGGCGAGCTCTTGTTCCCCATCTTCACACTACCAAAATCACCCAGATTGATAGTTTGTAAAATACTCCCTTTTGGGAACACAATGGTATGAAGCACCCGAATCTACAAGCCACTCAGTATCCGAACTTTCTACATGATGACACTCACTAGTTGCACAAATCAAAGTGACCTCATCATCACTCTTAGAAGCGGTTCTTTGCAGTATTTTTATCATCTCCTGCTTTTGTGAGTCTTGCTTCTTACCTTGTTCTTTCTTCCAACGGTAGCAAAACTTTTTGATATGGCCGGGCTTGTTGCGGTGATGACATGTCCTAGTCTCTCTATCTCTAGACTTGGATCTCCCCTTTGAGTTACCACGACCTTTGGGACCCGTACTCTTGCTTCTTCCACGATTCTCAACAACAAGAGCATGTGAATTATCAACTCCCATCTCCTTTCTTCTTATCTCTTCATTAAACATGCTTTCTTTGATCACATCCAAAGATAGCACACCATCCGGAGCGAGTTACTAATAGTCACAACCAAGGTCTCCCAACTATCTGGCAAAGAACTTAATAAGAACAAAGCCTGCAACTCATCATCAAGATAAATCTTCATAGTAGTCAACTTGTTAATAATATCCTGGAAGTCACTAAGATGCTCAGAAACAGACTTTCCACCTTTCAATTTCAAATTAACAAGTCTTTTAATCAAAGAAGCTTTGTTGTGAGCGGTCTTCCTCTCATAAAGACCTTCCAATTTCTTCCACAACTCATAAGGGTCGGACTCTCGTGACACATGATTGAATATGCTAATATCAACCCATTGTCTAATAGTCCCTAAAGTCTTTCTTTTCAACTTTACCCAATCTTTTTCTTCCATTTTATCTGGTTTAGATGGTTTAGAGACACTACCATCAGAGTTGGTGACAGTTTCAATTGGGTAATACAAATCCTTGCAATATAACACGTCTTCCATCATAGGTCTCCAAATGGAATAATTGGTTGATGTCAATTTAACCATTGAACTATCTCCACTACCACTAGTAGACTCCATAACAATGGTCAAATTAATCTCCGGCTTCTGATACCAAGTTGTAGGGATCGGAAGAGGTCACAACGACACTCACAAAATCACACAAACAAGACAACCAACCAACTACTCAAACCAATCAACCCAAATTGTCACACAACCAAATTACCACATAAAATCAGCAATAATGCAGTAACAAAATCAGCAATAACAAGAAGAATAATAAGCAAACAACACACACGAATTATACGTGGAAAACCTCTTCAATGTGAAGAGTAAAAACCACGGGACCGTTTGAGGAGTCCACCCTATACTTCTCTTATTGATAATTGAGGGAAAAAGAATCCCAAATCAGTCTACAAAGGATTCACAACCCACCAACAAACACCAACAATAAGAGAATCAAAATAGAGAGCAAAAGGTGAAGAAATCACCCAAATTCGCAGATCTGTCCAGAGACGATTCTGACCAAACCAGAGCTCAAACTGACGATCCAACCGTCCAAAATGAAGCCCTAGATGTCACGAACAAGCTGTCAAAATTTCAGGACGATCCAACGGTGCAATTTCCGGCAACGGACAGATTTGTGAATGCTGTCCCTGAAAAACCGAAAACCCGAAAACCCTCTTCTCTCTCTTGTGTTTTCTTTTTCAGATTGCTACACTCTTTTGCTCTTGTTTTTCACCTTATAAACCCTCCTAAAGCTTACTAAATAAGCCACATAATAAGCCCAAAGTGGGACTTAAAAATAAACAAGTAACATGGTATAATATTGGGCCAAATGAAAGGACCCAAATAAAAACACATATTACTAACTTGGGTTGGACCCATAACACTTTTTCATTTATGTATTTTTTTTAGTAAACATACCTGCTATTGCTAATGGTTAAAAATGAACAAGTGCAATTGAGAATGAATGTTTAAGCTTCTCTAAAAAGTTGGATAAAAATGTGGTTTGATCTGTTCCAATGTTTGTAGAATTAAGTGAAAAAAGAAGACCTTTTTGTATGGGATCAATTGATAACATGATTAAATCAGTGGGTCCTAAATGGTAAGGCTTTTTCATGGCTTCAATCTCATATTTCGGTTTTACAAAGCATTCTAATTGGACTTTGATGGATATTTGTTGTTGTTGAAAGTTTGTCATTTTGGTTTATTTCTCACACGAGGCGTACAAAATGATTTTATAGCTCTTGGTGATTAATAAGGCTTAAATTGCCGAATTTAGACTCAAATAGTCAAACATATGCATAGATCGAAAGTATGAGTTGAAGTATCATTCACGTTTGAATGTCGGCAACGTCGGCAGTAAATTCGTTCGAAGTTCGAACAACGGAGGCAACGCCTGCTTGCATGAAATTCTTGTAGAATATAAAACAGAGAAATTCTTGAAGTCCCTAATTGCACGAAATATACCTGATGCGTTGTGAAAAAGAATGAAAAATATGATAGGGGAACTTGAGTTATGATGATCATGAATCACCAGTGAAGGGATGGATTTTTTTTAGGTAGGAGGGAAGGGGGGTTTTGAATTAGGGTATTAACTAGGGGATAGGTTAGTAAATTTACTTTAGATGATGGTTTTGCTAGGTTTAAGTGGGATAAGGTCACTAAGAATAATTAGCTAGAATAGGAGGTCACTTGATATAAAAAAATTTTTACCTACCACCAAGTAGAAAAATCCAAAGTAGGAGGCCACCATGTAGAATTTCCCTTATTATTTTTATTATCTGTTGGCTTGTGTGGATGCATTATTCGAAGTATGCAAAGGCCACATAGGAACTTGGATTAATGTTATCTAGTTCTAGGAGAGTTGCTTGTTAGAGTTGCCTAAACTTTTGGGACTAAAGTTTTCAGTTTTAGTTTTGAATCAAACTTTAAAGGTTTAGGTTTTAGGGTCTAAGTATAGATGGAGTTAGTTTTACTGTTAATTAGGGCCGCAACGTACGTAGGAAAATTTTAGTCCCCTAAATGCAGATAATTTAGAAAATGTTGACAAAAAAAGTGACAATTAAGAAAAGGACAAATGTGGAAAGTGTAATCGCGTCTTTAAGAAACGCATGAAAGTGGAGAGTTTAAATGGTACATTGATATTATATTGAGACAACCCATTTAATTTAATGGGTTGGGTCCTTAATAGTTATTGGACTGAGTCAATTATATGCGTGATCTTATAGAAATTTAATTCAAGAAATAAATACATAATTATATTAAGTCTTGCCTTAAATTTGAGCTTAATTTTATTCTTACTCCCCGCATTCATTAAGCATGATTTTATTTTCCAGATTCATGCATTTCTTTCTTAAAGATGGTTTTACTTTTACTCTTTTTTTTTCTTTTTTTGTCTGACAACTATTTTTGGAAATAATTTCCTAGTTTTGGTTTTGAACCTAACTATTAACTCCATCCTTATTGGACCCTAAAACCTAAACTTTTTAACTTTGGTCTCCAAAACCCAAAAAAAGAGAAGTTAGTCCAAAAAAGTGTAAATAACTCTAATAATTATTTTATATCTATACTAATATATTAAAAGGTGTTCCTAAACAAGGAAATGTGCCACGTGGCGTCTGCCTTAGAGTGTTTACTTCATGTACTCCATGTACAATTAAAAAAAATAGAAAATACATGCTATAAGATTTAATCCCATGATTTCAAACTTATATACTAAAGTCCTAACCACTTAACCAAATAACATTTGGTGTTATAATTTTATAGTAAAATATTAATAAATGAAAATTATAAATACACGAAGCATAATGCGGGCCTAAAAATTAGTTAATAATTGATAAGGAGAGATCCTAATTAATCGTGTTACATTATTAATTAATTAGGAGAGTTACCTGTCCTAAACGGTAAACCAAGCACTGACCTAAAATTTAATGGACTAACTAATCATGTTATAATTTTATTTTATGGGTGAAAGAGTGGGACCAAAACCCCAATCGTGTTATCAATTTAGTTAGGAGAGTTACATGTCGTGTTACACTTGTCGTAATGGACTAATTAATCATGTTATACTTGTCGTAAATCAAAAGACAATGTTGATAAAAACAACCCAACTAAAAACCCAAAAGAGTACAATGGATTAATTGACCACGTTAAATTAGTGAAAACTACATAGGCATATGCATATACGACAACAATAAGTACTATCGAGTTTTCAGTTTTCAATTTTGAAATAAATATCGTTAATATAAGTATGGATAATCTATGCAAATATATAAAAAGGCATTCATATTACAGGGGCGGTGCCATGTGGCACTCTGCTTAAATTTCTCATACACATGTTTATAATCTCATTTAAAAATATTAACAATATATGTAGTTACTAGGATTCTAACACATGATTTTTGAAATAAAATGTGAGAGTTTAACCATTAATCTATTACAATTTTAATGCTTAATGTTTCAAAGTAAAACATAATAAAGTCTCATAATTATATGTAATCATAAAGACATAGACACGTTTTTTATCTCTAACCCTTTTATTAAGTAATAACATTCTTTTACCCTAATTCTATTGAAATTGTTATTTTTATCCCCAATTTCTTAGAAGTGTTTTTAAAAACAATTTATCATGCCATAACGTCTATTTTTCAATTTTGCAATAGATAGAACATTAAGAAAATCTAATAAAATCAAGCATGAGATTTATAAATAATAATATATTTGATAATTATAACTGACCCCGGGCATCGCCCGGGCCAAAATACTAGTTATAAATTCATTATGGAACCTATCTAGCTTATTAATTATATACTTTCTCCAGAATTTTTTGTTGCAAGACTTTCAATTTTTAATGTTTCAACTACTAGAGTAATTAATTGCATTGAAATAATATCTCTAAGACAACTAGGTCGTTATATGGCTAAAATACTCACTTTAATAAATAATAATAATATAATACTTGAGTAATTTAGGAGCATTACCACCATGTGATTTTCATGCTTTCGGCAAAACTAACTATTAACTAATCAATTAAATCGCAGCGGGAGATTTAATTAAAAATAAATAATACTTTATTACTGAAAATAACTCATTATCTCGAAAACCAAAAGAGATAAACACCCAAACATAGATGATGATCCCCGTCCAAGCATGCCCCTGTGCACATCAAATCTTCGCCTGAAAACTGCTTACCATAAAGGTAAACAGGGAAAAGCCAAATAAGAAAAAGAAGATATGCATCACTATAAAAACGGAGTACGATAACATGCTACGTATGTAACACCTTTACTTGTTCGCAATAATTTATACTTTGAAACCTTCTTGAATAATAATTCAAGAACAACTCAATGAATAAAACTCCCACTTTTCAAATAACTTGATTGAAATAATCTTAGAAACAATATTATTTTTGTTGTATTTTATGTTTTGATGATGCCAAATAATTAGGTTATACTATATAATTTTTATTTTGCGAAAAATATAAAATACCAAAAATAATGTAATGTTTAATTTTGCATTTATATCTTGTGGAGAAAGATTATTTATTTAATCTAAGTCAAGATATTATTTTATGCACTTTGAATTTCTATCATATGGTATGTTTAATATTCTAGTAACTTGGAATCTTTGAGTAAAAGAGTTTTAAAGTTATTAGATATTTGTGTTGTTGTACTTGTGCGAATTACAGTTGAGAAAACGTGGCATAAATTGTGGAGCTAAGTCCTTGAAGCTCTCTAACAAACTCCATGAACATGCGTGTTACTTGCTGGAAATTCTCCCACTAACGGATAGTGGAAGGTAGTTTATTACCGTTACAATAAACATGGACGAAGTGCAGTGAATGTCAAGCCATGATCTCCACAACACTACAAGCACTTATCAAGGAGAACGTGGAGTATAATATTTTCACTAGAAGAAGATTAATGGCAGCAGCTATATAAGAGGAAGATTATTCGAAGAAAAACGTAGAACTTTCAAGCATAAAAAGTCGATCTATGCTTAGAGAGTTTTCTTGTAATTTCCTCTTATATTCAACATACTTATTATTATCATATTCATAGTGTTTGGGTGAGAGAAAATTCAGAGAATATTCTTGTAATCAAGAGAGAGAAAGAAAGAGAGAAGAGAAAAGACTTCGAGTGAAGTCAAAGTGAGTGTCATCAGTTCAGGGGGAACTGGGTGACTGGGAACAAGTTCCTAGCGGAACTGAGAAGGTCCATTAATAGGTTGTAAAAGATAGAGTCTTTTGTCCTATTATAGTAAAGAGTGTTTGAGTTAAAATCCCTCGTGGTCAAGGTTTTTCTTCCTATTGGGCCTAGGAAGTTTTCCTTGTAAAAATCTCGTGTGTTTGTCTCTTTCTATTTTCAAGTTTGTTTTAATTCTGCAATACAATTAGAAAATTTCCCCTCAACTACAATTCACCCCCCCTCTTGTATTTGGTCTAGTGTTCATACTAGAATAACAATTGGTATCAGAGCTTTGTACCTCCAGAATCAGCTAACACGGAGGAGATTGTACCTGGAACCACTAGTGAAAAAAAACGCAAGGGCTGCGGTGCAAGGGCTGCGGTTTATTGCAAAACGCAACCCTTAATAGTGAAGGGTTGCGGTTAGCCCAAAAACCGCAGCCCTTCATAGTGAAGGGCTGCGGTTTTGGGCTAACCGCAGCCCTATGGGCCTTAGTACTCTATTTGCCCTAAATAAATTCCCTCCCTTCCCCCCTCATACCCGCGTTAGCTTAGCAGCCTTAGCTCCCATGTCTCCCTCCCCTTTTCTCTCTCTCTCTCCCCTCCCATCTCCTCTCTTGCTTCCCCTCATTTTTCCCTCTCTCCTCCTATGTCGAACCACAAATTTCTACCCAAAACCCATCTCACTCAAACTGAAACTTTTCCCAAAACCCTAATCTCTTCTCTCTCTCCCTGATTCTCCCCCTCTCAGGTCTCACCCCAATACCCGACCCTCTTTCTCTTCGCAGCTCTACTGGTACTCCGACGAAGTCGTGCTCGATGTCATGTGCTACTGGTGGTGCTCCTGTTCTACCGCCGCTTAGATTTTCTCTCCCCTACTCTCATCTTCTTCCTTGTGCGCAATGCTGCTGTGTTGTTCAGTGGCTTTCCGTCGTGCGCTGATCTCCATGGTAAGGAAAAAACCCTAATCATCAAATTCATTTTCAGGGTTAACTTTGTTTTTCGATTGATTCTATTGCCTACCTAGTTAATTTGATGAAATTTTTAATTTTTTTTAGTTGGAGATTTTTAGGCAGTCATTTTTTTTATTAATTTTTTAGTTGGAGATTTTTGATGAGCTCTGTTAATTCTATACGTTTTTTTGTCTTTTTGTTTGCCATAACATAGATCCATGAGTCATGACAATTGAAGAGTGACTCGTGAGACTTGAGACTAAACTTCATGGATGTTTGGGTTAATCAATATCGTTTGTGTATTCCTTTTACAGCCAAATTGTGAAACGGATACGTTGCCTTTGATAATGGAGTTATATGAATATTGATGTCATTGATATTTTTATATTTATTGGTTTATTGAGCTTCTATTGATAAAAGATGAATGCTATTATATTTTTTTTTGTATTGGGTTAGCTGAAAATCATGTCGGGGTATTGGGATTTTCTATTGTTTGATTGATGTGCATTGATTTTTTGAGCTTTTGTTGTGTTTTTCATGGGTAAATGAATGTTCAATATGTTGGGTCATGCTGCTTTTTTGTTCTGCTGAGATTTAAAAAAAAAAAAATTGGCTAAAGTTTGTTTCTTTCATTTGTGAGATTGTGTGTTAGCACCTTTAAGAGACAGGGAATCAGAATTTGAATGTTTAATTTGATTTTAGTGAATTAGATCTTTGTTTAATTTGATTACTTTTGGTGGTTTGATTTTAGTGAGAGAGAGTATCAGAGAGGAGATGATGTTTCATGGTATCCAGATGGTGATAAGACGGTTCGAAGCGAGTTTAGTCCGACAGCTGCTTATGCATTTGGTAATTTTATTTTTTTGTGATTTTAGGTTAAGAGTTTAGATTATTTAATGTACTTGATGAATTGCGATTTTAATTGTTGTAATGAGTGGTTTTTATGATTGAATTTGGTAATGATAGATAAGGTTTTCGGACAGAATGCGACGACGGAGGAAGTTTATGATGTGGCAGCTCGGCCGGTTGTTAAGACTGCAATGGACGGTATTAATGGTATGATCAATCTGAATTTTCGCGATTTATTGATTGGATGCTTGATTAGAATGTAATGCTTAAGTGGCTAGTGGTATTCTTGAATCGATTGTAAGCACTGTACAACTTCTTCATCACCCCAATGCTTGTAGATTGCTATTGGTATGATCAATCTGAATTTTCGGGATTTATTGATCTCGGTCTGGGTGATTGCTATTGGTGTTTTTAATATTTTGCGTTCTTATTGGCTGTAGTAGATTTCCTGTGATCTAAAGACCACAATGAGCTTAAGTGTCACAAAAAAGGAACCAATGACTGATGAATTGTGTGTAGTATATAGTGTATGAAATAGAGATTCTTGTATCTTGTAGGGAGGGACCTCCCCTTTTTTTTGTTCTTTGTTTATTGTGGTAACGTGGTTTCCTGCATTCATATGAATTTGCTTAGATAAGTGAAGGAATTTCTTTTCTGTTATAGTAGTATTTAGTATTTCCTTGTGATAAATGCAGATGGGTCTGAGCATCGGCAAAGCACATAAATGGTGGGAGAAAGGACTCCAGCCAAATATGAGAGAGATAACTTCTGCAGAAGACCTAGTCGATTCTTTACTAACAGCAGGAGAGACATTAGTTGTCGTTGATTTTTTCTCTCCTGGATGTGGAGGCTGCAGAACTCTTCATCCTAAGGTACCTTATTCCAATAGGTTTTGCATTTTATTTTTCCCTTCATTGGTTTTTCTAGTTTCATATAATATTGTATAGCGACAAATTTTGTGTTACCTAATTCGCTACATACTCTCGTTTAATTGTTGCCCCCTTTGAGATCATGGTGCTGGTTTTGTTTAATTGTTTTTTGCCATCATAGCTTACTTCATGCTTAAAGTTGAAGAATTTAGTTAGTTATTGATATTTGTGGAATTTCTTGGCCAAATATGCATCTATGTGATTGTTTTTAGGGCTTTAATGATTTGATCCATGGTTAAGTTGTTGTTTTTAAGACTTTAATTGCTTTATCTATCTATCTAAAACTCTATGCTATTGTAAAATTAATTCTTGAGTAGCTCATTGTCACGAATTCTTGATACTATTGTGATACGCATGATTTGATTATGGACTCGGATTTGTAATTAAACTAGGATTATAGGATACTGTTGGTAAAAGAGTTTTGAACCAACACTAACAAGTTAATAATAATATTGTGTTCACTTTTTCTAGCAATTGATAATTAATCACAACAAAAAATTAACAAAATAAAACTAAAAAACCAAAAAAGAAAAAAGCCAATAAAACTAACTCATTTGGCGATGGTGACTTGAACTATCTCCTCCCCCCGTCCCCCGCCCCCCCGCCCCCTCCCTACCTCCCCCCGACCGGCCCTGCCCCCCCTCCCCGCTGCACTCCCCCCCGTGGCACTCCCCCCTCACCGATGTCCCCCTGTGCCTTCCCCCACACTGAAGATGAATTCTTAAAATTATGCGAGAGAAGGAAAAACAAGACAGAAGTATATAAACCAATAAGGTCCTTTTGGAGGGGTATGAGACTATGAGATGAAAATTTCTGAAAAATTTAAATCCTTCTATATACAGGATATATTATGTTGCAGCTGATCCTATTTTTGTAATGAAGGCTTCCAAAATTTTAGACCTAGTTCTGCCTTTTGATTTCCTGCGGTCTTTGATTAATCTTGCTTTGGCATGCCTTAATGACCCTTCTAACTTCTATATAGGATTTTTGATTCACTTTGAAAGCCAGCAAATAAATCACTTGTTGTATCGTCCTTGTCAACAAGTTAATGATAATTAATTCATGCTTTCAGCTAATTACTGCTGTTTGTATGGCTCTTTGGCAGGTTAGTTGTGAGCAAATAATTCATGATTTTTGTGTATTAAGACTGAGAGCTTGGCTGATTGAATTTCCTCTTAAAGTTATATTATGACCCTTTGCTGACTTTATAAATTAACTATTTCTGAAAGTACGATGTGCAATTTTACCCTACGTGATAACATGTGGTTGTTTATGTAATGTCTGCCAATTCCTATCTCTTAAGCTCCTTTTTTCCCCCCGATTTTTTGTATCTGATTTCTTACTAACTTGTACTCTTTTTCTTAAGCCGGCAGGGTAGACTTCTTGCTCATTTAGGTGATAATGATGCTGCTGCCAGTACGTTTCAGAAAATCCTAGAGTCATGGTATGCATATGGACTTTATGGTAGTTGCCATCTTTATGTTATCAAACCTAGCTGGAGATGTTGTTTTTTCTGACTTTCACTTCTCCAATTCTCCTTTATTACCTTGATGGAGGATGTTAAACTGCTTATAGAGTTAAGCTCGAGGGCTGGGGCTTGACATATACAATCGTGTGTTGGCCTAATATTGTACTATTATGTGTTCCTATGAGATGATTGGATATTTCTTTATTTGAGCTAGTTGTTTTGGTCTATCTTACATTTCTTATATGTGAGCACTAGAGTTTCATTGTTTTTTTTTGGCGTATTAAAGATAGAATTAGTTTGATTTCTAATCATAGAAGAGCAACATTCTTTCAGTTTCTTTGAAATTTGACATCTCAGTTACATACTGATCTGGATGTCTCATGGTGAAGTGATACTGATATGGAATACAAAGAGTAGACCAATGGCAGTTGGTAGCTCCAACTTGCCGGTTGATTCGGAGATTTTGGTTTTATTTGTCATCTAGAGAAGTTCTTTGTGTAATTCAGTTATTATTTTCTCTCACTAGTAGAATAATTGTTTATTGCTGCGGTGATATTGCTGCGGTTTTACCCATACGCAGCAATATATCACGTAAAAAGATAATGTAAAATATAAAATAAAGATATTGCTGCGGTTTCGGCCTAAAACCGCAGCAATATGGTATCAACAGGAAAAATTTTGAAAAAAAGTTGACTATTTGACGAGACATATTGCTGCGGTTTCTGTGAAGAACCGCATCAATATATTAAAATATTATAAAAAAATAATATTTTAATATATTGCTGAGGTTTTTGACAAAAACTGCAGCAATATCATTAAAAAATTTTTTTTTAAAAAAATTAGGGTTTGCAGTCACTCATCACTTTAATATACGCCTCTCTCATCATTCAGTCCTCTCTCTCATCCTGTCCTCCTCTCTTAATTTGTCTCGCCTCTCTCATACCCTCTTCTTGTCTCATCGCCGTCAAGATCTGAAAGTTGGCCGTCGATCCTTTCGATCACCGTCGAAAGCTCAACAAACATCCTTCGAATTCTGGTTTTCGTCGCCGTCGTCGTCAACAACAAACATCCTTCGAAATTCGCCTCTCGTCGGAGACGTCGGTGCTCGAGTTTCAAGATCTCGGCGGCGGCGGATGCTCTTGGCCCATCACCGGCCTTGCCGTCGTCGTCCTCTCGTCGCGAATCACAGTCGAGTTTCAGTGCGACGGAGCAAGCGGACTTGATTTGATGCCGCCGGTCCATTTTCGCTGCAAGCGGCGCCGTTTCCGCCGGTCCACCACACTCGAATCTTCCTTGCTCAACTTTCTCAATCAAACTGGTAATTTTCTTCCATCAAATCTGACTGTAAGTTGGATTTACTTCTTCTGTTTGTTTGGCCATATTCTTCATATATAAACTCTTCTTAAGCGTTACGAGTTCTTGTTCGAGATTCTGTATTCTGAAACTCGTAGACTCGTACTCTTTTCTTGCCGAGACTATCTCTGTATTTCTTTGTAACATTACATCATTCTCTAGTAGACAACTTAAAGGATTTTTCATCATCATTATTTCGCCTTCATCACTATCTCCTAGATTTTGGCTTTTGGAATTCTGATATCTTGAGCTTGAAAGACTACCTGAAAATTCCCTTGAATATGCAAACCTGAATGATTCGGAACATTCTTTGAAGGCATGTTGTGTGTTGAGTTGTTGAACAAAAAGTGCTTGAACTACTAATCGAAGCGGCATGAACTCGTTTTGCACAGCCTCAATGCATACTTCTTGTGATAATTTTTGGCAATTCAAGTACTTGCAGACTGTGTTTTTTTCTTCCTGTGGTAGTTGTGGATGTGCCTGCAACAAAATGAACAGTTCACTTTGTTTGAAATAAAAGTTTCTGTATATAGTTTGATTAATGTAAGTTGATATTTTCATGGAAGTTAGATTATATTCAGTAACTTTAACTGATCATATAAAACCCTAGCTGCGAATGGAGTTCGAGAATGTTTTCTTCATTAAAAACAAGTTGAATGCTTCTCGATCTCTCAACACTGCTGATGTCCACATTTTTTAGGTTTTTTTTAGTTTATTTGATTTGCGTATATTTGTTTATTTTCATTTTATTTTTGTTTAAAATTGATGGTCGGTTGATGGATGGACGGTGGTGATTGTGGTGGTTTGGTGGTGTTTGAGACTTGTTTTTACGGCTGAGATTTGATTTGTTATTATTATTATAATTTTTATCACTCCTTGTTATTATTATCATTATCATTGTTAATATCACTATTATTTATTTTGGTGCAATAATGGATTATCACTGTTATTTTGAATCAGTAGTGTTTTATTTTGTTCCTACATTATTTTCTTTAAAATTTGATGGAAAAGTGCAAAAAAAAAAATTTTTTTTACCAGTACCTATTGCTGCGGTTTTGGATAGGAACCGCAGCAATAGGTGCAATATATTGCTGCGGTTTTGACTAGGAACCACAGCAATAGGTGCAACATATTGCTGCGGTTTTGGACAGGAACCGCAGCAATAGCTTGGCATATTGCTGCGGTCAAAAACCGCAACAATAGGATAATTACCTATTGTTGCGCCCTTAATTGTTGCACGGCCAAAACCGCCGCAATAGGCCACTTAATGACCGCAGCAATAAGCAATTATTCTACTAGTGTCTATATTTGTGTAAAAAACATACTTTGTAATGAAAAATGATACTTTTATATATATATAACTGTTTGGGAATATTTAGGACAAAAAAATGCAAAAAAAAATAAAATTTTTTTTTGGGTCACAAGGGTTGCGGTTTTGGCCCTTAGCTGCAGACCTTAACCCACCAAGGGCTGTGGTTTTTGCCCTGACCGCAGCCCTTAACGCGCTAAGGGCTGCGGTTTCCTAAATGCTAAGGGATGCTAGTCTAATGGCTGCGGTAAAAAAACGCAGCCCTTGGGCCCTTTTTGACCGCAGCCCTTGGGCTTTTTTCCTCTAGTGAACAATGAACACGACGGGAGAAAAGCTTGATGAAGGGTATTCAACTCAGCGCCCACCTATGTTCAATGGCAAACATTATCCATACTGGAAGAACCGTATGGAGATATTTATTAAAGGTGAAAATTACCAAGTATGGAAGGTAATTGAAATCGGTGACTTTGAAGTCACAGAGAAGAACGAGAAAGGGGACCTGGTTCCTAAACCCCTTGTCGAGTTTGACAGAGAGGAGTTCGACAAAATGGAGATGAACAACATGGCCAAGAAGCTACTCCATTGCGGTCTTGGTCCCCATGAACACAATCGAGTCATGGGATACAAGACTGCAAAGCAAATGTGGGAACTCCTTCAAATCACTCATGAAGGAACAAGCGAAGTGAAACGATCAAAGATCGATATGCTCATGCATAAGTACGAATTGTTTCACATGAAACAAAAGGAGCCTATTCAAGATATGCTCACTCGCTTCTCAAACATCATAAACGAACTTGAATCTCTGGGAAAGATAATATCTCCAGAGGAACAGGTTCGTAAGGTACTAAGGAGTCTACCACAAGATAAGAAATGGATGGCTAAGACAACGGCACTGTTGGAAACCAAGGACTTCACAACGTTCAACATTGAACAACTTGCTGGTTCCTTGATGACCCATGAGTTACACCTAGAAACTCATGAAACTAAATCATCAAAGCCTAAGGCTCTGGCCCTCAGGTCTGAGGAACAAGAAGACTCAGATGCTGATGATGAAGAAGCTGCGATGATTGTAAGAAGATTCAAGAAGTTCTTCAACAAGAACTACAAAGGAAAGGTCACCAAGAAACCGACGAAGCTAAGCTGTCATAAGTGTGGAGGCTTTGATCATTACATCAAGGAGTGTCCTCAATGGGAAAAACGAGAAAGCGAAAGGAAGATACAAAGAGAAGGGCAAGGAACAACAAAAGTCATTTTTGAACTGAAAAAAGATTCTTTGAACTTTTGGACAAGAGTAGAGCTTATCAAGAAGCATTTGAAAAAGTCAAAAATGAAAATTATCTTTTGAATTTGGAATTGGCAGAATTGAAACTGTTTGTTCCTGAAGGAACAGTCTCTTTAATTGATACCAGAAATATTGCTGAAAATTTGTAAAACGATTATGACAATATTTTTCAAGAAAATCTGGTATTAAGGAAGAAACTGGAGCCCTTAAGGAACAAGCTTCCCGACCCAGTCACATGGATACAAAAGTATCAAAACAAAGGAAGAGATGGTCTAGGTTTCAATCACAAGAAGAAGAACAAAAAGAAAAAATATGTTGATCTGCCAAGTAGTAAAATATGCTCTTACTGTGGGAACAGTGGTCACATTGTGTCTGACTGTTCTACTAGAGAAGAACGTATTGAGAGGAACACGTACCTAGTAAAGCAGGTTTGGAAAATTAAGAAAGACTCAAGTCCAACAAAGGAACCCAAGCTAGACTGGGTTCCTACCACTAACTAGTTTGCTATGGTACAGGCTGAAGTGAGAGGGAACAACCTGAGGTACCTCGATAGCGGTTGTTCTAAGCACATGACAGGAGATAGATCAAAAATTCTCTCACTTTCAGTCTTCAATGGAGGAACTGTGACCTTTGGAGACAATCTTACAGGTAACATAGTAGCAGTTGGTAAGATTGTAAATCTCAGTCACATTTCATAGATAATGTATTTTTGATCGAGGGTTTAAAGCATAGTTTACTTAGTATATCTCAGTTTTGCGATAAGGGAAATACAGTGAAGTTTACTAATGAGTCTTGTGTAGTCAGCAATGAAAGTACAGGAAACAAGATCCTTGAGGGAACGAGGAAAGGGAACACCTACATGGTCGACCTGAACCTTGTTCCTAGGAATAATCTCACATGCTTAAGTGTGATCGAAGCTGATCCTTTTCTGTTGCACAAACGATGCGGTCATGCAAGCATGTCCCTACTGCATAAACTAAGTGGGAAGGACTTGGTAGTTGGTTTACCAACAATTAAGTCTCTGAACCACGGTGTTTGTGATTCATGTGTTAAAGGCAAGCAAGTGAGATCCTCATTCAAATCCAAGAAAATGGTAAGCACACAAAGTCCATTAGAACTTCTTCACATGGACTTATGTGGCCCTGTACGCATCCAAAGCCGATCCGGTAAGAAATATGTATTAGTCATAGTAGATGATTTTTCAAGATACACATGGGTTATTTTTCTTCATAGTAAGGATGAAACGTTTGATGAATTTCTAACCTTTGCTAATAATATTCAAAGAACAAGTGGTTTTAAATTGAAGCATTTAAGATCTGATCATGGTAAGGAGTTTGAAAACTCCTAGTTTGATGAATTTTGCAGCATTGAAGGTTTAGATCATAACTTTTCAGCTCCTAGAACACCACAACAAAATGGTGTAGTCGAAAGGAAGAACCGGACCCTTGAGGATATGGCAAGGACGATGATTATTGCAAGCGGTCTTCCGAAGAATTTTTGGGCTGAAGCAGTGAATACGGCATGCTACATCATCAATCGTGTCATGCTATGACCAATCACTTTGAAGACACCTTATGAGCTCCTTAGAGGAAGAAAACCCAATATTGCTTACTTTCGTGTTTTTGGATGTAAATGCTTTGTACATAACAATGGAAAGGACAACTTAGGAAAGTTTGATGCTAGAAGTGATGAGGCTATTTTTCTAGGATATGCCTTAAGTAGTAAGGCTTATCGTGTCTACAATAAGCGAACAATGTGTGTTGAGGTTCGTGTCCATGTTATTTTTGATGAGACTAGCTCCCTGCAGGAACAGAGTCATAATGATAACTTTGAAATTGGTCTGACTCGTCCTGATGAGTTTAATCAATATGATGAGGAACTAACCCCCTGCAGGTAAAGAGAAGAAGCAAGTTCCTGATCCTGATAACCCTGTGCCTGATCCCCATGAGGAACAAGCAACAGGAGGAACTCAGGAGGATCAAGGATCTCCTTATCCTGAAGAAGAACAAGTGAATCAATCACCTCAAGAAACTCAAGATGCAACTAGGATATTTAATCCAAAGCCTTGGAGACACCAAAATTCTCATCCTTTAGAATTAATAATAAGTGACATTGAAAAGGGAACTCAAATGAGATCCCAAATGAAGAATTTTTGTGCCTTTCACTCATTCTTATCTATGACAGAACCAAAGGATTATATGAAAGTGCTCAAAGAGGCTGATTGGATCAATGCTATGCAAGAGGAGCTAAATGAGTTCCAGAGGAACAAGGTATGGCACCTGGAGACTAAACCAAAGAACCAGATAGTTATCGGACTTAAATGGGTCTTCAGGAGCAAGCTTGATGAGCATGGAACAGTGGTAAGGAACAAGGCCAGACTTGTAGCCAAAGGCTATAATCAACAAGAAGGTATTGATTTCGATGAAACCTTTGCTCTTGTTGCTAGAATAGAAGCAATTAGAATTTTGATTGTCTTTGCTGCCTTTATGGGATTTAAGTTGTACCAAATGGACGTCAAATGTGCATTCTTAAACCATTTTTTACTTGAAGACGTCTATGTGGAACAACCTCCTGGATTTGAAAATCCTGAACTTCCAAATCAAGTCTATAAGCTTGATAAAGCTCTTTATGGGTTGAAACAATCTCCTAGATCTTGGTATGAAAGGTTGTCAAAATTCCTGCTTTCACATGATTTCATAAGAGGTAAAGTTGATAGAACCTTATTCCTTCGATCAAAAGGAACAGACATATTAGTAGTTCAGATTTATGTTGATGATATAATTTTCGATGCTACTAATGATCTTCGTTGTAAGGAGTTTGCTGATCTTATGAGTAGTGAATTTGAAATGAGTATGATGGGAGAGTTGAACTTCTTTTTGGGATTGCAAATCAAGCAAACTGAAAGAGAAACAATGATCCACATCAACAAAAATATGTCACGGAACTGCTTAAGAAATATGGACTGGAACATTCAAAAACCAACCACACTCCCATAGGAACAGGAACAAGGTTAGATGAAGATTCAAATGGTATGTGTGTAAACGAGAAGCAATATCGAGGTATGATTGGTTCATTACTTTACTTAACAGCAAGTAGACCCGATATTTCTTTTAGTGTTGGTTTATGTGCTCGATTCCAATCAAATCCCAAAGAATCTCACTTAATAGCAGTTAAGAGAATTCTAAGGTATTTGAAAGGAAGCGATGACTTATGTTTGTTCTATCCTCGAAGTGATGTTTTTGACCTAGTAAGCTATTCGGATGCGGATTATGCTGGAGACTTGGTTAACCACAAGAGCACATCAGGCATTGTCCAGTACCTAGGAACAAGCTTGGTCTCATGGAGCTCAAAGAAGCAAAATACTGTTGCCTTATCCACAGCAGAGGCAGAGTATGTGGCTGATGTTGCATGTTGTTCCCAGGTCCTTTGGATCAAGCAACAAGTAAGAGACTTTGGCATTAAGTTTAAGTGTGTTCCTATCTATTTGTGATAATACTAGTGCAATTTGTATTTCTAAGGATCCAGTTCATCATTCAAGGGTCAAGCATATTCACATTAGACATCATTTCCTTAAGGATAATGTAGAAAAAGGTCTTGTTAAAGTCGAATTTTGTCCAACTGAAAATCAAATAGCTGACATATTGACTAAACCACTTCCTAGAGAAAAATTTGACAAAATTCGCTCAGAGCTAGGGATGATTAGAATTCATTGAGTGTGCTACTTCAAATAAAACCCTTAGTTACAAGATTACACTAAGTGGCCAGCAACATTTTGTGAATTTAATCACTCATTACACAGTCATTGTAAAGGACTCACATTAGTCTTCATAATACTCCCCTTATTGTCCATACATTGTTGTTGAGAAAAACTTGATGAGACTTGTGTAAATAAAGCATATACATGAATAATGCATGAGTTCTTTCTTTTATTTTTATTTTTATTTTTTTTTCTTCTTTTTCTCTCGTAAATATTTTTCCTTAAGTATTTATTTTTCTTGTAAATATTTATTCCACTTTTATTTTTCTATTCTCTTCCTTTTTATTTTTTTTATTTTTTTTTTACAAAAAATATCTCACTCTGATACAATGCAACGCATCACATAAGTCTAAGTTCAAAGCCAAAGTAAAAATTCAATGGATTAAGAGGAGAGTGAACAGCCGTCATAAATTCCTTCACAAAACCCCATAAATCTACCACCACATAAAAACCCTGTCAAATCATCTCTCTTTTCACGGCAAGTTTTACTTTTCACCCAAAACCATCAACTCTCAAAACTACTCATCTTCTTCATCTTTCTCAAAACTTCATCAATGGCCCCCAAACGAAAAAATTCTGAAGATACCAAACCCCATCAAAATTTCCCTACTGAAAAATCCTCACCTTTGGTGGAATACGACGAGAGCGATCACGAATCTTCAAATTCGAATCAAGAAACCCAGGATTCACTTGAGCAATCCTCTGGAAATAAAGAAATCTCACCAAAGAAAGAAGAGCATGTCAGCGAGAATGAAACAGAGCAAGAAAAGATCATCAATGTGCCGATAAAAAGGGGTAAGAAATCAAAATCCTCCAAATACTTGATTGGATTCTGTGTTGATCTTGCATGGTGTAAGAAAGTTAAGTGGGTAGAATTTCTTAACTTAGTGAAATTTCAGAAGTGGTCTAAAATTCTTTGTTCTGATGAGGGTTTGTTTGAGGCTGAAATGGGTGAGTTCTGTTCAAAGTTCGAAAATTCTGATGGTATGTGCATGAGTGTTGTTAATAGTAAATTGGTGAAATTTACTGAAAAAATTCTAGGAGACTGGCTGGATGTACCAACTGAAGGGTACAAGACCTACATTAAGGGCAAGGTTCAATTGAATATAAATGGAATTTCAAATGATAAAGTTCTGTCATTTTTTGGTGGAAAGTCTACTGATTTTTCTCTTGACCAAAAGGACCTTTCACCTTTTCACAAATTCTTATTTCAACTTGTTTGGCGTTTTATCCTGCCCCGTACTTCTAAAAGAACACAAGCCAATCTCATGGACTTGTCCCTTATGTATTGTCTTGCCAACAACATCAAGATTAATTTCCCTTCCCTCATGATTACTCATTTGACCCATTGCATTACCCACAATAACCGAGTTGGCTATGGTAGTATTCTTACTACTATTTTCAAAAAGAGTAATGTTAAACTCCCTTCTAGCCCATCCTTTGAACTTGAACCTGAGAACTATTTGACCAAAGATACACTTGGAAGGCTGAGTTTGAAGGTGCTGGGTGGTAAAGTGGTGTTTCATGTTGAAGAGCCAAAGGTTAAAAGTGAAGTAGGGGTTAAGAGGAAACCTGTTGAGGAAGTGAGTGCTGGAGGAACCAAGTCAGTGAGGAAGAGTAGAAGGTTGGTAGATACCAAGTCCCCAAGGAACAAGGATGATGATGATGCTGTCATGATTGACTTAGAGGAGGCTCCAGTTCCTACAGGATCTATGTCCAAAGCTGTCGACTTCCCTTGCTCTCTACTGCTGGTCTTGCTGGTCTGCTCAAAGACATTCAAGGGTCCTTATCTCTTCTTCATTCAAGGGTCCAGGGTTTGGAAGCTAGGATTGCTCGCATAGATGTTCAACAGGAGCACCTTCTTGCTGCTGTGAAGAAAGGTGAAGTTGTTGTTCATGAGAAGATTGACTCCGTTGTTTCCACCTATGTCATCCGTCCCAAGCCCTGATCCAGCCCTTTATCACTCTTCCCTCAATCTATTAAACAATATAACTTTTGGTTTTTGTAACTAAACATTGATGCTCGTTGTTACTATTGGTTTTTGGATTGTGTTAATCACATCGGTTTATTTTGGTTTAATTTTCTTCTTCTTTTTCTTTCTTATTCTTCTTATCCTTACTTTCCTTCTTCTTTTCATCTCTTGAACTCTGCTATTGCTCTTACCTTGCTTGTTTGCATATGTTTTGTCTCTATATGCTCATTTACATGTTGGATGGCTAGTATTATTAGATGTGTGTTTGAGCTACTACGCTTTGACTTTGTTGTATATGATGCACTCTTTGAGTCATGCTGGGTACTTAGTTGTTTTTTATGATGACAAAAGGGGGAAGTAGAGTGGCACATAAAAATTCAATTCTAGTCTTCTTAGTTTCTAGGTGATGATTTTTGGATTTTTCTTTGTCTTATCTTCAAGACTGATTTATGTTAGTCGTAGTTGTTTCTTTTGATAGTTTTGTTAGTTTTACTTTTTAAAGTCATTAGCTCTTGATTCTTTTGTTCTAGTATTTTATTTTTCTTATTTAGTTGTATTTCATTTTTCTTATTTAGTTTGTTCATTATTGATTCTTTTATATTTTTATATGCCTTATATTTGCCATCATAAAAAAGGGGGAATATTGTTGTATTCCATGTTTTGATGATGCCAAATAATTAGGTTATACTATATAGTTTTTATTTTGCGAAAAATATAAAATACCAAAAATAATGTAATGTTTAATTTTGCATTTATATCTTGTGGAGAAAGATTATTTATTTAATCTAAGTCAATATATTATTTTATTCACTTTGAATTTTTATCATATGGTATGTTTAATATTCTAGTAACTTGGAATCTTTGAGTAAAAGAGTTTCAAAGTTATTAGATATTTGTGCTGTTGTACTTGTGCGAATTACAGTTGAGAAAACGTGGCATAAATTGTGGAGTTAAGTCCTTGAAGCTCTCTAACAAACTCCATGAACCTGCGTGTTACTTGCTGGAAATCCTTCCACTAACGGATAGTGGAAGGTAGTTTATTACCGTTACAATAAACATGGAGGAAGTGCAGCGAAAGTCAAGCCATGATTTCCACAACACTACAAGCACTTATCAAGGAGAACGTGGAGTATAATATTTTCAATAGAAAAAGATTAATGGCAGCAGCTATATAAGAGCGAGGAAGATTATTCGAAGAAAAACGTAGAAGTTTCAAGCATAAAAAGTCGATCTATACTTAGGGAGTTTTCTTGTAATTTCCTCTTATATTCAACATACTTATTATTAGGTTACAAGTATCCATAGTTTGAGAGAAACTCTGCCTTCTCTCTAGGATTGAATGGAACAGTAATCTTGTTTTTTTCTACGTCATTTCCTCTCAATACTCTTGTATTGTTGCCATGGCAAGGAAATCAAGTGGAAATTCTCAAGGAAGTAAGAATGGAAAAGAGAAAGATAAGGCTAAAGGACCTTCGTCTGATTCACAAGATTTGAGAACTCGCTCTATGGACGAAATTATGGGAATTGAAGCGTTGGATTTTGGTTTAGGGATAGGAGATGTTCTTACGCCCAAGGCTTCAGTTCAGGAGATGCAGCAGCAATCTGAGATTAGACACACCTTCAATGAATGGCTTCAGACGATTCATAAGAGTGGAAGCTCTCACTCAAATCGTTCTGCTAGAATCCATGAAGGTATGAGTCTTGTTCCCATTTTTCAACCGATTGCAAATTCAGTGGCACATAATGTCGAACACTTGAATGTTGAGGTATCAGATGATGGAAATAAGGATTTAACTGTTGAAATGGAAAATGAAATGAATGTAGAACCTGTTCAGATTGAATTGGAGGACATTCAAGAAGAAATTGATTACTGGAATTCATCTATTATCTGTTACGTTTTAGGAGCTAATCCTCCAATACATGTAATGGATGGATTTTGTAGGAGAATTTGGCGAAATTTGAAAGTTGATAAGGTTGCCTTGATCAAGAAGGGTGTATTTCTGGTTAGATTTCAGGCAATGGATTCAAGAGACAAAGTATTGAATGGGCATTTTTTCTTTGACAAGAAACCTGTAATAATGAAAGCATGGGCACCAGATGTAGATTTTGAGAAGGAAGCTGTTAAAACTCTTCCAGTTTGGGTGCAACTGAAGATAGCATTGAAATATTGGTGTGAACAATCTCTTCATAAGATTGTGGCACAATTAGGAGACCCAATAAAGAGAGATGATGCTACTCGAAATAGAGAGAAGTTGCAATATGCACGTATCCTTGTGGAGATTAACATTGAACGAACACTACCTGATTTCATTTATTTTATAGATCAATATGGTATTAAGGTGAGCGTTCCAGTGTTGTATGAATGGAGGCCCATTAGATGTGATCATTGCAAGAATTTTGGTCATGAAGCCAAAGATTGTAGGCTGCTGAAAAAGAAGGCAGGAATGGAGGATTAAGCAAGGTGCACCTGTGGTTCAGAGGCAACTTACTGAACAAATGGCAGATATTACTGAAACTCAAATGCAGCAGGAGTCTATTGGGGGTCAAATTCAACCAGTTACAGCTGTAGAAAAGATAGTGGATCCTGAAGGTTTTCAGAGAGCTTTAAAGCCCATTAGGGTGAGGAGTTCTCAGGCTAAACCTACCACTACTGGTAATATTTTTGCAACTTTACTTGACTTGTCTGCTGATGAAACTAGTCATGTAATAGAGCCAGTAGTGAGTAACATGAACATGGTGAACATGGAGGGAAGGGGAACCTTTCCTATTTCTAATGGATAGATTGTTATGCTGGAATGTCCGGGGGATAAACAATATTAAGAAGCAAATTGATGTCAGGAATTATATACACAGTTTGTCTTTAGGTATTGTTTGTCTCTTGGAGACTAAGGTCAAGGCTGCTAATCTTGGTAGCCTTTACCAAAGAATTTTCAATGGTTGGTGTTTCTCATCTAATATCAGTAGTTATGATAGGGGGAGAATTATCCTAGCTTAGAGGCCTGGGAGTTTTACTGTCAATATTGTTAAGGGAACCAGTCAATTATTGCATTGTTTCATAACTCCTATGAATGGTGCACCTGGTTTCCATTGTTCTTTTGTCTATGCTTTTAATGAAAGAGACAAAAGGAGGGTGTTATGGGAGGACTTGCAATTGGTGAAAACTCAGGAACCTTGGCTATTGTGTGGAGATTTTAATTGTGTCTTGCACACAGATGAGAGAATAGGTTCATTGGTTAGAGAAGGAGAAATTCAGGAATTCAGGGCATGTTTAGAAGATTGTGGTGTATGTGACATAAAGAGTTCAGGCAACTTTTTCACATGGAATAATAAACAACAAGGGGAGGCTAGAGTCTTCTCAAAGCTTGACAGAATGCTTGCTAACCAAGCATGGATTGATGATAATGAAACTGCAGAAGTCAATTTCCAATGTGAAGGTGAGTTTGATCATTCACCTGCATTACTCACTGTATATCAGAGGCATACAGGGGGTAGGAAGCCTTTTAGATATTTCACAATGTGGAAAACTTCTCCACATTATGAAAATCTTGTTTGGCAAGCATGGAACACACCTATTCAAGGTTCGAAGATGTTTCAAGTTGTGCAGAAACTTAAGAAAGTTAAAATGGTGCTGAAAGAGTTGAATAAGAATGGGTTCTCAGAAGTTCAAGTAGCTGATTTGCAAGCTCAGAAAAAGATGATTGAAGCACAGAAACAAATGCATCTTCATCCTGGGAATAATGATATTGCTGAGCAAGAGCTACAAGCAGTCAAGGAATATACGGAGAAACATGGCATCTATGTTGCTTTTCTGAGACAAAAGGCAAAGTTAGACTGGCTTAGAGATGGTGATGAAAACACTAAAATTTTTCATCAAAGTCTCAAAGCCAGAAGAATTCAGAACCAGATCTACAGTATAAAAGATGATCAGGGTCACTGGCAAGACACACCAGAGAAAGTCACAGAAGCATTCTTGGGATATTATAAGAAACTGCTGGGAAGTAATGTCACAAATAGGAAGAAAGTGATACCACAACTAGTGCAAACTAGACATATGCTTACAGAAGAACACAAAGCTATTCTTACAGCTCCATACACTGAAGAAGAGATTAAGAAAGCCTTATTTTCTATTCCTGGGTGCAAGGCACCAGGACCTGATGGATTTGGGTCCTATTACTATCAAGACAGCTGGTCTATAGTACAAGGAGATGTTATTGCTGCTGTGATGGACACTCTTTAGAGTGGAAGAATGTTGAGGGAGTTGAACAATACAACAATTACTTTGGTAACTAAAACTAGGTGTCCAAGTAATGTAACTGAGTACAGGCCCATATCCTGTTGCAATACATTATATAAATGCCTTACCAAGGTGCTCTGTAATAGGCTAAGGCTAGTTCTTCCTGATATCATCATTGAGAATCAGGCTGGCTTTGTCCATGGAAGGTTCATAGTGCATAACATTATGGTTATTCAAGACCTAGTTAAGCATTATGGCAGGAAGAAGGTGCAACCTGGGTGCTTACTGAAGATAGACCTACAGAAGGCCTATGATACAGTAAATTGGGAATTTTTGCAAGAAATGCTATTACATCTTGGCTTTCCTGAGCAGTTTACTCAACTGGTGATGCATTGTGTCCAGACACCCATGTATTCATTGATGATAAATGGTAGCATGGAAGGTTATTTCAGTGCTACTAGGGGGTTGAGGCAGGGGGACCCCATGTCCCCTCTGCTCTTTGTGATCTGTATGGAGTACCTTTCTTGTATTCTCTACAAGTTATGTGAGTTAGATAAGTTCCATTTTCACCCCAAGTGCAGAGAAATGCAGTTAACACATATGTGTTTTGCAGATGATTTGATACTATGCTGCAAAGGGGAGTTCTCATCTATATATTTGTTATTGCAAGCTTTTAAGCTCTTCTCTGACTCTTCAGGATTGCAAACAAATATTAGCAAGTCTGCTATATATACATGTGGAATGCAGGAGAGGGACGTAATCAGAATCATAGAGGCATCTGGTTTTCAGAGAAGCAGATTACCATTTAGGTACCTAGGGGTACCAATATGTGCTAGGAGAATCTCTAAGGCACAATGTGAGATGATTATAGAGAAGATGACTGCAAGAATAAGGCTTTGGAGCTCTAGGAACTTATCTTATGTAGCTAAAACACAGCTTATTAATTCTGTGCTTATTAGTCTACATAGATATTGGGCCCAAGTTTTTATATTGCCTAAAGGTATTCTTGATGAAGTTACCAGAATTTGCAGGGCTTTTCTATGGAGTGGAAAGGCATACTCTCATAAACCTGGTTCAGTGGCATGGGAAAATTTATGCCGGAGTAAAGCATGTGGAGGATTGGGCTTTAGGGATGTGAAAACTTGGAACATAGCTTGTTTAGGCAAGTATGTATGGGCTATTGCTACAAAACAGGACAATGTATGGATACGTTGGGTTCACTCAGTATATATCAAAGATAGTAATTGGTGGAATTACTCCCCTAAATCGAGCTAGGCGGTACTCGGAAGAAACTCATCAAGTTAAGGAGCAGTTAAAAATGTTTTTCACTGAACCAGAGCTTATTTCCATGCATGTATACTCTATTCAAAGAGTATATGAAAAGATTAAAGGGGAGAAAGAACTTGTTACATGGGATAAGGTCATTTGGAATAGATTAAATGTTCCAAAACACAGATTTATAGCATGGCTTGCAATTCAAGCTAAGCTACAGACAACAGAAAAGTTAGCAAGGATTGGAATAGCTAGCTCAGATAAATGTCTACTGTGTGATACTGCTGTGGAAACACATACACATTTATTTTTCCAAGGGTCCATTCAAAGACCGGATGCTTGCAGGTAGTTAAGAGGTGGTTGGGTATTCTCACTCCAACAGACACACTGCAACAAATCATCAGGTGGATCAACAATTATGGCAGGAGTAAATTTAAGAAACAATGTATCTATGCAGGGATCATTGCTATGGTATATTTTATCAGGTAAAGTATAAATAAGAGTTTTTGGATGCAGTATGCACCTAGCATTGGAAGTATGGTCAAACATATTCAACAAATGGTAAGGATGAGAATAGGTTCAGTTTTACCAAAGAAAATTAGTAGGAGGGATTATACATGGTTCTTAAGTTTGTAATATAAAGCTTGGTTGGGTGAAATGTTTTAGCTACACCTTGGTTTAGAGGAGTCGAACCTAGTTGGTTTGCTCTTGCCTTGGGTAGTTTAGGATGTAATATGTTGATTAAGGAATGCAAAATTATCTCTTACTTAGCAAAAAAAACATACTTATTATTGTAATATTCATAGTGTTTGGGTGAGAGAAAATTCAGAGAATATTCTTGTAATCAGGAGAGAGAGAGAAAGAGGGAAGAGAAAATACTTCGAGTGAAGTCAAAGTGATTTGAGTTAAAATCCCTCGTGGTCAAGGTTTTTCTTCCTATTGGGCCTAGAAAGTTTTCCTTGTAAAAATCTCGTGTGTTTGTCAAAGTGATTCCGCAATACAATTAGAAAATTTCCCCTCAACAACAATTCACCCCCCCTCTTGTAGTTGGTCTAGTGTTCATACTAGAATAACAATTTTCCTCTTCTTATCTCCCAGGCCTTCGTGAACCTAAGTATACACACCCCCAAAACTAGTCATCCCATCACGGATTAATATTAAGGGGTAATAATAGTTGCCAACAAGTGGACTTAAAAGCATGAACCTTTATTGAAATTAATCAAGTGGTAAAGTAATAATAATATGACTTGTAAGTCAAATCTTCTTTTCTCATAAACAATTTTAGAACATTTAAAGCTCATAAAAAAATCCATTCTTACTCCTTTAAACAATTCAAATAAATCCTTTGAAATAATAACTACAATTTCCGCGAATAATTACATAATTTCGGATTCCAATATAGGATTGGAAAATTATTATTTTTTTTCTTAATTTTCGAAATAAAACGTAACAATACTATAACATTTCGAACTTAATTGATTTAATTTCTAAATCAACTTAACAATTAAAATAAACAATAACTTAATCACTAAAACCAACACTTTGAAAAATCTAGCCACATAACGTATCTTGATCTTGCACAAAGAGCACACTAAAACCTCTCTTATCTCACACTTGTACGTTCTCCTAATCAATCAACATAACAATAGTAAGTAATCTATATATTTAATATGAACTCCTAAGGATTAAAACTTTATGCATGATCTTAAATATGACCAAAATAATTTAAACATTAAAACTACTAAATATTTTATCAAACTAAATAAATATTTAACCTTAATTAATAATACTGCTTAATTCTGTTCCTATTTCCTAAACATTGTTAATAAAGACAATAAGGAAAAAAAATTCGACAAACCACTAATAGCACTTTTTTTAAAGGACCACTAATAACACTTTTTTCTTACTTTTTGGAACTTCTCTCTTAACTTTGATCGTAATTTTCGAACTCATCAAAGATATCCATAACAATATACAAAAAAAAAACAAGAAAATGTAGAATTTAAAAGAGGAGGTAAAAATGAGAGATGAAGTTTACTGCTTGCACGTTATATTTCAATTAATCAAACTACATGAGGCCTTAAATAGGCTTAGGAATAAACTAACAAAACTAAAATCTAGGCACGTGACTAAGTAGTGGATTAGACCCACTTCGATACTCCATAACAAGATTAAACTAACACATGCTAGATTATTTAATAAACAACCCACTATCATATTGCTAGACCTTAGGAACTACTCAAATATTGTTAACTAAAAATGTTCCTATAATTTTGGGAGCACTCCCAACAGAAAAGGCCATAAAATTCGGAAATTTAAAAATTCGCAAAGAAAAAAAATATGACAGGGGAAGATCTTCTATGGAGGGTTGCAATTACAAAGATAAAAGGCCCACAGAAAAAGCATAATTTTTTTTATATAAAAGAAAGGATACAAACAAAATACTAAAAACCAGAAGGCTTGTGTACTATGGAGCCAGGAGCCATGGAGGTGTCTGACTGTTTGGCGTTGAAGGTAGTTGCTCGGTGAAGGATAAATGCTGATTTTTTCTTTTATTTTGTAAATTCTGGGAACAAATTTGTCTTTTTCACTGAGCCCATTGAATTCCCTAATTAGAAACGCTGCTATAAGAAACGTTCCTGGAACTAGGGGATCGGATCAAGCCCAATCAATGGCAATCATTATCTAATATAAATTTCTGCCCACCAAATACCAGTATTAAAATTTAAAGGTTGGATAATCAGATCTCTAATTTTGGTGCAATTGTCTAACTTTTGTCTAAAATTCTCACCACCAAATAGGGCCAAAGTGTACCCAAAAGTTTTGAAGATAAGACGTTAAATAACGTGTCCAATATTTATTCTGTTATTCATGCAATCATGCATTAGGAAGGTTACGTTAACATAGTACTTGCTAGTAGATTGTTAACTCACTGTCAGCGGAAAAAACAAGCTAGGTGGAAGGTAATACTTCTTAGTCAAATAAAATGACACACAACAAGCACCATCTAAATCTAATTAATATTTTGATTAACCAATGTCAAGAAACTTTGTAATATGATCTTTGTCTATTTGCCACAGTTAATAACACCACGTACGGACTTCTGAGAGAGTATTTTCTTTTTTATTGGAACTTCTGATCATGAGGGAGTATAACTAGTATTCTTAAGTCCCAAAATGGGGTTCTTTCTGTCATTTTACAATCCCTAATTTCCCTATAAATAAGGCACGTAAAGTCCCAATTAATTTGTATGTAGTGCAGCAAAAATCGTAGTGTGCTTGAATGAAGGAGTGTTGAAAGAAAAAAAAAATGGCGAAGGTTTTGAGAGCTTTAGGAATGTCCTTTATAATATTATCAATTGTGTTGTTGTTTGCAGGGTTGGCTGAGGGAAGGCAATTGGAGCAAAAAACCAATGTCTGTAAGGACGGTGGTGTAGGAGAGGAAGGAGTTTATGATGGAGGTATTGAAAGTAATAAAGGGGCTGAGTCTGAAGGTGGCCAGGTAAACGGGAATGAGGGGACGATTCCGGGAGGCCGTGGAAATGTTGGTACAAGATGTGGTTATGGAGGAGGCCATCAAGGTGGTGGCTTACGAGGCGGTGTTAGGGGTGATCATGGTGGTGGAAGTGGCAGTGGTTATGGACGAGGCAAGGCTGGAGGTGCTGGAAGTAGTGTAGAAAAATGGAATACAGGAAGCAGCGGACAAGGAGGTTGTGTAGGAGGTGATCATGGAGGAGGAGCTGGTCGTGGTGCCGGTGGAGGAGCTCGAGGTGTTTATGATGGCCATCATGGTGGTGGTGGCTACTAAGGGGGAACTCTTCAAAGTATCCCTCATGATCAGATCTCCATAAATAAATTATGCAATCATATATTTACTACTTAATTAATTATATGTGCTAGTTAAGCGTTGTAACAAGCTATAAGTCAGTTAGGCGTTGTATGAGGCTATAAGCCATGCATGCCATGCTTGAATAATCTATAAATTTTTTATGTGTAAGACTTAGGCGTTGTATAAGGCTATATGCCAGTTAGGCTTTGTGTAAGGCTATAAGCCATTATTAAGCCATGCATATGCATGCCATGCCTAATAAATCTGTAAATTTGGATGTGTAAGACTAAAAGTTACTGCAAGAAATAAGATCTAAAGTATCCCGTAGATGTTTGCTTTGCACATCTTAGAATTTTTTAACCTATTATATTCACTAATATATCAAACATAATGCTCTTCGTTTTTATTCTAAGCCAATGATTTCGCTTTCTGTTTTGTTTCGCTATTAGATCTCCTTTTGATATGCAATTAGTGAGCTAAAAGTTCACAAAAAAAAATTATAGTCAAGCTTACGGAAGTCCATTGATCATGTACATTTCACGCCAGCTTAAGGCTCATAACTAAACCTCTCCTCGATCTCCCTTTCTAGCACTACCTTGTTGCTCCTAGGATTTGACCCTTGGTCTTCTTTATGGCGGATGGGTAAGGTACCATTATATTAATGATCTTTGATTAAACATTCACAAAGTTTTCCTTAAAAGTTAAACCATGAAATTGACTATCTCTATTATATAAGGCAACTATACTGGGACACCAAAAAATTGAAAAAGGAAAAAAAATAAAAATAAAAGAGAGAGGTAACTAACTACTATGGTGGTTTTGTTGTTTGTTTTTCAAATAGTGAAAACAAAACCTGTTCGATAAAATCGTTTTAAATAGGGAAAAGTTCATTAAACTACCTTTTATAATCAAAAAATTTCAAAAAACTACCTTTTAAAAATTTTCTTTCAAAAAACTACCTCATATAACAAATTTGTTTCAATATACTACTATTTTATCATAAATGGGGTTTAATCATTAATAATTGAATCACCGTAAATTGCTTTTCTTTCTTCCCCTCTCGGTTCTCCCTTCTTTTCTCGCTACCCCATCGGCAGCAACACCTACATCGACTGTCATTTATTGATTAGTATTAAATATTAACGTAAAATGGTAGTATATTGAAAGGAATTTGTTATATAAGGTAGTTTTTTGAAAGAAAATTTTTAAAAGGTAGTTTTTTGAAATTTTTTGATTATAAAAAGTAGTTTTTTGAAATTTTCCCTTTAAATAATTGATTCTGAGTACATTTCATAAACTAGAAACGGAAAAAGTAGAAACCGTTTTAGAAATTTGGTTATGGTTTTTGGAAAACCCATCTTCTTTGTTTTCTTCTCTCTTCCCTTTATCAGTCCATCTCTTTTCTCTCATTGATCTATTACCAGATAATGGCTGGTGGCCGATGAGTCGCCGTTGTCCAGTGAGTACTGAGTTGCCGGTGTCGTTAAATTTCACGGTGAAGGATGACGACACCGTCGATGTTAGAAATTTCTCAGACTGTTTCTACTGTCCAAAATCGTAATTGGGCATATATGAATTTTGACATCAACAAGATTCAAGCTTTTAAATGCAATCATGGGACTCGAAGGGAGTAAGTTGTTTTAGTATTTGTTAGTTTTGAATGTTGAGCCTTTATTTTAGATATATAAGTATGTAAGTGACACAAAGAAAAATAGTTTGGGGTTCAGTTCACTGTTAACCTTATAATGTAAATTCATATGGTTTCAGTTTTAATTAGGTATAGATGTTTTATTTTCTTATGTGAAATGGAAGTAGGTGAAGTAATATCTGTAAGACTAAAACTATTGTTTCTAATCATATCTGCAAGTGCTGCTATCCACAAAAAACAAAGAATAAAATAAGTAGTAGGTTCACAAGGTTCCCCGTAACAAAACTAAAAATTATAAATGATACCAAATAGTAAAATCAGTTTTGAGTTTTGGAAAAACTAAAAACTAAAAATTATAAATGATACCAAACATCCCCTTAACTAAAAATGCCCTTTACAAAGACTAAGAGGAGGTAATTAAAATCCTTTAGATGAGGCGACATTAGTATTTTGCTTTGTTCTTTATCAAAATTCTTAATTCTTATCATACATTAATGGTGTGTGTTTTTTATTCGGTGTAGTTGAACCAAAATAGGAGGAGCAAAAATCAAACCAAGGGAAACGACACTCAAAAGGTAAGTCTTGCTTTCTAATCTTTTTAGATTGTAATGTGTTCGTAAGAGTCAATGTGATTTCGCACGCATAGCGTGCATATAATACTAGTCCTATATAATAAAAGCATTGTTCTCAAGTTATGAAGTATTGATGTACATGTTTAAATTAGTTTTTTTTTAGTGGCTTTTCAATTATTAGTGGTATTTTTATGATTTTGTACTATCAAATATCTAAGAGTAATATCATAACAATTATGACAACATATTTAAGACCTAAAATTAGTATCTCAGTTCAGAGCTGATCAACTCCAACCCGGCCCGGTTTTTGGGCGGGCTTGGGCAGTTTTTTTGGGCCCGCGGGCGGGGCGGGCTCGGCCCGGGCCAATTTTTTTTTTTTTTCGGCGGGCTTTGGACAAGCCAAAAAAGACTTTTTAGTCTAAATTTTGGGCCCGCCCCGTTTTGGCCCACAAAAGCCCGCTCGGCCCGGCCCGAAATACCGGGCTTTGGGGTACAAATTTTTGGCCCGGATTTGGACCCGACACGCACAATGGACAATTTTTTTTTTTGCGCGGCCCGGTCCGAACCCGGCCCGGCCCATGATCACCTCTATCTCAGTTCTAGTTTTATAGTATGAAATCATGAAATTGGAGGATTTTGTTTTAAAAAATAATAGATTGGACAATAATGTAATCTAATATTAAACTTTTTAACGAGACTGTGATGAGAGGGGGAGAGGTAGCTTTTATGTCACCACTGAGAAATAGGTTTTGTTTCTGCGAACGAGTGATTAGTAACAAAACAAGATTTTGGTGGTTGTAAATCCAATCCAAAAATATATTTACTGGTTATAAACCACTATACAACCAAAAAAAAACATATTCGCAGTTTTTTGTGTGGGAATAACATAATCCCATTAGGGCAAATAATCCTATAGTTTTTTCACCAAATACCCCTGACAAAAAAATTTATTCACCAAATACCCCCACTTTTTTCAAAATTCACCAGATACCCCTGACCTTTACAAAAATTCACCAGATACCCCTAACCTTTAAAAAAATTACCCAAAATGCCCTTAATGACTAACGGTGGTTAACTCCGTTAGTCATTAACCCTAATTAACCCTAAAAAAACCCTAATTAAACCTAAAAACCCTAAAAAATTCTAAGTCAACCCAATTAACCTAAGTCAACCCAACTATCTCTCTCTCCCTAACCCACCCCCAACCCCACCAGCACCCACCCCCAACCCCCCCACCCCCACCCCCCAACCCCCCCCAACCCCCGCTCCACCCCCCCCCCCCCCACCCCCCGGCCCCTCCCCCATCCCCCCCACGCAGAACCCCCAACCCCACCCACGCAGCCCCACCCCCACCCCCCGTAGCCGCCCTCCACCCACCCCCCACATCCCCCTCGCCCCTCCCCCACAACCCCTCAACTCCCCCCTTACTCTCAACCCCACAAAACCAGCCGACACCGCCCGAATCCGCAACCCCCTCCCTTTCTCGTCACTCACTCATCGTCAATATCCATTTTTCCCCTTCTCTCTCTTCGCACAAGCAACCAACGACACCACCAGCCACTATCGGTTGCACCACCAGCCATGAGCTTCTCTTGAAAAATTTCGGGGTTGCAATTAATTTTCGTGGAAAACAGAGGCCAAGACGCACAACGAATTGCAATTAATTTTAGGAGGGGTGTTGCGGGGGCGAGGGTGGGGGACAGGAGGGGGGAGGGGGGGAGGCGCGGCTGCGGGGAGGGGGAGGGGGGGCTGCGTGGGAGGAGGATGAGGGGAGGGAGAGGGGGCTGGGATTGTTGGGGGTGGTGGTGGGTCCGGGGTCGGTGGGGGGGTTGTTGGGGGGGGGTGGGGGCTGGTAGGTTAGGGGATAGAGAGGGGGTTAGGGTTAGTTAGGGTTAATTAGATTGACTTAGGGCTAATTAGATTGAATTAGGGCTAATTAGGTTGACTTAGGGCAAATTGGGTTGACTTAGGGCAAACTTGTAAATAAACGCTAACGGAAGACTAACGTCCGTCAACAAAAGGGTATCTAGTGAATTTTTTTAAAGATCAGGAGTATCTGGTGAATTTTGAAAAATGTGGGGGTATTTGGTGAATAATTTTTTTTGTCAAGGGTATTTGGTGAAAAAACCGTAATCCCTAACCTATATGTAGCTACAGGATACAAACTTCCCGCTTGAGCCAAAGACGCACCCACCCACCCAAACTGCACCGTCCGCTAGGCATTCATGTTGGCTGTCAAGCAATGATAAAACACTAACTAATTGTTATGACATAATTAAAGCAAATTGAACATAATTACGACAAGCAACAGTGTCAATTTGTATAAGTACTTTTTCAACTTAATATTTAGCTTAAATTATATACTCTCGATACTCCTACCTCTATTATATAGAAGATTGTTTGTAACAATAATGTACGAAAATTTTTTATTTTAACTACCTTTACTATATCACATTTTTTTAATAACTATTGTTCTTCATTTTTTAAATTTAACTACCTTTTTTCTCAAATTATTGGTTTTCCAATCTCTAACGAATCTTATCCATTTTCCCTAGTTAAGTAAGGCCCACTTTTATTGACCCCCAATTTCCTTACATTTCTTCATCAAGTTTTCTACATATTATCCCTTTCATCCAACTTCTAACACGATTTGTAGATCTTTCACCAAATCAATCTTCACAAATCTTAATTAGGGGATTTAGGTTATTGTTCATTGCAATTTTAAGAATTTGCCACTTTCAATAATTCAAAGTAAAAATTTTGAGTTTCAATTAACAAATAGGGATTTCTAAAACTTAAATTTTTGAATCTCAGGGCTTCCAATACGAATTGAAAAATCTACTACAATGAAGAACAATCGGCCCTAGTCCGCTAGATTGTTGCCTCCACCGAGGTCTTGACCCGATCAACGGTAGTTAGGTGCGTTATTTACTTAAAATAATCAATTCGTCAAAGTTTATGTTTATGTTCCTCCAAGTTTAGCTTCGATCTAGTGTCACAAAGTAGGTCTCTTTTAGTTTTTGTGTTGAGGTACGGAAATGTTGAATCCTTTGAAAATGAATTCTAGTCTACAAAGAATCTGTTTTTTTTCATATAAGCAAATTTTTGGAAGATAATAGAGAAGTAGAAGAAGTGTTTGAGAAATTTAAAGGTCGCCATGAAGTTTTTCCCTATGTAGCTTCACTTAAAGAACATGGAAATTCCCCTGTTTTATAAACTCGGTGAAATTCAAAAAGCTTTTTCAAGTACAACAAGTAGGGGTAAGTGGATTGGACTTTGCCAAATCCAAATCCAAATCAAAGTTTTTTGGACTCGAGAAATTGAGTCCAAGTCCGATCCAAATATTTTTTGAGTCCAAATCCGGTCCAATCCGATAATTTTTTCTCGAGTCCGAATCCAAATCAGTCCAAATCCGATTATTATATTTTTTTTTTCCCCGATTTAAATTCGATGATCCACAACATTTTCTCATAACTGAATTTGAAAATTAAGCTCATTATATCCATTCCATAAAATAAGTCACATACATTTTTTATATTACATATATAAATAATAAATATATATACATTATATAAATAAATATTAAATATATATTATGTATAAAAATATTTTTGGACTGGACTGGACTTATTGGACTCCAAAGGGGTGAGTCCAAATCCAGTCCGAAAATATTTGGACTCGAAAATTTGAGTCCGAGTCCAGTCCAAAAAAATTTAAGTCCAATCCAGTCCGACAAGTTTGGACTGGACTGGATTGGACTCTGGACTTTTCGCAGTCCGCTTACACCCCTAACAACAAGGCTACCAAATTTCTATGTATTATTATAGCTCATATTAGTGATGATGACAAAGCAATTGAAAACAAGGTTGTCTTTTTGCATTTGAATCTGACTACTTGTGCATTAAAATTAAACAAGTTAAAAAAAACTATTATCTTTTGTTCGTTTGCCTTATAATTAGATGTTGACTGTAGAAATGTCAAGGCCCTGTTTAGGAGAGGAATCGCTTTTGCTAGACTACGGAGAATTGAAGATGTTGTTTCTGATTTACTTAAGGCAAGGGAAGTAGTACTGAAGAATAAGGAGATCCTTAAGGAGTTAGAAGCTCTTGAATGCTTGGCCTTGACAAATCTGGATGATGGAGTGATAGAAGAAAGTCCAATGGTTAAGTGGAGTGAGGGGATGTCTAGGATTTTGGGTGATCATACTTCCTCTCATTTGAAATAAGTGAAATACCCCTTTACTTATATATGTGAGAGTTTTTTATGATCAGAAATGTTTCACTTATTTCAGAACGGAGGAAGTATAAATTTTCCAAGTCAAAAAAGATTGATTTGGTGAAGCATGATTCAAAAGGAAAAAGAGTATTGTTGGAAAATGCAGAGGGTGCTAGTTCTTCAAAGGTATTTGAGATCTTTGACCAATGTGGCTTTGATCCGATTTGCCTTGGTCCAGGTCTTCTTCCTCCAATAAAGAAGGTTGTGACTCCTCTCCTGCCAATTGACGTTGACATGATGTAAAATGAGGTGATGACCCCTTTCCACATGCTAATATATGTCTTTGTTCCCCTACAGAGAGGGTAAGTTTGAAGTCTCCCTGCGCTACTTATGTGACTCATATCAATAAGAATAGATATTATTCATTCTGTAACATCTTCCGGGAAGATTTGAGGGAAGTAGAGGTCTCTAATTCGTACGCTCCATGAATCATTCAGATTTAAAGTTATGTTGCGCACCTAGCAAAAATAAATAACCTAACTAATCCTCCTAATAATGTAGTAAGGAAATCAGGTTCAATCCACAAAAAGAAAGTTGTTTTGTGAGTAGCTCTCAAATAATGGTAAAACTAAAGAAGTTCAAGATTTATATATAGTAAGATAATAAAAGAAATAAAAGTAATTTAATGATATCCCCACTACTATGAATCAATAAAATAATAATTCCTACCCCAAATCAAATTAGATCATAAGTTCACCATGAGTAAAGCGCGCTAAAAAATACCATAATCTCTCTCGAGTATCTATGACTTCCCCTAAACATGCATTCTTACATATTCCCATGAATATATGTAAGAAATAGACATTAAGCATAGCGTTGCAATTAAATTCCTAGCAATCCAATCTACTTATTCCCATAGAGAAATTCATACTCTTAATTGACTTATTCAAATCCATCAAAACCCAACTCCCATTGTGATCAAGACAAAAGAATCATAACAATACTAATCATCCTTAATCTAGTAATAGAATGTACAATCAATTAAGTAATAACAACTAAACAATTAATCATAAATTAATTCATAGGTAAAAGGACTACTCAAGCATAATTGAAATAGATAAACAAATAAGAGAAGAAAGATAAACCATCATAATGGGAAACAAAGAGAAAAGAATATGAAAATAAATACTTGAATTAATGGAAGAAAGGTAGAGTGTAACACCCGGCCCATCCAGAGCCGAGTATATCGTCACCAATGCGCATCTAGGGCCAACAACTGTCCTCAATAACCAACACAAGTTCTTTCGGCGCATTTTTTCCTCACTCATGCGCACCCCGAGAAACTTCCCAGGAGGTCACCCATCCCTGGACTACTCCCAGCCAAACACGCTTAACTGTGAAGTAACTAAGGAAATGAGCTCCCTAAAAGAAAGATGCATCTTGTTGGAATGAGTAGCCTGCTAAATCCCTTTAAAGCAATCATGAGGGGTATTACATACACCCCCACTTGAGAACAAAGAACGCCCTCGTTGCGCCCGAGGACTCCACATATTCGGCATACGGCCCGTGGGTCGCCCCGCACTGAAACTGATCGTCGGAGACTCCAGATATTCGGCCTGACGACCTCTAAGTCGCTCCTTATGACAATGCAGCCCCAGAATCCTCCCCCACTAGGCGCCTGAGGACTCCTAATATTCGGCCTGACGGCCTTAGGGTCGCCCCAACACGCGGTCGCAGGGTTGCTCTGATACCATTTGTAACACCCGGTCCATCCAGAGCCGAGTATATCGTCACCAATGCGCATCCAGGGCCAACAACTGTCCTCAATAACCAACACAAGTTCTTTCAACGCATTTTGCGCTCACTCATGCGCACCCCGAGAAACTTCCGGGAGGTCACCCATCCTTGGACTACTCCCCCACCAAGCACGCTTAAGTGTGAAGTAACTAAAGAAATGAGCTCCCTAAAAGAAAGATGCATCTTGTTGGAATGAGTACCCTGCTAAATCCCTTTAAAGCAATCATGAGAGGTATTACATAGAGTCTTGAAGAAATAGAGATCTACAGGTTTCTTTCTAACTTCTCTCTAAAAACCCTAAGCATAAACTAATTAATTATGATAATATAGCCCCGCCCCAAAAATAAGGTTTTGAGACCTATTTATAAGCTAATAATAATATAAACCGACTTAAGTAATGAATCGTATACAGTCAACACCCAACAGATCAACACAGACTTCTAGAAATTCGCATGAATGTGCGGGGATGACAGATGCAAATAACTCAACTTTCAACAGCTATAACTTTGATTCATGTCACTGTTTGACGTATGTAATTTATCTTTGGAAAGCTCTTGAAATCTAGTTTCTAACCCAAATTGAAATTACCTCATTATCATTTTTTTATTAAAACTTATGATCACAATAGTAAAAGTGTGTCATATTTCACACAACTATGAAAAGCATTTTGTATCATCTTCAATTCTAATCCGTTTTTGGCACATGATATATCGTTTTGATCCAAGTGCCTTAATCCTCATGGTCTTCTATAGGGTATGCAGTACCTGAAATTATATCAATACACCAAATAACCTATGAAAGTAACATAGCTTATAAAAATAGACCCAAATTAACATGTATTTTGTTTCCTCTTATAGAGCTGCGAAAAAATAAAACATCTTACCATATTTGGTTGAAATTGAATGGTTAGGTTCCCCCAAAGTGAAACAATAATGATGCACAACAAACTGTCAACTCAAGTTTTGAAGATTGATTGAAGAGAGTTTGAAAAAAATTGACGAAAATGATATTTCAAAAAGGAAATAAGCATACAAATAGTGAAATATCAAAGAGAGTAAGTGGGCCCCCGATAACGTAACAAAACAGGGAAACTTGAATAGTAACTAATTTACAGAAATATTTAAAAGGTAATTGCTTAAAAAATGATATATAAAAAAGGTAATATAATCCAAAAAAAATCATATTGAACTGCCAATCTGCCATTCATCACTTCGTAATGGGAATTATTTTCCCATAGGAATTTACAATTTGAAGGAATTTAATTCCCTTGTGAAATTGCTAGGAATTAGTCTAAACTGTTTGGTACTCATAAGGTAAGTTGTGTAGGAATTGTGAGTGACCAAGGAGAGGGGTAGGTAAATAAATTCCCACATTTATCTCTTGCCTTGGGTAGTTTAGGATGTAATATGTTGATTATGGAATGCAAAATAATCTCTTACTTAGCAAAAAAAAACATACCTATTATTGTAATATTCATAGTGTTTGGGTTAGGGGTGTGCGCCGGTCCAAAACCGGACCGGACCGGACCGGGACCGGAATGGACCGGGACCGGAATCCCAGAAATTTTCGGACTGGGGACCGGACCGGAATTATTATTCCGGTCCAGACCGGACCGGACCTGAAAATTCCGGTCCGGTTCGGTTTTGAACCGTAATGGACCTGTTTTTTTTTTTGCGATTTTGAATTTTGACATATAATACTAAAATCAACAAATATAATATTTCATAGAATAAATTCGAAATTAACATGAATTGCAAGATAATAATTCGAAATTCATGAAAACAAGCATTCGAAAATTGAAATTAAAACATAATAAAATTGCAAATCACATGAATTCATATCTTGAAATTTCAAAAGAATTCAAAAAATAAAAAAGAGAACGAAGAAATTTACCTTAAAATCGCCTCGCGTGCGCGTTAGTCGTCACTGGTGCCGGTGGTCGAAGTGTCGGAAGGTCGTCTCGCGTGCGGTGGTCGATGAACGGTGGACTGCGGTGGCCGGTGGTCGTCTCGCGTCAGCCGTCGACACTTGGGCTGAGAGAATGAAGGGGGTTTAGGAGAGAGAAGAGGAAAGGGGGCTGACAGATTGAAGGAGAAGGAGAATTTAGGGTTTGTTTTGTGTTGGGCACTTCATAGTTGGGCTGGGTATCATACAAGGAGTCACTGACTTTTTTTAAAAAAAATTAAAGATTCCGGGTTTCCGGTCCGGACCGGAAAATTCCGGTTTTTTCCGGACCGGACCGAAACCCGGAATCTTTAATTTTTGAGGACCGGGACCGGACCGGAATGGACCGGACCGGTCCGGTCCGGCCCATTCCGGTCCGGTCCCTGGCCCGTGTCCTTTTCGCACACCCCTAGTTTGGGTGAGAGAAAATTCAGAGAATATTCTAGTAATCAAGAGAGAAAGAAAGAGAGAAGAGAAAAATACTTCGAGTGAAGTCAAAGTGATTTGAGTTAAAATCCCTCGTGGTCGAGGTTTTTCTTCCTATCGGCCTAGGAAGTTTTCCTTGTATAAATCTCGTGTGTTTGTCTCTTTCAATTTTCAAGTTTGTTTTAATTCCGCAATACTCCTCTTTTTTTTTTTTTATCTTTCTCACTTGGAATCTTGTCACTATTCACAATTAGAGAGAATCTTTTAAATTCTTCTCAATATATAAGAAAAAATATAGTCATGTGGGGTCTTGTTTGATTCGATCTCAATAAGTAGTTTATTAATATTCAATCATTATAATTTTTACTAATATGTAATGAAAGATATTTAAGGTTGAATAAGTGCGTTGACAAAACGCGTGCAAAGTCAAAGTAGGAAAGATAAAAAAATACAGAGGGAGTACAATTAGAAAATTTCCCCTCAACTACAATTCACCACCCTCTTGTAGTTGGTCTAGTGTTCATACTAGAATAACAATTTTCCTCTTCTTATCTCCCAGGCCTTCGTGAACCTAAGTATACACACCCCCAAAACTAGTCATCCCATCACGGATTAATATTAAGGGATAATAATAGTTGCCAACAAGTGGACTTAAAAGCATGAACCTTTATTGAAATTAATCAAGCGGTAAAATAATAATAATATGACTTGTAAGTCAAATCTTCTTTTCTCATAAACAATTTTAGAACATTTAAAGCTCATAAAAAAATCCATTCTTACTCCTTTAAACAATTCAAATAAATCCTTTGAAATAATAACTACAATTTCCGCGAATAATTACATAATTTCGGATTCCAATATAGGATTGGCAAATTATTACTTTTTTCTTAAAATCCGAAATAAAACGTAACAATACTATAACATTTCGAACTTAATTGATTTAATTTCTAAATCAACTTAACAATTAAAATCAACAATAACTTAATCACTAAAACCAACACTTTGAAAAATCTAGCCACATAATGTATCTTGATCTTGCACAAAGAGCACACTAAAACCTCTCTTATCTCACACTTGTACGTTCTCCTAATCAATCAATAATATAACAATAGTAAGTAATCTATATATTTAATATGAACTCCTAAGGATTAAAACTTTATGCATGATCTTAAATATGACCAAAATAATTTAAACATTAAAACTACTAAATATTTTATCAAACTATATATAAATATTTCACCTTAATTAATAATACTGCTTAATTCTGTTCCTATTTCCTAAACATTGTTAATAAAGACAATAAGGAAAAAAAAATTAGACAAACAACTAATAGCACTTTTTTTTAGAGGACCACTAATAACACTTTTTTCTTACTTTTTGGAACTTCTCTCTTAACATTGATCGTAATTTTCGAACTCATCAAAGATATCCATAACAATATACAAAAAAAAAAAAATAAGAAAATGTAGAATTTAAAAGAGGAGGTAAAAATGAGAGATGAAGTTTACTGCTTGCACGTTATATTCCAATTAATCAAACTACATGAGGCCTTAAATAGGCTTAGGAATAAACTAACAAAACTAAAATCTAGGCACGTGACTAAGTAGTGGATTAGACCCACTTCGATACTCCATAACAAGATTAAACTAACACATGCAAGATTATTTAATAAACAACCCACTATCATATTGCTAGACCTTAGGAACTACTCAAATATTGTTAACTAAGGAATGTTCCTATAATTTTGGGAGCACTCCCAACAGAAAAGGCCATCAAATTCGGAAATTTAAAAATTCGCAAAGAAAAAAAATTTGACAGGGGAAGATCTTCTATGGAGTGTTGCAATTACAAAGATAAAAGGCCCACAGAAAAAGCATAATTTTTTTGTATATAAAAAAAAAGGATACAAACAAAATACTAAAAACCAGAAGGCTTGTGTACTATGGAGCCAGGAGCCATGGAGGTGTCTGACTGTTTGGCGTTGAAGGTAGTTGCTCGGTGAAGGATAAATGCTGATTTTTTTTTTTTTTTTTTGTAAATTCTGGGAACAAAATTGTCTTTTTAACTGAGCCCATTGAATTCCCTAATTAGAAACGCTGCTCTAAGAAACGTTCCTGGAACTAGGGGATCGGATCAAGCCCAATCAATGGCAATCATTATCTAATATAAACATCTGCCCACCAAATACCAGTATTAAAATTTAATGGTTGGATAATCAGATCTCTAATTTTGGTGCAATTGTCCAACTTTTGTCTAAAACTCTCACCACCAAATAGGGCCAAAGTGTACCCAAAAGTTTTGAAGATAAGACGTTAAATAACGTGTCCAATATCTATTATGTTATTCATGCTATCATGCTATCATGCATTAGGAAGGTTACGTTAACATAGTACTTGCTAGTAGATTGTTAACTCACTGTCAGCGGAAAAAACAAGCTAGGTGGAAGGTAATACTTCTTAGTCAAATAAAATGACACACAACAAGCACCATCTAAATCTAATTAATATTTTGATTAACCAATGTCAAGAAACTTTGTAATATGATCTTTGTCTATTTGCCACATTAATAACACCACGTACGGACTTCTGAGAGAGTATTTTCTTTTTTATTGGAACTTCTGAGGGAGTATAACTACTATTCTTAAGTCCAAAATGGGGTTATTTCTGTCATTTTACAATCCCTAATTTCCCTATAAATATGGCACCAATGGCACGTAAAGTCCCAATTAATTTGTATGCAGTGCAGCAAAAAGTGTAGTGTGTTTGAGTGAAGGAGTGTTGAAAGAAAAAAAAAATGGCGAAGGTTTTGAGAGCTTTAGGAATGTCTTGTATAATGTTATCAATTGTGTTGTTGTTTGCAGGGTTGGCTGAGGGAAGGCAATTGGAGCAAAAAACCAATGTGGGTAAGGACGGTGGTGTAGGAGAGGAAGGAGTTTAAGATGGTGGTATTGGAAGTAATAAAGGGCTTGAGTTTGGAGGTGGCCGTGGAAGTGTTGGTACGAGATGTGGTTATGGAGGAGGCCATCAAGATGGTGGCTTACGAGGCGGTGTTAGGGGTGATCATGGTGGTGGAAGTGCCAGTGGTTATGGATGAGGCAAGGCTGGAGGTGCCGGAAGTAGTGTAGAAAAATGGAATACAGGAAGCAGCAGATAAGGAGGTTGTGTAGGAGGTGATCATGGAGGAGGAGCTGGTCGTGGTGCCGGTGGAGGAGCTCGAGGTGTTTATGATGGCCATCATGGTGGTGGCGGTTACTAAGGGGGAGCTCGTCAAAGTATCCCTCATGATCAGATCTCCAGAAATAAATTATGCAATCATATGTTTACTACTAAATTAATTATATGTGCTAGTTAAGCGTTATAACAAGCATGCCTGAATAATCTGTAAATTTGCTGTAAGACTTAGGCGTTGTATAAGGCTATACGCCAGTTAGGCTTTGTATAAGGCTATAAGCCATTATTAAGCCATGCATATGCATGCCATGCCTAATGAGTCTGTAAATTTAGATGTGTAAGACTAAAAGTTACTGTAGGAAATAAGATCTAAAGTATCACGGATGTTTTTATGATGGATTTCATGGAAAGCCCACCATAACAAATGAATGTGGCGCGAATTATCTTAGCCAGTCACCGCTTCTTTATTTTAGGTATATATACATTGAATAATGCTAAAAATGGAATTATTCCTAATTTATGTTTATACTGATTTTTTTAAATTTTTTTTTCTTAAACAAAATTATATATGAAATTTATACAATGAAATATACAGTACAAAAAAATATATTATATACGAAATATAAACCTTATAAGATATGAAATTATACTTTATAATATGAGAAAAATAACCCTTATAATATATGACATTATACTTTATTATACTTATAAAAACTAGGCACTTTAATATCCCAAATTTTTATAACTATTTTTATCAAGTTGATTTTATTATAACAAGATTTTATAAATATAAAAATTCAGAAAAATATAATAAATTATAATAATCAGTTTTTTTTTTTTAGAAAATTCGTTTTTATATAATACCAAATATTTTTCTCTCTCCTTCATCCTCATCTCTTTGCTCTCTCCTCTCTCCTATTTCGATTACTGTCTTCTTTCTTCAAGCTCCATTAATGGAGTTCAATCCATAAGAACGGAATTTAGGCTCCAGGCTAAACAATTGCTGAGATCCTTTACTCCAAATTCTCTGTTCTTGTTCAATTAATATCCGAATTTCCTCAATTTGTTTTTTGATTTCTAGCCCTCTCTATAATTCTCCTCGAATCTTCTTTTCGATCTTCTGTAATCAACAAAATGTTGATTAATTCTTATTTAATTGTTGAAATCGTGATTGAACTCGTCGTTCCTCAATCGAAATTTTCTGACCTAAATTTGCGATTTTCATCTATTTTTAGGTGAATTACTGCTCGATGAATGGCCGAAATCAGAGGAATTAGGTCCCGGTGATGAGGTTTATGGTGAGGAAACATTTGATCCGGTGTGTTCCCTTTGCGATAATGGTGGAGTGCTTTTATGGTACGTAACTACGCTTATGCTCTTCTATCAAGGTATTCTCAATTTGTAATAGGTATGAACAAAATTGCAGTCTTGTTTGTAGATGCTTTTCGAAAATCAATCTTTCACAAGCAGACATTGTGTCAAATGTGCATTTGATCCCTATCTTAAAAGGAACTGCTTCTTATCATGATGATTGTCTCATTCTTTTTAGTGTTGTACTTGAGGGTAATAGTGATCCTAGATTGCTGTTAAGTGTTAAGCTTGGGGTGCTCAGGTTGATCAAAGTGTGACTGTGTGAGCTTGGCTCGAGATTTTGGTGAGCCGAGGTGAGCAGAGCTAACTGCTAAGACAGGTCATCAGGCTCGAATGCGGGTATATTGTTTTGAGAAGACCAATGATTCCTGTGATATGTGGGCATGACAAGTCTAGCGAAAAGGAAAGTTCAGCATTATGGCTATGAGTTCTGTTATCAAGTCAAGTATTTATTGTGATTTGACTAGAAAAGGTTACTCATGTTACAGAACTCTATAATTGTTGCTAAAGTGGGTTTTATTAGCGAAAAGAAAAGTTCAGCATTATGGCTATGGTTACGTCTCTATTGAAGTTTCTCTTAGACTTGCAGATGACACTAAAGGTATTGTGGAGTCTGCTAAATTCACATAAGGATGTAAGCCTCATAGAGTGGTGAATCGTTCTAATGCTTACATAAAAATTCAGGTTTGTATGCAGTTGGCAGTCCATAATGATGGTTTTCAACTTGGGAAAGGAAGATAATTGCCAATTGAAAAGATTCGACTTCGCACATTAGATGTCGTCAATTTACATTTTGGACAGCACCATAACATGTTTTGGTCATATACGTAATGGTTACAGTGAAATACCTAGCTCTTGGCTATGACCAGAATCATATTCGAACATTGCCCAACTTTGTGTTGACTATGCTTCAAAGACGGTTTATGTTAATATAGGAATTTTTATGATAGTGGAGCACAATAGTCTTATTTAATTAATTCAGTTAGTATGTTTAGCTTGTTATGCAATGTGTTACTAAACATGGGACATAGTCCCACAATCATCTATTAAAGGTATTTTCTAGTTTAGTGTTTTCTTGTAAGCCTTACTTATTTGCCCCAAAAAGTCCCACCTTTTGGCCGTCTGCCGAAAATAGTCCCAGCTGCCTATTATTTTATAATAAACCTAACTTTGGGTTTTTTTTTTTATTCGTGGACCCATGTCATTGGAAACCTGCTGAACAGGTAGAACACATCACGTGAGCTCAGCGTGAGTATTTTCCCTCCCAAAAACTAACCCTTTTTCTCTCTCTCTCTCTCTCTCTCTCTCTCTCTCCTCTGTCTGCTGTTCATCATCGTTTTCATCTTCCTCTTTTTTTTTCCGCCTTTTTCATTTTACGCGTGAATTGAAGTGCGGGTCCTAGGTGATTTAGGTGAACTACATCAAAATTTCGCTCTTTGTGAAAGGTACCTTACCTCCTCTTTGCACTCTTTAAATTGGAATTTTTTTTGTTGCAATTTGAGTACATACATTGCTGATGGTAAATGTGAACTTGAATGTTAAAGTTTTGAACTTTTTTCAAGAGTGTAATCTGTTATTTTGCTGTAATTTTTATTTTTTCCACTTAATTAGTTTAATTTATGTGCTTGATTACGAATTGTGATTAGTTGAACTGAATAGGGCTTTTGTGACTTGCAAGGGTAATTGAACATGGATTGGGTTACATTAAGGTTTTGGCATGGAGGATTGTTTAAGAAGAGTGCAAATGGGTCCTTGTATATGGGAGGAGAAGCCAAGACATACCCTCTTGACCCTGATGAGTTGTCATGGTTTTTCTTGGAAAAGATGGCCAAAGATTGCGGTAACTATAGGAAAATTGAGATGGTATATTATTTAACACCTGGGTGTGCAATTGATGATGGTTTGAAGAGGGTTTATGATGATGAGGAGGTTAGGGTGATGACTAGTATTGTTAGAGAAGCTAGGTGCTTGGATTTGTATGTGTTGCATGGGGTTGATGAACCCGAACTTGATGAACCCCAACCACAGCTACCTGAACCTCAGAAAAGACGCCAAAAACTCATTCCTAGAAGGGCCCCACAGACAGCACCAAGTCCTAAAAAGGTGACCCCACAAAAATCACCCAAATCCAAAAAAGGACCTCCCTTAACACCTCATCAACCACCTTTTCTCCTACTAGGACCAGTCCAAGATTCTTATCCCGAATAAATCCACATCGATTCAACCACAACACAAAGAATCCATTTTAAATGTACATGCTAACCCTAGAAAAGGGAACAAAGCATCAAACAAGCAACCAGTAGCACAAGAGGTGCATTCACACGCAAAACACACCTCCGAACCTCATCCAAGTTCGGATCCACAACCCACAACAAGCTCACTAATTCCCGACTTACGCATCACCGATGATTGGTGGGTCGATCCTAGGCACGAAAGTCCCATCCCTCTGAATGATCTTATTCCTGATTTTCCTACCTCAAGTGATGACACGGATCCACTCTTTGAACCACCTACATCAAGTGAGTCAGCTGATTTTGTTTTAGAAGTTGATGGGCAGTTTATTGTTGATGAGGATGAGGTCATACATGAAGACTTTGGTGAGGAGGAGGAAAACATAGTTGAGGAAAATGAGTCAGATGACATTGAAGAGCTTGATGGTGATGATATTTACACTAGTGATGAGGAGTATATAACAGCAAGGAATAGGGTGAGAGGTTGCAAGAACAATCTGAGTGAATTGGCAGAACAACTAAGGAAAGAGGCAGAACAAGGTTTTATTGCAACTAATAGCAATGAAGGGCACACATCTGGTGAGGGTGAGGGAGAACATCAGGGTTTTGAAAGTGAGTATGAAAACTCTGAAGATGAAATCCACACCCCAGAGGCCAGTGAAGAGGAAGGTGATTTAATTCCTAGGAGGAGGAGGAGGGGAAGGAGTTTGGCTGTTGATGCAGATAGTGTGGACTTCAGCAAGTTTGTATGGAAGGTGGGACAAAGGTTCCCAAACACAGCTGCTTTTAAGAAAGTCAGTAGCGACTTTTGCAATCTTGCAAGGTAGAAGTTTGAGGTTTTATATTAGCAACAAAAACAGAGGACGAGAGGTTAGGGGTTTCTTTGTAAGAAGGGGTGCCCATTCAGGTTGTACTCTTCATGGGACACAAGAAGGGGTTGTTTTGTGGTCAAAACTGTGATTGATGAGCACACATGTTGTAGAAATATGACCAAGAACACCCAGTTGAAAGCATCATGGGCAGCAAAAACAGTTTCTTGAGGTCTTTAAGACCGAGCCCCACCGGCTCGGCAAATGAAATTAAAGAAACCATTAGGAGGGCTTTTAAGGTTGTTGTTACAAGAAATTTTGCATACAAAACCAAGTACCAAGCACACATACTTTATTACATGGTTCAATGGTACAAAGCATTACAACAAGTTAGGGAGGTATATAGAGGCACTAAAAGTGGCATGTCCTCAATCACACATTGTGCTTGTGGATCGACACTAGCCAACAATCCGATCCACCGAGTGTTTGAGAGGCTTTTCGTGGGTTTTGATGGGTTGAAGAAGGGGTGGATGGAGGGCCGCAAGAAGGTCCTTTGCATTGATGCCTGTTTTATCAAAACATTCTTAGGAGGGCAACTTTTGGGCTGCTTGTAGGGAGAGATGGAAACGATCGGATGTTCCCCGTAGCGTGGGCTATTGTAGAAGGGGAGAATAGTTCTTCATGGGAGTGGTTTCTAACTGAATTGCAAGGCCATTTAGACCTGGAAGATGGTGATGGATTGGCTATAATCAGTGATGAAAATCAGGTTAGTTAGTGTAGTTTACCTTATTCCAAGTCAACCACTTGATGGATAGTTTCATAGTTGACCTAGCCAAGCACACCTGCACTTGTAGGAAATGGGACATGACTGGCATCCCATGTTGTCATGTCTTTTTCTTGTATTTATTTACGTAACCAAGAAGCGAGAGGACTTTGTTGCTAATGAGCATAAGAGGGATATGTATCTTAAGGCATATGCATGGTCAATTCCACCTTGCACGGGGAAAGACATTGGCACGAAAAAGAGTTAGCTCTTGATCCACCTCCAATCAAGATTGGGCCTGGCAGACCTAGGTTGAACAGGAGGAAAGGTCCCTATGAAAACCCTAAGAAGCCTGGTAAGTTGACTAGGCATGGGTTAGAGATGACTTGCTCAATCTGTAGGGAAAAAGGCCACAACAAAAAAAGGTGCCCTAATAGGGACAGAGCTGTTGTGCAAGAGCCACCACAAAAGAGGCCAATGGGTAGGCCTAGGAAAGACTCCCAATCATCAACCCAACCACAACCATCTGCCACAACTACTGTCACAGTAGAACCCAGTAGGATAGGGAGAGGTGGAAGGGTTATCAGGGGTGGCAGAGGGTCAAGAGGTGGTGGCAACAGAACTGGAAGAGGAGATGGGGAAGGAAGAGGTGTTGGTTCAACTGTCACAGCAGCAACTGGTGGAAGAGGTGGTGAAGGCAGAGGCAGGGGTGCTGGTTCAACTGTCACAGCAGCAACTGGTGGAAGAGGAAGAGGTGGTGAAGGCAGAGGCAGGAGAAGGGGAAGAGGTAGAGGAAGGGTGAGTTTGTTTCAATGTTGTATGTCATCTGAAATTATCTTTCAATGTATATGCTGTTGATGACACTATCTTTTGTAAATTTTCAGGTACCTGTTGGTGTTGGTGTCTATCAAGGGATGGATGGAGAAGCCTATATTAATGTATGACATTAGGTCATTGATCCTAAATGTAGTTTGTGGCTACCTCATTTGAGGAAAGGTCCTAATATTTCTCTTCTCTTCTTAACAGGTTCCTGGACAGAGAGGACCTAGATCTGTCTTGGATCCTTCATTTTCAGGTTCAACTAACATCACATCAACACAACAATCAGTTAATGCTCCCCACTAGAAGAAAGCTACTTATGTACTAAGTTGATGTAGTTCCTTAGTTTTTGTGATATGGTTTTTGTAACAGCAAACTTTAGTTGTGTGGTCATTTTGGTTGTAACAACTACATTTATGGGATGATATTTAAGCAGTGATTTAAGGAAGAAATGTGTTGATGAACTAAGAAGTAATGTTATATATATGAAAATGGTGCAACATTGATACAACAGTTGAGGACATTACCTCCTTAGTCCTAACTCCTTAATTAAATAAGCATACTACATTAGTTCAATCTCATAAAGCCTAAAACAGGCTAATACATATTCATTTCAATAAAAAAGCAATAACAAATGTTATGCAACATGCAATTACAACAAGAGCAAACTTATGGTCCTTCATTATGTTTGGTTCCATTCCTACACAAATATGCTCCTGCCGAACTTTGGTTGCCTTCACTTGGAGACTCCAATTTTTAGCCTTCAATTTCTTGACCTTCTCTTTCAATTCCATATTCTCATGTTCAAGCTGAGCAATGATGGTCTCCTTCTCAAGCAACCTGTAATTCATCTCCTCCACCTCAGCTGTGCATCCTCTGCGAACATCATCCTCCCATACGAAGAAGCCACAATGTTCCTGTTTTTTGCCCAGAAAAAATTCAATTAACAAATACCATACACAAGAACAGATACGAACCCTAAAAAATTGAAGCTTACACTCACCGGAAAATGGATGCAGCCATAGAATTTCCTCCCTAAGTTGGGACCCTTGTGTTTCACAGTTCTAAGGGGAGAAATGTCATTGTGGTGGCATCTCAAAGGTAGACAAACCCTTCTACTTGATGAATTGCCTGAATTGGAGGATGAAATCGCCATTGAAGCAAGGAGAGTGAGAAGTGAGGGAGTGAGAAGTGAAAGAGTGATGAAGTGAGGGATGGGGATTGATGGCAGGTAAAAAAAAAAAGTAAATGAAAATAAAACTAACCGTTACAAGTGATTACCCACTGCAGCCAGTGACTAACCGGTAACGGTCCACGAATAAAAAAAAAAACCCAAAGTTAGGTTTATTATAAAATAATAGGCAGCTGGGACTATTTTCGGCAGACGGCCAAAAGGTAGGACTTTTTGGGGCAAATAATCCTATTTATTTTTATATATCAATGTATGTGTGGAAAATTTTTGTTCTTGTGCTTCTAATTAGTTTAGTTTTATCATATATACTTTCTAAAGTTACAAATACCGATATAAGAACGAAAACAAGATCGATTATATCATCCCATAACTGAGTTTACGTAAATGTAATGGCCTACGCTGATTTTGACATTTGCCATTTAGCAAACTGTTTTGATTTTAAAGTAACAATTACGTTTTGAATTAATAATTGGGATTTTACCTCCAAATAAATGGGATTCCCAACCAAATATTAACTTTTCCATGTTGTTTATATTTGCTTTAATCATACTTGTAATCTTTATTATATTATACATTGTAAAAATATGTAAATTAAACAGTTCATAATCTTTTCATATATACTTTTTAAAGTTACAAATACCGGTATAAGAACGAAAATAAGATTGATAATATCATCTCATAACTGCGTTTAGATACATGTAATGATCTAAGTTGATTTTCGCAATTGCCATTTAGCAAACCTGTTTTGATTTTAAAGTAAAAATTATGTCTTGAATTAATAATTGGGATTTTACCGCCATATTAATGGGATTTCCCACCAAATACACAGTTACAATGATTTGAAATACTAATTCTCGTGTTGTTTAGATTTGATTTAATCACGCCCACCACTTTCCTAATTTATTGGTTTGTTATTCTGTTGCTCTTAATCTTTATTATATTATATATTGTAAAAATATGTAAATTAAACAGTTCATAAAATTTTCATATATACTTTTTAAAGTTACAAATACCGGTATAAGAATGAAAATAAGGTTGATAATATCATCTCATAATTGAGTTTACATACATGTAATGATCTAAGTTGATTTTGGCAATTGCCATATTTAGCAAACCTGTTTTGATTTTAAAGTAAAAATTATGTCTTGAATTTATAATTGGAATTTTACCGTCATATTAATGGGATTTCCCACCAAATACACAGTTATAATGATTTGTAATATTAATTTTCAATGTTGTTTAGATTTGCTTTAATCATGCCCACCACTTTCCTAATTTATTGATTTGTTATTCTGTTGCTCGTAAATCTTTATTATATTATATATTGTAAAAATATGTAAAATAAAAAGTTCATAATATTTTCTTATAGGCATTTTAAAGTTACAAAAACCGGTATAAAAACGAAAATAAGATTGATGATATCATCTCATAACTGAGTTTACATACATGTAATGATCTAAGTTGATTTTGGCAATTGCCATTTAGCAAACCTGTTTTGATTTTAAAGTAAAAATTATGTCTTGAATTAATAATTGGGATTTTATTGCCATATTAATGGGATTTCCCACCAAATACACAGTTACAATGATTTGAAATATTAATTTTCTCATGTTGTTTAGATTTGCTTTAATCACACCCACCACTTTCCTAATTTATTGGTTTGTTATTCTGTTTTTCGTAATCTTTATTATACTATATATTGTAAAAATATGTAAATTAAACAGTTCATAATCTTTTCATATAGACTTTTTAAAGTTACAAATACCGGTATAAGAACGAAAATAAGATTGATAATATCATCTCATAACTGAGTTTACATACATGTAATGATCTAACTTGATTTTGGCAATTGCCATATAGCAAATCTGTTTTGATTTTAAAGTAAAAATTATGTCTTGAATTTATAATTGGAATTTTACCGCCATATTAATGGGATTTCCCACAAAATACAAAGTTACAATGATTTGAAATATTAATTTTCTCATGTTGTTTAGATTTGCTTTAATCACGTCCACCACTTTCCTAATTTATTGGTTTGTTATTCTGTTGCTCGTAATCTTTATCATATTATAATCTTTTCATATAGACTTTTTAAAGTTACAAATACCGGTATAAAAACGAAAATAAGATCGATAATATCATCGCATAACTGAGTTTACGTATAATGACCTAAGTTGATTTTGACAATTGCCATTTAGCAAATCTATTTTGATTTCAAAGGAACAATTCAAAATCATTATTGAAATGCACCATTATCGATATAATCAACTTTTATAAAAAAATGTCATAATTGTCAAATCTGTAAGTTAACTGCTATATCCCATTCTCCCCTACAAAATAGGAATCCAAATATCATTTATTTAATGGCAAATGTATTTTCGGTACCCTATATCTTTTAAAGATGACTTAATTCCTAAAAACGTGCATTGTAAAATATTTTGGGAAAATTTCAATTAACTTATTTGTATCTCCCTGAAATCTAGTAACAAATAAATATCCAACTATTTTTTTGTGAAGGAATAAGTAATAGTGAAATATCTCAATAATTGTCTTGGATCATTCTTTTTACAATGTTTAGAAGTTGTATATGCTTGGAGTGATAATGGGTCGTGACACTGATTTTGGACACGTAAAAGGTTTTCGCGGTCATTGCCAAAGTTTGGCTGGGGTGAGCTTATTTAGGATACGCATTGTATAGATATGACCAAAATATGTCATGGCATTGTCCAAAAACAACACTTAATATAACTAATGCGCAAAGACGAATAATTTCTAATGGCGCTTATCTTCAACCTTTCCAATTCGAAATACACCTTAGAACCCTAATTTTCTTCAAATTAAATAAAAATATTAAGAACCCTAAATGTCTTGAAATTAAATAAAAGTCACTGTTAGCGTGAGGAACACTATTTTGTTTTTACTACGTACACATATTATGTATGCGTTTGCGTCGCCCAGGCTAAGAGTAGTTTAATTTTCTTGCCGCCCTGCATATTCCAACTAATTATTCTCATATAAAAACATTCATTAAAGGGTTGGTGAGCAAGTCACCTATGTGCCATAGAAGATGATCAGAGGCATAAGAAAAGAGAGAGCTCCATAATAGTTGCGCATACTAAAGTTGGAAGGGTAAAGAAGAAACGTGCATTGTAAAGAAACAGGTTTTGGCTGCCCAAAAAAAATAAAAGAAACAGGTTTAGTGATTACCAAGTTTCAAAGATCCTACATGGCTTTGAAGTAAGATAACAACATAAAAGAATTTTTTTTAACACGGCCTTCAGAAGAACCAGATCCATGGTTGGTATTATTTCTCTCCAAAATTGCTCCAAATTTCCCATCATGTCCAAGTGGTCTGTGAATTTAACAGATAACTAATGACTGTAACAACAATTATATTTCAGGCGCTAAAACTTAAGAACAGTGTTTCATCCCTTGTATACCAGCATTACTATAGATAAGAAAAAGAGTCTTATCCCCTCCTCACTGCACAAATCTCGCCATGTAAGATGTTCCACTAGTATGTAAGTCTCTAACATATCATCAGCTCCTGAATTAATTTATGATTGAAAATTTTAAAACCAATCATCTCAAACCCCAACGTCAGCTGGCAATGCAACTGTTTGCCTCGGTATCTGAGTTGATATCACTTCTGTCATCATGCCCATCAGCTTAGACCGTCCTTCATCAAAGCGCACATTGTTAGTCTGCATGCATTGCACTGAGTTATCAGTTCCATGAGAGTCTCTTCTTTGAATAGGAGTCTCCATTTTTATGGCAGAGTTACTACTATCAAGCCCACTTTTGATCCATGCAATGTTGTTCAAATCTGTGGCTATTGAGGCTAACTCATGACTGGAAAAGGAAGGAGGCTCTTGATATTCAATGAATTCTGGTCCTAACAATGAGTTTCGGGATTCAGCACCAGTTGGAGTAGAGCAGCATCCATGTCCACAACGCAAAGGAATAATCGGCTCACACTGAACTCCATCGAGAAACTTGGAGATACCAAGGTCGGGTTGAAAGGCATTAACCAAAGGACCCTACACAGGTACTGGCTTGGGACGTGGTCACGTGGAGCAGCAGGTGTTAAGTTAGACAAAGGTTGATAAATATTAAAAGCACCAACACATGCAACTGGACGAGATAGTGTGGGAGGCTCTGTCTGTTCAACAAAATGAGCAAAAACGGGAGGATGTGCAACTACAAAGTGATTCTCGTACACAATTGAAGGTGGGTTTTCAGGTTGCAGGGATTGATTTAGGTTCTCATTGACTAGAGCCTGGTAATCAGACTGATGGCATTGGTTATCCACCATATTTACATCTTGTCTTCCATTAAAGTGCTTAAATGAATTGGTTTCGCCAGAAACTGTTTCTCTGATGATGCTTTGTTTCTGTCAATGCTGGTATCTCCTACTGACCTCCCAAAATCATACCTCCGTCTCAGAGTTGAATTCCAGTGATTCTTGATAGCATTATCTGTTCTTCCCGGAAGAAGCTTTGCTATGCATGCCCATTTGTTTCCATGAACTGCATGTGCAGAAATTATAATCTGGTCTTCCTCTTCTGCAGTGATATATTTTCTTACAATGGCCACAATTACATAATTACATCACAAACATGCTGCACCACAATTAACAAAACGGCCAAAGGAATAGCCTGTACTAAGTACACAAGCAGGTAATCGTCCCAATAATAAATTGACATTAAATGGGATTTAGACCCAGAGAGATTGAGGTGGTGAAAGCATATAGATATAGTCATACTAATAACAAAATTGAGATAAAAAGACAGACAAGTAATTATCTCATTAATCAAGCAGATATTGCAATCGAATTGCACTATCGAAGTAGACTTTTGAAATCGACCATATAAACAGGATAAAATCAGATCAAGAAAATGAAGGAATATGATGAACAATTGACTGTAAATATAAGTTAATCCGATAATTAGCGAACTACATGGGGGAAAAACTTAGAATTATTGAAAGGAAAAGGGGACTTATCTGAAGATCGATGTGGCCACATGAGAAACTGTCCCAGCAACAAAAACTCCGATCAGTTGGGCTGATATGAGTCGGCGAACAAAAACACAATCAATTCTTGTTGCATTTGAAAGGAGATTGTTGGCTAACAAGGGTATTTTTCTCTCTTTTGAGGGATGAATGTAGAGCTCGATTGACTGAAAAAGGTTCATCATTATTGTCTAATTGGTAGGATTTGCTTTTGAAATAAGCTAATTTTTGGGGAAAAGATGGAAGTTCTGGGCGAGGAATTGGCAGCAAGGAAGGCAAAGAGGAGGTGTTCTTTAGGTTTTTCCTTTGGGATTTCTTTGGGAGTTAACTACTCATTAAGGACCTAAACCATACCTCTTTTTTCCATTGAGGAACTACAATCTTATTCCACCAAGGAAGTATAATCTAACACTATTAACTACCGTTAAAGTAGCAATTAAATAGATACAATAATTCCTCTCAAAAAAATAGATACCATAATTCATTAAAGAAAAAGAAAATCTATCAATAACAAAGCGACAGTTATCCGTTAAAGAGAAAAAAAACTAAGTGACAATTATCTCCAAATAAGCAAAAAATTATAGTTCCATTCAAAGTCAGAAATTGAAATCATTTTCTTCCTCGTAATCGTTTGTGGCATCTTCTTCCCCAAAATGCACAAATCCCGAGTCTTCTTCCGCCAAAGAAGTAACCAAACTATTGATATGGATAAAGTCAATTGAATCAGGTAAATCATCAATAATTGCAACTTTACCACCCACATACTCCAATTTTTAAAGCTTACTCCAATAGCCTCCACGATGCGGCTCTCGACCTTTTACGTAAAAATATTTACGATAAAGAATATAATTTATTATTTTAGCATTTTATTTATTTCATCCAAACCCTAAATTTTAGGAAAATTCGTATTCCCTAAAATGTTACCGTAAATTATTGTGAAAATATGAAGAGGCATGAATTTTCCAACTCACTAGTCAACAAAAAGAAGAGGAATTTAATCATATCTTAACAATCCAATGCTTCAATTATAAAGTTTGTTGATGAAAAGAACACAATCCAAAGCTTTGATTTAGGGATAAATTGCTACCGTTGTGGTAAAAGTGATGAATTGCTTCGGTTTTTTTTGTTGCCCATGGAGATTATCTCCCCTCTAGAAATGGTAGTAGAAGAGGGAGGAAGATGTGAATGGCGGCATACCTCTTTACCTACCCGCCTACGGTAATATGATATTTTTTTTTGTGTTTTCAATTTTTTCATTATTATTTTATACTAAAGGCACGTCGTGAATTAGACGACGTTAGGTTATAGTCCCTTAGCGGAGCAAATGTAAAGTTTAGGTCCTTAAAGGAAAAAAAGATGTATAGTTCGGGTCCTCAATAGGTAGTTAACTCGTAGGAGGAGGGTCTTTTTTTTCTTTTCTTTCTCTTTCTCTCGATGCACCTTATAAGTTTGTATATTATGCAATATAATTTTGTGTATTGCATTGTATACGTTATTAAATCACAAATACAGAAACAAAACAATTAAGAATTTAATATATAATAATTTTGGAAGTTATATATAAACTGTTGAAAATATAAATATAAAAAAAGGAAACTGTCCATATTTAACGTCATCCAGTCACTGCTAATGTGGAAGAATTTGTGCCTCTCATTGCTTCTTTTCAGTAGCCTTTTTAGAAGAAGGCCATTGTAAATTTTCAAAAGTATCCCGTAGATGTTTGCTTTGGACATCTTAGAATTTGTTAACATATTGTATTCACTAATATATCAAACATATGAAAATTTTACAATAGTCTTCTTAAGAAAAAAGGTTACCATAATACTTTAATGTGAGCCATACATTTGTACATATCAGCATTATGTTATTTATGGCTAGATACTGTTGATAAGGTCAAATACGGTATATTCATATCGTGTTCTTGTATTTAGAGCAATTTTGACTTTTTTTTTGCTAAGTAATTAAATATATTAAAACCAAACCAAATTTACAACCTCAAGCCAATCAAGGGGAAAGCGAACCGACTAGGTTGGACCCCTCACACCCAAGACAAGCAAAACAACACAGAGACAAGCCTCTGCAAACCAACACCAAACAATTACTTACAAAGTATTAAACCAGTGTATATCATTCCTAGAAACTTTCTTAGGCATCACTAAAAAAATCCTTCTCCTAATATTATCTCTAAGCCAGTTAGACAAGTATTGAACAGTTGGAACCTTATGATTCCATTTGCTATCATTCCTAGCATACCAGACCCCATACACAACACCTGCCACTGTTGCATTCCATGCTGCATGCTGAAATTTACTCTTTCTATTGTTAACTATCCATCTTAACAGTCTGTTAATATCCTCCAACTGAGTATCCATGCCCATCCATTGCTTAATGTCTTTCAAAATTTGTTTGATGTAACAGCATTGGAACAACAAATGCCCCTGAGTCTCAGGCATCACTCCACAGAGCCAACAATCAGTCTGAGTGTTGCTGTCATACACAGCTATTCTATCTGATGTATGTAATCTACCTCTCATTGCCAACCAACTAAAGAAGTTATGCTTTGGAATATTCAGTCTATTCCACACAAAAACATCTCAATGAACATGTTCTCTAAGTCCAATCAACTGCTGATACACCTCTTTAATAGAGTACTTTTGCAGCCTTTGAATCTCCTGCCTACTGTATAGAAGCTTGATTTGCTCTTTAATCTCACACACTCTTTTCCAGTACCAACTGCTACCACTAGATGGTTGGTAATCCCACCAATCTGCTTCCTTTATATACACATTGCGCACCCACTTCACCCACACATTCTCCTTTTTGTTGGCTATTGCCCCCACATATTTACCCAAGCAAGCTCTATTCCAACTTTTCACATCTCTGAAACCCAAACCACCCGTGCTTTTTTTGCTTTTACAAGTTACTGCCAAGCCACATATCCCCCTATAGAACTAAAGTAATTTCCAATCCACAAAAAGGCACGACACACATTCTCAACATCATGAATGACTCTTTGAGGGAGAATAAAGATTTGATCCCAATAGGCATGGATGCTCATAAGGACAGAGTTTATAAGTTTAACTCTTCCAGTGTATGAAATATTCCTTGTGCTCCATACTCTAACTTTAGCAGTCATTTTCTCAACCAAACAGTCACATTGAGCAGCAGAAATTCTTTTAGAATAAATGGGTACACCCAAATATCTAAAAGGCAATGTACCTCTCATAATGCCTGAAACTTGCTGAATTCTAGTCACATCACTCTCCTCTATCCCACAGCAATAGAAGGAGGATTTCTGCACATTAGTCTTCATGACAGAGGAATCAGAGAACAGCTTGAAGGCTTTAAGCATCAGATGAACAGAAGCATAGTCTCCCTTAGTGCAGAGAATCAAGTCATCAGCAAAACTTAGATGAGTTAATTTCATAGGAATGCATCTGGGGTGAAAGTGAAACTGATCCATCTGACTCATCTTCCCCAATATTCTAGCTAAATACTCCATGCAGATAACAAAAAGCAGGGGAGAGAGAGGGTCCCCCTGCCTTAAGCCTCTCTTAGACTCAAAAAACCCATGAACTTCACCATTAATCATTAGTGAAAATTTAGGAGTACAGACACATTCCATTACAATTTTCACAAAACTCTCAGGGAAATATAAGGCAATCAACAAATTTTGACTTTTCAAAATTAGTTATTTATAATTTCCTAAATTATACTCTATAAATTACGAAATTAATATTTTTATATTAAATTTAATATGATATACGAAAATATCAATTATAATTTATAAAATAAAAGTTTATAACATAATAAATTATTTTATAATTAATAAAAAAATATGACAATTTACTTAAATAATATTACCATTCTATGCAAAAAAATTATAATTAAAAATTTATTTCAGCTCTTTTTAGACCATCTTCTTCAACAGTATTATCAACCTATGCCAAAAAAAAATTCACGAAAAAAATAATTAATAGTTAAAATAAAGTTTTTCTAAAAATTACAAATTTTTTGTATGTTTGATAATATCTTTGAAGTAAACTTGTAACATTTATTTTACGTATTTATATTTGTATTTTTTTATATTGACCTTATATCGTCCGTATTAATACGATATTTTTTTTTCTTTTCTCCCTCCTCTACACGTTTTCCTCCATAGCTACCACCACCTACCACCATCCCACCTCTACTTCACCCCCTGCAGCCCCCACCCCACCCACCCCCACCCCCACCCCTACAACCCCCCACCCGACCCCACCCCCGAGTAAACCCCCACCCACCCCACCCCCCACCCCCTACCGTACCCCACCACCCTCGGGCGGGCGACCACGCACCCCCACCCGACCTTCGTCTCGCGCGCCCAACCCCGCCACCCCTTCCCCCTTCTCCCCCGTCTCCGTCGCCCTTCCCCCTCTTCTATCACTTAGTCGCCGCCACTCCCACCTCTCCCATCCCTTCGTCGCCGCCCTCTCCCCTTCCCCTCCCCCTTCGCTCCGCCCCGTCGCCCCCTAGCCTCCCCCACGGCCCGAGCTCCTCTCCTTTCGTCTCTGTCCACCCCGGCGAGATTCTTCGGCAGAATCCCCTGCGCATCCCTCACCCCTTCTTCTTCCTCCTCTTTCTCCTTTCTTCCTCTTTCTCCCTACTCTGAAATTTAAAAAAAAAATTGTTCATTAAAAACCTGTAAGAAATCGTACTATAAACTTCTAAAATTTTTGAGGTAAAAAAATTCTAAAATTTTAATATTTTTGGAAAGTTAAAAAATTGCTTTAAATACATATGCGTATATTAGGAATATAGAGTATATGAGTATTTCCATAGTAATTAATCATAAATGTAATCTGCTAACATGGACAAATTCATGGCTCACATTGACCTCTTACGGTAGCCTTTTTTTCAAGAAGGCTACTATAAAAACATCCATCAAACATAATGCTCCTCATTTTTATTATAAGCCCATGATTTTGCTTTCTGTTTTATTACGTTATTAGATTTCCTTTTGATGTGCAATTAGTTAGCTTAACATTCACAAAAAAAATTATAGTCAAGCTTACGGAAGTCCATTGATCCCGTGCATTCCACGACAGCTTAAGGCTCATAATTAAACCTCTCCTCAATCTCGCTCCCTTTTCCAGCACTACCTTGTTGCTCCTAGGATTTGACCCTTGGTCTCCTTTATAGAGGACGGGTAAAGTACCATTATATTAATGATCTTTGATTAAACATTCACAAAATTTTCCTTAAAAGTTAAACCATAAAATTGGATTATCCTATATAATAAAGGATTTTTTAACTGGAATAATACAAACTTTGGCCCGTTCTCTCGCAATAATACAAACTTTTGATTATTTTTTAATAACACAAACTTTATGTCAAAATTCTTCCAAGTAGGTCATGGCCAGGTTCCTAACTTGTTGGTGCGGGTAAAATTCATACATGGCACTCCCTAAGACACGTGTCGCTTGCTTATTGGTTGATTTTTTTAATTTTTATTTAAATTTGAAAAACAAAAAAAAACCTTTTTTTTCTTTCTCCTTCACCCACCCCACCCCACCATGCCCGAGCCTTCGGCCTTTCCCCTCGACCTCTCTCTCTCTCTCTTCGTCCTTCCCCCCCCCCCCGTCGAGCCCGGAACCCCACGCCCAGTCGTGAGCCCGAACCCCACCCTCCCCAACCCCCGTCGATTCCCCCCGACCCCAGTCGAGTCGAGCCCATAACCCCCCCCCTCCCCAACCCCCGTCGAATTCCCCCCAACCCCGTCGGGTCGGAGCCCGGAACCCACCCCCTCCCCAACTCCCGTCGAATTCCCCCAGACCCCAGTCGGGTCGGAGCCCGGAACCCCACCTCCCCAACCCCCGTCGAATTCCCCCAACCCCCGTCGGGTCGGAGCCCGGAACCCCACCCCTCCCCAACCCCCGTCGAATTCCCCCCAACCCCAGTCGAATTTGAGCCCGAACCCCACGCCCGTCTTCTCTCTCACTCTCTCTCCTCATTTTTACGTTACGAGAAAAACCCACTTCATTTTTGAAGATAACTTTTACGGGTTTCCATTTTTACACTTAAAGACCTTATCTTTGCCTTAGTTTTTCGGTTTTTCTTCATCCCATTTGAGTTTATGTTGAAGTAATAGAAATGGGTTGTTGATTTTTCCTTTTTTTGGGTTAATTTTAGTGGTGGGGGTTGTTTTTGGACCCACTTGATTGAGCTTGCAAGTTTAATCCTTTAATGGTGGTTGTGGCTGGGTTTTGTATATTTCGGGGGTGAGGTGGCTTCGGTGGTGGTTGTGGGGTGGTTTCAGTGGTGGTTGTGGGGTGGGGGAGGGGGTGGCCGGGTTTCGTGGTTTTCGAGGGTGGGTCCGGTGGATTTGCTTTCGGGGGGTGGTTGTGGGTTGGTTTCGGTGGTGGGTGTGGGGTGGGGGTGGGGGGTGGGGGGGTGGGGGTGGGGGGTTTCTTTGGGTTTGGTGGTTTTCGGTGGTGGGGACCGTGGGTTAGTTTCGGTGGGTGGTTGTGGGTTGGTTTCGGTGGTGGTTGTGGGGTGGGGGAGGGGGGGTAGGCGTGGGGTGGGGGAGGGGGTGGTGGCTGTGGGTTGGTTTCGGGGTGGTGGTTGTGGGGTGGGGGGGAGGGGCCGAGGTGGTTCGGGTGGGTGGGGGGTTGGGGGTTGGGGGGTTGGGGGAGGTGGGAGAAAGAAGAAATATCATTTTGTAATTTTTTTTTACCTGTTTTACAGGTTACAAGTCAACTTGACCTATTGGAGGAATTTTGGCCTAAAGTTTGTATTATTAAAAAATAATCAAAAGTTTGTATTATTGCGAGAGAACGGGCCAAAGTTTGTATTATTGCGAGAGAACGGGCCAAAGTTTGTATTATTATGGTTAAAAAATCCTATAATAAAAGCATTGTTCTCAAGTTATGAAGTATTGATGTACATGTTTAAATTAGTCTTTTTTTTAGTGGCTTAAAATTATTAGTGGTATTTTTATGATTTTGTACTATCAAATATCTAAGAGTAATATCATAAAAATTATGACAGCATATTTCAGACCTAAAATCAGTATTTCAGTTCTAGTTTTATAGTATGAAATGAAATTGGAGGATTTTGTTAAAAAAAATAGATTGGACAACAATGTAAACTAGTATCGAACTTTTTAACAAGACTTTCATGAGAGGGGGAGAGGTAACTTTAATTTCACCACTGAGAAATAGGTTTGGTTTCCGCGAACGAGTGATTAGTAACAAAAGAAGATTTTGGTGGTTGTAAATCCAATCGTCAAATATATTTACTGGTCATAAACCACTATACAACCACAAAAAAAAACATATTCGTAGTTTTTTTGTGCGGACATAACATATTCCCATTAGGGAAGATAATCCCTAACCTATGTGTAGCTACGGGACACGAAACTTCCCGCTTGAGCCAAAGACGCACCCGCTCAAACTGTATTGTCCGCGAGGCATTCATGTTGGCTGCCAAGCAATGATAAAACAGTAACTAATTGTTATGGCATAATTAAAGCAAATTGAACATAATTAGGACAAGCAACAGTGTCAATTTGTATAAGTACTTTTTCAACTTAATATTTGGCTTAAATTATATACTCTCGATACTCCTGCCTTTATTATATAGAAGATTGTTTGTAACAATAATGTACGAAAATTTTGGTTTTAACTACCTTTACTATATCACATTTTTGAAATAACTACTGTTCTTAATTTTTTAAATTTAACTACCTTATTCTCAAATTATTGGTTTTCCAATCTCTAACAAATTCTATCCATTTTCCCTAGTTAAGTAAGGCCCACTTTTATTTTCCCCCAATTTCCTTACATTTCTTCATCAAGTTTTCTGCATATTATCCCTTTCATCCAACTTCAAACACGATTTGAAGATCTTTCATCAAATCAATCTTCACAAATCTTAATTAGGGGATTTAGGTTATTGTCCATTGCAATTTTAAGAATTTGCCACTTTCAATAATTCAAAGTAAAATTTTTGAGTTTCAATTTCATAAACTAATGTTTAACAAATAAGGGATTTTCTAAAACTGGAATTTTTGAATATTAGGGCTTCCAATACGAATTGAAATATCTACTACAATGAAGAACAATCTGCCCTAGTCTGCTAGAATGTTGCCTGCACTGAGGTCTTGACCCGATCGACGATACTTAGGTGCGTTATTTACTTAAAATAATCAATTGGTCAGAGTTTATGTTTATATATGTTCCTCCAAGTTTAGCTTCGATCTAGTGTCACAAAGTAGGTCTCTTTTTAGTTTTTGTGTTTAGGTACAAAAATGTTGAATCCTTTGAAAATGAATTCTAGTCTACAAAGAATCTGTTTTTTTTTCATATAAGCAAATTTTTGGAAGTTAATAGAGAAGTAGAAGAAGTGTTTTAGAAATTTGAAGGTCCCCATGAAGTTTTTCCCTATGTAGCTTCACTTAAAGAACATGGAAATTCCCTGTTTTATAAACTCGGTGAAATTCAAAAAGCTTTTTCAAGTACAACAAGGCTACCAAATTTCTATGTATTATTATAGCTCATATTAGTGATGATGACAAAGCAATTGAAAACGTGGTTGTCTTTTTGCATTTGAATCTGACTGCTTGTGCATTAAAATTGAACAAGTTAAAAAACTATTGTCTTTTGTTCGTTTGTCTTAGATGTTGACAGTAGAAATGTCAAGACCCTGTTTAGGAGAGGAATCACTTTTGCTAGACTATGGAGAATTGAAGATGTTGTTTCTGATAGACTTAAGGCAGGGGAAGTAGTACCGACGAATAAGGAGATCCTTAAGGAGTTAGAAGCTCTTGATTGCTTGCCCTTGACAAATCTGGATGATGGAGTGATAGAAGAAAGTCCAATGGTTTAGTGTAGTGGAGGGATGTCTTGGGTTTTGGGTGATCATACTTCCTCCCATCTGAAATAAGTGAAACACCCCTCACTTATATGTGAGAGTTTTTTGAGAGAAGTGTTTCACTTATTTCAGAACGGAGGAAGTATAACTTTTCCAAGCCAAAAAAAGATTGATTTGATGAAGCATGATTCAAAAGGAAAAAGAGTATTGTTGGAAAATGCAGCGAGTGCTAGTTCTTTGAAGGTATTTGATATCTTTGACCACTTGTGGCTTTGATCCGATTGGCCTTGGTCCAGGTCTTCTTCCTCCAATAAAGAAGGTTGTGACTGTCTCTCCACGCCAATTGACGTTGACATGATGTAAAATGAGGTGATGCCCCTTTTCCACATGCTAATGTATGTCTTTGTTCCCCTACAGAGAGGGTAAGATCGAAGTCTCCCTACCCTACTTATGTGACTCATATCAATAAGAATAGATATAATTCATCATGTAATATCTCCCGAGAAGATTTGTAAAAGTTACAACAAGGGAAAGAGTTGTATTTCTATCATTCTCATTTGAGGTCGACGCCAATTCGTACCTCGAAACCTAAAATTATATCACGAAGGAGGCTCCCACAGACAAGATTTGAGGGAAGCAGAGGTCCCTAATTCGTACGCTCCATGAATCATTCAGATTTAAAGTTATGTCACGCACCTAGCAAAAATATGTAACCTAACTAATCCTCCTAATAATGTAGTAGGGAAGTCCCGGTTCAATCCCACAAAGAGAAAGTTGTTTTATGATTAGCTCTCAAATGATGGTAAAACTAAATAAGTTTAACATTTATATATAGTGAGATAATAAAAGAAATAAAAGTAATTTAATGAATACAAGCTATACACTCAAGTATCCCCACTACTATGAATCAATAAAATAATAATTCCTACCCCAAATCAAATTAGATCATAAGTTCACGATGAGTAAAGCGCGCTAAAAAATACCATAGCCTCTCTCGAGTATCTATGACTTCCCTAAACATGCATTCTTACATATTCCCATGGATATATGTAAGAAATAGACATTAAGCACAACATTGCAATTAAATTCCTAGCAATCCAATCTACTTATTCCCGTAGAGAAATTCATACTCTTAATTGACTCATTTCAATCTGTTAAAACCCAATTCCTGTTGTGATTAAGACAAAAGAATCATAACAATACTAATCATCCTTAATCTAGTAAAAGAATGCACAATCAATTAAGTAAGAACAACTAAACAATTAATCATAAATTAATTCTTATTAGGGTTTTTTTTTGGTAGTTAAGTAAGTAGATTAATGAAGGAACCATTTTACAACCTAAACTATCCTAAAGGAGGCAAACCAACTAGGTTGGACTCCCTTACCCTTTAGGACAGTGAACCACCAATTTCAAGAACAACTACAATACATCCAGTTACAAACTAGTAAACCATTGTTGATCAATCCTAGCTACTTTCTGAGGCATAATAGCTAAAATTCTAGTTCTAATGACACTCTTAATTTGTTTGACACTAAAATCAATGTTGGGAGCACATTGATTCCAATACACATAATTTCGACCTTGCCATATAACATACACTAGTGCATTCAGACTTGCTAAGATGACATTCTTCTGAAATTTTGATCTCCAGCTGTGTTGTATGTATATGATCAATTGATGCATATCTTCTGTTGTGCTTCTGATGTTAAGCCAGCTCTTGATGATTTTCAAACAACCAGCACTAAAGGTGCAAGAAAAAAATAAGTGTTGATGACTCTCAGTAGAGTTAGCACATAACAGGCATTGATCATCTCCACTTATCCCATATAGAGCTAATTTTTCTATAGTCTACAGCTTGCCCTGTACTGCTAACCAGGTTATAAACCTGTGCTTAGGAACCCCCAATCTGTTCCAAACCACCTTGTCCCAGACAAACTCAGCTTGTGCTCCCTTCAATTTATTATAAACTTCTTGGACTGAATATCTGCTCATACTACATAACTCAGCTTGTGTGAACACCCTTTTCAATCTTTCTTTCACATTATAAATTTTCTTCCAGTACCAACTAGTGTTGGAATTAGGTACATAAGACCACCACTCTGCTTGCTTGAGATAAACTGAGCTTATCCATCTAAGCCACACACTATCTTGCTTGTGTGAAACAACCCATACATATTTACCAATGAATGCAGTGTTCCATAGTTCAGTATTCCTGAAACCTACTCCTCCTGCTGACTTAGGAGTTAGGACTACACAATCTTTCCCAAGCTATGGCACCTGATTTGTGACTGTAAAATTGACCACTCCAAAGGAATGATCTACGGACTTTATTGATTTCCTGCAGCACCTCCTTAGGAAGTACAAAAACTTGGGCCCAATACATGTGAAGGCTGAGTAAAACTGAATTGATGAGTTGTACTCTTGCTGTATAGGAAAGATTTCTTGAGCTCCAAACCTTGATTCTCATTGTCATTTTCTCTATAAGAACTTCACACTTGTGCGAGAAATTTCCTTTGCATAAATTAGGACTCCTAGATACCTGAATGGCAGAGCATGTTGTGAAAAGCCTGAAGCATCAGCTACCCTCTATGCATCTGTGTGATCCATACCACATGAATACATTGCAGATTTACCATCATTTGCCTTCAAGCCTAAAGTGTCTAAAAAGAGTTTGAAAGCCCTCAGTAATAGATACACAGAAACAAAATCTTCCTTGTAACATAGTATAAGATCATCTGCAAAGCATAGATGAGTTAATTTCATTTCTCTACATCTAGGATGAAGCTGGAACCTGCTCTCTAGTTCTCCGAGTTTTGTCAATATCCTTGATAGATATTCCATGCACAACACAAATAGCAAAGGTGACATGGGGTCACCTTGCCTTAAGCCCCTAGAAGATTTAACAAATCCTCTCACTGTACTATTCAACGTAATTGAGAACATAGGTGTAGAAACACAAGTCATCACAAGTTCTCTAAAAGCTTCAGGGAATCCTAAAGTTGATAACATCTCTCTTAGGAATTCCCAACTTACTGTGTCATATGCTTTTTGCAAGTCAATTTTCAATAAACAACTTGGTTTCACCTTCTTTCTCCCATAATGTTTTACCAAGTCTTAAAGTACCATGATATTATGGACTATGTACCTTCCATGTACAAATCCACTCTGATTTTTCATAATCAAATCTGGGAGAACCTATCTCAATCTTCCACAAATAACTTTAGTAACACATTTATATATTGTGTTACAACAAGCTATTACTCTAAATTCAGTCACATTATGTGGGCATTGTATGGTTCAGTTCCTTTAGTATCCTGCCACCTTAAAGAGCATCCATCACTGCATCAATCACTTCCTCACCTACTATGTGCCAAGCATCCCTGTAAAAGTATGTGCCAAAGTCATCAGCACCTGGTGCCTTACAGTCAGGTTTAGGAAATAAAGTCTTCCTTACTTCAACCTCAGTATAAGGAGCATTCAAGATTCTCATATGGTCTTCATTGATCATAGGACCCTCTTGAACAAGCTGGACATCAACCTGCTTCCTTGTACTATTATCTCTACTGGACATCAACAAGCTGAACAAGCTTTTCATAGTAAGATAAGAAAGCTTTTGACGCTCCTTCGGGGAGTATCTTGCCATCTTCCAGTGTCATCAAAGATGTTATACACTTGGTTCTGCAATCTTCTTGCCTTGATACTCTAATGGAAGAGAGAGGTGTTCTCATCTCCATCTTTGATCCAGGCATGTTTAGCTTTTTGGGACAAAAACTCCACATAAGCTTGATGTTGAATATGATATTCCTTTACTGCAGTAATTTCAGCTTCAGCAAGATGTATGTCACCAGGATTTGCATGCATTCTTTTCTGTGCTTCAATCATAGCATGCTGAGCTTGTAGTTCAGCAGCTTGTATGTCATGAAATCCTATCTGATTCAATTCTTTCAAAGTCTTTTTTACAGCCTTAAGCTTCTTCACAACTTTAAACAATTTTGTGCCTTGAATATCACTATTCCAAGCTTCCCTAACTCTACTTTCAAACTGTATAGAGGCCCTCCACATTGTGTAATATTTGAATGGTTTGAAACCATCCTTAGCATCAGGATATACTGTCAGAATTGTTGGGGAGTTGTCAAATTCATATTAGGGTTCAACTTAACCATAGGTAAAAGAACTACTCAAGCATAATTGCAATAGATAAACAAATAAGAGAAGAAAGATAAACCTTCATAATGGGAAACAAAGAGAAAAGAATATGAAAATGAATACTTGAATTAATGGAAGAAAGGTAGAGTCTTGAAGAAATAGAGATCAACAGGTTTCTAAGCATAAACTAATTAATTATGATGATATTGTGCCGCCCCAAAAATAAGGTTTTGAGACCTATTTATGAGCTAATAATAATGTAAACCGACTTAAGTAATGAATCATATATAGTCGACACCCAACTGATCAACACGGACTTCCAGAAATCCGCATGAATGTGCTGGTATGACAGATGCAAATAACTCAACTTTCAACAGCTATAACTTTTGATCCATATCTCTTCTTGACGTATGTAATTTATCGTTGGAAAGCTCTTGCAATCTAGTTTCTAACCCAGTTAGAATTACCTCATTATCATTTTTTCATTAAAACTTATGAGCATAATAGTAAGAGTGTGTCATATATCACACAACTATGAAAAGCGTTTTGTATCATCTTTAATTATAATCCGTTTTTGGCACATGATATATCGTTTTAATCCAAGTGCCTTAATCCTGATGGTCTTCCATAGGTGTACGGTACCTGAAATTATATCAATACACCAAACAACCTATGAAAGTAACATAGCTTATATAAATAGACCCAAATTAACTTGTATTTTGTTTCCTCTTATGGAGCTGCGAAAAAATAAAACATCTTACCATATTTGATTGAAATTGAATGGTTAGGTTCCTCCAAAGTGAAACAATGATGCACAACAAACTGTCAACTCAAGTTTTTGAAGATTGTTTGAAAAAATTTGACGAAAATGATATTTCAAATTTTGCGTTGGAGAGCTTGAATCACCGACAAGCAATCACTCTCAATCTCCACCCTCTCGAACCACAGTTCCTTCGCCAGCATCACACCCTCAAGCACCGCCTTCGCCTCCCCCACACTTGGCTCCCAGGATACGCAAGCTTGGACCACAGCACAGCCCTCAACTTCCCCGTCGGAGCTCCTGCAAACCTCCCCCAGCCCTGCACCCATGTCGCCCACTTGCCCAGCAACGACACTGACCTTCACTCTACCCTCCTCTAGCGGCTTCCAAATAGTTGGGAATGCCACACACCCCTTCGAACTCGCTTTCTTGCGCCCCTCTAGTACCTCTTGTAGCTGCACTTGAGTTTGTTTCACAGTGAGTTTGACTCGTCAAAGACACCTTCCATCAAAACTTTACAATGAGCTCCCCAAACAGCCCAACACATCGAGAGAAAAAACTCCACACTCTCCGCATCCATCTTCTTAAAACACCACCCCCACCAATTAGCCACCCTCTCACACCCTCTCGGTGGCTCTACATCCAGCCCGCTGACCTCCTACACAGATTGTGCTAGCGCACACGGGAACAACACATCAAAATCGTATTCCCGCACTCCTCCACATATACCACACCCGCTGAAATTTGCAAGACACAACGACTAAGACCTAACCGCGTAGGAAGAGCCTCAAGAGCAGCGCGCCAAGCAAAAATCTTGACCCTAGGCAATACATTAGCACTACACACATGCTGCCAGAGATCATTTACACCAGAAGGAGCTTCTTCAGTGGCGTTCCACACATCCCCCACTAAGGCCCTATATGCAGAACGGACCGAATATAACCCATCCTTCTCCAAATCCCAGCAAATAACATCTTCAGGTAATCGCCTACTAATTAGAATACTCAATACACGATCAACTTCAAATGGCAAGAATAGCTGAGAAAGAAGTTCACCTTTCCATAACCTTTCGAATAGGATCAATCAATACTCCTACTTCAACATCCTCACTCGCCTCTCCCCTACGAGAGAGAATTTTCCTAGTTTGAGTCCCCGGGATCCAAGGGTCCTTCCACATTCAAATCTTTTCACCATTACTAACTCTCCATCTCAAGCCTCTCCGAAGCACCCATTTAGCTTCCCAAATACCCCTCTAAGTATAACTTGGGAGCGCACCCAACTCAGACTCCATAAAAGAAGAATTTGGGTAGTAACGGGACTTATATTTTTTTTCAAGTAAACTCCCATTAGCCATGACAAGTCTCCATGCTTGTTTCCCAAGTAACACCCAGTTAAATAACTTCATATCTCGGAAGTCAATCCCCCCCGCCGCCTTAGGTTTACATAGCTTCTTCCACGCAAGCCAATGAATCTTCCTCTCACCATTCATTTTCCCCCATCAGAACTGAGAAATAAGAGATCTAATCTCACCACAGAAAGAAGATGGAAATTTAAAGACATTCATCGCGTAGGTAGGGAGAGATTAGGCCACAGCCTTTATCATAACTTCCCTACGCGCTTTAGACGAAACCATCCCCTTCCACCCTTGCAGCTTCTTCCACACTTTCTCCTTCACCCCATCGTAATCACCTTCTTAGAATGACCTACAACAGTCGGTATCCCCAAATACCTATCATGAATATCCACCTCCTGCACACCCAACAACTGAGAAATATTTCCCCATCTATCATCAGGAACTCAGCGGCTAAAGGAGATATTTGTTTTATCAAAATTCACCTTTTACCCCGAAGAGAGCTCATACAAATTCAACACCTATTTTATAGACTCTACATCCTGCATTGAAGCTCTAGAGAAAATAATACAGTCATCAGCAAAACAATAGATGATTAACAGATGGAGCAGTAGGCGTTACCTTAATCCCTCTCAACGAATTATTCTCCTCTACGCGACGTAACAAATGAGAGAAAATTTCAGCACACAATATAAATAGATATGGAGATAGCGGATCTCCCTGTCTCATCCTGATAATAGGTTTTTCGCATCGTTAAACAAAATCCCTAAATCAAACTACGTAATTAACCACTATCCTAAGTGTAATGGCAAGCAAGGATCATTCTTCCACAAGGACTAAGGGTAATCACCGAAAATGTTAATTATAATAAGCTAGGATGAAGATATAGTTAAGAGAGTTGTCAATTATCAACTAAAAACTATTAAATGAAAGCAACTAGGGTAGGGGAATTCACAAATTATTTCAATCATGAAAACAATTAGGAAAATAAGGGGGTAGTCTAAAGAGAATCAATCAAAGGGGTCATCTAACAAATCCCTAATTGCTCTTTCAAGCTAAAGAGGGTTACTCAAATTGGAGATTATGTCCTATTTTCATGCAACAAATCCCCAACTCAAGAGCATGAATAACAAGATGACTAAATATATCCCTTAACTAAAACCCCTATTTTCATGCAAGTTTAGTTAAGTGAATAAATAGGGAGTCAACTCTTCAATTTCATCTTTCAATCCTTCATTGAAATGACTAATAATTAAGTTTCCATGGAGGCCAACCAAAAAAACCAACAATAAAGCTCCTATTGTTCATTTAATCTCATTTTCTAAAATAACGCCAAATATGAGCCAAAGGCTCATGATATCATTAAAGGCTTCATCCCCTCCCAAGCAAAATAACTACTCACAAGTCATAACAAATTTTAAATGAAATAAACAACAACATCTAAAAACATGAATCCGAACACTAATCTAGGATGAACAAGTAAATAGAATGGAAATGACATTAAAATAAGTAAATAAAGCAACAAAATATGAGAGAGAGTAAGAAATTCTCATTAAACTTGCAAGGAGCCTCCAAATCTTCAAGTTTCCTTCTTAGATTCTTCAAATTCCAAGCTTTTCAACAAGTTTCTCTCACTTCCCTCTCTAGAAGATGAGAGTTTCTCTCTCTAAAAACCTAAAGTAAAACCTCTAACTAAGCTTATTGAGGCTAGCCCTCCTTTCCCCTCTACCAAAAGTTAGGGTCCGGTGTCTTTTAAAGGATTAAACATTACATCATTAAACGGGTCAAAAAACAGGGATTTTCGCGAGAATTCAAGCGGAGCGGAGTGCTCCATATAGTTTGGAGCGGGTTCTCCATACAATCTCACGCGAGGCACAAAGTTTCGGGCTTCGGAGCGGGCCTCCAAACAATACGGAGTGGGCGCTCCGTTCTGGCAGACGCGCCTGACTTCAAAGAGCCATATCTCTTTCATTTTTCATCGGAATCGGAATTGTGATCACTCGTTGGAAAGATATCGAGCTAAACTTTCATTTACAACTTGATTCACTGAAAAATATTATTTGTGATGAAAGTTATGACCGTTTTTATGTGACCCTTGTGCACAAATCCTTCCAAAAGCTCTTATTTTGCAAAAATTGTTCCACTCTATGCTTGGTGTGTGGTATGAGACCTCTAAGGTTGATCCTACAACACCAAACACAAATAAGCATTATCAAACCCTATATAAATATCCAAAATAACTAATATTCACAAATAAGCTATAAATAACTCAATTATTCTAAATTACGCAAAATAAGCTAGAAAATGATAAATGAAGAGGAAAAATGACACTAAACATGTGGAAAATAAGGTATTTTTTGTGATACAAATATCACTCATCAGATCCCTCTATGTGGAGAAAAATCCTCTATAGGTCTCCCATTCATAAGCACATCAAAACACACTCCATCACCCTACCCCTCCACCCAGTATCAAAGCCGAACCTCATCAGAGCAATGTCCAGGAAATCCCATTCAACCTTGTCATAAGTTTTTGACATATCAAGCTTCATGGCCATATGACCCAAAGACTAGTAAGATGCTTCATATGATGGGGCAACTCAAAAGCTACTAGAATATTATCAGTAATCAAACGACCCGGGGTAAAAGCACTTTGATTAACCGACACTATCTATCTAAGAAAGTTTTCAGGCGATTAGCTAAGACCTTAGAAACAAGCTTATACACCACATTGCACAGAGAAATAGGTCTATAGTCCCTCATGTACTCATAATTACTCTTCTTTGGAATAAGAGTAATAAAAGTGCGGTTCAAATAGGGAGGAATTGGACTACCTCGCAGAATACCCAAAACCATTCCAGACACCGAATTTCCCACAATACGACAATAAGACTGGAAAAACATGGGACACATGTAATACTCCGTAATTTTTTTAGTTATAATTTTTAAAAGGTTTAATTTACTAAAAAGGATTATTATTAATTATAAAGGTTTTTAAATAGGCTTTTATAATAGATTATGAGTTTTTCAAATAAATTCTAGCCCAAATAAAATGTTGGGCCTAAGTTCACAAATTCTAATCCAAGTAGTTGGTTTAATAAAATTAAAAATATTTTAAAGGAAAAATTCAAAAAGGATTTACAAAAGATTTAAAAAAAAAAAAGAACAAAAAAAATCAAAAGCTTTTGCCGCATCACAACTCACGTCAGGGAGTTGTTCAGCTAAGTTGTTACTTTTCCTTATTTTATCTTTTGCATAATATAACCTTCTAGATAATTTATCTTAGGGATAATTTATATTTTTCCCAATCCTAGCTAGATGATCATAAAAAAAATAGTTGGATCTTAGCTAAAATTATTTATCTTTTCTCTTTAACCCATCTCTTAGTTCCGAGTCCTAGTACGACTCTACCTATCCCACTAGTATAAATAGGGGCTCCACCCCTCATATTTTTCACACCAAATTTGAGAAATAAATCTCTTTTCTCAAGTTTAAACTCTCTCTCCCTCTTAGCCTATCCTTTCTCTTCTCCCTTAGTAGTTATTTATTTTCAAGGTGCGTATATATGTATATCTTTAAATATTGTTTTGCATGCATAGTATCATGTTTCTAGGCTTGCTATTTTGATTAATATACATGCTTTATATGAGTTTATTATGAACATTAATAGTTTTCATGAGTATGTAGAACTAGCTATGACCTTGTTGATAATTTTAGTATAACGTTGGATTAACTTTATGATAGCCTAAGTTATTCTCTTTTTATTTGAGCATTAATATACAACAGCATGTAATAAGGTTTCCGTAGCATCATGCAAATTGCCACTGTAACATGTCATAATGTTTCCGTAGCATCATGCTCCAAGTAAATTTGTTACTGTTGTTCTTTTGTTAATAAGATAATAAGGAAGAGTTGCTGTATCATTAAAGTATAACTGGAGAAAGTTTAGAGTATTATGAGATGTAATACTAAGTCGATTTCATGCTATTGTCTTGCGTCAGTGTTTAGTACCATTAATATATATACAAATTTTACATATTCCTAGTTGACATCAGTATTGTACTATTAGTAGAGTTTCAAGATTTATTTCAAGAGCTAAATTTTATGCCTTTCATATGGCTAGGTTTTATAAGAATTATTATTCTTTTAAAGGAGGATTTGTTACAAAGGATTTTTATTAGCTATATGATCTTTCATAATCGCAATTATAAAGAGGCAACGACTTGTTATTTATTAGCAAGAATGGTAGATATTATATTTTACCCATGTACTTTTTGTATAAGTCATGTGGACAAGGTAGTTCCCCTCATCATAGACTCGTTAAGGAATACTAAACTTGGGGGGTGTGCACACAGCACACTATAGGAAAGGTACCTATGCAAGGAAAGGAGTTTTATTAAAAGTTATATACTTTATATTATATAAGTATTACAAGTATCCATGTTAAGGTTTATAAAAATATTTTGAATGTTTAATTAAGTTTTTTAAATTTCCGCATATACATGTACTCAGTATTTTTACTGACACACTTTTATTTGTTATGTTTTATGGCTTTGTCCCAGTGATGACCCTATTTTGGCGAGCATATTTTACAGATTAATCTGATGCATACTCCGCATTAGGGGTGTTCAAAAAGTACCCGACCTACTTGACCCGGTCTGTTGACCCGCTTCAAAAGAGACGGGTAATCCCATGGAAAATTCTTATTATTCGGGTCGTATACCCGACCCTGCAAAATATGCAAATTTTCAGGTCGGGTCATGGGCCGGATACTGGGGTAAGTAGGTACCCGACTACCCACTAATCTGTTTTTAAAAATATGGATGTAACTAGGTCACTGGTAATTTCATTTATGTCCACTTTCTATCCTCTCATCTTCCCCAAAGTCTCCTCTCTCTAAACTCATCTATCTTCTTCTTCTCATCTTTTGCAGATCTTTATTCTTCTCTCTCTTCCACTTAACAGTCAACACCACACTAAAAAGAACACCATTTCCACCCCGATCCTTTGCACCAGCGCACCTCACCCCTTCCATACTTCCATCTTTTTTTATTTTTTGGTTCTACATGCACTCTAATTAGACTAATTTGCTGTATAAGATTGCAAATTGCGTTCTTTTGTTTCTTTAACTAGTTTAGGATTATGCATATATGTTTAATAAATTGTGGGTTTTCATCTATCATTTCAAGTTTTTAGAATATGGGAATGTCAAAAGCTTTTTCCATTTTTTTCAAAAAGAAGTTGCCAAAGAATTATATGCTTGACATTTATGATTACAAATTATGGTTTTTTTATTATCATTTCAATGTTCTCTTCTAATTCTCTTCTCAAAAGAAAAAACTTGTTCACTTCTGTCTCATCTGCCTGAAGTTTTATATAGTGTTTTGGAAAAGCAGTGACTGTTACTTCATATTGTGGAAAATATGACAGTGAATTGGTTGTTGAAGAGATGCTTTCTGATTCGGGTACACATGACCTGACCCGAAAAAAATCGGGTACCCGATTTGCGGGTACCCAGTTTTTCCGGGTCGGGTTATGGGCCGCTTTTTTCACTACCCGTAATTGCGGGTACCCGTATGTCCGGGTACTCGAAAATCCGGGTATCCACTAATGAACATCCCTACTTCGCATGGGGGAGCAAGTGAGGAATAATACATATTAGCTGCTATTTCATTTCCTATTTTCCATTGTCATAGTTGAACAATAAAGTTACATATTAATAAAGAGAAGTTAATTCTATTATTTCCTCTACATTATTAAATTAGTAGTTAGTAGTTACTATTTTGGCCTATAACGTTATCACGTAGCGGTAATACTCTCAAGTTTCTCAAGGATTTTATATTAAAATATATTCTTCAAAAAGATAGAAATTTAGAGCTGTTACAAAGTGGTATCAGAGCCTTTAGGTTTATTAATGAGAGTTTGGTTAGATTTAGGAAGGGCATATAAGTTAGAGTTTCACATTTTTGTGTATATTCTTTTGCATTTTATGTGCATATATTTTCTTTTCTTATTCTGCCTAAAAAGTTATATTTCCAAGTATAAATATTTTTCAATTTATATATTTTGAAGAAAGGAATAAGTGTGTGGATTTATTTTTCTGAGGAAAGTTCTGGCTAAGGAAATACTTGGTACTTAAGTTGGTCGTTTGTGCCGCACCTCTCTTTCCTGGGAACTCCCTCGATTAATTTTTCCATGCACAAAAAACCTAGTATTCAGAATAAAAACTTATTATATACATATTTATATATACTTGATTTTTTTCGAAAACACAAATAGTTTGAAATTTTTTTTGTTTCCTTATTTACACTCGCATTATTGTTATTATGAATAATCTATGACATTCTGTCTAGCTAAATATGAAAATATTACTAAATTTTCATAAGGAAGGAGATTTAATTGTCTTTATGACAATATGTGTGGTACTTACTATTTGTAATTTTTTTTACCACATATTCATTATGGAAAGTCATAGTCCATTTTTCATACCCATTCTAGTAAAAAGATATGAAGAAACTATGACTGATTATGTGCGTACTATTCTGAAGTATGCAAACTTTCTAATAGAGCGAGGACACCAACAGCTTCATTATCATGGACCAACAATTGCTCTACTTTTAGAACACTTACCCTACATCGAAGCCTATCATGGGTTATATTATAAATATTATAATGTGTTAAATTTGTTGGACGTAATGCCCAACATGGTGGTTCATTACTAAGAGGGGGTTTGGCTAGCTACTGTACCCCATTTTATAATTAACCCCCGCTATGTTGAATTGTGGCAAGAGCAACAAGAAGTACAAGATATGATTAATGCATACCAAACTCCGAGCCATTCCTATCATGAATCTACAACTAGTCCTGAAACCTCCAATGTTCAGACCAACCTGGTAAGCTCAGATGGTACTTCATCATCTCCTGAATATCATCCTATGACGGATGATGAATGGTTCAGACACCAAGCTATTGATGAAGCAGAAGATCAAAATGACTCCGACTTCAACCCAGCTAATTATTATTAATAATAAATTTTTAGGAAAATGTTTAGTTATTTTAATAGTTGTTAGTAGTTTTAATAATTAGTAGTTCTGAAATTCGACTACTACTCTTTAAGAATGTTAGCATTCCTTTTTAAAGATGAATAATAAATAAAATTTTAGTTTCTTTTTCATGTTATGTTCTTGATGTCAATCATATTTTGAATCATGATTGTTGTATGATTTACAAATTTAGTAGGATGACTTAATTAGTAACACCATTTTGTTTCTTACCTAGGAAGAAATGGAAAGTAGACCCGGAAGTAGATCTAAGACTCGAGCAACTCTTAAGGAGTTGACTTTTCTGACCAAGAATTTGGGTAAGGCTGTGACTACTCAACTGAACCGTTAACAAGAACCTGACCTAGCTGGTGATGTGTTTAAGAAAGTAGCTTCTAGGAATCCACATGTCTATGATGGAAATGAGGACCCAGCTAGCCTTGAGAACTGGATTAGGGAGTTTGATAAGTTGTTTACTGTTGTTCAGTGCACTGATGAGTTAAAGATCAACAATGCTACATACTACATAAGAGAGGAAGCTGATTTATGGTGGTGTCAAAGGAAGGAGTCTTTAACGACTCAGGAAGATTTTGGATGGGAACAATTTAAGGAAGCCTTGAGAACCAAGTTTTACCCACCTCACTTAAGGACAAAGAAGTGCCTATAGTTTACAAACCTTAGGATGGGGACCATGACTGTCAATGAATACAACTCTAAGTTCATAGAGTTAATGAGGTTTGCACCTGAAGTGGTTCCAACTGAAGTTCTGAAAGCTTGAGCAAGGGTTGACCTTGTCCATTCAAGGGAAATCAGGAGGGGCTAACTTTAATAGCCTAGATGAAGTGTATGGGAGAGCTACCCATCTATTCGGGATCAAGGGAAGAGAGCTAGAAGGGAATCCTGGAGACAAAAGGAAGGGGTCTAGTAATAGGTTCCAAGGTGGTGACAAGCTACAAAAGACTAATGGGGGATTCAAGGAAGGAAAAGATGACAAAAGCAATGGGAATAATAATAATCGTAGTCAGTCTGAAAATGGAAAGTCTAAGAGAGTCTACTACTGTAAAAGATGACCAAGAAACCACCCAGGAAAGGACTGTGAAGGTAATCTAATAACTTGTAGGATCTGCAACAAGTTAGGCCATAGAGAATATGAGTGCTTCTAGAAAGACTCAACTTCAGCTAATCCTAAGCCAACCCATAATCAGGGAGGTAATGGGAGCAAAGGACCCCAACAGCAGTCAATGACCAATAACCGTGTTCCTCCTAAGAATGGGAATGGAGGAGACAATCAGGCTAAGGCGAATAATCAAGGTCGAGTGTTTGTCATGAGCAATCGTGATCTTTGAAACAACGACTGAGACATAGTGACTGGTACTTTCTTCATCTCCTCTATTCCAATTAAGATTTTATTTGATTCAGGAGCTTCTCACTCTTTTATTTCCAAAACCTTAGTGGAAAAACTTAAGTTAGGAAAACCCGAACCTATAAGCATGGATATAGTCATACCTTCTGGAGATGTCATTGATGTTTCTAATTATATAGAGATATTTTAGTGACTACAGTAGGGGAAAATTTTCCTTCAGACTTAATTGAATTTGAATTAGATGACCTAGATGTTGTTCTGGGAAAGGATTGGTTGGGAAAATTCAAAGCCCAAATAGACTGCAAAGCCCAAATAGACTGCAGAGCCCAAAAAGTGACCTTGAAAGGCCCAAAAGGAGTCAAAGTAACCTACATAATAGCCAGAAGACCAGTCTAAGAATTATTTCTGCTATGCAACTCAAGAACTATATAAGAAAGGGGTATCCATTGTATTTGTGTAGCATACAAAAGTTAGAGGTAGAAGAAGAAAAGATGGAGAATATTCCTGTAGTTAATGAATTTCAGGATATGTCTTTCCGGAAGAAATCCCTGGAATGCCTCCAATAAGAGAACTGGAGTTCACCATAGACTTAGTGCGTGGAACTGGCCCAATATCTAAAGCACCATATCGTATGGCTCCAGTTGAAATGAACGAGCTTAAGACCCAATTAGAGGATTTATTAGAAAAGGGCTACATAAGGCCTGGTGTATCCCCATGGGGTGCGCCTGTCTTGTTTGTTAAGAAGAAGGATGGTAGCCTAAGGTTGTGTATCGACTATCGTGAGTTAAACCAAGAGACTATCACGAATAAGTATCCTCTTCCAAGGATCGATGATTTGTTTGACCAACTAAAGGGTGCCAAAATTTTCTCTAAGATTGACTTAAGGTCGGGATATCATCAGTTAAGAATTGATGATAAGGACATTGCTAAGATCGCTTTTAGGACACGTTATGGTCATTATGAGTTTACAGTAATGGCTTTTAGATTGACTAATACGCCAGCAGTATTTATGGATCTCATGCACCGAATTTTCAAGCCATACTTAGACCAATTTGTGGTGGTATTTATTAGATGATATATTGGTTTACTCTAAGATTAGAGAAGAGCATGAGAAACACCTCCGAATAATTTTGTCAACCCTCCAACAGAAGCAATTATATGCAAAGTTTTCGAAGTGTGAGTTTTGGTTAGAAAAAGTGGCATTTCTAGGCCACGTCGTTTCTAAGGAGGGTGTTGTCATTGATCCAGCAAAGATTAAAGCCGTCAGTGAATGGCCTACTCCAACGAACGCGACTGATATAAGAAGTTCCTAGGCGTAGCAGGTTACTACAGACGTTTTGTTAAGGATTTCTCCAAAATAGTCCGCCCCATGATCAACCTTATGAAGAAAGAGTCCAAGTTTTTTTGGAGCCCAGAATGTGAGAAAGCCTTCACCATCCTAAAAGAAAGACTAACCACGACCCTTGTGTTATCCTTACCCGATGGGAGTGATACTTATGAAATATATAGTGATGCATCTAAACATGGTTCAGGGTGTGTTTTAATGCAAAATAGGAGAGTCATTGCTTATGCATCAAGGCAACTGAAACCATATGAACTCAATTACCCTACTCATGACCTAGAGTTGGCCGCAATAGTCTTTGCTTTAAATATTTGCTGTCATTATTTGTATGGGCTGACATGTAAGATATATCAAGATCACAAAAGTTTGAAATACATTTTCACCCAAAAGAACTTGAATATGAGGCAAAGGAGATGGTTAGAATTCATAAAAGACTACGATTTGGATGTCCAATACCATGAAGGGAAAGCCAATGTAGTGGCAGATGCCTTGAGTAGGAAGACAAGTCATATCTTAAGTACTATGGTGGTGGCAGATCAACTGTGTTTAGACTTTCAGAAGATGAATCTTGAAGTAATGCAATATGGTGAAGTAGAGAAAATGTTTAGCGCATTGACCATTCAACCTTTTATGTTTGATCAAATTAAAGAATCTCAATTGAAAGACGAAAAGATGGAAAATATAAAAGAGAAGGTGAGGAGGGTCATGCTGGAGATTTTAAAATTCATGAAGATGGAAGTTTAAGAATGGAAGGAAGGTGGTGTATACCCGAAGCTTACGAAGATTTGAAAATGAAAATCATGGAAGAAGGCCATAATTCTCCATATTCGATGCACCCAGGGGTGATAAGTTGCATAAGGATTTAAAGAAGAATTTTTGGTGGGCTCGTATGAAGTTGGACATAGCTGAATTTGTGTCCAAGTGCTTAAATGTCAAAAGGTGAAGAGTGAACATAAAAGACCCAAGGGAAAGTCCAACCTTTAGATATGCCTGGATGGAAGTGGGATTCTATTTCAATGAATTTCGTTGTTGCTTTACCTAAGGGTAAATCTGGGAATGATACGATATGGGTAATTGTCGATAGATTAACCAAGTCTGCAATATTCATACCTATGAAGGCAACATGGTCTATGGACCAGTTAGCTAAGGCCTACATCAAGCATATGTTGAGACAACATGGATTACTGAAAGATATTGTGTCTGATCGAGATTCTAGATTTTTGTCTAACTTTTGGCAGAAGCTACAACAAGCTTTTGGTTCGAAGCTATTAATGAGTACTGCTTTTCACCCATCCACCGATGGTCAGACTGAATGGACCATACAAACCTTAGAATATATGTTAAGAGCTTGTGTCATGGAATATCAGGGTTCGTGGGAAGATCATCTAGATCTGATAGAGTTCTCCTACACAGGGGCGGGGCTCAGCCGGCACAGCGTGCGCGACCGCGCAGGGCCCCGTCAAAATAAGGGCCCAAAATTCTGCTATATATTCTTATTGTATGACATGTTAATAGAAAAAGTGGGTTGGATCAGTGGTAAGTAACTAGTGAGTGAAAGGGTCCAACCTTGCTGAAGTCAAGGGTTCGAATCCTTTTGTGAAATACTAATGTGTTTTTTTTTTTTTTTTTTGAGAATTTATTTGCAGCCAACTTTCCAAATTCCCCTTTTCTAGAATTTATTTAGAGCCACGTTTCCCAGACTTACCAGTTTTCCACACCTTCATCTTTTCATCTTCACTCAACAATCCCACTATAGCCATTAATACTTCACCTTCCAATTTCCATATAAATTTCTCCAAAATCTATATCTTCATTATTTAGTCCTCTCTATATTCGACCAACTACACTTTTTTGTTTTCGCAAAAAATAAATTCTTTGAAATTGGATAGTCCCCCTTCCAAGAGAAGTTGAAGAGATGGCAATTGCACTCGGCAATAATACAGTAATACACACTACATGTAACACCCCGTCCTTCTACTACTAAGATACTAGACATTAACGATTCAAGGAATACTAAAATGACGTTAGCGGAAATAACGTCGGGACGGTTATGCTACTCTAAAACAATAAATAAAGATAATAACTCAAAATTCATAGCTTAAAAAGAGAATAAATCTCCGAGTAAACATCATAGTTCTAACATAAAAGAAGTATCCCAAATTGTATCATACTATCAAATCCAAAATACCATGAGACATGCAAGTCTCCCAAAATAAACTTAAATAAAACTAATATCCTTGAAAGCAATCCAAAAATAAGTCTCCCTATGGTCTATATAGAGTTCATCTACCAAAAACAGTACTAGAAGCTTCTTCTCACAACCAACTCTCACACTGCTAGCCCAAGCAGTCAAAAGCCTAGCATTCATTTCCATCTGCAAGATTATATTAAATATTTCCACAGTCAGTGGGGAGTAACTAGCAGTTCTCCCAGAACAATAGCAATCAAAGCACCATTCAGAGGTATTAAGAAAGGAATAACATGCAATCATTACATCATATCATGCACATAGAAATCATAAAGCTCATAGATAAATCAAGAGATCATTAACAATAAGTAAGCATAATATAGTGAGTGACATAATTCCAATATAAATAAATAATAATAATAAATCAAAATACAACAAGTTATTGAGTCAGAAACCGAACGCCAGTGATTCGCAAATCACTTCCTAAGGTTTGTCGGATCGCAATCTCCGGAGTCGGTCTATGGGCTTACGTTCCCCACCGCCCGTGTCTAAGAATGGCCAAACTCCCGATGCAGGGGTAGAACACGCAGAACTCCCCGACCTCTCGGACGACAACAATTAACCCGGTGTGTACCCCTAGTTCGCAAACCAGGTGGTTGGCATGTTCTTAACCGGGGACTACATCTATCCCACCGGATATTCTTATCTCAAAATACAATCATGCATACAAACTAAGTATCATTCATCAAAAATATTCATCAAAAAGGGGATGCCACCCGGCCTTATACCCACAGTTCATCAAAAAGTTCTTCATAATTCCTCAGAATAAATCACTTATACAATAATCAACAAATAATTCTCACAATAACACTTGAACATTCCCAAACATCAAAAATGACAATATACTGGTTTTTGCAGCAACCACACTCAATCACCAATACATCACCAATTAACTCTAAATCATATTCATTAAAAGAGTAATAACAATTAAATCATTTTATTCCTTAAATCAAACCTAAACATGTGGTTACCAAAATGACGCATACTGTATACTACTGAAAATCAGAAACCCAGAATATATTAAATTATAAATTATATCTGATTTACAAGCCTTCAAACAATTTAAAAGTGAATCCTCAATTTCATCACAAAAACACCATAATAATTATGAAACTAAAAAATTCGAGCAGTAAAATCACACAAAAATTATCATACGACCCTAATGGCCCTAATGACATGGTAAAAATTTTATTTATAATTTTCGGACTCAAAAAGTATTTTTAACAGTTAATATACAGATTCCTCAAATAAGCCATAATAATAATTAAAGATATAAACAGACGCCAAAAAATTACGAAAAATTCACATAACATGTAAAAAATCACGTAAATACATATTATTCAAATAAATCAATTTTTATTCCTCTAAAAATAATTTTCATGAATTATATACTGACAGAACAGAAATTACAAAAACAGATATATCAATTAATTAAAACAGTAAAAAGTAGGTAAAAATTATTCTAAGGCATGGAATACATTATACGCATGTAACATGATCTAATAAAAATGATTTCATCAATTTTAACAGTCGTTCAATAATTATTATGAAATTTAGTCAAAAACGTACAAAATACTAATTAAATCAAATAAATATTAAAAATCATGCAAAAATTATTTTTCTCTACACAGTATTCACATAGCATGTGTCACGTATGTTCAAGTAAAATTTCGTCAAAAATCTCATTCAAAAAGTATTTTAGATAATTCCTAACGTATTAATCTAATACCGAATACTACTCTAATCACTATGATTCTAGGATAACAACTAGTTACCTGGATCGTCGGAGGCGAGCTAAAAACTTCTGGAAATCCCCAAAATAGGCGTGTGACCCTCTTCTTCTTCAAATCCCAAGCACCAAGTATAAGGAAAAAGCCACAAAAACAATTCACGAACAATTATCAAAGAGAAGAAATGAAGAAAATTTGAGAGAATGAAAATGGTGATGATGGCCGAAAATATGGAGAATGGCAGCCAAAGGATTCTGATTTTCTAATCAGAATTTGAAGTGAATTAAGAGGTTTAATGAGGTTTTAATTAAAGAAATCATTAAGGGGGGGGGGGTTATGGGGGTTATAAGGCATCGAAGAGTCTTAAGGAAAACAAAAGAGAAAAGAAAAGGAGAAGGCTATCCTATTACTTCACTTGGCCGGCTGCCCCAAGCCCAAAACCCACACAAAACTTTCGGCCCAAATTCAACAACGATCCATGCTCCGAAAGTCCGATACGCGATAAAACGGTTAATTCCTAAATCGCGCCTAAACTTTGAAAATACTTAATAATGAAAATAATTCTAATAAATTATATTATAAATATAAATGAAGTAAACACATTAACATGCCATAAAAATAAAAATAATAATTCAGCTCCCAAAATTATAAAATAAAAATAATTAATTTAGAGAAAATAATAGTTTTAGAGAAATTTCTTGCGAAAAAACTAGGAGCAAAATTATGGGTTGTTACAATCTCCCCTCCTTAAATAAAGTTTCGTCCTCGAAACTTCGAAAACACAAAAACAAGACAAGAACACAAATAGTACCTGAAACGAATAGTTCCGGGTATTTCAGTCGCATTGACTCTTCGGTTTCCCAAGTTGCTTCTCCGTACTTTTGACTTCTCCAAAGTACTTTAACCAAAGGAATAACCTTCCTTCTAAGAGCACGGTTCTGACGGTCCAATATACGAACAGGTCGCTCTTCAAAAGTCAGATTCGGCTCAACTGACACCGACTCAACAGGGATCACATGCGAAGGATCACTACGATACTGCGCAATCGCGACACATGAAACACATCATGAACCTTTGACGGCTACGCGGCAAAGCCAAACGATACGCGACCTCCCCGATCCTTTCAAGAATCTCATAGGGACCTACGTACTTCGGACTCAACTTCCCCTTTTGACCAAACCGCATCACTCCCTTCATCGGAGAAACCCTCAAAAGCACCTTATCCTCCACCTCAAAAGAAATAGGTTTCCGACGCAAATCAGCGTACGACTTCTGCCTATCTTGAGCAGCCTTCATCTTTGCTTGAATTACTTTCACCTGCTCAACTGTATCCTGAATTAACTCCGGGCCCAAAATCAACGAGTCACTGATGTCGCTGCAACAAGTAGGACTACGACACTTCCTTCCATAGAGAGCCTCATACGGAGCCATTTGGATACTAGCTTGATAACTGTTGTTATAAGAAAACTCCACCAAGCTAAGAGACTTGACCCAAGACTGCTGAAATTCCAAGGCACAAGCTCGAAGCATATCTTCCAAGGTCTGAATAGTCCTCTCCGTCTGACCATCGGTAGCTGCATGAAATGCAGTACTCAGCTTCAACTTCGAACCAAAAGCCTCTTGCAAAGCAATCCAGAAATGGGATAGGAATCGCGGATCACGGTCAGAGACAATGTCTTTGGGAACCCCATCAAGACGAATGATCTCATTAGCATAAGCTTCAGCTAACTCTTCCATAGACCAAGTGTTCTTCATCGCAATAAAACGAGCCACTTTAGTCAATCGATCCACAATCACCCACACAGCATTCAATCCACCGGCAGCTCTAGGCAAACCCATCACAAAATCCATCGAGATCGAGTCGAACTTCCAAGCAGGAATAGGCAATGGTTGCAACAAACCACCAGACCTCTGATGCTCAATCTTCACCTTCTGACAAACCAAACACCTAGCTACGAACTCGGCAATCTCTCTCTTCATACCAGGCCACCAAAAATTAGCCTTCAGATCCTTATAAAGCTTGTCACCCCCAGGATGAACGGAATAAGGGGTACTATGAGCTTCCTCGAGAATCTTTCTCTTAAGCTCACCATCATTGGGCACACACCAACGCCCCATAAACCTCAAGCTATCATCAGCACAGATCTCAAAATTCTCTGCACGACCTTGCATCTTTGCTTCACGGATCTTCTCCAGCTTCGGATCACCCTTTTGCTTGCTTCTTAACTCCTGGAACAACTCAGGCTCAGCACTCATGGAACCCAACAAAGCAGACACATAACCCTGAGGAACAACCTCGATTTCAAGCTTGCGAAACTCTTCACACAATTCACGAGGCACCACCATAGCAGCGTTTAATGAATGCTTACTCTTACGACTCAGAGCATCCGCTACTTTATTCGCCTTACCCTCTCGGTAATCCAGGGTCAGATCATAATCCTTGATCAATTCAAGCCACCTTCTCTGCCTTATGTTAAGATCACGCTGAGTGAAGGTGTACTTCAGGCTCTTGTGGTCAGTATACACCTTACACGGAACACCATACAGATAGTGTCGCCATATCTTTAGTGCAAACACCACAGCCGCTAACTCCAGATCATGGGTCGGGTAATTCCTCTCATGCACCTTCAGCTGCCTCGAACCATAGGCTATTACTTTCCCTTGCTGCATCAAAACACAACCCAGACCATTCTTCGATGCATCACTGAACACTTCATACCCAACGCCCTCAGATGGCAAGGTAAGAACAGGAGCAGAGGTCAAACTCTTTTTCAGCTTCAAAAATGCCTCTTCACAATCCTCAGACCAGATGAACTTGCAGTCCTTGCGCATCAAGCGAGTCAGAGGTTGAGCTATCTTGGAGAAATTTTGAACGAACCTCCTATAATAACCAGCTAGATCCAGAAAACTCCGAATCTCGGTCACATTCTTAGGACTCTCCCACTCGACATCAGCCTTGATCTTTGCGGGATCCACCTTGACTCATTCCTTGCTGATTACATGCCCTAGAAAAGCAACTTCCTTCAGCCAGAACTCGCACTTAGACAGCTTTGCAAACCACTTTTGCTTGCGCAGAACATCTAACACCAGTCTCAAATGCTTCTCATGCTCCTTCTCATCCTTAGAGTAGACGAGAATATCATCGATGAACACGACCACACAAGTATCCAAGTACTCGTGGAAAGAGCGATTCATTTGATCCATAAAAATCGCAGGGGCATTCGTGAGACCAAAAGGCATCACTTCAAATTCATAGTGCCCATACCTGGTGCGAAAAGCAGTCTTCGGAATATCCTCCTTCTTCACAGGAATTTGATGATATCCGGATCTCAGATCGATCTTGGAAAACACACCAGCACCTTTTAACTGATCAAAGAGATCTTCAATGCGAGGCAACGGATATTTATTCTTGATCGTTACCTTATTCAACTCACGGTAATCGATGCACAGACGCATACTCCCGTCTTTCTTCTTGACAAACATAACAGGAGCACCCCAAGGAGACACACTAGGCCTTATGAAGCCCTTATCTATCAGCTCTTGCAATTGAGTCTTCAACTCTTGCAACTCAGACGGCGCCATTCTATACGGAGCCTTGGATATAGGAGCAGTACCCGGTACTAAATCAATGCAGAACTCCACATCTCTTTCAGGAGGAATACCTGGCAACTCTTCAGGATATACATCAGGATAATCCCGAACTACCGGAATACTCTCGAGCTGATCTTCGGATGACAAATCCTTCACCATGCAAAAGTATACCACATCACCTTTTTGACGCATCTTCCGCATTCTCAGAGCGGAAACCCACTTAACACCCTTCTTCACTACAACACCCGAATAAGAAATCCTTTTCACCTTAGAATCTCTGAGCACCACCTTCTGATCACGGCACTGAATGCAGGCATGATACTTCGATAGCCAATCTATTCCAAGGATCACATCGAACTCTGACATAGGAAACTCCTTAAGATCAGCTGGCAACTCAGAACCCAGAATACTAACAGGCACGCCCTTAAACTCGGAATGACAGGGATAATTCTCACCAGACGGAAGAGAAATTAGGGACTTAACAGGAGATCTAGAGGAAAGATTAGCTTTTCGAACGAAGGAACTAGCAACAAAAGACACTGTAGCACCAGTATCGAACAGAACAAAAGCAGGGATATTATTTACAAGAAAAGTACCAGTGATGACATCAGGATGGACATCGGCTTCAGCTTGCGTCATCACATAGATCCTGTTCTTCGGAGGAGCAGAAGAACTAACTGGCTTAGCAGGACCAGCAGAAAAAGACGGAGCTCTAGGATTCTTAGAACACTGGAAAGACTTGTGCCCCACTTCCTTGCAATAGAAACAGACAACAGCCGATCCATCACAATTCTTCCCCGGATGAGCAGCCTTACCACAAATTTGGCACTTGCTCGGGTCAAAACTCGGACGATAACCAGATCCAGAACCCTGTTGATAACCCCCTCGACCAGACGGCTCATACCTCGGCTTCTTAGCCGGGAACTGAACATAGGTAGCAGCAGGCTTCTTAGCAGCAGCAGCCTTAGCAGAATCTTCCTCTTTCAAAGAGGCATGAATACTCAGGGCTATCTCATAGGCTCCCTGGAAAGTCGAAGCTCCCGAACTCAGAACATGGGTCCTCACCCTAGGATCCATTTTCTTGATGTATCTTTTCACACGCTCAGCTTCACTAGGTACAACTGTGGTAGCAAACCGGGACAGCTCGGTGAACTTATCAGTGTACTCCTGCACACTCAAAGTACCCTGAGACAGAGTTAAGAACTCTTCCTGCTTCTGCCAACGGAGCTCATCAGGATAAAACCTCTCCTTCAGCTTAACACAAAACTCATCCCATCCAAATCCCGGTGTAGCCATACAGCTTGCACGAACAGTACTCCACTAGTTATCAGCTTCCATCTTCAGATAGTAGGTACCAATAGGCACCATTTCAGCAGCAGGGCATCCAGTAGCAGCAAACAGCTTCTCCATCTCCCTTATCCACCCTTCCACACAACAGGATCAGAAGTCCCGTCAAAAGTAGGCGGACGGTGACGGTCAAACCGATCAAAAATGGATTGCCCACTAGGCGGAGCAGAAGACCGATTAGCCATAGCTATGATGGCGTTCTCAAGTGCTTGGCGCCTCTTCCGGGCAGCCTCCTTTCTAGCACTAGTCATACCTCGGGGCGGCATTCTACAAACACAAGTTAATCATTCGTTATTGAACACATTATTAGTTGTAAATTAACAACTTATCACATCAAAGTAAGAAAAATATTTTCCCGTGGTTTCCTACCCAAGTGACCCTCTCACCACTACTTTTCTTGAAGCCTAATATTCTAATGATCCTAGTTACTTCAACTACACATTTCCCGGGAGTTTCTTAGTGGCTAAGTAAGGGTCTCGGGTAACTTTGCTCTGATACCAACTGTAACACCCCGTCCTTCTACTACTAAGATACTAGACATTAACGATTCAAGGAATACTAAAATGACGTTAGCGAAAATAACGTCGGGACGGTTATGCTACTCTAAAACAATAAATAAAGATAATAACTCAAAATTCATAGCTTAAAAAGAGAATAAATCTCCGAGTAAACATCATAGTTCTAACATAAAAGAAGTATCCCAAATTGTATCATACTATCAAATCCAAAATACCATGAGACATGCAAGTCTCCCAAAATAAACTTAAATAAAACTAATATCCTTGAAAGCAATCCAAAAATAAGTCTCACTATGGTCTATATAGAGTTCATCTACCAAAAACAAGATCTTAGAAGCTTCTTCTCACAACCAACTCTCACACTGCTAGCCCAAGCAGTCAAAAGCCTAGCATTCATTTCCATCTGCAAGATTATATTAAATATTTCCACAGTCAGTGGGGAGTAACTAGCAGTTCTCCCAGAACAATAGCAATCAAAGCACCATTCAGAGGTAGATTATTAAGAAAGGAATAACATGCAATCATTACATCATATCATGCACATAGAAATCATAAAGCTCATAGATAAATCAAGAGATCATTAACAATAAGTAAGCATAATATAGTGAGTGACATAATTCCAATATAAATAAATAATAATAATAAATCAAAATACAACAAGTTATTGAGTCAGAAACCGAACGCCAGTGATTCGCAAATCACTTCCTAAGGTTTGTCAGATCGCAATCTCCAGGTCAGTCTATGGGCTTACGTTCCCCACTGCCTGTGTCTAAGAATGGCCAAACTCCCGATGCAGGGTAGAACACGCAGAACTCCCTGACCTCTCGGACGACAACAATTAACCTAGGTGTACCCCTAGTTCGCAAACCAGGTGGTTGGCATGTTCTTAACCGGGGACTACATCTATCCCACCGGATATTCTTATCTCAAAATACAATCATGCATACAAACTAAGTATCATTCATCAAAAATATTCATCAAAAAGGGGATGCCACCCGGCCTTATACCCACAGTTCATCAAACAGTTCTTCATAATTCCTCAGAATAAATCACTTATACAATAATCAACAAATAATTCTCACAATAACACTTGAACATTCCCAAACATCAAAAATGACAATATACTGGTTTTTACAGCAATCACACTCAATCACCAATACATCACCAATTAACTCTAAATCATATTCATTAAAAGAGTAATAACAATTAAATCATTTTATTCCATAAATCAAACCTAAACATGTGGTTACCAAAATGATGCATACTGTATACTACTGAAAATCAGAAACCCAGAATATATTAAATTATAAATTATATCTGATTTACAAGCCTTCAAACAATTTAAAAGTGTATCCTCAATTTCATCACAAAAACACCATAATAATTATGAAACTAACAAATTCGAGCAGTAAAATCACACAAAAATTATCATACGACCCTAATGGCCCTACTGACATGGTACAATTTTTATTTATAATTTTCGGACTCAAAAAGTATTTTTAACAGTTAATATACAGATTCCTCAAATAAGCCATAATAATAATTAAAAATATAAACAGACTCTCAAAAATTACCAAAAATTCACATAACATGTAAAAACTCACGGAAATACATATTATTCAAATAAATAAATTTTTCTTCCTCTAAAAATAATTTTCATGAATTATATACTGACAGAACAGAAATTACAAAAACAGATATATCAATTAATTAAAACAGTAAAAAGTAGGTAAAAATTATTCTAAGGCATGGAATACATTATACGCATGTAGATCTAAGAAAAATGATTTCATCAATTTTAACAGTCGTTCAATAATTATTATGAAATTTAGCCAAAAACGTACAAAACACTAATTAAATCAAATAAATATTAAAAATCATGCAAAAATTATTTTTCTCTACACAGTATTCACATAGCATGTGTCACGTATGTTCAAGTAAAATTTCTTCAAAAATCTCATTCAAAAAGTATTTTAGATAATTCCTAACGTATTAATCTAATACCGAATACTACTCTAATCACTATGATTCTAGGATAACAACTAGTTACCTGGATCGTCGGAGGTGAGCTGAAAACTTCTGGAAATCCCCAAAATAGGCGTGTGATCCTCTTCTTCTTCAAATCCCAAGCACCAAGTATAAGGAAAAAGCCACAAAAACAATTCACGAACAATTATCAAAGAGAAGAAATGAAGAAAATTTGAGAGAATGAAAATGGTGATGATGGCCGAAAATATGGAGAATGGCAGCCAAAGGATTCTGATTTTCTAATCAGAATTTGAAGTGAATTAAGAGGTTTAATGAGGTTTTAATTAAAGAAATCATTAAGGGGGGGTTATGGGGGTTATAAGGCATCGAAGAGTCTTAAGGAAAACAAAAGAGAAAAGAAAAGGAGAAGGCTCTCCTATTACTTCACTTGACCGGCTGCCCCAAGCCCAAAACCCACACAAAACTTTCGGCCCAAATTCAACAACGATCCATGCTCCTAAAGCCCGATACGCGATAAAACGGTTAATTCCTAAATCGCGCCTAAACTTTGAAAATACTTAATAATGAAAATAATTCTAATAAATTATATTATAAATATAAATGAAATAAACACATTAACATGCCATAAAAATAAAAATAAAAATAATAATTCGGCTCCCAAAATTATAAAATAAAAATAATTAATTTAGAGAAAATAATAGTTTTAGAGAAATTTCTTGCGAAAAAACTAGGAGCAAAATTATGGGTTGTTACACTACATTGAAAGCCTCAAATGCAATTGCATGGTATCTTTTCTTTTTCTTTTCACTTTTTTTTAATTTGTGGGATTGTGGGTTTGTTTCTGCTTTGATGGTTGATTTCATTGAATTTGATTAAGGTTTGAGAAAACAGAGGAAAAAAAGAGGGGTTTTGTTTATTTTTACTTTTTAGTTTTTAATTTTATTCTTCTGTTAATCAGTAAATTACAAGTAATAGTTGTACTTGAGTTTTAAATGTAAGTATGTAAGTGATTAATTTTTTTTGTTGATGGCAGAATGCTGCAAAAATAATTTATGCTGATTGTTTGAGGAAAGTTGAATTAGTTTTTCTTTTGCAAAAATATCGAACCCGGTGCTATCTCTTATCACTCTCTATTTAGTTTATGTAATTTTCAATTTCATCATATGTTTAGACATATGGTCTGTGAGTTTGCTTTCTTGGTAGATATTATGTAAGTTGACCATCTCCACCATGAGTGAAGTATTTTAAGTTAATAAAATCATCTTCTTGTCAAAAAAAAATTAGGGCCTCTTTTTTAAGAATACGCACAGGGCCTCCAATATCCTAGCCCCGGCCCTGCTCCTACAACAACAATTATCATTCAAGTATAGGCATGGAACCATTCGAGGCTCTGTATGGTAGGAAATGTAGAAGCCCATTATGTTGGAGCGATATAAGTGAAACAGTTATACTTGGGCCTCAATTGATTGAAGAGATAGTGCAACAAGTTAAGATGATCCAAGGAAAAGTTAAGGCAGCCCAAGATCGTCAGAGAAGCTAAGCTGATCTGAAGCGTAGGGAAGAAGAATATGAAGTGGGAGAAAAAGTGCTTTTGAAAGTCTCACCAATGAAGGGTGTGATGAGGTTTGGAAAGAAAGGCAAGCTTAGCCCTAAGTTTATATGCCCATATGAGATATTGGATAGAGTTGGAAAGGTGGCCTATAGACTAGCCCTACTCACTCAATTTAGCAGTGTTCATAATGTGTTCCATATATCTCAGTTGTGACGGTATATCCCAGATTAATCGCATATGTTGCAACCAAAAACAGTCCAAATTGATAAGAACATGTCTTATGAAGAAAGGCCGATTAAGATTTTAGACAGTAAGGTTATAAGTACTAGGAATAAGGATGTTAAAATCGTTAAGGTGCTTTGGTCTAATCAGAAGTCTGACGAAGCAACATGGGAAGCAGAGGCAAATTCTAGCCCAAATTAAATGTTGGGCCTCAGTTCACAAATTCTAATCCAAGTAGTTGGTTTAATAAAATTAAAATATTTTAAAGGAAAAATTTAAAAACGATTTACAAAAAAGAAAAAAGAACAAAAAAATCAAAATCTTTTGCCGCATCACAACTCACGCCAGGGAGTTGTTCAGCTAAGTTGTTACTTTTCCTTATTTTTATCTTTTGCTTAATATAAGCTTCTAGATTATTTATCTTAGGAGATAATTTAAAATTTTCCTAATCCTAACTAGATGATCATAAAAAAAAGTTGGATCTTAGCTAAAATTATTTATCTTTTCTCTTTAACCCATCTCTTAGTTCCGAGTCCTAGTACGACTACCTATCCCACTAGTATAAATAGGGGTCTCCACCCCTCATATTCTTCACACCAAATTTGAGAAATAAATCTCTTTTCTCAATTTTAAACTCTATCTCCCTCTTAGCCTACCTTTTCTCTTCTCCCATAGTAGTTATTTATTTTCAAGGTGCGTATATATGTATATCTTTAAATATTGTTTTACATGCATAGTATCATGTTTCTAGGCTTGCTATTTTGATTAATATACATGCTTTATATGAGTTTATTATGAACATTATAAGTTTTCATGAGTATCTAGAACTTGCTATGACATTGTTGATAATATAACAAAAATGAAGAGAGATAAAAAGCTAGAGAGAGAAGGTCTGACCCCAAGTAAAAACATAACCCAAAATCTCCAAATTGAAAACCCTAGCCCCCGCAAAACTACAGTTCGATTCAATCTACAGCAAATTCCCAAGGCAAATCTACCTTCCAATTCTTCTTTATTCTAGTTGTTCTTTTATTAGGAGTGGCTAATTTGGTAGTAGGGAGTGATATTGTCAGTAAAGAAGAGTTATGGTTCTAACTTTTCACCTCCCCTAGATGGATTAATTCCCCCAAATTCAGTATCATATATTAGCTGTTCATCATTAATTTTGCCTTGGTATAACTGGAAGTCTTTCTCTTGGATGAAGGGTTTGGTTTTTTCTGCTTTAAGTACAAAATAGGTATAGGGGCTAGGGTTTTCTTCCCCAGAGCATTAATGGCGAGTTCTGCTTGTGGTTGCTCGTTTGTGAAGGAAAATCATCATTTCAGTGTGCTTAGACAGAAGTACTGTTGTATTTCGAGTATTGGCTTGATTTTTACCTATGGGAGAGCTCATGGTAGTCGTTTCTCCCCTGCAAATGCATTAAATGCGAAAGGATTGTTCAGTCCAAAGTGGAGTTTATCTTCACTCATTCACAACAATAAGGTAACATTCCCCTTCTATAAAAGGGGTACTCAGGTATTCAACTCTCCCACATCTCTCCCCTCTTATCTCGCATTTACTAATATTCTTCTGAACTGCAAGTCTTGTTCTGTTTATTTATTCCCATTTATGATGGAAAAACCAAAAAAATTAAGGATGTTCTGCTAGAAAACCCTAATTATAAAAAAGCTGAGCATGAAAGTAATTCCTCCTCTAATGTGTGTGTGTTAAATCTGTTGGGCCATCTGAGCCCCCCCCCAGTTGAGTTACCTATTATCCCCCCTGGTGGTGGTGCCTCTCTTGACCCACCTCCTCCACCTACATTCCTAAAGGCTGCTGTCCTTGATAACCTTCCCCAGGTGCAGCTTGATATAGCTGAACTTTCAAAATCCTGCCTCATTGGTAAGATGTTATCTTCCCCTATTAATTTGCGTACAATTATAGCAAGGTCCAAAGCTGATTAGAGGTGTTGAACCCTAGTTTTGATGATGACAAAGGAACACAGATGCAAACTAAGTATTGAACTAACAAGTTGTTAAGTGAATGAATTTTACAAGGTATCAATGAAAGGAGCAAAGAAAATACTAAGTCAAAGAAGAAATCAAGTTGGATTTTGAAGACTAAGTGAAGATGCTCAAAGAGTTGGTACTGGAGAACCATTGGAGCAAGAAGACCAAAGCGAGGCTTTTTGTTTCTAGTTCCAATGTAAAGGAACGAGTAAGAATGGTAAGGAACTGTGGCAATTTAAAATGAGAATGAGTGTTTGTTCCTTTGTAAGGAACGCAGGTAACCGGCACCTTGTCATATTAAGTTAAAGGAACTAACTATTAAAAGGAACTTAGACATCGGATGAAGCAGTACAACGGTTAATAATGTCGTTCGAGTGATTTATGCCTAGATTCTAGGAAACCGTTTTATTTAAGTAAAAAAATCTGATTTTAAGGAAAATCTTTTTAAGGAAAAGATTTTATAAGATAATAAATATCCTTTTTGGTTTTATGGAAAATATTTTAAAGATAATATTTTTGGTAAAAGAATTTTATTTTGGTGTTATTAATTAAAATACTTTTTCATTAAATCAGATTTTTGAATTACTACTTTAGTGGTTGCTAAAATTAAGGGAGCAGTAACATTTCTATCTCCCACGTTTAACAGAGATCATGGAGATCATGGGTGTAAAAAGGAACGTGTTCCTCTGGTTGAGGAACATCATGGGAAAATGTTCTTTTACCACTAACACATGATTTAATCCCACTTTCTAAGTTATCACCACTATAAATACTATTGTATAATTAAGTTTCAATTTGTGACTGACAAAGTGATTTAGTGAGTTTAACTAAGTAAAGTGTCAGTGCCTTCATTCTCTCATAAAAGTCATTTGTTCTTTGCCTTCTTACTCTAATTCCACTAAGATATTATTGATCATTGTAATTTTGGTTTTTGGGGTAAGGGGACTTTGAGTGAAGTTCTGTAAGAGAGAAGCTTTGAGTGAAGCGAGTTAAAGTTAGAAAACTTCAAGTGAAGTTGAGAGGAATAGCTGTTAAGGGAACAGTTGTTCAGGAACTTGAGTTCAGGAACTTGAGTTTAGGAACTCAAGGTGTGGCCCGTGAGTAGAATTAGGTTGTAACAAAGTTGTTTGGCCTAATTAGTGGATGTGTTGAGTTTAAAATCCCTAGTGGTCGAGGTTGTTTCTTCTCGTTGGGCCCAAGAAGTTTTTTCCTCGTAAAAATCCCTTGTGTTCCTTTAGCTTGTTTCTTTGTTTAAAGTTTATAATTCGGTAAAAAGTTACGTTTATTTCCACAAATACAATTCACCCCCCCTCTTGTATTGTTCCTAGTGAAATAACAATTGGTACCAGAGCTAGAACTCACGAAAAATAGGAAACCCTATTGAGAAAAAGATTCAAGGAACAATGAATACCACCGAGAAACTTGAGGAAGGTTACTCTACGCAAAGGCCTCCTATGTTCAATGGGAAGTTCTATTCCTACTGGAAGAACATAATGGAGATTTTCATCAAGGCCGAAAACTACCAGGTATGGAGATTCATTGAAGTTGGTGATTTTGAGGTCACAACTACTAATAACAAAAATGAGGTAATTCCTAAACCCTTCTCTGAATATGACAAAGCTGATTTTGAAAAAATGGAAGTGAATGTTATGGCTGTTAAACTGTTGCATTGTCGACTTGAACACAATAGGATCATGGGATGTAAATCCGCAAAGCAAATATGGGATTTACTTGAAGTAACCCATGAAGGAACTAATGAAGTCATGAGGTCTAAAATTGATTTACTAATGAATCAATATGAACTGTTCTCCATGAAAGCTAAGGAAAGCATACAAGAGATGTTTACTCGTTTTACTAACATTATTAATGAGTTAGATTCTCTTGGTAAGTTTATTTCATCAGAGGAACAGGTCCGAAAAGTTCTTAGGAGTCGTCCTAAGGATAGATGGATGGCTAAGGTCACTGTTTTGCAAGAAACAAAAGACTTCACTAAGTTCAACTTGAAACAGCTTGCTGGATCACTTATGACTCATAAGCTCCACCTTGATACTGGGTATGGTGAAAGCTCTTAGTCAAAGTTCATTGCCCTCAAAGATGGTCATGAAGATGACTCTGACTCTGACTCAGAAGAAGAGGAAGCAGCGCTCATGGTCTGAAAATTTCGAAAGATGTATAGGAACATGAAGAATGGGAACTTCAAAGGTAAAACTAAAAATTTTTTTAACAAGGCTGCTTGTCATAAATGTGGTAGTGCAGATCACTTCATCAAAGAATGTCCACTTTGGGAAAATGACAAGACCAAAGAAAGGAACAAGGAACGCTTCACTGAAAGGAAGAAGGAAACTAAAGTACCTTTCTCTAAAGCGAATGTCCCAAAGGCTATGATAGCAGCTTGGGGAGATTCAGAGACTAAAGAGGAAGAGGAACAACAAACTGAAGAAACTGCAAATCTTTGCCTCATGGCAAACACTGACATAAAAGAAGATGAAGAAAATGTTGAGGTAAGCCAACATATACTTGAATCAGACTTAGACGGAAAAACTAGGACTGAAATTTATGATCTTCTTTATGATGCAATTCTTGAATGTAGAGATGAACGTGAAAAATGTGAACAAACTGAACAAGCTGTTAAAGTTTGTAAAGAACATATATAATGGCATAATAAAATGAGAACGGATGTTGAATGTAGGTTCTTTGATTTATTTGATAAGAACTTAAAAATCAAGGAATTATATGAGAGTGTGAAGAATGAATATTATCTAATCAATTTAGAAACTTCACACTTAAAGGAATTTGTCCCTGTTCTAAGTTCCTTTGATATTAGATTAACTCCCTTGAAAGGTTACAGATCTGAAATCGAAAATTTGAATAAAGAGAAAATTGTTTTAAAGGAACAGATCTGTAATCTCAAGAAGGAACTTGTTGTTGCAAGGAACAGAGGTAAAGTGATGGTTGTTCCTAAGTGGATTGAGAGACTACAGACTAAAAGAAAAGAAGGTCTTGGTTTTGAAAACCACAAGAAGAGGAACAAGCCTAAGAAATATGTTGACCTACCTAGTGACAAAATTTATATGTACTGTGGAAAGATAGGTCATTACATAACTCAATGTCAACTAAGAACTGGAATGATTGGCAAGAATGTGAATTTAAGCAACATGAAATGGATTGCTAAAACAAATGCTAGTCAAGAACATGAACCCACGAAACAAGGAGTTCCTACAACTAACAACTAGTTGATTTTTGCAGGTTGAAGTGATGGGGAACAACACTTGGTATCTTGATAGTGGTTGTTCTAAGCATATGACAGGAGACAAATCTAAGTTTCTCTCACTCTCAATCTATGAAGGTGGAAGTGCGACTTTTGGTGACAATAAGAAAGGTAACATAGTTGCCATGGGTAAGGTTGGTAAGTCAACATCACATTAATTCCATTGATAATGTGTTTCTAGTTGAAGGTTTAAAGCATAATCTTTTAAATATTTCCCAATTCTGTGACAATGGAAATGTTGTTAAATTTAATAGTGAAAAATGCTTGATTGTTAATATTAACTCTAAGAATGTTATCTTGGAAGGAACAAGGAAAGGGAACACATATATTGTGGATCTTGATCTTGTTCCTAAAACCAACTTGACATATCTTAGTGTTATTGAAGATGATCCACTCTTATGGCATAAGCGTCTAAGACATGCTAGCTTTTCATTACTTGACAAACTTCGATCAAAAGATCTTGTTTTGGGATTACCATCTATAAAATTTCATATTGATCGAGTTTGTGATGCATGTGCCAAAGGGAAGCATATTAGATCCTCTTTCAAATCTAAAACTATTGTGAGCACCACAAAGCCATTGGAATTAATTCACATGGATTTGTGTGGCCCCATGAGAATTCAAAGTAAAAGTGGTAAGAGGTATGTGCTAGTTATTGTCGATGACTACTCAAGATACACTTGGGTTATTTTTCTCTCTAGCAAGGATGAGACTTATGATGAGTTCCTTGTTTTTGCAAAGAGAGTTCAAATTTGAGTGGTCACAAATTGATGCATATTAGATCCGATCATGGTAAAGAATTTGAAAACTATAAATTTGATGACTTAAGCAGAGACCATGGCCTGGATCACATTTTTTCTGCCCCTAGGACACCACAACAAAATGGGGTTGTAGAAAGGAAAAATAGAACCTTGGAAGAAATGGCTAGAACTATGCTAATTGCTAGTAAACTTCCAAGGAACTAACTTTTGGTCTGAGGCTATTAATAATGCTTGTCACATAATAAATCGTGCCATGATGAGACCTATAATTAAGAAAACTCCTTATGAGCTTTATTTTGGTAAAAAACCCAATATTACACATTTCAGAACATTTGGTTGTAAATGTTTTGTTCATAATAATGGGAAAGAAAATCTTGAAAAATTTGATGTAAGGAGTGATGAAGCAATATTTCTAGGATATTCATCACATAGTAAGGCTTATAGAGTTTACAATAAAAGAACTATGTGTATTGAAGAAAGTGTACATATAATCTTTGATGAATCGGAAAATTTTAATCCAAGCAAGCAGGTTGATGACTTTGAAATTGGCTTGGTTAGACCTAATGAAAAAGATGCAGATTCAATTGAGGAAGAAGAAGTAAAAGAGGAAAGGAACGAAGAAGATGAAAACTTTGATAACAAAGTTATTATTGTTCCTCAAATTGAGGGAGTTGTTCATGTTCCTACTAAGAACGAAAATGTTGAATGAACTGATTCAACAATTGCTGAAAGAGGAATAAATGAACAAGGCTCCTCATCATCTCATGAAACTCAAGAGGAACAACCTGTTCCTACAAGGGAATTTCAACCAAAACCTTGGAGACATCAAAAATCACATCCAGTGGAACTCATAATAAGTGACATATCCAAAGGTAAGCAAACTAGATCTCAGTTAAGGAATTTTTGTGCATTTCATGCGTTCTTATCAATGATGGAACCAAGAAATCATGAAGAAGCTCTAACTGATTCTGATTGGATAACTGCTATGCAAGATGAGTTAAATGAGTTTGAAAAAAATAAGGTATGGCATCTAGTTCCCTCTTCTAAATAACAAAAAGTGATTGGCTTAAAATGGGTGTTTAGAAATAAACTAGATGAATATGGAACAGTTGTAAGGAACAAAGCTAGACTTGTAGTAAAAAGTTATAATCAACAAGAAGGAATTGACTATGAAGAAACCTTTGCTCTTGTTGCTAGACTTGAGGCCATTAGAATACTAATTGCATTTGCTGCATATATGGGATTTAAATTGTATCAAATAGGTGTCAAATGTGCGTTTCTTAATGGCTATTTAAATGGAGATGTATATGTTGAACAACCCCCTAGATTTGAAAGTAATGATCTCCCAAACCATGTCTACAAGCTTGACAAGGCTCTTTATGGGTTAAAGCAAGCGCCTAGGTCATGGTATGAGAGATTATCTAAGTTCCTTTTAGAAAACAACTTTACAAGAGGAAAAGTAGATAAAACTTTGTCTCTAAAATCGAAAGGAACTGATATACTTCTTGTTCAAATATATGTTGATGACATTATTTTTAGCGCAACTAATGAATCATTATGCAAAGAATTTTCAAACCTTATGAGTAATGAATTTGAGATGAGTATGATGGGTGAGTTAAATTTCTTTCTTGGGTTACAAATTAAGCAAACAGAAAAAGAAATAATCATTCACCAACAAAAATACATAGAGGAACTGTTAAAGAAATATGGCCTCGAAAATTCAAAGATAAATCACACTCTTATGGGAACTTCAACTAGATTAGATGAAGATTCCATAGGAACAAGTGTTGATCAAACAAAATATAGAGGTATGATTGGTTCTCTTTTGTATCTAACTGCTAGTCGTTGAGACATAGCTTTTAGTGTTGGTTTGTGTGCTAGATTTCAAGCAAATTCCAAGGAGTCTCATCTAACGGCGAAGAAAGAGAATTCTTAGATATCTCAAAGGAACAGATGATCGGACTCTTCTATCCAAGAAGTGACACATTTGAGTTAAGAGAATATGCTGATGCTGACTATGCTGGATATCTTGTAAATAGGAAAAGCACGTCAGGTATGGTGCAATTTCTCAGTCATAGTTTAGTTTCTTGGAGCACTAAGAAACAAAACACAGTTGCTTTATCCACTGCTGAAGCAGAATATGTAGCTGTTGCTGCCTGTTGCTCTCAAATGCTTTGGATAAAACAACAACTTTGTGACTATGGAATAATCTTTAATTGTGTTCCTATTTATTGTCATAATACAAGTGCCATTAGTATTTCAAAAGATCCAGTGCATCATTCAAGAGTTAAGTATATACATATCAGACATCACTTTCTAAAAGAAAATGTTGAAAAAGGTTTGCTTAAACTTGAGTTTTATCAAAATGAAAATCAGATAGCTGATATATTAACCAAGCCTCTACAAAGAGATAGATATGAAAATTTAAGGCTTGAGTTTGGTTTAATAAAACTTAAGTAATTGTTCCTATTCCAATCCCCCATGTCTGAATTGATTTGACTTACTCTATGTGATATAAAGTGACTGTGATTAATTGCCTAATACCATTGCAAATTAAGATGTTCAAAACATAAACATAGATTCAAAGGAATAAAGCTACTCACAAATGTCACATAATACTCCCCTTATTGTTCCTAAGTGATAGAAACATGCATGATTTGAAGAATGTTGATATTTAGCATAAGTTGTTCCTATAGCACAAGTTCCGTATTTTTTCTTTTCTTTCCATAAATTAAAAAGTCCATAAAAATCAAAAATTCCAAAAATCCCAAAAATATAGGAATCAGATTTATCAAGTCTTGATTTCCTTTTTATCTTTTCTTTTATTTTATTTTTATCTTTTTAACTTTACACGTGTAACTCTTCATTTACTGTTACATGCATCTTCTTTCTTTTTCCTTCTTCCCTTCCAAAACCGTGTTCCTTAAACGCTTCAACTTCACCATTGTTCATCTCCTTCACACCTCTTCGCACCACATAAAACCTTAATTTCTTTTCACCAAATGGCAAAAACCTCTCTCAATTCACCTTTTCCAAAAGCAAAAACTCCCAAAACCTCTCAAATGGAAAACCCCTTGTCTCCATCCAAAACCCTAGAAGTCGAAAATTCTCAAAAAACAAAGATGGCGGTAGAAGAGCAAAAATTAGAGTCACCAAGGAGAAGTGTGAGAAGAAGAAAATTGATTGGGGAAGATGATGAGAAGAAACCCCAGAATCAGTTGAGGGGGAAGAAGAAGCTACGCTTGTTCCTTTCAAAGGAACTGTTGCTTCTTCCTCCAAGAAAAGAGTGGATTGAAGTGATTCGAGGTATGTATTAGGATTCTGTGTAGATCTAGAATGGGCCAAGAAAGTAAAATTCATCGAGTTAACTGATATTCTAAAGGAACGAGGGTATGGAACACCCGTTTTGAAACCGCTTATAACAATGCCTTAGTTCCTTTAGTTATGGATGAGTTTTGTGCAAACTTCATCAATACTGATGGAGTATGTACTACTGAATTAGGGGGAAGAAAATCAAATTTTCCCAAGAAACTTTAGGAAAAATATGGGAAGTTCCATGCAAAGGAACTGATCTGTATTTTAAGTGAAAAGGAACTGTTTCCTTTTCCAATTTCTCCCGAGGATGATATTGTTGAATCTTTTGGGGAACGGGCGGCCAAACTAAGATCAACCGTAATCTTCTCTCCCCGGTACACAAAATCTTGTTTAATCTTGTTTGGAGAGCACTCATTCCTCGAACTGAAAAAAGGAATGAAGTGGGTCTCCTAGATATGTGTTACATGTTTTACCTTGACCACCACATCTAAATCAACTTTCCCTCTCTGTTTATCCAACACCTTACTATTGTATAGAGAATCATTGTGTTATTGGCTATGGTGCTTTGATCACCTCTCTTCATTCTTACTTCAAAGTCAAGACCACTAGTTGGCCTACCTTGGGAATTAAACAAGGTAATATATTGAATAAAAAGACTTTGTATGGCTTGGACCTCTCTGTCCAAGAAGGGATTTTGACACAAGGGAGGATTGTTTCTACTTCCTCACATAAGAGAAAACTGCCTAAGACAGTAGAAGAGGAACAAGTAGAAGTAATTCTGGAGGAACAAGTTCCTGCCCCTACTGAACCAAAGGAACAACCACCCAAGAGGCGCAAAACTGTTGCCAAAAAGCCTACCCCTGTTGTTCCTAAAAGCGTTAGGCAAAGTTCTAGATTGCGAATTACCAAAACTGCATCTGTTCCTTCAAATGAGGACTCTCCTTTAGTCCTATCTGATGAAGAGGAAGTGCCGAAAAACTCACCCAAGGAACCCAGTCCCCCATCTTCACAAAAAAGACCGATTACCCTAAACACCATCCCTTTCATTTCTCCCTCCTCCTTCACTGTTCCTTCCAGTTATGAACAGATGAAGGTTGCAATGATAGAACTAAATCCTTTCTCCTCTACATCCACTGACCTTCCACCATAACCTCCATTTCTTCCTTCTCTTTACACCACCACTTCACCTTCTATTCCTCTCATAGGAACAGCTGGACCATCCCAAGCCAACACCCCAGTTCCTCCACCCAAACCACCTACTGACTTTGGTTCAAAAGGGAAAGGAACAAGTTCCTTCGAATGATTTTGGTTGGGTAAATGAAGTGTGTCTCCCTGCTCAGCATATGATCAAGTTCTACAATCACCTACACTGGACTTTGGATGATAAAACTGACAAGATGATGGGTCTAATGAAAGTCCTTAGTGATACGGTGATTGAACATTAACATTTTGAAGCAGCAACTTGATGGGCATCATGGAGAGGTTATGAAGAAGTTGGAGGAAGTGGTTGAAAAAGAAGTAGTAGAGGGACACAACTCCCCTTTCCTTCCTAACGTCTAGTTCTTGTTTCTCTTAAAGGAACAGGGAACTCTTAGCTTTGTTTCTTTTCTTTTATTTTCCTCCTATTTATCTTTTGTACTTTAATGGAACAACTGCTATCAATACAATGATTTTTGCTATAATTGTCTTAGTTTGTGATTTGTTTGTATAATTTCTTACTTGGAATGGCTAGTATTATGTGATTGATGTTTGAGCAAGTCTAACTTTTGAAATTCCTCACTTAACCATTTTTTTTTTGTGCTTGTTAATGGTCTAAAGGTCTTGTAACTATCAGTCTTCCCAAAATCACCACGATTTTGATCTTTTTGACGATGACAAAGGGGGGAAAAGATACCAGGAACAAACTAAAGTTGAAAAATTGAAAAATGAATAATTTAAATCCTTAATTTGCCTTAATAAAATTATATAACTTATTATTTTATCTTTTTCATTCTCTTATGTTATTTGTTGTTTTCCTTAGTTTGTAACTTTGTTGTCTTCATCAAAAAGGGGGAAATTGTTGAACCCTAGTTTTGATGATGACAAAGGAACACAGATGCAAACTAAGTATTGAACTAACAAGTTGTTAAGTGAATGAATTTTACAAGGTATTAATGAAAGGAGCAAAGAGAATACTAAGTCAAAGAAGAAATCAAGTTGGATTTTGAAGACTAAGTGAAGATGCTCAAAGAGTTGGTACTGGAGAAGCATTGGAGCAAGAAGACCAAAGCGAGGCTTTTTATTTCTAGTTCCAATGTAAAGGAACGAGTAAGAATGGTAAGGAACTGTGGCAATTTAAAATGAGAATGAGTGTTTGTTCCTTTGTAAGGAACAGACGAACTGGCACTGTCATATTAAGTAAAATGAACTAACTATTAAAAGGAACTTAAACATCGGATGAAGCAGTACAACGGTTAATAATGTCGTTCGAGTGATTTATGCCTAGATTCTAGGAAACCGTTTTATTTAAGTAAAAAAATCTGATTTTAAGGAAAATCTTTTTAAGAAAAAGATTTTATAAGATAATAAATATCCTTTTTGGTTTTATGGAAAATATTTTAAAGATAATATTTTTGGTAAAAGAATTTTATTTTGGTGTTATTAATTAATATACTTTTTAATTAAATCATATTTTTGAATTACTGCTTTAGTGGTTGCTAAAATTAAGGGAGCGGTAACATTTCTATCTCCCACGTTTAACAGAGATCATGGAGATCATGGGTGTAAAAAGGAACGTGTTCCTCTGGTTGAGGAACAACATGTGAAAATGTTCTTTTACCACTAACACATGATTTAATCCCACGTTCTAAGTTATCACCACTATAAATACTATTGTCTAATTAAGTTTCAATTTGTGACTGACAAAGTGATTTAGTGAGTTTAACTAAGTAAAATGCCAGTGCCTTCATTCTCTCATAAAAGCCATTTGTTCTTTGCCTTCTTACTCTAATTCCACTAAGCTATTATTGATCATTGTAATTTTGGTTTTTGGGGTAAGGGGACTTTGAGTGAAGTTCTGTAAGAGAGAAGCTTTGAGTGAAGCGAGTTAAAGTGAGAAAACTTCAAGTGAAGTTGAGAGGAATAGCTGTTAAGGGAACAGTTGTTCAGGAACTTGAGTTTAGGAACTCAAGGTGTGGCCCGTGAGTAGAATTAGGTTGTAACAAAGTTGTTTGGCCTAATTAGTGGATGTGTTGAGTTTAAAATCCCTAGTGGTCGAGGTTGTTTCTTCTTGTTGGGCCCAAGAAGTTTTTCCTCGTAAAAATCCCTTGTGTTCCTTTAGCTTGTTTCTTTGTTTAAAGTTTATAATTCCGCAAAAAGTTATGTTTATTTCTACAAATACAATTCACCCCCCCCTCTTGTATTGTTCCTAGTGAAATAACAGGAGGTTTGTAAAGGGAGACATAGATTACCTTGAAATGGGTAATAACCGAATCCTTCTCCGCTTTGCAAACCCCCAAGATTTATCTACGGTATGGAATGAGCGTCCCCGGCATATCCAGGGGTGATTTGTTTGTAATCTACCCTTAGAAACCATCATTTGATCCCTATTTGGAAGAGATTAAATGGGTGGATCTTTGGGTTAGAGTCCCTAGACTCCCAACCGAGCTAATGAACTTTGATTCTATAGCTAACTTATTTCTTTGCAAATGATATTGGTGCTTTGATTAAATTGGACCAAAGGTCCCCGTTAAGGAACAAAATCAGATTTGCAAGGGCTTGTATAAGGGTGGATATACAAGGACCCTTGCTTGAGTTTCTTTGAGGTAAGTCGTAGTGGTGATTTAGTTCATGGTTATGTTGTGTGGTATGAAGACTTCTCGTCTGGATGTTCTTTTTGTGGTGATGTTGTGCATTTGATTGATAGTTGTCCTCTTCTTAACACTCCTAAGAAAATTATCACTGTGAAGCTTGTGAAGAATCCTAAGCAAAAAAGTCTATACCAAGCTTTAGCTAAGGTTGTAGGACAAGCTTTGCATGATACCAATGCTGAGCAAGCACAAGTGGTACATGCACAGTCCAAACACCTTGGCAAAAAAGCTCCCAGTTCTGTCCCATTCAAGAAAAGGTTCAATTCTTCTGGTAAAGGTATTCTGGCTGGCCCTCATGCGAAGGGAATTGTGATTGAAGAACCTTCTTCCAAGATTCCTTCTACTGGTAAGAAAAGTGTCCTTGATTCAGTTCCTGCAAATGGGAAAGGAAAGGGGAAGCTTATTATAGCTTCTCCTCTTTTTTCTTCTGACTCCTCTAGTGATGATGAAGATAATGCAACTCCTCTGGTCTCCCCTCCTGTTGAGCCCCTGGTGAATGAAAGTGCTCCTGGTAAGGTTACTCTGGTGCCCCCTACTTCTTCAATCCCTTTTGAAGTATACTCAACTAAAGAGCTTTTTTATTCTAACCAATACCTGCCTTTGAACTGTGTTGTGGATCAGTTTTATCTTATTGATGATAATGATGAGTATGATGATGTTGCCTTGACTGTTGTGAATGATCCTAGTGATCAGATGGAGGAGTTTAACTGTAACACCACGGATTTTCGCTCATAATTTATTCGAGTTATTTTCCCTTAATTATTATTTTCCGTTAAAATTATAATATTTTACTTCTTAAAAATATTATATCTTATATTATTTGTTTTTCAACTTTTAAAATGTTATATTTATAAAATTTATTTGATTACAAATTATATATTTTTCTAGTATTTAAATTTCGTGTTTTAGCTATGCATTTTGTTTTATCGCTTCAATCGCGCGTTGGACCGTCGTAACAACTTTTTGGACATGGAGTTTGGGTCCTAAAAGAGCTGCCCAAAAATCAGATATTTTGATGGATAAAGAAGTAGCTTTTGGAGTTTGTAACCCCTTTGTAACCCCCTCACCTTAATGCTATTCAACTCCCATGTTTTTAGCTATTGTAACCCCCCCCATTTACATCTTTTTTATATTCTCTTAATGCTGTTTTTATGGACAGTAAGAACCACACCATAACCCCCATTATATTCGGCCATTTCAAGAGGGGAAGAGAAGACAAAAAGAAGAGAAAAGTTCATCCCGGATTTTCCTGCCACACCTTCACGAAAATGACCATATCTGGAGATCTAACCGTTGGATTGTCCTGAAATTTGGACAGCATGTTGAGAACATCTGGGCCTTTCTTTTACCAGAGCGATTTGGTATCCGAGCTTCAGATAGTCGAGAATCGTGGTCGGAACAGAACAGTACATAATGAAAATGCTAGCAATTGGAGGTCTTCAAAGGTAACTAACGGCGACCATAGATCGATTAGTATTAGCATAGGAATTATACTAGTTTTAATAGTTGGGTTACTGGGTTTTTAGTATCATAATAGGTTGGGTAAAAATTAGCTTATTATGATTGGGATTAAGTATTTTGTCTATGTTGTAGTATGATATACATTTTTGGGTGATTTTTAGTACTACCTCCGTCCCAGAATAGTCCGAACACTTTCCTTTTATATTTGTCCCAAATTAGTTTGAACACTTCTTTTTTTGGCATGGTCCCACCATTAATATATTATTTCTTTTACACATTTTTGGCCCACACTTTACCTTTTATCAATAAAAAGTTACCCAACTTTCTCTCTCCTCTAATAAAAAATACCCCACCAACTCCTATCACATCTACTTTTTAAATAAAATAACATTTGATAACTACACTACAACATATCACCTTAAACTACGTGTCCCAATAAGTGTTCAGATCTTTCTGGGACGGAGGGAGTATCATGTTTAATATTAGAAATTATGTTAGTATATGAGCATGAAGTTATAGTTTGTAAGACATGTATAATTGTTATTTTGGGTGAAGTGTTGGGATTTTGGATGGTTTTGTTTTACAACTTTGCTACTGTTGGACAAAAATGTTTAAGTTGAGTATGAAGTGATTATGGCACTACTTGGTTGTTGACCTGCTCTCATGTACTTGTTCCATGCGTGTAGTTGCTTGTTGTTTTGCATAATATAGGTATTGCTCTTCATGGATTTTGTTGTAGTTATGATTAGTTTAATTTGTTTTTGGTTTGGTTTTGTTAAGCTGCATTACTTAATGATATGAAATACTTGTTGTTGGTTGTTATCATGCGTTTATATTGGGCTTGGTTGGATTGTTTTTTTTGTTCACTTATATATAATTGATAGTGTAAGGTGGTGGCTTTATCAAGTCCTTGGTTGTTTTTAGTTTGAGTATTGTATTATGTACTGTTTGAGATGTGAGCATGGGAAAGTGTTGTGAATATGTTTCCACGTTATGATAAGTACTTCTATAATTTTCTCTTTCTTGATGAGTTAACTTATATATTTTGAAGATGGTATTGTTAACATAAAGATTATTGTTTTGGAGAAATTGTGAAGTTGTTTTGAATTGGAATTGATGGGTTGAGTCCCTAAAATTCCTGCAGTTTGATGTAAATAGAATTGATGGGTTGAGTCCCTGAAATTCTTGCAGTTTGGAATTGATGGGTTAACGCCCTAAATTCTTGCGGTTTGATGTAAGACCTTGAATGGCATTCTGCGAGACGATGAAATTATATTATTTATTATTTATTTTTGTTTGAGGATGATGACTAGTGAGACGGCATTGTCTCCCTAGGAATGAACGATCACTATGTGCGAGCGGGGTACATAGTTTATGCTTACGTCTGCGAGCGGGGGTATGTAGGTCCGTCTTGGTTATTAGTTGTCGTCTGAGAGGTCGAGAAGTACTGAGCAGGGTACTATCTCGCATCAGGGTGTGGCCATACTAGACATAGGCGAGCAGGGTCCTAGTATTATAACCAAATAGGAACAGTGGGTTGCGATCCACTTACATTCAGTTCCTCCTCAAACGTGTTAAGAAGATTATTTTGGAGACGTTATCATTATCATTTATATCGTTCATGTTATTATTTTTTGATGATTTATATTGTTAATCCTTGAGTTTATTTGTATATTTATTAGTCCATTTGTTTATTCTGCTATCTTTACCCTATTTATCTTTAGCACGTTGTATTGTCATTGTTGTATGTATTTATCTGAAGCTTGTTTGCGAGATATTAATATACGACTTGACTGTTAAGGCTTTTATAGTTCTTATGTGGATCCTAATTGAGCTGGGAGAGCTGTTAGTTACTCCCCACTGATTGTGGATGTTTGTTGATATATTTTGCAGGTGACTATTTCGTGTTATGGGAAATGAGAGAAAGGCTATTTAGGATTTTTGTTTGAGACGTTTTATTTCATTTATAGTTACTACATTGAGTTTATGAGGTTGGTTTGCCTCTTTATGGATATTTTGGATTATTTTAATTAGGTTTTATTTTTTTATTTAGTTTAATTTTAACCTTTGATTAAAATGACATTTACGTCAGGCGATATTTCCGCTATCGCCATTTCTTTAATAAAATGTTCTATTTTGTTTATATTATGTTTATAAAAGGACGGAGTGTTACATTAACTCCCTGGCAGAAAACTCCTTCCACTCTCTAAACTCTGATAACTCAATCATTCATCACATTGAGAAGTTGGGTATGGACCCAGCCCTTCCAGTTGAGCTGTCATCTCAGACGGGCTCGGCAAAGAGGAGGGTTGAAGACATGGAGGAGGATGATGCATCCTCCACTCTGAAGAGGAAAAGAGTTTAAATCAGCCCCCCTGTTAGTCAAATGCTTCTTTTTGTAATGTGTTATAAATAATTTAATGTTTGCCTTTTGGAACATTAGGGGATGTCGTAGAAAAAATGCATTAGCAGAGGTCAAGGATTTTTGTGACACTAGTGGTGTCAAAGTTTGTATGTTATGTGAAGTCAAATCTCAAACTCCTCCCTCTCAAATCTGTATTAGGAAATGTGGGTTCCATAATTATGATTTCATCCCCACTGTTGGCTTTTCAGGGGGATTATGGCTTATGTGGAAGAATTGCAATATAAATCCATATAGTTTAAATGTTGTTGCTAAAACTCAAAGGTTTATTGCTTGTGATATCAATTTTCTAAATATTCAATTCTCTTTTATTGCCATCTTTATTTACGCCCCAGCCCAAACTTCTCATAAATCTGAGTTTTAGGAGGAGTTGATAAATTATGTTTCTAGCTTATCTTCTCCATTTATTTTTTTGGGGGATTTCAATGAAATAAGTAATCCCCAAGATAAGAGTGGTGGGGCTCCTTTCAGTATTAATAGAGTTAAAATCATGAATCATGTTTTTAATAGTGTTAATTGTGTTGAAATGCCGTTTAATGGCCCAAGATTTACTTGGAGGAAAACTCTAGTAAGTAATGACAATTTATATTAGAGGCTTGATAAGGGAGTTGTAAGTTTAGATTGGTTAGCCCAATTCCCTGAAGCCTACCTAAAACACCATATTTTTTCTTCATCAAACCATTGCCAAATAGCTTTAAATTTTTTGCAAAATTAAAGCAACCCCCCCCGCTTTGAAAAAATATGGTGTTCTAGGAAAGATTTTGACAACTTAGTTAAAAAAACTTGGTGTACTCAATTCATTGGGTCTAACATGTTTTGCCTGGTAAGTAAGTGTAAAGCTCCAAAAGTTAAGGCAAAGATGTGGAACCAAACCCAATTTGGTTACATTTTTCGCCAATTGAGAACAGTAGAAGCTCAATTTTTGGTGTTACAACAGAAAATTCTTGTTGATGCTACACTAATAACTCTTCAAGATAAGCAACATAATTTACTTAGGAAAAGAATGAAGTTGTTATATTTTTCGGAGGATTATTGGAAACAGAAAAGCAAAACGTCCTTCCTTACCCAGGGAGACGCAAACACTAAGTATTACCATGCGCATGCTTCCATAAGACGTAGTAGAAATCAGATTAGAGAGTTTGTTACTACGTCTCAAGAAAATATTACTAGTCCAATATTGATAGCTAAAGAAATTACAAAGGAATTTAGACAACGTTTTATTTCTAACCCTGCTTGTTCCTTTGAGGACTCGGAATTTAATCTTTTATCCCCAATTATCTCCGATGAAGATAACCTCTTCTTGACTAGTGAGGTAAGTGGAGAAGAAATTAAAATCGCACTTTTTGATCTTGCACCAGATAAATCCCCAGGGCCGGATGGTTTTCCTCCTTTTTTCTTCCAAAAATACTTGACCCTAGTTGGAAATTCAGTTGTCCGAGCTATTAAAGTTTTTTTTCACTCGGGCAATATTCTCAAAGAAATTAACCACACTTTCTTAGCTCTCATTCCTAAAATAGAAAATCTGACTAGTGCTAATCATTTCCGTCCTATAAGTTTATGCTCCATAATTTATAAAATAAATTCCAAATTGATCACAAATCGCCTAAAAACTGTTTTGGGGAAAATTACCCATCCCCTACAAGGTGCCTTTGTTCCAGAAAGACTAATCCAGGACAATATTTAAATTGCCCTAGAAGTCTTTCATTCATTTAAAAAAAAAACTGGGAAAGAGGGTTGGATTGCCATTAAATTAGACATGGAAAAAGTTTATGACCGTTTGGAGTGGAAGTACATTCTTTCTACTCTTAAAAAGTTGGGCTTTTGTTAAAAATGGGTGAGTTGGATTAACAGCTGTATTTCTTCTACCTCCTTTTCGGTGTTAGTTAATGGCATCCCTGGTGACAGGTATTTTCCATCTAGAGGAATAAGACAAAGAGATCCTTTATCTCCGTATTTTTTTATTTTCTATGCTGAGTTATTGGCTAGGGAAATTTCGGCTGCTAGTGTGTCAAAAGAGAAACGGATAGGGATTTCTATTGGCCATTCTGGTGTGAGAATTCCTTTATTAACATGTGCAGATGACACAATGATGTTTGCCAAAGCCAATGACAATAGCTGTAAACATATAAAGGAGATTCTTGACAAGTAATGCGCTATGTCAGGACAACTTGTGAACTTTAATAAATCGGCTTTTCAAGTCACAAGGAATGTTTCTTGTCAGATAAAGGTAAATTTTAGTACAATTCTAGCTATGACGTAATCCTCTTCTTTGAGGGACTACTTAGGGTGTCCTATTATTGATTCCCGGGTTACAAAAGAAACTTTCGATTCAGTCCTTTCCGAAACTATTAACCAATTGCCAAAATGGAAGGCTAATTCTCTTTCTTAAGCAGGTCGGTCTATTTTAATCCAAGCCAACTTGGCTTCTAAAGCCAACTTTCAAATGCAAAGTTTTTCTCTCCCTAAACCTATTCTTTCTAACTTAGACAAAACTTATCGTAATTTTTTTTGGAATAAGGATCCTAACAGTAAAAGCGCGAACCTTATTAGCTGGGATAGAATTTGCAAACCTAAAGATAAAGGGGGGCTCGGGTTTCGCAAGACTGAGCCTCATAATATGGCTCTTCAAATAAAATTGCTTTGGAAACTGGTTAAAGATCATCCTAGTTTGTGGGTTGATCTAGCTAAGAAAAAATATTGTAAGAATAAAAATATTCTCACTCATCAAGTCTCTAAAGTAGCTTCTTGGCACTGGAAAAGTCTAATGTGCCTTCGAGGGATCTTTGCTAAAGGCCTGCGATGGCGCTTTGGCGATGGAAGGAAAATTAATTTTTGGATGGACAATTGGGTGTTTCCTTACCCCCTTAGCAATGTCTTACATATAGACAATTTGTCTTGCACTTTGATGGTGGCTGATGTGATTAATTCAGATCACTCTTGGAATCGTTCGAAACTTTGCTCTCTAGTCCCTCCCCATATTGTTGATATTATATTTGCTCTATGTATATATATTCCTACGTCTGGGCGTGAAGATGATCTTATTTGGGGTCTCTCCCCTGACGGTGAGTACTCTGTTAAGTCGGAGGCTCGTTTGATCCAAGGAGATTATAATTATCATAAAGAGGATGTGGATTTCAAGTGGATATGGAAGTTAGACGTCCCTCCCAAAATTAAAATTTTTTTATGGAAAGCTTGTAATGATGCAAAAACTAGACTGGAAAAAAGCCATGTTTTTCTTCCTCAGCAATGTGAGTTTTGTAATTTTCACTCTGAGTCTGCTACTCATCTCTTCTTTGAATGCCCGTTCACTTTAGATATTATGCAGAGTTTAAATGGGGACTTCAATTGGCGTTTGTTGCCTCATAATTGTGTCTTGGATCATTTGTCCTTTCGCAAGACTTTGAATCTTTGCCTGAAGGAATCTTCTATGGAGCAAATTCCAGCCTTTGCCTTTATTTTGTGGTTTGTGTGGTTTTTTACAAACAAACTAATTTTTAATAATGAGTCTACTTCCTTTAGAAAAGCTAGTGTGTTAGTCTTCAACTTTGCTACTAGCTGGACTAAAGCAAAGCAAGGGGGTGTGCGAAGTCCAGCGCTCCCCCTCCTAGTGTGGAGCATCAATCTTCTTCTAGGATCAGGGCTGGGAAGAACCTTATTTGGGTTCCCCCTCTGGCCTCGTGTATTAAATTAAATTTTGATGGGTCGAAACTTTCGAACGGTAATGCCGCTTGTGGGTTTGTTATAAGAGATGTTAACGGGAGTGTTCTTCTTGCAGGTGCAAAAAATTTAGGTTCTTCTGCGTCTATTTTGCAAGCTGAAGCTTGGGGTCTAATTGAAGGATTAAAGGGAGCCTCTTCGCTCAGTATTAATAACTTGCTTGTGGAAGGGGATAATTTAGCTATTGTTAATGCGGTTAAAAAGATCTAGAATACTCCATGGGAAATTAATAATATGATTTGTGATGCATGGATCATGATGTCTAAGTTCTCTCAGTGCCGGGTTGAGCATTGCTTTCGGGAAGCTAACAAGGCAGTGGATTTTATGGCTAACAAGGGTCATAACTACTCTTCTCTTCTTTATTGGTTTCCTCCTTATTGTATCGATTTTTCCCTTATCATCCGCAAAGATGTTTTAGGTTGGCCCCCGGATTAATTGGGGTCCTTCCTAAGTTTGTTTTCCTTATCAAAAAAAATGACCTTGTTGATAATTTTAGTATAACGTTGGATTAAATTTATGATAGCCTAAGTTATTCTCTTTTTATTTGAGCATTAAGATACAACAGCATGTAATAAGGTTTCCGTAGCATCATGCTCAAAAGTTAAATTGCCACTGTAACATGTCATAATGTTTCCGTAGCATCATGCTCCAAGTAAATTTGCCACTGTTGTTCTTTTGTTAGTAGGATAATAAGGAAGAGTTGTTGTATCATTAAAGTATAACTGGAGAAAGTTCAAAGTATTATTAGATGTAATACTAAGTTGATTTCATGCTATTGTCTTGCGTCAGTGTTTAGTACCATTAATATATATACAAATTTTACATATTCCTAATTGACATCAGTATTATACTATTAGTAGAGTTTCAAGATTTATTTCAATCAAGAGCTAAATTTTATGCCTTTTATATGGCTAGGTTTTATAAGAATTATTATTCTTTTTAGAGGATTCTTTACAAAGGATTTTTATTAGCTATATAATCTTTCATGATCGCAATTATAAAGAGGCAATGGCTTGTTATTTATTAGCAAGAACGATAGCTATTATATTTTACCCATGTACGTACTTTTTGTATAAGTCATGTGGACAAGGTAGTTCCCATCGTCATAGACTCATTAAGGAATACTAAACTTGGGGGTGTGCATACTTTAGGAAAGGTACCTAGGCAAGGAAAGGAGTTTTATTAAAGTTATATACTTTATATTATATAAGTATTACAAGTTTGAATATTTAATAAAGTTTTTAAATTTTAGCATATACATGTACTCAGTATTAACACTGGCACGCTTTTATTTGTTTTGTTTTATGGCTTTGTCCCTGTGATGACCCTATTCTGGCGGGCAGATTTTACAGGTTGATTTGATGCATACTTCGCAAGGGGGGGCTAGTGAGGAATAATACATAGTTTAATAGTTGCTATTTTATTTCCTATTTTCCAGTGTCATAGTTGAACAATAACGTTATATATTACTAAAGAGAAGTTATTTCTATTATTTCCGCTGCATTGTTAAATTAGCAGTTAGTAGTTACTATTTTAGCCTTTAACGTTATCACGTGGCGGTAATACTCTCAATTTTCTCAAAGATTTTATATTAAAATATATTCTTCAAAAAAAGAGAAATTTGGGGGTGTTACAACACATACCATGTGGACCAGGGGCTTTGATAGGATGCATTTGACCCAGCGCCTTTCGAATCTCCTCCTCTAAATACTCAGCTTGAAGCACTTCATTCATCTCTCCTGTTACCCTCTCTTGAAAGTCAGACAAAGCTTGATGAATAAGAGATAGGTCAGAAGATGCAAACAGATCCTGGAAATATTGTACTGCCACCCTACCCACCATTTTGTCCCCCTTATGCACGTTCCCACCCTCATCTTTTATTTGTTTAATGGTATTCTTCTTTTTCCTCCCCGAGGCCCTCTGATGGAAAATTTTAGAATTTCGATCCCCCTTCTCTAGCCACAACAGTTTCGATCTCTGCTTAACTCTCTTCAAGGGATATAAGAACAGCTATATCGCGCAACAATCTGTGCCTTTTCTTCACTTGCTGCACCGATAGCCTCTCCCCTTATTCAACTTTGAAAGCTCCTTCCTCTTCTTCTTCAACTATTTGAACGCGGGACCGAACTTCTCCCTCCCCGACTCCTTCAGACCACCAGCACACAAAGCAATTTTCGACTCCAAAGAATCACCAGCAATCCAAGCACTCTCAATTACCCCCTTACACTCTTCCTCCGTGGCCCAAAATTGTTCAAAGCGAAACGGTTTTGCCCCCAACTGCACACCATCATCTTCACCCCACATCATGAGCTTGATAGGAGAATGATCAGACCACTCTCTCTCCAAGTGCCAAACATGACCCTCCGAAAACAAAGTAACCCAATCCCCAGTAGCTCAAGCACGGTCCAACCTACACTGAATATTCTCCTCCAACTCCCTTCCACTGTCATATGTGAACTCATACCCCGAAAATGGGATATCTTTGAAACCACACACATCCAACGCTCCCCGAAAATTTGTCATTTGCCACTCAGCTCTCTCATTACCCCCCCCCCTTCTCATGTAAGTAAAGAATCTCATTCAAATTCCCCATGCATAGCCACGGTAACACAGATTGAGACGTCGGGTTCTCCAAGAGCTTCCAAGAGAGATGTCTATTTGCAACCTCAGGCCACCCATAGAAACCTGAAAACCTCCACTCCTCATCACCAAGACCCTCCATAACAAATACATCAATATGATGACAAGACATAGACTGCAGCAAAACATTCACATCCTTCCTCCAAAGTAAAGCAAGCCCCCCTGAACTCCCCATAGAGTCCACAGCAAGAAAATGGAAATCACCCAACCTACTCCGAATCCTACTAAACTCCACACTACTCAGCTTATTTTCCGAGAGAAAAACTAGAGATGGGGCCTCTCTCCGAATCAAATCACGGAGACTAATAACTGCAGAGGGATTACCCAACCCTCTACAGATATAACTTAAAATACTCATTGAGCTCGACGGGTCTGCTCAACGACAAACCTCGCCTCACGCCATCCAGATAAGTTCGCATCAACACACATTTTTTTCGCATCAAAACACCCAACCACGTCTTCCCCTCCACCCTCTCTACTTCGCTTCCCACGCTCCCCGACATTCCATCTGTCCTCCTCAACTCCTTCCATGTGATCTCCCTGATCCCTCGCTATTTTCTTCCACTTCCTCCACCCAACAACACCTCCACTACTACTATCACTCTTAGAACATGGCTTAGTTTTAGAAATCTCTCGCATCCAACTCACTCTTGTGACCCCCCACTTCAGTTAGATTACCCGAACCCCTCACCTCCTGGCTCGGCTATGCTGCCCTCACACTCAACTCACCCTCCTCCCTCCACACCACCTCCCTCCCTCCCTCAACAGTCGTGGCCTGCAGTATCTCCCTTCCTTCCTCTCCAACCCCACCAGTTCTTCCCCTCCGCTCCCCTCATTAGCTCCTTCTCCCTCTTGGTTAGTTAGTTGTTCATCAATGAGAGTCTTCTTTACACTCCTCTCACTCTGCCCATCATCATCCAGCTCCTCCCCTTCTCTCACCCAATGAACCTCCGAGTCACTAACATCTTCCTTCATAGCAGGTTTAGGCACGAACAAAACCTTATTACACGCCCGAATATCCTCGACCTCCTCCAAGAACTTTTGCACCCCTTTCCTCGGAGTAGCCCGAAAAGATTTTCCCCACCCCCAATGTTTTCTCTTTCTCATCATCGTCCCCATTGCAGCAATCCTTCTCACTATGTCCTATTACTCCGCAAAGGAAATAGAAAAATGGCAACCACTCATAAGCAAAGGTAACCCTAATCATACGACCATCCCTTCCCTTTATATTGTGAAAGTGACACAAGGGTTTAGTGATATTAAGGATAACCCTAACCATGCGATAATTATCAAGTCTAAGTCCATCATCCTCAATCTCCATCACATCACCTACTTTTGACGCAATAGCTTTGCAAATGACAATTAAATGGCAAGTCTTTAATTCGGACCCAAACGGAGAATGATTTAAAGTTTCCTCCAAAGGTTGATCATGGCCATCGACCTCCTCGAGCACAAGTAATTGGTTATCAAACAACCACGGTCGTCCTGCTAAAACTTTCTCTTTATCCTTCCAGTGAAGAAACTGGAAAATAAATCGATTGGAACCAATCATACGAATCACAATTCTTTTAGTCACTGCCCATGCTTGAATCATGGTTTTTTTTGAAAGCTTCTACGTTAAAATTTCGTTCAGTCACAACTTGTCCCACTAGCAAAAGTGAGACTTGGGCACTGTTATCTTCGTCACATAATTCGCCAGTGTCACAGATTCGGATTCAGCGTCATGAATTTTGAGTTTTTCACATTGTTCAATCAATTCCCCCTCCATAATTGGAAGAAGACAAAACCCCTAGGGTTTGGAGTCGCCTTTCTCTCGAGGAAAAAACACGCCCTTTCTCTCGAGGGAAAAATTCTATTAGTTTTTTTAAAAACAAAAAGGAAAAATCAACTTTTTTTCAATTTCTCCCTTCTCCCTCCTCCCTCTCCTTTAGATCCCTGCCCCTGCCCTACCCTACCACCCATTGACCACCATACCACCCGTCTTCAACCTCCTCCCTGCTCATAAATCATTTCAAAATCCGACAACTCCCACCGGCCTTCATACTCCCTGTAACCTCCTCTACCTTCCACCAATATCGCACGTGCGCCGCCATGGAAGATTTCGAAACAAGCAGGAGAACACTCGAGAAGGATGGACTGAGGTGTGGGGACATGGTGGCGGCGAAGTGTAATCCCCCGTAATTTTATGAATTTTATAAATATATTTTAATATATAGTTATTTATATTTTAATATATTTTAGCATTTTAATGATTTTATATTTCAAAGGTTGACTATTTGAAAGTCAAATGAATTGTTTTAATAATTTATTCAAGTAAAATATTTATTAAAGTCATGCTTTGAAAGTACTTAAAATGTTTGAAATACCTATTTGGATTTGAAAAAGGAGTTTAAATGGGCTTGAGGAACCCAAATACTAATTCTAGTGATGTTAGGAGTTTAATTACTATTCCTATTCATCATCAAACTCTATTTGAAGCCCAATTGCCTTTTCCTAAGCCCACAAGGGGAAAACTATATAAACCTCCTAAACCCCAAATTTTTCCCCACAACTTTATTTTCTCTCTCCTCCTTCCTCCCAATTTTCGGCTCACACATTCTTTTTCTTTTCTTCCTTCCTCCTCTTCCTTCAGCTCATCCCTTCCGGCGACCACCAAGTCCGGCCACCGCCGCACCTCGCCGGCGACCACCTGCTGCTGCCGCCGCCGCCTGCCTTGGCCGGCGTTTCCTTCTTCTTTCTTTCTTGCTTTGGTTTGTTTCTTTTCTTCCTCCTCAAGTTTTATTCAAAGATTGAATTTTTAGGTTTTGTTTTAATTAGTTTATGTTTAAAAGTTATAAGTTGATAATTTATTATTGAATCTAAGTTATATAAGTTGTGTATTGATAAAATAAAATTCAGATTTTCATATTTGAGTTTAAAGTAGATTTTAATTATCAAAGCATGAATTTTTAGGGTTTTGAAAGTTAGAAAAACCTAGTAGTTTATTATAAGTTATGAAAGTTATTGCCTTTATCTTTCTAAGCATGTTTAAGTATGTTTAAAGGGAGTTTTATAATTTATAAGTTGCTGGAATTTTAGAAAGGTTGTTATTAATGGAGTTTTAAGGGTTTTAAATGGCTAGTATAGTAGTACTATGCTAGGAAGTATTAGTAATTGGAGTTTTAATGATGGAAACAACTTTTAAATATTTTTAAAGGAGGTTTAAAGTATTTTAAAGTTGCTGGAAATTATTTGAGTATTGATTATAAATTTATATTGGTTGTTTTAGGCGGAGAATTCTCTCTAGGCGACTTTTGAGTTGGTTAAAGTGGCATCCCAGTTTATCTACACAAGGTACGTACATACCTATGTGTTGATTGAGATAGTATCATGATTTAAGGAAGGAAATTATGTAGTATCATGATTTAAGGAAGGAAATTATGTAGTATCATGATTTAAGGAAGGAAATTATGTAGTATCATGTATAGGAACTATGTTGAGTTCATATATGATATTTATTATGTTGGATTTTGCATGTTTTATGCTGTGGTGTAAACATGTTGATTATGAGATTCTATTATGAGATTTATATCATGTTTGTATGGCAAAATTGATGCAAGCATGTTGGTTGGGAACTTTAATTTATTAATTCACATGGGGGAATTAATATATTTATTAGTATTGGATCATGATTGATCATCGTTCCCTATGAGTATTTCATTGCTATATAAGGACCGAGGGCCTTCTCTGATAAGTTGATATTTTCTACCTATGAAAGGTGATTTGGTTGTTGGCTAGGTTCAACAAATAAGAAAGATTGGATTAAAGTTGAAACTAATCTTGGATTGTAAATTGTGTGATCACTTATCAAACCCTAAGATAAAAAGAGAATTGTGATTGTTTGATGATTTTATTATTTGTGTTGCTTGTGAGTCATAACAAGTAATAACTGGTAAATCATGTAAAGTGAAACTGGATAGCAATAGCTTTAGACTGGTGCACGTCTGTAGTGTTGGACAATTAGGAGTTGGAGTACATGGTGGTAGCCCATGGCTTTTTCTGGGGCCGGATTGATCACCGTGTCCTATTTTTATTTCAAAGGTTCCTCGATATTGTAGGTCATGGAAATACGGAGTCACGCCCGTATTTCGTCTTCCAAATGGAAGGCTGGTTTTAGTTAGACAACTCGGTCCATTGACTATTCCATTTAAAGTAATAAGAATGTTGTTAAAGTTTAGTTCAGTAAAAGTTATCTGCAAGTTATTATACTGTTATTTATTTCTGCTTACTATTTATTAGTATCATTTTAGGATTGTTTACTTGTTTAGTATGTAGTACTCAGCTTTGCTGATTACATACTTTTGTTGTGTATGTTGATCATGATTTTGCCTTATTGATCCTGTGATGACCCATTTTGGTGAGCAGTCTCTAGGGATCAATAGTGCATTGTCTATCTGCAGGTTTGAAGATGATGCATCATTGGGATCGGGATTTTGGAGAGCTTGTGTAGTTATTTATTGTACTTTTGAGTTATATTTTTATAGTTGGTTTAATTTGGTTTAAGGTTGACTTTGGTTTCGTTGGTTGGTTTTGGAGTTGACTTTATTGTTGACTAAGTTTTATTTATAAAGTTTATTATTATTGTTTTCCGTTGCAAAATTCTGAATAAGCCGATACGTTTTCACACGAACGATAATACTTTGATAATTCTCTATGTTTTATATTAAAAGGTATTTTAGAAAAGAGAGAATTATTGGGGTGTTACACGAAGTAAGAGAGAGGAGAGAGAGGGAGTGATTTTCGAGAAGGATGGCTGAGGGAGGGATGTAATGGTGGTGCGATGGGTTTCCGGAGGGCAAGAGAGAAGGGAGCTTGGTGGTTGTCGTGGGTGCGAGACAGAGATAGAGAATGAGAAAGACATAGGTGGTGCTAGTGGTGGTGTCGAGGTGGCTGATGAGGGAGGGGGTCGGGGGTCGGGGGCTGATGAGCTGTGGAGGTAGGGGTGGCGCAGCAGGGGTAGGGGTGGGGCTGATGAGGGAGGAAGAAGAAGGAGGGGTTCGGGGGGCTGATGAGTTGTGGGGGTGGCGGTGGCGCAGCAGGGGTGGGGGTGCGGGAATGGGTGGTGCTGATGAGGGAGGAAGAAGAGGGAGGTTTCGGGGGGCTGATGAGTTGTGGGGTGGGGCAGTAGGCTGAGGGTTGGGGGTGGTGGTGCTAGTTATGGAGAAAGGAGGAAGGAAAGGATAATTTAAAAAAAAAAATAGTAAGCATAAAATTGGATGGAAAAGCTTAATAATGTCACTTTCGTATTGTAAAACTATACCATAGGGTCACTTTGTAGAATCCATTTTTTTCCTTTCCATCATATAGAATTTCCCATAATTAAGAGCCACCATGTAGAATTTCCCAAATAGATTTTGTTGCAAATTTCACATTGTTTCATTATTATTTTTGGCCATCAAATATAGCCATGTCACTAGCTAGAAAATAGCTTTATCGAGCTTTCTCTAAATTAAGTTTAAACATACTTCCTCCATTTTTTTTTTACATGTAACACTTTCCTAAAACGGAATGCTGAAAATTACATGTGACACTTTTTTTTCTTTCCTAAAGTAGTAAGTTTTAGCCTATTAAATTACCATATTACCCTTACTTAAAAAGATAAATTAAAATTAAACCTACTTAATTTAACCAAAATTAACAATTAACCACAACCCCTCCCCCCACCCACCCCACCACCCTCCCCATCCCCTCCACCCCCGACCCACCACCCCTCCCTCCCCTCCACCCCCTGACCCACCACCCCCCCCCTCCCCTCCCCTCCACCGTCGCATCCCCCCCTCCCCCCCCCTCCCTCTCCCCCCTCCGCCGTCGCATCCCCCTCCCCAGCGGTGCCCAACGCCCGAAACGCCGGCGGAAGCACAACTTCCAGAGAATTCGAAAGCCCCCCACCCAGCTTCTCTCCCGCGCCCTGCTTCTCTCTCCTCCTTCGCTCTCCTCTGTTCGATCAACTCCTCGCTGCACTCGCGCCGCCACGGTTTGGGCTTGGAATTGCCTCCCCCTCGATTTTTTTTCATTTCGCCGCGCTTCCGAGGCTGCGGGAGTGAAGGGGGGAGGAGGGATGCGACGGCGGAGGGGAGAGGAAGGGGAGGGGGAGGGGGGATGCGACGGTGGAGGGGAGGGGGAGGGGCAGGGTGGTGGGCTGGGTGGGTTAGGGTGAAGGGGTGGGGGCTAGGGTGGGTGGAGGAGTGGTCCCCACTTTCTTTAATCCCTACAATTACTTTTACTTAATCCCCCTCCAATTTTTTTCTAGGTAACCTTGTTTTTCAAAAGTGTCGCATGAAAAAAAAACGGAGGAAGTATTAGAATTTTTTTTAATTAATGTAAAACACAGGAAAAAAATTATACGTATACATTATAAATACAATTCCAAATTATGTACTTTCGTAGATCGACTAGAAGGTTCTTAATTTTTCATTTTTTTTCTAATACTAGAACTCCTTTTCTTTCGCACCCATGCTGAACTTAACTCAACAATCAAAGTATGAAAATCATGAACAAAAAAAAATATCAAAGCGGTATTCTAAAACTTGTGGGTATCACGACATCAATACCATTATCAACTTCGTGGCCAACAGGCCCAACACCCAAAATGACTACAAACGCATTCAGCAGAGCTTGTAAACAAGTCTGTAATTCATAGCAAGTGCATTGAAATTTCATCCAACAACAATATCTGTCTACACAAACAAAGTAAAACTACTAAAGTCTCATAAAGCACAAAATTGGAGCCAAAATTTGGACAAGAACGACTTCAGGTTTCCTAATAATCCAAGTCTAAAGACTCCTTACTTCTTATCTTCCTTTTCAGCCTCAGCAGCCCTCTTCAGTCTAATTCCCTGGTGGCGTTTGTTTGTCCTCTCAAGACGAAGCTTAGAGTATGCGTTGAATGACTTCATGTCATCGGTAACCTTGATAACCTCCACAGGAGCCTTCTCGCTCTTGATAGGTAGGAACTGGCCTTGGACCTGGGTAGCATTTGCAAGTTCCTCTGGAGTAGAGTCGCCAGCCTGTAAAAGTAATAAGATGATGCCCAATCAGCATTCAGCCAACAAAAAAACAAAATCAATTATCACAGAGGATAATAAACCATTCCTTAATTTTTAAGCGGCACCCAAAACATTCAAGGTCATACTTGGACCATTAATCACTCATCATATGATAAAATTAAACGAATATAGTTGTGTTTCATCTAGCTAAATGCAGATTTTACCTTGAACTTCCTTGCATGCCTTGGGAAGACGACAAGCTTGGCCTTGTAGGTCTTCAGCCTCTGCACATTAGTTTGAAGACCTTCGAGAGAGCTGTTTCTGCGTCGGTGGTCAACTGCAATGCCAATTGTCGGAGCCAGCTTCTTTGGAATACCAGCTGCCTGAAACATTACAAAAACATCCCCGGGATGTGGTCATGAATATTGAAACTGAAGCGAGTTGGAGAAAAAACAAAACAAGGTAACTGAAAGTACAAACTTTTGACTAGTATAAACAAATGATACCTCCTATGACTACCAAATGTAACAGAGAAGAACCCCTTTAACTAGCTTAAATGAAGGAGAGATCAATCACAATCAACAAAAAAAGGCACGAGTAAATCTAAACATTGTTATTGAGCATATGTTATGCCAGGAATTCAATCATTCATAATGAGAACAAAACATTGCAGCATCATAAATTATCTCAGATAATGTTTATTCAAAAAAGAGAACAAAAAAGGAACAGCAAAGGAGATAAAATATATAAGAGATTCAACTCCAGCACCCCCAACTACATGTTTTGCCATCACAAACATAGCAACAATACAGGAGTCTGATTAAAGGCTTTGAGGCAAAACTGAAGACAGCAATACCAGGTACCCTTAATAATTCTCCACGTACATATTCCCATCAGATAGATCACAAGTCCCACAGGCATACAATAATAATTTTACAGGCACAATGACAACAGACACCATTTCAAATAAAATCAAACATATCCATACCGAAATTCACATACAACCAAACCAGTACAGTGAATTTCTCAAGATTTTTATAAAATCAGTAACAATAAAGCAAATAAATTACCGCCAGCTCTTCCAGAGAGAATCCTTTCCCAGCCCTGACTTTCATGTTGTACTTCAAAGTTTGACAATGAACAACTGGGCGAAGAGGTCCTGCTGTAGGCCTTGGGAAGATCTTCACAGCCTTCTTTTGCCTAGCTGTAATTGCATACGAGACAAGCGCTTAGACAACTCTACATAATAAACCTTCAAAATTAAATATAATCAAAACAAACAAAACACCATACCAAGACGTCTCCTTGTCTTGCGAGCAGGCTGGTTAAACCATGTCCTTACATAGTTTTGCCAGTGCTTCTTAAAATGCCCGTTAGGGATCACGTTGTTATGCCTCACCATGGCTTACCTGCCCAAATTGCCAAACATATATAACTTCAATACAGCAGCAAACCCAATACGCATCTAATATAACTATTCACTGGCGACATCCACTATATCTAATTTCTAATATTTAAGACCTACTCAATAAACCCTAGGTCACACTAAACTTAATTTCCTAAGACAACCAAAACATAGAAGAGAATCAGCAGCAGCTTTCCGAGCACGCGTTACAAAGATATAAAGATGCTTACTACTGTATGATATGACATTGCTCATGAAATGCTTTTTAATAAAACATTCTTAATGTATCAAGCTCATAACCAAATACTAACTTAATCCAATAGTCTCTAAAAAAATATAATATGCAAAGATAACCGCAGGGGGAACAAGTCATTTGCTCCAGATTTCTAGTCCCAAAAATTCAAAAATGAAAATGATGAAACAAACAAAAACAATTGCACAATCACACGAAAATAAGCGCATATGCAAATTGTAACATAAAAATTACTATCATTTGATTCCATGAAACAAAGATGAATTAGGAAATACCAAAATTTCGATTCATAAGTTTATGACATGTAAGTTATCCCTAAAATCATGAGATAAGAAAAATAATAAGTCGAATTCATGAAATAAACAATAACAATCGCATAAAATCAATCGCACTAATAATCACATGAAGTAGTTCTTAAAAATCGCAAGAAATGAAATATCACATGAGCAAATAGATTCATCTAAGGGTGAAAAAAATAAAGGGAAAAAAACCTGGAACGAGGTTTGAAGATCAATTCGAGCCTCCGAATTCCGTATGAGTGAGGCTGAGAGGTTTCTAAAGTTTAGGGTTGGGAGGGCGTTGTTTATATACCTCATATAGTTTAGGGTTTTTTTGATTCAGATGGGCCAAAAAAGTTGGGCCAGGTCATTAGAATTACTTTTATTAGCCTTGTATGCTAGAAGGTCTCTTAACAAGGTGGCCCATTCCATGGCAAAGGGTCTCTCTTTCATTTGAAGAGTTGACTATTTGGATGGACTGGTTTTAGTTGAATGAATTAGTTTTTAGGCGCGCAATGCCCTCGGGTAATTATAATATTCATTCAATAACATTTTACTATAAAATTATAACACTAAAAATTATTTCGTTTTGTGATAAAGACTTTAATATATCTACTTGAAATCATGGGATCAAATCGTACAACATGCATTTTCCAATTTTTTATTGTATGTGTGTTTACATGAATAAATACTCTAAGGGATAGCGTAACGTGGTACAGTTCCTTGTTTAGGAACGATAATATTTTAGTATAGAGAGATTTTATCCTGTTCTTCCAAAAAACATTACTATCAGTTAACAACATATATTGAATTCTAGTATTATTGTCTTCGTTTATCGGTGCTAAGTCGTAGATAATTTCACTAAACGGTACATTTTTTATAATAACTAATAAATTTAGTATTAGTAATATGAAAATATTGAGTTATCATAATTACATCGTGATGATAATAGATAACCAATACTTATTGATAAGTCACTCATATTGTTTAAAAGTTCTACTCCGTTAGATAAATAAACTCTAAGAAAATACTACAATAACACTCGAAAAAAAATACTACAAATGACATAAGAATACCATCTTTGTATTTTTGCTTTAATGAACCATTGAAAGAATGAGGAAAGAACTAACAAATTTATGGTAACTGTAAACTTACACGTTATTAAGAAATACAATGATAATTAGTATCAAATCGGTTACAGCAAACAATCATTTTCAATTCCCATACAATTATGAAGATTAATTTCTTATAACATCCAAAATGAGAAACTTTACTAGTTATTAGTCATATACTCCATCTTAATTAGTCACATTGCTGTTTTTATCTCTATTAGGCTAACTCTACAAGTAAATAAAGGTTATTTAGCAATATGTAATACATATTCATTAGGTATTTAATTGTCCAAAGCACCCGTACCAAATAAATAGTAATGAAAATCTACTAAGGTTGTTATAGGCCTTATATTTTTTAATTTTTTTTTATAAGGAAAGAAAACTTAGGCTAAAACACAACCCTAATTAGGAGGTCAGCCTAAAAAATCCTTGCGGGTGATAAGGAAAAAGTCAACACTATAAGGAGGAAACCAATATAGAAGAGAGAGGGTACTCATGCCCCTTTATGGGCCATAAAATCCGCAGCTCTATTTGCCTCGCGGAAACAATAAGCTCTCCAACTGCTCATCTTAACAAGCTCCACCCCTGCATCAGAAATAATATAGTCAATTTTCCACGGAATATGCCAATTAGCATTAATAGAGTTAATAACTCAAGATTATCTCCTTCAACCCACAAACAGGACACATTAAGAGAATTGGCTCCCCTAATACCCTCCAGAAGCCCCCAAGCTTCAGCCTACAAAATATCAACCGACAAACCAAGAGATCTAGCACCAGCCAATAAGACATCACCATTAGAATTCCTGAGTACAAAACCAAAAGAGGTTGCACCATTACTAAGCTTGGAACCATTAAAATTTAGCTTGACCAGATCATCAGTTATAGGCCTTTTATGTGGAAGTCGCCATCCCGCCTTAGCTTATACTATTATAGTAGTAGTATAATAGAGATTAGTATCATTATTACTACTATTATTTATTTATTTTTATTAGGAAAATTCTACATGTTGGCCTTTAACTTTCAATTTTTCTATATGGTGGCAGCGCAAAAAAGATATTATACAAAGTGATTCCCAACTTTGACAAATTCTACCTAGTGACCTTATTTCATTAATTGGTGGCTAACAAATTAAACCTAACTCTTTCTCTCTCCTCCTTCATCCTCTTTCTTTCTGTAAATCCCAATCCATACCCCTGCAGGCTGCACCGCCACCCAGGTTATCAAACGAACGCCAGTGGGTCTACCACTGTTCTACTAGTTTTGCAGCATGGATGGAAGAGAATGCGGTGCGTGAGACTGCACTTGCGGATCTTCAAAGCATCGAAAAACTCATCAAAGTACCAAAAAATCAGCACCTTTAAGAAGAAGACCACCAAAACTCTCCCGCACCCATGTCCTGTTCATAGTAGGTCATAAGATTGAGTTATCGATTGGAATTCAAATTATTAAAGCTTCTTAATTTCTCATACCAATTTCTATAACTATTAAAGATCCATATTTCATTACACATTTATCACTGGTACTGATTAAAGAGCATAACCCCCGCAATATTTCGCTTCTAATTTTGAGTTGCTACGTTGTCTGCTAGTAGTGGTTCCTCTGCAGGTGTGCCTCCCTAAACTGGTCATAAGATGGGTGGTGGAGAAAAGAGAGCGAAAGGGGCGTTTTTTGGTTGGTTGGTATGGTGTTTGGGTGTTTGTGGTGGTGGTAGCGTTTGTGTGTGTGGTTCTGATTGTGATGGTTAGGCTTAATAAAGTCACTTGATATAAATCTTTTTTTTTTGCTACCAAATAGAAAAAAACTGTGAGAGAGTCGTAATGTAGAATTTCAAACTTTTTATTATTATTCTTATTATTATTGTTGTTGTTACTGTTATAAAAATAAAAAAATAATAGATTATGATTAATATTCTTTTATTATTATTATTAAAATTACAATAAGAACAACAATTTTTAGTGCACTTGAAGTAAATACAATTTATAAAATTGCAGTCTCCTACTCTCCTACTTACTACTCCTTCCATTTTATTTTAGTTGCAAATATTTCCTTTTTTAGATGTCCAATATAGTTGTCAGGTTTCCAATAAATATCTACATAGGCATTAAATTTATGACTAAACTCATTTTTTAATGGTTTTTTTGGGGAAAAGCGGAATTAAAGTAATATAAAATGTGGAAAGCAATACAATAAATGATGTTTTATACACATGATAACTAATTAGAGGTGATCATAGGCTGAGTCGGGCTTTGACCAAAAAAAATGTGGCCCAATTTGGGCAAAATACCTTGTCTTGGGCTAGGCCTAGCCCCGGGCCAAATTTTTCTTGACAAAATCAGCTATTTTGGAGCAAGACGAGCAGGCTTTTCGAGTCATTTCAGGCTGAGCAGAAATGTAGCATAATTTCCGGAGTTGGGTAATTTATGGTCCGTCTTTTTTTGCCCAAAAATCAGGTCGGGCCAAGCCCAAATCGAGGTGAAAATATCATGGCAAAAACCTGCTAATTTATGGGTGGGGCTCACAGGATAGGAGTAGTAACATGAAAAATTATTTATTATTATATTATAAATATAATAGTACTAATCTCTATTATATAAGCCAAGGGGGGAGCAATGGTGCCCCCTTGGAATTTACTTAAATGCCCCTCACAACATAGATAATATATACATTCCAATTTTCCACAAACAAACCTTCTGGCAGCTATTCAACCCCAATCCAACACATAAACTTGCCAAAACAAAATAATCAATCAAATCTCTATTAACCCAATCAACTAATATAATGTTCAATAACATAAACTTGCCAATAAAAAAAAATCAATCAAAAAGATTCATAATCGAATTTCAACATATACCTTAATTTGGGGAAAATCGAATTTCAACATAAACGATAGAGCTTGTGCCATGACTTGCTTGAGATAATCCTTAGCTAATAATCGATGGTCTCAATTGAATAGATAGATAGAGAAAGAGAGAGAGAGAGAAAGAGAGAAACGAGTGTGTGGTTTGATTTGGGGGAAATTGATGAAGATGATGTTCAATTGAATGTAGAGAGAAAAATATTGGATATTCAGATATTATGCGTTTGGGAATTGGGGGAGTAGTGGTTTGATTTGGGGAAATTGATGAAGATGACTATGTTCAATTGAATTGGGGGAGCAGTGGTTTGATTTGGGGAAAATATGGGTTTGGGAAATATGATTAATAGAGTGAATATGGGTTTGTTCAAGAAATGAGAGTTTTGACTTAAAAATGGGGGAGTAGTCTGTGGAAATTTTTACCAGTAGCTAATATTGAAGAATTGAAGAGAGAGAAAGAGTAGTATGTCTCTTTTTGTCATGGGACACATGGGGTGCATATTAACGTTTTAGTGCAATATATCTATTTCTATCAAGCTATATTAGCTACATGCAAAATGCAACAACAATTATATAACGTTTAGAACTATATTTTAAAGTAGCATAATGTTTTAGTACAGTGTTATCTCACCTCTACCTTTTTGCCTTAAATGGGATGTTTAGAGCTTTGACTTAAAATTGCAAATTGTTATGCACTCTTATTGACTTAAAATTGTAATGCTAATTGATAGTGGTAATTGACTTAAAATTGTTATGCTACATGATAGTTGGTTGACTATCATCTATCATGTAGCAAAACAGTTTTAGATTTTTTATATAATCTTGGAAAATTTGTCAGAAACCACTTTTTATAATCACTTTTTTGTGAGAAACCACCTTTTAAAAAAATTTGGTTAATTAGCCACCCTTTTGGTTCTTTTTTTTGTTGGAAGCCACCACTTGCCGGAATCCAGCGTTGACCTCGATTTTCCGACGTTGACCGTTAGATTTTCGCCATTCTTCCCCCTTTATCCGGCAACCCACCCTCCCCCCTCGCATCCCCGTGAACCCACCCTCCCCCCTCGCATCCCCGCAACCCCCCCTTCGCATCCCCGGCAACCCCCTCCCCCCTCGTAACCCGCCGGCAAACCCCCCCACGACCATCCCCACCCTCCCGGCCCTAAGCCCCTCTCTCCCCTCGCATCCCCAGGCATCCTAGGTGGAAGAAATGGCGAAAATCTGATGGTCAATGCTGGAAAATCAAGGTCAACGCCGAATTCCGGCAAGTGGTGGCTTCCAACAAAAAAAAGAACCAAAAAGGTGGCTAATTAACCTTTTTTTTTTTAAAAGGTGGCTTCTCACAAAAAAGTGATTATAAAAGGTGGTTTCTGACAAATTTTCCTATAATCTTTTATTGTTTTATATATCTCTCTCTTTATGCACGCTTATAAAATTGTTTATTAGTGTAAACTATATGAAAGCAACAATACCAACCTTTATAATATAGATTTTTTTTGGTTGAATGATTATTTATTAAAGTGTTTTTAAATATTATTTGTAAGTATTTCAAAAAATCTTATTCACAAAATGGAGATGAACTTAGATACGAATTTTCGTTTTTGGTTTGTTTTACTACTGAGTAACAGTTATGCCCAACAATATCGTCGCACGCATCGCGTGCATAAAAAGCTAATATAATTATAATATAATAACACCAAGATAAAGGTTAGAGTACGATTATAAGATAGAACTTCAGTGCATGTACAATTTATGGGAGCCCACTTATGCGTTGTTTTGGCACTTATATGATCATTCTAGGTGAAATTATGTGTTTCCTTATTTTTGTACATTTGACCAGGTTAGGTTATATGTGCATACAAATTTCATGCATAGTAACATAATAGTCGATAAGGTACTTTAAGAGTCAAAGTTTAATAAAATCATCAATCTCTACTTTATGGGCTTATAAATATATCTTATAGAATTTTTAGTAATTATTGCGTAAACCAAAGATGCTCCAAATATATCTCTATTATATAAGCCAAGGGGGGGAGCTATGGTGTCCCCTCTTGAAAAGACTTATATACCCTTAATCTCACAAACAATAATAAAGAAAAGATTTTCTTAATTCTTTCCTCATTCACAAATATGGGTAATAAGGAAAGTTCTACATTACCAAAAAGAAATATATAAAAATGTGTAAAAAGAGGAAGCTCACAATTGAAATTATAAACTGATGAATAAATCAATTTTCAAACAAGTATAAAAGCAAAGATTTAGAGAGATTCTTAGAGAATAACATGCATAAACAAACCATAAAAGAATTAAGAAACTTAGAGAATATTTTTTATTTGGGGCTCACAATCAGTTGAGATAATAAATAATTAAAGAGATAAACATACATCATTAGATGATATCAATTTATAATTTATTTTTTTATTGAAGCACTACTCACCATAGTATGCCTAAAAACCTCAATTACCCAGTGAAATTCAATTGAACTACTACTCATAAAATACGCCTATAAAATATATGTATTTTTAAATAAATAAAAAACATAACCTAGATCATTGTTTAAAAAGAGAGTTGTTGAATTATCGACCAAATACTACCTCCGTTTCTTTTTGATCTACACACTTTCCTTTTCGGATCGTTCCTTTTTAATGGTTACACTATTACTTTATCTATATAAGGTAAAATCTTTCAATCATTATTCTCCACTTTTGTCCCCCATGTGGTCCCTTACCTAATAAGCTAGCTTTTTATGCACGTGATGCATGCAACGACATTGTTGGGCATAACTTTTACTCGGTAGTAAAACAAACCAAACACGAAAATTCATATCTAAGTTCATCTCCATTTTGTGAATAAGATTTTTTGAAATACTTACAAATATTATTTAAAAACACTTTAATAAATAATCATTCAACCACAAAAATCTATATTATAAAGGTTGGTATTGTTGCTTTCAGATAGTTTACACTAATAAACAATTTTATAAGGGTGCATAAAGAGAGAGATATATAAAACAATAAAAGATTATATAAAAAATCTAAAATTATTATGCTACATGATAGATGATAGTCAACCAACTATCATGTACCATAACAATTTTAAGTCAATTACCACTATTAATTAGCATTACAATTTTAAGTCAATAAGAGTGCATAACAATTTGCATTTTTAAGTCAAAGCTCTAAACATCCCATTTAAGGCAAAAAGGTAGAGGTGAGATAACACTTCACTAAAACATTATGCTACTTTAAAATATAGCTCTAAACGTTATATAATTGTTGTTGCATTTTGCATGTAGCTAATATAGCTTGATAGAAATAGATATATTGCGCTAAAACGTTAATATGCACCCCATGTGTTCCATGACAAAAAGAGACATACTACTCTTTCTCTCTCTTCAATTCTTCAATATTAGCTACTGACAAAAATTTCGACAAACTACTCCCCTATTTTTAAGTCAAAACTCTCATTTCTTGAACAAACCCATATTCGCTTTGTTACTCATATTTCCCAAACCCATATTTCCCCCAAATCAAACCACTACCCCAATTCAATTGAACATCGTCATCTTCATCAATTTCCCCAAATCAAATCACTACTCCCCCAATTCCCAAACGCATAATATCTTAATATCCAATATTTTTTCTCTCTACATTCAACTGAATATCATCTTCATCAATTTCCCCCAAATCAAACCACACAATCGTTTTTCTCTCTCTCTCTCTCTCTCTCTATCTATTCAATTGAGACCGTCGATTATTAGCTAAGGATTATCTCAAGCAAGTCAAGGCACAAGCTCTACAGTTTATGTTGAAATTCGATTTTCCCCAAATTAAGGTATATAATTTGAAATTCGATTACGGGCACAATTTTTTGATTTCAATATATGGGTTTAAGTATTTTTTTCTCAAATTCTTTTTAATATATGGGCACAAAAACAATTCGAGTTCTCATATTTTGTCTCAATTTTTTGTCAAATTTTTTGACGAGATTTCATTTTTGACGATTTTTTTAATTTTAATTTGAGTTTCAACTATTTTCGAATTGAATTCTAAATAAACTGTAATTTAAGTTAATTTTTTTTTTGAAAAAAATCTAATATAGCACATATTCTTAAGAGTTGCTGTAATTTGAGTTTAATTTACTAGAACATATTCCATATCATTAAGATTTACTGAACATAGAACAATACACATAACTTTATTTTCAATAACGAACTGCGTACCTGATTAACAGTAAAGAATCGACAAATTTGAGAGTTCCGTATTTGAGAATGTCGTGAAGCTCCAATCTATGAAGATAACTAATATTTTTTTGTTTGGAGTTTGTGTTTATAATTGAGTTTGTGTAATGTTGTTATGCCGTGTAAATGTTTTTGTTATGTATGTGGTATTAATGTTTGGTAAGTTATTGATAATGAATCTTTTTGATTGAATATTTTTTGTTGGCAAGTTTATGTGATTGAACATTATATCAGTTGATTGGGTTAATAGAGATTTGATTGATTATTTTGTTTTGGCAAGTTTATGCGTGGGATTGGGGTTGAATAGCTGCCAGAAGGTTTGTTTTTGGAAAATTGGAATGTATATATTATCTATGTTGTGCGGGGCATTTAAGTAAATTCCAAGGGGGACACCATTGCTCCCCCCTTGGCTTATATAATAGAGATTAACCCACTTAAAACCCCCCACCTACCCTATTTTTCTTTCTCCTCTATTTTTTTATTTACTTTTTGTAGTTCTTACTCTCCACTTTTCATAATTCCTCTCCTCTCTCTCATACTTTTTCACTTTTGCCTTGGTTCTAATGAAAAGCAAAATGTGTAGATTATTTGGGAACGGATGTAGTACAAGATAACATATCCTACCTCGGTATAGTCCTTTCTGAAAAACATTACTCTTTACACTAGAGCAATGCAAATAAAAAATCATAACGCTCATCAATATTTACCATAAATATTACGCTCTTAAGTTAGCTTTTTAACACTTTTTTATGTTAATATTAATATTAATATACTGTCGCACGCATCGTGTGCATATAGTGCTAGTGCTTAGGTTAAGCCAATAACCTTCGTGTTGTACTTTTTAAAATAGGATTAATTGACAGGAATAATCCCACCTTTGCGCGATCTTCTGAAAATAGTCCAACCTTTTAATAATCTCAAAATAATCCCATCTTGTCACCTAGCCTTCTTATAACGGGTCATAACCTGATGGTAACTTGTATAATAGGTGATAGTTGAGACGTGTCTAATTCTAATTGGCCTAGAAATTTTTTTAGTTTTTTTTATCTTATTAAATCACTCTCTTCTCTCTCTCTCCACTTCTCATGACCACCACCCCAACAAACCCCGCCTCACCACCACACCTGTAACAGCCTGATTTTAAGCAGGTTTAATTATTTTGTTAGCTATATTAAGTCTTCATCAGGCTTTGGTCCTTTAAGTAGTTAGAATTCTCTCCAACATCATACTAGGACAAAAGTGGATAAGAACCATCATTCTTAATGGTTAAGAAAGCAAGTGTATAAGAACCAACATTCTTAGTGGTTAAGAAAGCTTGTGGATAAGCACTATCATTCTTAATGGTTAAGAAAGGTCAAAGATGATAAGCACTATCATTCTTAGTGGTTAAGAAAGCCTTGAGAACCAATAGATAAGCTAAAAAGCCTTGGAGAGCCTTATTCCTTAAGATTATGAAAATCGCATAGAGACCGTTTTATCGGGTAACAATGAACCTCTAGTTAAAGAGCCTTTTTGGGTTGAATCCGAGCTCAGAACCTAATCAAACTTGACATATGTTATGTTTGGGATGTCTTAAGGTTAAAATGGTCATTTGTTCCCAAAATATACGTGGCTTAATATAGTAGATTCCTTACATAGTAAAATCTGGCCAGCTAAAATATCAGTTCGTACCTATCGTAAAAGAAAGCTTCTTAGCAGCTACTTAAGTGTCGATCTCCCAAAGCTCTTTTCATGCATGAAATCCAACACATTAAGCTAACACCTCCAACAAGAATCACCTAGAAACTCCAAAAATCTGACCTTACCCAGAAGAGGTTTCCCTTCCCCATGGGTACCGCCAGATTTGACTATAAAAGGGGTGTCATGGTTTTTCGTCCTTTTCTCCTAAATCTTCTTCTTCAACACCTACTTCTCTTTACTTACAAATCTTCTAGACATAATTCCCTAGTGTTTCAAGCTTTTGGTAGAGTTTTCAAGCCTTGGAAAGTTGTAGAAAACTCAATAGAAACATCAAGCAAACTGCTGTAAGTACAACTTTGCATGTCTCTTGTACTTAGCTTAGTTATTTATGTTCTAAAACTTATGTAAACTAATCTCTAGAACTTTACATACTCAGGGGAAGTTGTGGGAAGGATAAACCACTTGGTAAGGAGTTTGAGTTACATTAAGCAACCTAAGTGAAGGTACACACTTAGTTTGGATTGTAACCTAGAGATTTTCCTACCTATGGTTAGATGATTGTTTCTTTCTATTATGAAGCATGAATATGAAATGAAATCTCTTCTGTTATGCATATTAGTATGTGTTCTTTGAGTATATGACATGGATTTGGCATGCTATGGTTCACTTGAGATGTTTTACTTAGCCTAAGCTAGGCTCAAACACTAAATTGTCATGTTTATGCTTTTAAATGGAATTTGTTAAGTATATGGAATTGTATGGTAATGAAACACTAAATGTCTTGGTTTTAATCACGGAAGCGAGGTGTGAGCATACACCTGGGTTAGGGCGGGTATTCCCTAACTGTTACCCAAACAGGAGGGGGAAATCCTGGCGGAAGTAGGACATGTCCGGGTTAAAGTCTTGCAAGCAGAACAGTAAAAGGTGGGGTGACGACCTTCAACAGTTTGCTACGCTCGCGGTCATATCAAAAGATTGATCTTATGAAATCTATAAGTAATTAAAGTGATTATGACTACTTGCTATTATGACTATGTGTTATCAATTAGTTTTCAAAATACACCTAAACTTGTATTTTCTATTATACAGTGTGTACTCAGCTTTGCTGATAGTCTTGTCATTTACGTGGCTCAGTCACTTGGTGGGTGGCAGAGTCAAACTTTGTTGCAGGATTGTGTTGGAAGCGAGAATCGAGTTGAGAGCAAAGTTATTATTCGAATTGTGTATTGTGGGTTAAAGTTCGAGATTTAAGTTTGCATATAGAGGAGTTTATTTAGAATTACTTACAATATAGATTATTCTTTTGCCATGGAATTTGACATTGAATGACTATGTAATTGAAGTCTTATATAAACGTATATTGTTTTGTGGGCCCATAACCCACAGGTCCAGGATCGTATATTTCAGGTTGTTTCCGCTACGAGTATTATCTAATTTATAAGTGATTATTATTATTTTGGTGTTAATTGAGATTTGTGATTGCTAAGTGAGTTAAGCTAGCAGCTTAGGAATCGGGCTGTTACAACACCTCCCTTCAACAACTTGTGCGATTCTGCCAACCTCACCAACCGCCACCCCTAGCTAATCCAACCACCTTACTCGTCCTCCCACACCATCGAAGTCCCTTCCCCTACCAACTCCTCCTCCTCCGTCACTTCCGTTCAATCCCTCCTCTCCCGCCTCGATATTGCCGCCAACAATCATAATAACAATAATTCCTCTGGTGATTCTCTCTCCTCCTCTTACTCTCCGACTGCAAAAGTCGCTTCCGCTAGCTTACGCATAGTTTCGTCGCCGTTGAGAAAATTTGTGAGCAATTGGTACATCATCAGAAGGTCTGAAGCAGACAATGCCATTGCAATCTTATAATTTTTCTTTCTCTCTCCTTCTTTAACTTTATCTCTCTCTCCTCGATCGTTCGGCGATGGAAGTGAGCGGAGATTTCATTTGAGATATCAGAACTGGTAAAGATGGGATTTGAGGAGAGAGATTTGGGGAAGAAGAAGAGGAGGTGAATTGGGATGGGTTTACTAGGAAGGGAAAATGAGTAATAGTGGGTATCAAATGGAAGTCGACCTGAAACTTGTGTCAATTGTTAAATTCAAATCAGAAGATTGAAAAATGCAAGAGATGAGGGAATTGGGAGGTTTCACTGTGAGGGATTTACTTAATCCCAACAACAAGGAGGTCTGGTGGGGTAGGATGTGTGGGGGCGGGGGTGAGGTGGTGGTGGTGGTGAGGGAGAAAAGAAAGAGGGACAAAGAGAGATGGGTAGCTGCTGTTTGCTTTGCTGCTGCTGGTGGGGTGGGGTGGGGTGGGGTGGGGTGGGGTGGGGTGGGGTGGGGAGTGAGAAATTTTTTTAAAATGAATTTAACCTGTTCAACAAGTTCCAAGTAAAAAGACCCATTTAAAGAAGATTAAGTTTTAAGATAGGATTATTTTGGGATTATTAAAAGGTGGGACTGTTTTTAGAAAATCTCACAAAGGTGGGATTATTCCTGTCAATTAATCCTTTTGAAATATTCACTAACTATTTTACCTCAGATCGAAAATATTCTCTAAAACGCAATTCTAAACAGATCAAGATAAAATCACGTTTTAACAAATGCTGATATTTCTTTGGTTAGTTTCTAAGTTTATGATATACAAATTAATCAAATGCTCATAGATAAGGTTGAAACTTTTGCCGACGTAATTTTTCACCGCCATTTATTTCCTTCTTCACTATCTATGGCTGTAAAAGCAACACCTTTTTTATCAACTTTCAAATAAGAAGGAAAAAGAAAAAAGAAAAGTAAAGGAAAGAGAGTGGATTTCACTAGTTAACAAATGATACTATCGTAACTGCACTTATGTTAGGAGAATATGGAGTTCGAGTGTGTTGGGAATTCTTCAAATAGAAATAAAGGCTGAAACTGAAACCATGTTGTTTAGTAATCAATACCAAATAAAGAAGTTAAAAAAACATAGTAATAAAGCTAATCTAAGAAAAGTATTTGGGGTGATTGGTGAATATACATATAATCTACAACTTAAAATAGCAACTCAAGCTCAATACCTCTATGCCTTTTCTAGAGAACTTCGAGAGCATCTTCACTTCACACGACATCTTCTCCATTTACTAGCTTCCTCTAGAAAAATATGGAAACAAAGAACTCCACACATATTTTGAATTAAAGCAATAGCCCTGTCAAAGAAAAAAAAAGAATTAAAGCAATAGCTGACAAATCATTGATTTATGAACATGTGTATCAATCAGTTGCCTGTAAAGTTCACCAAATTCGGCCACCTTCTCCGAGCTTTCTATCATCCAAAAAATTATTAGTTGCGGATATTATCTTTTAGCTGTCAAATTTCAAGGACTCCATAGTTTCGATGTCATTAAAGCTACAGGAACAATTTACATGAGTTGACTCTGGTTTGGTGGTTCCGACATTTATTTGCGCCGACTGGCCGGGAAGGAGACAAATGATATTGATATGGCCTCAAATTGTGAAATTGAATTATGAAACATACACCATCGGAACTATTTCCCACTCAAATCAAGATTCGAATAACGATATTGTTGGTCTTTGAAGAAAATATTGAAATTGAGTGGAAGTATATAGGGGTAAAAATTGGCCATTTGTTAGTGATTTAATTGATGGGAACTTGAAATTATATCTTCCATTGACAGTAATCAAGCATTGACCTTTTTTTTTGATGGAAAGATAGGAAGGTGCATGAGAGAGTTCCATGGAAATTTTGTTGAAACAAGAAAATTATGGATTCGAGAAGAATGGAATATGGAAAGTTTCAATTTTTATGGGAATTGCAAGAGTAATTAGAGAAAGACATCACGCGTGAGAATTTATTGCTCTTGGAATCGAAGTTTTGAGCGTGAGTTAAGGATTGAGAGGTAAATTAGAGAGAAACATTATTAATAGCAGAATTAATTAAAAGAAAATTTCAAAAATCGGCCCTTTCAGTTTTTGGCCCCTATGCAATAGGGTTGTTTGCACACCCTGTTCACCGGGCCTGTTGCCAGGGAATTTGAAGATGAAGAGAAATTAAAGGTGGTGGGGGCTGGTAATGAGGAAGAATGCTCTGGTGCTGATGGGGGTCTTGATCATGTGAGGGCAGATGAATGGAGTAAAGACAGCTTTGTCGAAGGCCACTTGATGGTTTTTGAGGTTGATGGGTGGAAGAAAGGCGCTAAGGGGGTTGGTTGGAAGGTCGTTGGGGGGGGGTTACTACTCTAGAAGGGAGGATGCTTTCTCAAGGAGTTGCTCCTGTTTTTGCGTTCTCTCCTCTGCATGCCGATATTCTGGCCATCTATGAAGCTTGTGCAGCTGTGTGGGTCGTTAGCAAAATTTGATGTTCCAGACTAACTCGTCTCTTGTTGTCTGGTGTATCCAAGATTTAGGGCCTGTTCTCTTCGGCATAAAACAACTGAACAGAACTGAATTAAATTATAACTAATTAATAGTAATGATAATAATTTAGGAACTGAGCTGAAAATAAGCTGGGGAGAACAGGCCCTTAGGGAAGGCGCATAAGGACTTTTATCATTTGGTCTATAATCCGCTTTCTTTGTTTGATAATTTTGATAATGTTATTGTTAGGAAGGTTTGTAGAAGTGTTGTGGCTAGAGCTCATAACCTCGGTTAGGGCTCGGCCTACTTGTTAGCCTTGCCTCTTGTTGTTCTGCTGCCAAAATAAACAAATGATACTATATTGTTAAATTACAATATACCTTATTCTCTTAATTTTTTGATATCATGATTTGTTGGAATAAGATGTTTTATACCCCCTCCATCCCAGAATACTCTAGACACTTATCAGGGTACGTAGTTTTAGATGATTAGTTGTTGTTTGGTTATCAATTGTTATTTTATTAAAAAAGTAGATGTGATAGGAGTGAGCATGTAGTAAAAATAGTATTATTTTATTTGGTGGAAAGAGACTGTGGGCCAATGGTTAGAGTTAATTGGTAGGTAGTAGGAGTCGTATTATTTTATTTGGAGGAGAAATAGTGTGGGCCAATGGTTAAAAGGTAGAAGTATTAAAATAATAGTAGGTCATATCCAAAAATAAAAGTGTAAAGAGTATTCTGAGACAGAGAGAGTACATTTTTGTTTAACACATGATGAATATTAATTATCATATGGCATTATAACGACACCTAATTATAATGATTTTATATAAAGATGCCATTATCTTATTTTAGACCTTTTAAAAGTTGGAGATTGGCTACTGTTCATTTTAACAGTGTTCTGAGTTACAAAAGCTTGTGAATTAGGGGTGTGCATTATCGGATATCGGATCGGATCGGATCCGAAAATCCGAAATTTCGGATCACCAAAAAGGCGATCCGAAAAAAGTCGGATATCCGGATTTTCGGACCGGATCGGATCCGATACCCGATACGAATATCCGAAAATCGATCCGAAACTTCAATTTGAGTTGATCCGAAGCCATTGGCCCACTGCTTATAAATTATAATCCATATCAATCCACTTTAATTTCAACTACTTGCTACTTGCTACTTGCTACTTGCTACTTGCTAGAGTGTTGGGCAGTGGGCAGCCAATGGAATAGTTAACATTAACAAAATCTTAAAAAAGAAAAAAAAAACCATATGTTGTAGGCTTGTAGGCTTGTAGTTGTAGCCCAAATCACACAGAAAAAAGGTGTGGTGTTGCTTGTTTGGCAATAACAATGGCAGCACTCAACGTCTCCTTCAGTCTGAAAATCCCTCCAAAATCTTTCATTTCTCTTCCAAAACCTCATCTCCTCTATTCTTCTTCTTCATTTTCTCTCTCATCCCCATCTCATCCTCCTCATATTGTATATGCTCTTCATTCTCAATCATTTTCACACATTTTTTTCCTGAAAAATTGGTTTCTTTTTCTCTTCTTAATATTCTTTCTTTTTCATTGATTAACAGGAACTTAGAATTTTACAAGCATCTGATAATAACAAAAATGGGTCTTTATTATCCAATTTGGGAAACCCAATTGCTTCAGCAAGTTTGCTTCTTTTGCTCTCTGCTTCACTTTGCTTCTCTCACCCTGCTCTTGCATTTAATGTTAATTCATATTTCGCACAAAAAAAAATGGAGAGAGAGGAGAACTTCAATTCACGCACAAAAAAATTATAAAAAAGGAAAGATTAAACTCTAGTCCTACTAAGTACTAACAATAACTTGCACAAACTACAGCAGAATTCATACCAACCGAAATCATACCAGCAGAATTCAATTCATTCGATTTAAGGAGAGGGGAAGAGGGAGAATGCGTGTCTGCGTGAGTGAGAGTGTGAAGAGAGAGGAAGTGAGGAGGAGGTTAGGGTTTGCAATTTGCGTGAGTGAGACTGCTGCACGCTTGTTGTGATTTGTGGACTCTTGTTGTATGCTTAAGTGCTTAGTGCTTACTGCTTACTGCTTAGCCCATTTGGATATTTTGTGTAAAAAAAAATTCGGGTTTTCGGGTATCCGAATTGCAAAAAAACGTCCGCGTCCTTTCCGAAAATCCATTTTTTTCGTATATCCGATCCAAAATATCTGAAAACCAAAAACCGGATCGGTATCCGAAATTTCGGATCGGATCACCGGGTCAACGGATCGGATCGTTTTACACACCCCTATTGTGAATCACTGTTCACAAGGAAAATGGGAAATTTCAACCCTCCATCTTCTCCCTCCATCTGAGCCGCACGATGTTCTTCTCCCTCCTCTTTACTGTGTCTCTCTCCTCTCTCCTCTATTATCTCTGTCTCACTCGCCTCTTTTGCTGTTTCTCACTCCTCTTTCTCTTTTTTGTTTTTGCCATTGCTATGGAGTTAACATCACTAGAAACATCACGAGGTCCGATTCTCGCTACATTCTTCAATCGAATTGTACTATTGTGTTTTGCTTTGGCTTTTTTTTATTGATGCTAATTCGATTCTTGCGTTTGTCATATCTTCAGTTAGGGTTCCTGATTTTTCTTTTCGATTTTTGCATTTTTACTTTTTAAAGTATTTGATCTAATTTGAATTGAAGGAATGGAACACAGTTTTGATGGATTATAGTTTTTGATACAATTTTTTGCGAATTCTGGGTTAGGGTTCTTCTACAAATTGCGATTTAGGGGTTAGGGTCTTGATTTCCTTTTCTTGTGTGTTTGATCTTGTGAAGCAAATTGAGATTTGTAATTTAATGTAATTTTTTTTACAGAAAGTTGCTAGCAATTGGAGGAGATGGCTAGGGTAATTTCTTTTGACGAGAAAGTTGTTAGCAATTAGAAAGTTGGTAAGTTCCCTTTCTTTTCCTCTAATCGATTTCTAGAGTTTTATTTAGTTAATCTCCCTTTGATTTATTTTTCAAATTCGTGGTTTTTTTTATTTTAATTTTCTGTTTTAGGATTTGTTTTCCCCTTGGACAAGCTTGTTATATAAGGGGGTGCATTATGCATATACGTAATGAGCCGATTTCTTATTGATTGAGATCGTAAACCATACAAAAATTATTAAAAAAATTAGAAATAAATCATCACCATTTTTATCTCTTCATCATCTTATCAAATATATCAGTTCATAGCCAATGGTATGAGAGCCCAATGCCTTCATCCAATTGCTCAATAGCCAAGCCATGGGTGAAAATCGAGATCTCACTCATGATCTATGAGGAAGCTGTAAGGTAGGCTAAAACAAGGTCTCGCTTTCAAGTGTAGTGACAAGTGGGAATCTGATTCGCATCATTGTTGCCAACGTGGGGAAGTAAGTGCTAATTGTTATGCACGTCGAGGATAGGGTGGACGTTCCGGAAGGCTGGTAATATGATAAGCGAGGCTTGATGGGGAAGAATAATGTAGGTATTGCAAAATTCGGTTGTTAAAAGAAACTTGAAGGGGAAGATAGTTACTAGAGTGGACAGGGGGGAAAGAGAATAACTTTGTTGATATTAAGTGGAAATTAGAGAGGGAAAAAACATGTTGAATGTTGTGAGAATTCTTTTGGTTTTACTTAGCTTTCTTTGGGACAGTTGCAAGCCTCTCAATGTTTGAGAATTATCCTTACTTCTTGTATTTACCACTTATCAATCAAGATCATTGTACATCCTCATCATCTATCACATATGACTGTTATAAGAATTTTTTTCCTTGAAGAGTACTTTTGTTGTGAAAGTTTGCCTTTTCAAACTTAACGACATTGACGAGAGAAATAGCGAAACCTTGTACTAACAAATAAACCGAGAGAAGAATATGATTGGAAATGAACTCGACTTTTTACTCCCAAGTTCTCACCCCCTTCCCAAGTTCTACAAGGTTCCTTTCTATCATTGTTGAATTATTATCTAATTTTGTCGGGTATCAAATTGCGGGGACAATGGCACGAGTTTGAATTCTTCTATAGTAGTACTCCTACAAAAATGAATGGAAGTACTATAAACTGATCTTTGTATGTACAAAAACATTTGATTTTTTCCCCTTTTCCTGCTTGTTTATCATTGGCATTGAAATGAAGATTTGCGTTGGGAGGGATTTTCCGCTTAACAATCTTGCGGGTCCTACGCCAAGGATTTTAGCAAAAGCATATAGGTATAACCTTTCTACTTGATAAAACTATTCATAACTCTAAAGTCTATACTCCAACCTTGTAACTTGTGTCTATCTTTGTGGGTCTTTCTTTTTCAACGTGCTTATGTGATCGGTGCCATTTGTTATTTGGACATTCCAACAAATAGAGAGGAGGATTTCCGGTGCTTTCGAGCATGGTGGCAAATCCGACGGGGAGACATGGCGATTTTGTCGTCGAGAGGATGATTCAAGATATAACATTTATTTCGTGTTCTTTGTTGTTTCGTGTATATTTGGAAACTTAGGTCGTAGGCGAGGATGATTCAAGATATAACAATAAATGTCACATTACTTGTTGTTTCGTGTATATTTGGAAACTTAGATCATCGAGATCTCCATTTGTTAAAGTGGTAAGACATTTATTTCCTAGGTGTATTTGCATATTGTTTGACTCTCTGTCATATGCCTCATGATTATTGACTTCATGAATTTGATTAATAAGGCCACCTGAACAACGTTTCTCCAAGACCTCCATTGTTTTAGTTTCATCAAGTTCTTTGTGCGAAATCTAATGTGCGGTTTGAATATTAATTTTCATTTCGGATCGGTCGTTTGTCTAGGAAAAATGTTTGCTTTGTGATGTTTATGGATGAATATACTTTAAACTATTTCTTCGGAAGGCCATATACTCGACGAATGGGATTCATTGGTGCGTGGAAGGTCGTCTCGGTGAAAATCTTCCTTATATGGACATGAGGAGAGAGGGAAAATTCCAAAGTTGTTGTGTCATCGACTTTTCCCTTGAAAGAGTAAGAATGTGCATTATGGAGGTTTTGCTTTCTATTTTATCATTGTGTTTTGACTTTTGAGCATCCACCATCATCTAGATGTCAAGCTGTGATTGTGAATGTATATTAAAGTTGAGTATGGTTGAGTAGAGAGAAATGTGTCAATTATATGGAACTTATGTGCTACATTCTGTTTGCTGGAGTTTATGTGAAGTAGAGTGAAATGCATATTTGGGGACTCACCTTTCTTAGTTTTCTTCATTTGGGGACTCATCTTTAATTTTTCATTGTTTTGGGATGGACACTGGGGGAAGTTAGATTCCCGGTGAGTTAGGTTGATACTTTTAAAAAAAAAATCACTTTCCTACCATAAACGTTACCTTTAAAAAACTAAAATTAAGCTGACTAAACGAAGCTATTTGTATAAATTAAAAAAAAAGGAGATAGAAAGTACAAATTAGAGTAAGGCTCTTAGCTGTTGAGGCGTACTATGGCTATTCTTTAAGAGGAATTCATGAATGATCTCTATTCTCTTCAAGAACAAACTCTAATCTTGGCTAACAAAATTAGAGGCCTCGACAAATGAGATTGAGCAGAAGGGTTGCATAAGATTTTAAAGTCTAGGTAAACTCATTACTTTATATTCATTTCTCTATGTATAAACTAAGCGAAACAACTCTCCTAATAAATGGCTAATTATTTTAGAAAGACTTGAAATGCAAATACGTCCTCTATTTTAGGGATAGACTAGAAGGAGCATTGTTTTGATACAATGTTAATTGTTTCCTATATGGCTTCTTGCTTTTTTTTTTCTTCGGGGGGATGGGGAGTGGGTGTAGGTAACTTTTGACCATGTTATGTTGGTGCATTTATCGCATATGATTTATATTTCACTCGGTTTAGGAATGTATAATATGGTTTAAGCAAGTAATTTTTATCTTGAACATCGAGGTCCAGATGCATTGTATAGTACTTTGACAGTAATATATAGTTCCGATATAATCATAGTCACTTAACTAGCTGCAAAATCTTCATGATCTTCAGTAGGTGTTGTATTTTCACCTGCAATATCTTTCCATCAAACTAGCAGATTCTAATCAATAATGCAAAGATTTTTTAGTCAAATTTTATAATCTTACCTATGATATAGACTTAAGCTAATTAGTTAAATAGTACAGTGTACTAATAGCGTTAAGAATAATTTATGAAGAGGGAAGCATTTTCCCATGAAACTAGCTTCATTTTTCATGGGCATATTTTGAGTTTACATTGATATTTTAGTGGTCAATACAATGAGCTAATTTTGGAGTACATTTTACAGCTAATAATCCTCTTGAATTTTGTATTTTCTTTTATATTTTTTTATCTAAGTACTGTATTTTATCAAAAAAAAAATCTAAACTCACCGAAATCTTATTTCTCCGGCCATCATCGGTCCCCAAATGATGAAGGATAAAAGGTGAGTCCACATATGATGAAAATTATGAAAGGTAAGTCCCTAAAAGTATATTTTACCACATATGATGAAAATTATGAAAGGCAGCGTGTGACGAAGGTCATATCCGTTTATTACTAGATCTGTCTTGGGATTTTTTTTTCTTAATCTAGAAAATAATGTTGCATTAAGCTGTAGTAACTATTTTATTTGAAAAATCTCCCAAAATTTTGTGATTTTAAGCATCTTTCTTGTTTATCTGCTTGTATCTTCTCGTTGATCTCTTTAAAAACATAAGGTTGTTATATGATGCTATCTAGCTATTGGCTGGCTAGCTAACAAATTATTTATCTTTCATATAGTACTCTGATATTCTTACATGTTAAACCTGACTATTATTGATCTTTTTATCCTTTTCTCCATCCTTTTCTAAGTATTATTGTTCGACAAATTGAAGGGCTTTAGCTTGCCTGACAATGGGCACCCGTATTTGAATCGCCACTTGCTAAGTACATAGTTAACTAAGCCGGATGTTTTAATTGTTTTTGTAATCTTAGTGACTAGGTGAGCATTGTATAGGGTGTTTCGGGGTAAGGAATTTGAAATATAGGAGCAAAATAGTAGAGCCTTGCGGTTTTAATTTGTGGTTCTCAAGTAGAAGTTCAACACAGAACTATGTGGAGTGACGTCCCTACTCTACTGTAATTTTTGTCAAAGAAACATATGCTTTTCCTAGGAAATTTTATAGTTATGTCTTTGTATCCTTGTATTTAAAAAATTTCGAGCCGGGAACAAGATAAAAGTTACGAGTAGATCAAACAGCTCTATAAGTAATTTTGAGGGGGGTAAATCAGAACTCCATAGTGTTGCTCTTACTATACTGCCATTGGTCACTTATTTTTTGTCTAAGCCATGTTGAAAAAGTGATTGTCATGTTCTTCTACTTCCATAATAATACAATTAATGACATTCCTTCAAAGCACAGGTCAATATGTACTTGTGATACACTTGTCTTTGGGGGTTGCCACCCATCCTTGTTTCGGTTAGTATAACAACAATGATTTTGGAGTCTTGTGGAGATAAACAACAAACTTTAAGAATTTCAGGCCCTTTTTTTTCTTTTCCGGAGCTGATCGGTGTAATGTTATTTTAAGCTTCTTATGAACATTAAAGTTTGCTCTTAGCTATTATGAGATATCCCATGGAACTCCTACTAGATGTAGGATTACACTTGATAGCCATAGATATACTTGGTAGCTTTTGAGTGCCAATAACTGAGCATTTGTCACATGGCAGGTATTCAATTTGGTTGGATAGCAAGTTGCGACTCCAACGTGACCCTCTGTTGTTATTGGAGCACTTATGGAGAAAGGGTAATGAATATGCCAAATCAAATCACTATGATCGTCATTCCGTCTGGGAGGAGGTGGATCGGAATAAGAAGCTTAACAAATACAACCATACCATGATTGATCAGTAAATTACATTTTACTAGGCTGATGGGCTAAAGAGATTCAATGCCTCTAATCCCGGGAAGTTGCTTCCGAGGAGTATGTTCATATGAATCCTTTTGTTATTGTTTCTAATCCTTTTTCAAACTAATAGTTGCAGACTTAGATAATAATATTTCTTATGTAAGTCTCGTAAGTTTTTAATTTGGCAAGGAATAAAGGAAAGTAGCTAAAACTAAAGGCATATAGTACTCGCCTACTCGGGGAAATGAAATGCCTGCAAAAATAAACCAGACACGCATTTCTTTTAACTTTCTTGGTTGCTTTACTCTGCATCGGTGACTAGGGGTGTAAATGAGACGAGACAACTCGCGAGCTACTCAAGATCGACTCGGTCAAAACTCGGTCAAAACTCGACTCGAGTACGCTCAGCTCGAACTCGAGCTCGACTCGATGACTAACGAGTTGGTCGAGCTAATACATACTCGACTCGAAAAGCTCGCGAGGGAAAAAAATTATATATAATGCTTATAATTTCAATAGATAATTCTCAAACTTTTTCAAAGAATTTAATCCATGAAATAAAATTTATACTAATATAGAAAATATTTTTCATGGTGGACTTTAATCATAGTTTGTCTTTAGGTGATGGTTAACACGTCGAGCTCAAGATTTTAACGAGCCTTAGTCTTGGCTCGGCTCGAAAGCTCATGAACAAACTGAAAAATTATTAAAAACGATATTTCATGCAAAATATTAAATTTCCCACATCGGTTTTTATAGTGTAAAAATAGTTTTTTTTTTTCAATATAAAATGTTACCACTATAGCTATCCTTATTGTTTAATTGTAGTTGTCTCACATTGGTTGGGAAACAAAAGTTTAAGTTTGTATTCTTTTATAAATGGAACAAAAACTATTTGTTGCATTTCTTCATTGGGTGGAAACTATTGTTTTCTACCAAAGTTTGTTTCATAAAGTCCCACATTGGTTGGACAATGAAACACTAACTTTTTTCTCCTCTACAAAAGGCTACTCCAAGTACCTAACCCAAGGTACATGGATTGACTCAAGTTTGAGTTGAGCCTTATTGTTTAACTTAAGTTGTCCCACATTGGTTGGGAAACAAAAGTTTAAGTTAGTGTTCTTTATAAATGGAACAAAACTATTTGTTGCATTTTTCCATTGGGTGGAAACTATTGTTTTCTACCAAAGTTTGTTTCATAAAGTCCCACATTGGCTGAATAATGAAATAATAACTTTTTACCCTCTATAAAGGGCTACTCCAAGTACTTAACTCAAGGTATATGGATTGACTTAGGTTTGAGTTGACTCTTGATTCAAGTTCGAGTTTGAGCTTTGGGTTCGAGCTTGATTCGAGTTCGAGTTTGAGCTCCAGTTTAGGATTTCGAGTTCGAGTCGAGTTTGATTTTTTTAAGCTCGCGAGTTTTCGAGTCAAGTCGAGCTTGACTTTGAGTTTTCGAGTTCGAGTCGAGCTTAGCGAAACTCGAGCTCGACTTGCATCATTTACACCCCTATTGGTGACGATGGTATACTCCGGGAAAAGACAAGGGAAAACTGTAACACCCCGATAATTCTCTATTTTCCAAAATACCTTTTCAATATAAAACTTAGAGAATTATCAAAGTATTATCGCCCGTGTGATAACGTATCGACTTATTCAGAATTTTGCAGCGGAAAACATAATAAATAAACTTTAGAAATAAAACTTAGGCAACCAAAAAGTCAACTCTAAAAGTCAAACTAACAAAAGTCAGAGTCAACTCGAAAGTCAAAGTCAACGACCATAGTCAAAGTCAACTATGAAAAGTAAAAGTCAAAGTATGATAAAATAATCTACACAAGCTCTCCAAATCTCGAATCCATGATGCTTCATCTTCAAACCTGTAAATGACGATGCACAATTGATCCCTAGAGACTGTTCACCAAATGGGTCATCACAGGATCAATAAGGCATAGCCATGATCAACATACACACACAAAGCACGTAATCAGCAAAGCTGAGTACTACATAATAAGTAAATAAACAATCATAACATGATACTAATAAATAATAAGCAGGAATAAATAATAATAATATAACATTACAGACTACTTTTACTGAACTAAACTTCACAACCAATATAATTTAATTAACTTAAATGGAATAGTCAATGGAACGAGTTGTCTAAACCAAAACCAGTCTTCAATTTAGAAGACGAAATACGGGCGCGACTCCGTATTCCCATGACCTACGATATCGAGGAACCTTTAAAATAAAAATAGGACACAGTGATCAATCCGGTCCCAAGAAAAGCCATGGGCTACCACCATGTACTCCAACTCATACTTTTTTTTTTTTGAAAGGAAAACTCCAATAGTGCATTAATCAATGGACAAAGCGTCCGAAAGTACATAGGGGCTAATCTCAGACGGACAATGATTCTCCCACACTTGTTCCACCCCAAAAGGCACTATTCTCGCAAGGTGATGAGCAACATAATTCCCACCCCTTTTCACATGAGACCAGACTACTGAATCAAAACAAGAGCTAACCAATAAAATATCTTCTAAAACATTATCATAATCAGACATAAAAACAGCAGCCTTTGAGAGGCGAGAAACTAGAGCTTGACTGTCCGACTCCAAAATGACATTCTTGTATCCATATCGCTTCGCTAGTCTGATAGCCGGGAGGAGAGCTCGACTTTACGCTATTTCGGAGGTCCACCACGCCCGAACTCTTCGTGTGGCCGCAAAGAGTACATTACCTTTCTCATCCCTTGCTATGACGCCCATACCAATCCACCCTTCAACAGCTAGGGAGGCGTCGGCATTGATCTTCACTACACCCGAAGGTGGGGCACTCCACAAGTTGGCACTTTGTTTGGCGTCGAGGAACGCTCACTAGGTACACTTGTTTGGTGTAAGTATTACGCTCCCTTACAGGCGAGTCACGCGAACAAGTATCACATCACTTGGGTTTGTTCGGTCTGGAAAACCTTGTTGTTTCGCTCACTCCATAGGTTCCACAACGAGTGCGGCAACTTTGGAGGATTTTTGCATCGCTCTTCGACCATTCCATCGGCGTGGCGCTCCAATCATCACTCGCAATCCGAGCTAAGGTCTCGCATCCAGCGCGGACCACATATTGCGGACCCAAGGACAAAGAACTAGCGCATGGAGGCTAGTCTCATCCATGAGACTCACATCTTGGACATAAAGCTTCGTCCAACATGTGACGGTGTCGAAGCAGGGACTTCGTGGGTAGACTTTTCGAGCACAGCCTCCATAGAAAATGTTTGACTTTTGGAGATACATTCATACCCCAAATAGTCATCCAAGCCCCATGAAAATTCTCTAAATCTCCACCCTTCCCAAGCATGTATGCGGTTTTTCGTTGAATCCAAACCATCCTTTGAATATGCCCAAGTGAGAGAGTCTTTGGGTGCTCTCACACTAAGAGGGATAGCCAAGATGCATTGTTGATCACGCTCATTAAAGTGCCTAGAGAGAAGCTCTGTTTTCCATTCCATACTTGAAGCATCAATCAAATCACTAACCTTTTTAATGTCATCAACATGAGGGCTAGTAACAAATCTACCTTCTTCTCCAACAACCCAATGGTCCTCCCAAATACTAACTTGAGATCCATCACCAATTCTCCAAAGTACACCTTCCTTAACTAAAGCTTTGGCACTCCAAATGCTTCTCCATGAGTAACTTCCTACATAACCCAAAGAAGCTTCAAGAAATGGCACTTTTGGGTAATACTTAGCTTTTATCACTCTTCCCATCAGAGACTCCGGATACTGAACTAATCTCCAGGCTTGTCTACCAAGTAAAGCGTCATTAAAAACTCTCAAATCTTTAAAACCCATTCCACCTAAAAATTTTGGAGTACACATGTCATCCCAGTTCTTCCAATGAATCTTTCGATTCGGCCCAGTTTGTCCCCAGAAGAAACGTGCCATGGCCGAACTTATTTTGTCAATGATAAAGCATGGGAGTTTGTACACTCCCATCAGATAAGTAGGAATAGCCTGAATTACAGACTTAAGAAGGATCTCTTTCCCGGCACGAGAAAGCAACTTTTCTTTCCATCCTTGCGATTTCTTCCAGATTCTATCCATCAGAGCTGAAAACATAACTTTTTTAGATCTCCCTACAATAGTAGGTAAACCCAAATATTTGCCATGCCTGTCAACTTGTCTCATGTTCAAAACACCCATCAATTCTTCTTGTTGTTCAGCACTTACCCCTCTGCTAAAGGACACCTCCGACTTTTCATAATTAATTTTACGCAGGATCTTTGCTTCATGCTTGGTTGAGAATATCAACTATAATTCTGCATTCCTGTCGGTTCGCCCTTGCAAAGAGAAGACTGTCATCAGCAAAAAGAAGATGAGAGATTTCTGGACCATTTCGACTAGCCTTGGCTCCATGAATTTTTCTTTCCTGCACCTTATTCTGTAACATATGAGAAAAAGCATCAGCTACAAGGATAAACAGGTAAGGAGAGAGAGGATCTCCCTGCCTGAGACCCCGAGAAGGAGTCACATCACCGCACACTCTGCCATACGGAATGAAAGAGTAAGATACTGAAGAAACACACGCCATCACCAGGTTAACCCATCTGCCATCAAAATCCATAGTAAGTAGTAGCTTCCTGAGAAAGCCCCACTCAACTCTATCATATGCCTTACTCATATCCAGCTTAAGAGCAATGGTCCCTCTTCGCCCCTTGCTTCTTTTCTTCATAGTATGAAATAATTCAAGAGCAATAATGGCATTATCGGTTATCGGACGCCCGAACGAAAGCACTCGATTTTCGGTCCAGACATGAGGAAGTATTGTTTTCGGGCGCATCACCATGGATTTTGTGACTAGTTTATACAAGACATTGCCTGAAACTAATGGGTCTAAACTCAACTAGGGAGGAAGGATTTTTGACTTTGGGAATTAGAGCGATATTAGTTCTATTTACATGACTAGGGGAAAGCACACCATGTGAAATATCACTAACAAACTTAGTAACATCATTCCCTACAATATGCCAAAAACGGTAAAAAATAGCATGCATACCATCGGGTCCCGGGGCCTTACATGGGTGCATACGAAGCAAAGCGGCATGAATCTCCTCCTTCGTGTACGGCTTCATCAAAATTTCATTATAGTCGCGGTAATAGAAGAGCTTACATGAGATAAAACCTCGTCCAACCGAGCCGAACTCGGTGAAGTCGAAGAAAAAAGGTCGGAGTAGTACTTCCCTATCCACATCTTCCAACGCATCATCCTCAGTCTGCCAAACATTATGCTCATCCCATAAGCCCTCTATTCGGTTTCTTTTCTTCCTTTGGGATGCTTTATGATGAAAGTAGCTTGTGTTTCGATCTCCATCCTTCACTTCGAGAACTCTAGATCCGAGGTACCAATAAGCTTCGTGCTTGCGGTTCAAGTCATCAAGCAAAGCCTCGAAGCTTCGCACATTCCTCACGGCTCTCATGCGAGATGTCTTTTTCTTTGCGCCACTTTCAAGGCCTTTTCGGCCTTTTTAATTTGCAACCCCAAGCTATCAAAGTGCTTCTTACTCCATACCTTCAACTTGCTGCCCACCAAGTCCGGTTCCCGACCACCGAGGCACCATCACTCTCCCTCCATGCCTCCCGCACCACTTGTTCACATGATTCATCAAAAAGCCAAGCCGTTTCAAACTTGAAGGCTTTAGTTTGTCGAATATGGAGCATTGACTCACGTTGCAATTTAATCAAAATGGGTGTATGATCCGAATTGTAACGCAACAAATGTTCCACAGTGGCATCTGGATAAAGTTGAGTCCAGGATGGAGAAGCTAAATACCTGTCAAGTCTTTCACGCACTCTAGTATCAACCGACTTTCCTCGTTCCCAAGTCCACCATTGACCCACAAAACCAAGATCTCTTAAGGCACAACGATCCATAATCACCCTAAAATTTTCCATCTCCCTCCTCTCCCTTTCCGAGCCACCCTCTTTTTCATCTAGAGAAAGAATTTCATTAAAATCCCCTCCCATTAAAATCGGAATGGTGACATCTGCACAGAGATGATGGATTAGTTCCCAAGTTCGATGCTTGTTGCTTGTATCCGCCCAACCATAAATACCAACAAATCTCCAGACTGAGCCACCCTTCAAAACGTCTCCACATATATGATGACTCGAAAAAGAGAGTAACTCAAACTTAACTCTATCCTCCTGCCAAAATAAACACAAACCACCCGATCTTCTTGTACTAGCTACACCTACAGCATTAGAGTAACCAATACGATCCTTCACCTTCTCGGCGACGGCTTTGCGATCATAGTTTCAGAGACAAAAACTAGATCAGGGGCATAAATATTGCTCCAACTACGGAGCCTCCGAACTGACCAGGGGTTGCCCATACCTCTGCAGTTCCAGCACATTAGATTCATAATGCCGGGCGGGGCTGGTCCTCGCCAACCTCCGCCTCGACGAAACATCACTTGCCATCAAGAGAGTCATACAAAATTTTGTTTCTTTTTATTCCCACACTCGAATCCACTGAATCATCAATCAACATATCATCTGCTTGTTTTCTTTTCAGCCCTGAGTTGTTATTAATGTCCTTGTTCAAACAACAATCCTCCACTTGCACAGGAAGTTTAACTGCATTACTTTTCTTACGTGGTGGAATTTTCTTTTTTCGAGCATTTATTGGAGAGTCAGTTCCAGCACTAAAAACAAGGGGTGCACTTACATTAATTATTGCAGGGGTTGTCAAAGAGTGGGGACCACAGTCCACCTGCACCACATTAGTTTGAGCTTGTCCTATATTTTCGGACCTTCTCTCCTCCACTGCACTTTTTGGTTCAGTGTTGTTAACATCACCAACCTTCACTCCTTCATTATTAGGCCACTGCTGACCATGTAAGGAAATTGCAGCGTCCTCGCACAGCTCTTGAAGTTCTTGACCTCCTCCTCCATCTTCAGGCGCCCTCGACGTGGTGAAGCTCGGAGCCACGAGCCCCACAACTTCTCCTCCGCTTTCGCCTCTTCCAAAATGTTCAAGCAATCTCGTTCGATGTGTCCCAACATGCCACAAGCGTAGCAAAAATTGGGTAGCCTCTCATACTTCACATCAATCGTCACAACGTTCCCATCCTTACTTCGAAGCTGTTGAATGCGTCTAAGGGGTTTCGTCACATCCAATAAAATCTTGAGCCTTGCGGATGTATCCCAAACGATACCATCAAAATCCACTTCCAAAACCGTACCTAAGCCTCCTCCAATCACTCGAATACGGCGTTCAGTTCTGCTATCCATGGGCAAATTATAAAGCCTCACCCAAAAAGGGCAAAGATTCAAAGAGATGTTTGATGGCTGAGCCTTGCCTTCGATTTCATTAAGAAGAACAAGATTCTGATCAAAGGTCCATGGCCTCCCTGCCATGACCTTGTTTTTGTCCCGAATATTTGCGAATTGCACTACAAAAAGATCGTTCTCAATCGATCGAAAAAGTGCCCCCTTCGAAATCGACCAGATTTGGTTCAACGTGCGCTTCATCGCCTCAAAATTATAGGATCGAACATTGAAAACCTTGCCTACTAATGATAGGTTTAGGTTCGCATCATCACTTTCGTCCAGTTCGTCATCAAAGGATACTACGTTATTTTCGTCTTTTGTAATTCGTAGCCGTGCACAGGTAAGGGCTAAATCATCAGCCATTAGGCTGACAAAGATCCCAGAAGGGATTGAAGACTCACGAAGCAGACTGTTGGTCGGATTCCACGGACTATTTTCTCAAACCCTAATCGCCTTAGGGAGGAGACTTTTTCTAGGAAGCTTAAGCTTAACTACTACATTTATATGGATCATACTTGTCCAACACTTCCGACGTGCACAAGTCCAAAGATATTGCTATTCACGTTTCACTTTACATGATTAATAATTTATTCACTTGTTATGACTCACAAGTACTACAATTAATAATACGGTTTTTTCACCATATACCCCTGACAAATTTTTTTTGCACCGTATACCCTCGTAAGTTTCCAAATTCACCATATACCCTCCACTTTTCAAAAAATACATCAAACTACCCTTAATGACTAACGGCGTTAACGTTCGTTAAGTCATTAACACCTAATCCCCTCCCTAACCCTAATTAACTAACCTAAATCTACCCCCTAACCCTAATCTAATACCCTAACCCTAACCAGCCAACGCCCACCCCTCCCCCACTCCTTACCCCTTCCCCCACTTGCCCCACCACCCCTTCCCCTGCCCCCCCCCCCCCTTCCCTTCTCGCTTGGTCGCGCACCGCGTCCCTCCGCTGCCCGGACCCGGCACGGCTCCCCGCGTCGGGTCCCTCCGCCGCCTGAACCGGGCGCACCGCGTCCCTCTTGCCTGAACTCCTGTTCTTATCTTTTCGAAGGGGCTGCGGGCTGGGGGTGGATTCGAGGGGTGGGGGATGGGTGTTGGGCTGCGGGATTCGAGGGGTGGGAGAGGGGGTTCACGATTACAGGTGGGGAAGGGGTGGTGGGGCTGTGGAGGGAAGGGATGGGGTGGGGGAGGGGTGGTGGTTGGGTGGTTAGTGTTAGGGTTAGGGTTAGGGTTAGGATATTAGGTTAGGGTTAGGGTTATGGTTAGGGGGTAGATTTAGGTTAGTTAATGAGGGTTAGAGGGGGGATTAGGGGTTAATGACTAACGGAAGTCTAACACCGTTAGTCAAAAGGGTAGTTTGATGTATTTTTTGAAAAGTGGAGGGTATATGGTGAATTTCAAAAGTTGAAAGGGTATATGGTGGAAAAAAAAAATTTGTCGGGGGTATATAGTGAAAAAACCATTAATAATAGGAAAAATGGATCAAAATACCCCCACTTTGGCCCATCCGCTTTTAATACCCCCAACTTTGAGTTATTTTTTAATACCCCCAACTATTGGGGAGATCCGCCAAAAATGCACCCATGACCTAAAAGAACCGGTTTAGCAGGTTAAAATGTCACGTGTCATGCTCTTATTGGTTTTACTAAAAAAAATTTGTTTTTCTTTTTTATCACCCCATCTTACCATTTTCTACTCCCACCCCTCCCCTTCCTCCCCCTCCTCAACCACCGGTCCCCCTCCCCTTCCTCTTTCTCCCTCCTCCCCCACCCCCCTTCCCACCTAGAAACCCCCTTCCTCACCCCCTCCCATTCACACCACCCCACGAATACCAACCCAACCACCCCCCACCCACTGCCACTTTCCCTCACCCCCACGAATACCAACCCCAACTGGCCCAGCACCCATCACTTTTGGAGTTGAAAACGGAAGAATGCATCTCCAACGACAAAGAAGAAGATGAAACAATGAAGGACGACAACAAAGAAGAAGACGATGAAACAATGAAGGACGACAACAATTTTATTGGTGCGATAAATTAGATCTCGGTTTGAGTTTGTGTTTTTTATTTTTTTATTTTAATTTTCATTCTCAATTAGATCCCAGCACCCATCACTTTTGGATGTTGAAAACAGAAGAATGCATCTCCAACAACAAAGAAGAAGATGAAACAATGAAGGGCGACAACGATGAAGACGTAATTTTTTGTAATTGTTCTGCAATTTTCTCTAATGTTCAGTTTTTTTTATTTTCTGCAATGTTCAATTTTTCATTTTTTTCGTTTTTTTTGTAAGTTTTCCCCTTCCTCGTCGTTTATGGATGCTAATTTGTTTGGTTTGTGGACATAGTCAATCTGAGATATTTGGTTCGTTTTTGTATGTTTTTTGTTTGTGATGATAATTTAGGAAGTTGTGGCTTGCAGATTTAAGAAGTCGTCAAGCCGAGATATGTGGGAGTAGTTTTAGGGTGCGGTGGGAGGGGGGTTTTGACGGGGTGGTAGGGGGAGGGGGAGGAGGCTGGGGGTGGTTGAGGGGCTGGCTGGCTGGGCGTAAGGGAGGGGGAGCTGCTTGGGCGTAGAGGAGGGGTGGTAGTGGGGGGTGAGGAAAAGTGGCGGTGGGTGGTTGGGGGGTGGGTGGGGTGGAGGGGGGGGGGAGAGGGTGGGTGAAATGGTGGTGGGTGGGAGTAGAGTAGAAATTGAAAATAAAAATAAAAGAGAAATAAAAAATAAAAAAAATTTACCTTGCTAACAGGTTACAAGTCACCTGGGTGTATTTTTGGCGGACCTCCCCAATAGTTGGGGGTATTAAAAAATAACTCAAAGTTGGGGGTATTAAAAGCGGACGGGCCAAAGTTGGGGATATTCTGATCCATTTTTCCTTAATAATATCATCAAACAATCATAAGCTTCCATTTTTATCTTAGGATTAGATAAGGTGATCAACAACAACTTAACAACTCAAGATTAATTCCAACTTTAATCTATATTAAGATAGTAAATTAATGAAAATGGAACCATAAATGTATAGTTTTAATTGTTAGACTTCAACTCACAAAGAGGAAGAAATTTTTTCCTCAAATCTTCAAGGCGATGCATCTTCGTGAGAAACCATGTTATTTTTCTTCTCTCATTTAACTAGGTGTCCGTTCCAAAAAGTACTTGCTCAATGTACTTTTCACAAGATAAAGGCATTACATTTGAGGTAACTGAACCAAGCTTTGCCAACTATTCCTATACTTAATAATAAAAAGTCAAATAAATATGTGAATACTTTCTCAGTTGTTCAAGGTGATGCATTCCTATGCCCAACCATCTTTCTCTTCATACTCTATCCAATAATGAATCTCCCTTCAAAAAAATAATATATTTTTACACCTTATCGCTATTATTGAAATTTGACATAAACTTTTATATACTAAAAGAGGAGAGAAAAGATAGAAAATAATAGCGGAGAGGGAATAACTTAGAGAAAGCCTAGCTGTCATTTTAGTAATTTTGAAAAATTGAACAAAACAAATATAAAATATAAAAAAAAACCAAAGTAAATTTTGGGTAAATCCAAACACTAAAAATCAAATTATACAAAAACACTAATGAAAATGTGAAATAAGGCAAAAGATGAAATATGAAAAACAAACTAAGCCTTGATTGAGAAATACAAACCTATTTCAATAGCATACAAGTCGATTCAATTGAAGAGAAGCTTCTTGAAGTTCGAAGGAAGATCACGAACTTTCTGCTGCTCTTCAAAGTGTTTTGCTATTGCGTAAGGGTTTGATTTTATTCTCTTCTTCAGCGCAACTAGCGCCTCGGTTATCATTTGCAACAAATTTCCAGAATATTCATTAGTTTGACTCCAACATTTCAGGCAAAATCTCTAGAGAGCTTTAGAAACATAACAAAAACTAATAAATTTGCAATTAACTTTTCAAAATAATATAGAAAATCCATAAAACATGGAATGCAAAGTATGATCAAATGAAGCAATGTAAGGAGGACGACACGGAGAGGACTTGGTGGTTTTCTTCTCTATTTTGGTAGCTTCAGCGACGACCATGGCATCTGAAATGAAAAATGCAAAGAGAGAGAACGATGGATATTTTAGGAGCAATTATAGGAGAGAATTTGTGTGTGAGGGTATGAGAGAGATCAGTGGGGGAGGTGTAAGCTGCCATTTATTGCAAAATGTTGTATTGCAAATTCATCGCGATTTACACGTTCGTATAAATATGATAAGGACAATGAGGCAATGAAGTATTTAGCTTTCATAAAGAAGAAAGCTTTTTCTCCGTCATCATAGCTTGTAAGGAAATGCTCACATGTGGACACAATATTGACCTCACTCCCCCATTAAACCACACAAGTATGTACCAATACAAGAATGTATGTATAAGCAAAATATTATTCAGTCATCTAGAGACGATACTTAACTAGCATAAACAAAAAGGGTAATATGAATTTCTAAAGCTTAACTAACAAAAGATTTAATCTGATTTGTTATTCGTTGGCAATCTTAGAGAAAAGTTTTTTTCATTGACTACAACCCTTCTGAAATACTTTTTGGGTTGGGACGGGTTGCTACTTTCTATTTATCCTATAGCTAGGATTCAGGAAACTAAGGGAAGAACCTCTATAGAACATGCAACGATTTACAATAGTGGAAAACTATGCAAGACAGGTTAGAACTTAGGAGTGTTTGGTTGATACTTCCACATGATCACATTGTCTTATTGGAGGATACCAGAGCATATATTCAAAACCTTTCATTGGCTACTTTCCAACACACCATTCTCAAAGTTGGCGAGTGAGGTAAAATCAGCGTTCTTTCACTCTTTTTATAATCATCAACTAATCATCCTCTGCTATGTGTTCAGTGAGCTAATAATATTTATGATTCTCGAAACACTATAATATTGTTAAAAAAATCAGGTTCTTGCTTTAACTCCTTGCTTATAAGGGGCCTTCTCTTCTTCTATTTGTTCTCATTTAACTACATAGGATTTTTTTGCTTTCCTTAATGCGTGTTGTAGCAAGTTAATAAGAGATCTTAATGTTGTGAGAGTTGTGGATATTTTCTTTTGAAGAGAGCTTGATATATTTGTTTGTGGCATTCTCTAAAGAAAGCAATCATTTCGAGACAAATGAGGACATTTCCATCGAGATGGTTATGTTGTAAGTACTTCCTTGATTTCCTTCTCTTCTTCTTTGTCATTTTATTCTTCTTAATATCGTTCATCGTGTTTTTGTTTAACGATAAGGATTCGTTGCTTTTGGAATATTTTCATTAATGTTGAAGATAACGACTTATGGCTTATTACACATTTTATAATTGCAAAATTGAGGAAAGAGAGAAGGAAATAAAAACAAAGTTAAACAAAGCAAGCAAGCGAAACTTATGAAAAATCCACTGCCAAATATTCTTAGATTTAATGTTATGTGTTATTTTGTTTTTACTTCCACCATTTTGAATTTACATGTTGATATGAGTATTATTGAGACATCTCAACACTTACAAGGCTTCTATACATTTGATTATTATTTATACATTTAAGAAATGGAAAAAGTAAATTTAGGGACTTGAGTTTTTTTAGCAAATATATTCATACTTGCTTGTGTTATAATGAAATTACTCTTTTACTTATTACTTGATTTGGTCCTAACCTGTTCCATAAATATGATAGCATAGCAAGTTATTGCTCATTTATGTGCTATTGGTGTAAATACATATATAGACAATTTGACTAACATTGTTATCAATCTAGGTACTTCTAGCCTAAAGCACGCAACTTATTCAGATTTGCTTACATATATTGGACTCCAATGTGCCAAACGTGTTTCCTTCGCAAGTAATGTGGCATATAGTTGTTCACATTGTTTAAAAGAGAGTTTATCTATGCCAAGGTATGCACGTCCTTACATAAATACTCATCATTTTTTAGTAAAGAAGAAAAAAACTGACGCTTCCCCTTTACTCCTAGGGTCCATTTCCAACACTAAGCGTCCGATGTCACTGGCTTAATGTTTCTTACTGCCTTCACCGAAGAATGTGAAGCTCTTTTCGCTACATGCCGATGTAAACATCTTGAGTTTTTACATTTATTCTCGCTTTAAATCCGTTCTCATGCTCATCTCAAATATACCATAGATTCTACACCCTTGTACGTTTATTTTTACTTGCTAGGCCTTTACTACCATCTTTAGTGAATTGGTGGCAACAAGTTTTATATCCAAATCACGCCAACCGCATCAATTTCCAGAAATTGCGTCCTGCTATGGAAGCTTATATCCATCTTGTGGGAGTAGGCCAAAGCTCCATTTCAAAAGCATTTCAGAGACATGTGAAATAATTACAAGTTAGCAATAAGTTTCAGTCTAGAGGACTCTCTAAAATTGTTGCATTTTACCTTTAAATTGCACTTTAAACAACCACTTGAATGTGTATTGTCTTCCCCATAGTATGGGAGTATGAATAAACTTTGTATGTACACCTTGCTTTTGTGCTTTGCCCCATACACCCCAAACAGCAAGTGCAAGCACCAACTTTTTTGGAACGACAACTTCATTATCATCTTGCTAATTAAGTCCAACGTAATTCGAATATCACAAGTACGTTTTTTTGGGGTGCCGCGGCGCGGGCGCGCGGTGCAACAACTAGTACTAAAATAAGATGGAAGGTTTGTGCCAGAGAATAGAGTTATATATATTGTTCATAGTGACATACGTCAATGAGGAAGCGTGCACACATATTTGTCAAGAGGTGCTAAAAGTCTGGAAATGTTATTATAACCAGGGGGAAGACCCTGAGGTGGACCATAGGCACGATTTATTATATCCGTGTGAAAACCCGAGGTGGGCCCTAGGCCTGGGTGCTCTCTCTCTCTTGCTTGACCCAAGACCATAAAAAATAAAGACAATAAGTGATATTGTCCAATCATAAATGATTTTTATATAATTATCTGTAAAGTATTTTTACATGGTAATGGGAATGTATTGGACCCCCTTAGGTTGACTTTGCAAATGTTTTGTTTTTTCAGGTATGTACATGCTAGTGACGGGGCAAGAGTGAGGTCTAAATGACGGGAACTTTATTAGAATGACTTCAATATAAACAAGTTAACACTAAGTTAGTTGTGACTTATCTCCCTCCATTTCTTTTTAATTTACTCACTTTACTTTGGAAAGAACCAAGGAGAAGGTCCAAAAGTGAGAGAGAGAAACTAAAAAGGTGGGGAAAGAAATTATAATGTGGGTTATTATTTTAAAAACTAGAGTTACTAGACCACATGGGTGGAAAATAAAGAGAAAATAGATGGGACATCTTACCAAAAATAGAATAAGCAACAATGTGTAGATTAAAAAGAAACAGATTGAAAAGGAATTTGTGAAGATTAAAAAGAAACGGAGGGAATATCTTTTTATTTGTTGTCTAGTAATTCCATTTCATTTTGGAGATACGAAAATAATGTTCAATTGATATTTTACATTTTAAAAATATATTAATAAAAGGTAAATTTCGCTCTTTTAATTTTTACAGGGTGTTAGTGTTATAATAAGTTGATATTAATCTCCTCTACAACTAACATGGAACGAAAGAGGGTACAACATTTTTTACATCCAACATAATCAATAATGGCATGAATTACTAACTTGGGAGAGAAAACTTGAATCTTATGTCATATACCCGGATGTATTGCACACCCGATATTTTTTTTGCTCATTCCTCATTTTAATGCTCATTTGGAGATCTACAAATGTGTCATGAATAAATAAATAAATAAATAGCCTTAGCTTTACGGCAAACCTAAGCGTAGAATATAAATTGCATAGAAAACTTGTTTGTAAATTGAATCATACATAATCACATAGTATCAATTTATGTTAAAAAATTATATAATCTTCCATATATTAGTATTTTTCGCATTTCTCAATAAGTGACATACTTCACATAAATAGAAATGATACTAAGCTCCGGTATTTTCTATCACTTTCTTATCATAGGATGCTACGATCTCACTGGCCAAACTCTAATCGTTACTTATTTCTTAGTATGCACCAACTAAAGTTCCTAATCTTATTTTTATAAAGTACATTAACAATATTATTTTGTTTAATACTTTTATCATTAGATATTGAAAATAAATATATGATAATTTTTTTTTCCAATGATAGAAAGCCAATAAGTACAGTGATGTAGAAGGGATTCGATCTCAGGTATTGGGTACCACATTCATAAGACTTTACCAAGTAAGTTAGATGGCGTCCATTGAATGTGAGAATATGAGATTAAATTATTCATGTCATAACTTTGTTTTTTTTCGTTGGTGCGGGCTGGTTTGAAGTGGGAACTTGTAATGGCGAGTGGCTACCAAAAAGTAAAGAAAATTTCACCAAATAAAATGAAAATAAAAGAAAAGTAAAGAAAGTGAACATCAAAAGAACATCTATGAATTAGTTGATAAAAATCTTGTAAAAGTGATATTGAAGATTTATAATCGAATTTCATCTATATCAATGTCGTAAGTGTCTCTTTCACACACAATAAAATAAATTGTGAATTTGTTAGTTGGGAAACCCAAATAGAAGATAAAGCCCAGTAGCCCACCAACTTGCCACGAGGACCAGTAAGCTGCCTTGATAGATGATATTGATAACCTTCTTTTTCTTTTTCAAAACGGGAGCGTTGATAGCTTTGGGCCCATTACGGCCCTACGGGTATCGGATTCGTGTTACCGCTTGACTAAGGAAAGCTTGATTTTTTTTTTGGTGAAAAAGTTTGGAATATCATGGCCGTGGGCCGTGGGCCGTGGCGTATAATATTGAGGCGTTACAATCGAAGTACGAAAACTTTTAGGTCAAGGATAACAATTAGGTCTCAACTCGATTATGTGTTACTAATAGAAATCATTTATTTAATTATTTATCGATGCTAACTAGTTTTAGTTTTAGTTAGTAAAGTCTTATGTAGGGGTGTCAAAACGGGTTCTCAAACAGGTTAGGGTATACCCACGGTGAACAGTCGGGACCAGGACAGTCGGGATTCGATTGTCGGTGCCCTGGTCATGATTGGTCGGGTTTTGTTCAACCGGGTCGAACACATTTGAATCATTGGATTCCGGTGCTTGGGACAGTGCGAGCGTTCCATTTACAAGTCGATCCATTCTTGGATATGATCGTCCGTTGACATTTTTTTTGCCGGGTTTGCGCAGGTCGTATTTAGGTTTCATGTACGGTTTAGTTAAGTCAAATGTACTCGGGTTGAATTAGTAATGACCTTAGTTCGATCATTGTGAAACATCGGGTCCATTCGCTATTGAACGTCAACTCAACTTCGGGTAACTCCTGATCGGGCCATCTTGATTTTACTATGGATTTTGTAAACGAATCATATTAATAAAAGTATTAAGATCGACATATATATACATATGTGTGTGTGCGATAAATATATGGATGACAACGAAAAACCAATAAAAACACTATATTGATTACCGTGATGTTTAGTGTATTCTCTTAGTCAACTCTTATTTCGAATAATCAACTGCGTAAAACCACTCTAATGAGTAAAGGAGTAGAACGACTCTTCATGAAGGATGAACATGGCTTTTTTACATTAGTCAATTTCAGCAGGTTAGGGCATTATGAAGATACATTCATATTGGCATCACAAGCAAAACAAGTTTTCTACATGGTTGACCATGCCGATTCAAAGTGGTATGTTGTCATTGAAGGAAAAGGAGAATACTTGGAATTGATGATGTACACGATGAAGAAAAATATGATACACACTTCAATGAAGTCATTGCTTCGTCAGTAGTCATTCCAAGTACAGTAGGGGAAGATCTTGACACAAATTACATTCGTCGAGACCATAATGAGGGATTATACGTTATCAAAGAAAAAAAGGATGAATAGGTAACTTGTGTAATACTCCCTCCGTCCTAGGAAGATCTGAACACTTGTTGAAACACATATATTAAGGTGATAAGTAGTAGTGTGGTTATGAAATATTATTTTATTTAGAAAGTATATGTGATAGGAGTTGGCGGGGTATTTTTTATTAGAGGAGAGAGAAAGTTAGATAACTTTTTATTGATAAAAGGTAGATTGTGGGCCAAAGAAGTGTAAAAGAAATAATATATTACTAGTGAGACCATGCCATAAATGGAAGTGTCCAAACTAATTTGGTACAAACATAAAAGGAAAGTGTTCAAACTATTCTGGGACGGAGGGAGTATTATTACAACTACTATTGTTTGTAATCGTCAATTATATACTTTATGCTTTGTTAAAATAATTTTGTAGTACTCCATTTATAAATCAAACATGTCTTTGGTTGGTATTTATATTTGCTTTCAGGTGTAGTGATGGAGGATGACATAATGCATTATGCATTCGATGATGACCATCAACCACGTTCTGAGCCCGAGATTATTGATGGAGCTACTAGGAAGAAAAAAAGTGAGCAAGGCAAGAGGTCCTTCAAAAGGGATACGTTCCAAACCCGGGGTCCAAAGAGTACTTCAGTGGGATGATTTGATACGTCCGATTGGGGGATCATGTTGGTGAGTGCAAGACACATTTCGGTGAAATCAGTAGAAGTAAAGTGTCTATCTTGTACGAGAGTTGGGATGATGTTCCAAAAGGCATAAAAAAGACTTTATAGGAAGATGTTAAAGTAAGTAACCTGTGTATTTTAAAATCTATTCTTTTAATTTAAATGGGATCATGTTTATCATACTAATTGTGTATTATTGGTACATTTTGTATATTGAAGAGAGAGTTTGGAATACAAGAGGATAAAGAATAAGAATATATTATTTATCCACTAAATACATCATTTATCCATTAGTTAGAGAATAAAAATCATGAAAAAGAATAAGAATAAGAATCAAATCCAAAGTGTAAGAGCCAAGGATCCGATTTTTTTTCAGAAGATTCGAACTGTGCGCCAGGCACATGATCATGCGCCCAGCGCACAACAGGCTCCTGCGCTAGACGCAGGCCTGAGCGCCTAGCGCACGGTGCTGTGTCTAGCGCAAGACGTTGCGCTAGGCGCAACATCATAATCAGTTTATTTTGCACGTTTTTCGATGCATTTTTTTTTACGTATTAGGATGTTTAGGGAAGAATATTTTCTGAAAATCTGATCTTGCTTCATTTATGAGAAAATCCAAAAAGAATAAGAATATTTGTGTTTCCAAAGAGATTTGATGATGTCATTAGGGTGAGGTCATTAGAGTGATGTCATTAGGGTAATTAAGGATGAAGAAAATTAGATTTTTTAGGTGAAAAATCTGATTTTCTACCTCTTTGAAACCCTAATTCACCTCCTTCATTTCTCTATAAATACCCTCTTTTTTTCCACTTCAAAACCAAGTTGCAAAAAAAAAACACAACTCAACTTCACTCTCATCTTCTCTACTACTCTTCTCCTCCTTAATCTTTCCATCTAAGCAAAAGTCTTAATTAGTAAGTAAGGAAGTTGAAAAGAATTCAACTTAATTTAACTACTTCTCTCTTCTTCTCTACTCCATTCCTCTAAAGAAATCACACTTAAGAAAAGAAAGTAAAAGTTAGTAAGATAAGTAAGTAAAGAAGTTCATCAAAAGAAGAAAAAATCACAAAAAAGAGTTTAAGTTAGTAATTAAGTGGATTTAGAAACTCACTTAGAAATTAAGAAAATCACAAAAAAAGGTAGAAAAATTTGCAAAAAGGATGTGCATCATTGAGCTAGCAAGGTAAAGTAGAAACTCTTGTTTATTTTTGATTATCTTCTTCATCATCTACTAACTTCTTTCTTGTTTTCTTCTTATTATTTTTTTAATCTTTGGAGTGATTTAGGTATGTGGAAGTCCTAATAGGTTCCCAACCTTAAATCACCCCACCTAGAATAGTCACCTCTAATGGGGTGACTCTTAGGAAACAATTTGATTATGTGATTTTCCTTAACCAAGTTGTTATTCATCACCGAGAATGTTTTCATAAAAAAATTCAAGACAAGTTGTGCCTAAACATCTCCATAAAAAAAATTGTGATGCTGTAATTATAATCAGTTTTAATTTCGTACTACATTTCATTTTTCGTTTGTATTATCAGAATAGTTTGTAGGATTTAATATTTTTTCTATGATGTGCAAGATGTTTCCAGCAAATGGGCTTTGTAACTTCTAAAAAACGAATTTTGTGTAAATAATTAAAAATCATACAATTTTATTGTGCAAAACTGATTTTGTCCAGTACCACCTAAGCTTGTTCTCACAATAAAGTTTAAAATAAAATCATTTAGATAAAAACATCAAGTTTGAAGAAAATATCAGTAGCTTTTCAAAATTATAAAAATCATGTTCATATGAATTTTATACAATTTTACATCATTTTTACAAAACCGTTCATGTAAATCACTTAATTCCAGAAAACTGATTTTCTTTTCAGATAAGAAAATGAATAAAAAAAGGGTCTTAAATGTGTCCAATTCATATAAACAGTCTAGTTCTTCAAAGTGTCTAGAATGTTCATACCAAAATTTACTTCAAATTAAGTTCAATAAGTTAGATTTCAATGAACAAATTGAATAAAGGTCTTGTTTTGAACAGTTTTGACATAAAATTCACCATAATTTGAGTTGTCATTAAAAGTTTATAAAATTTTGACACAACATAAAAAACTCACTGACCTATCCATAGATGTATCAAATTTTCAATTTAACGCTTTATACGAGAAAGTTATGATTTTTGTAAGTCGGTGCAAGAACAAAAGTGCAATCCCGGAAAATAAAATAAAGTGATTAACTCAACTTTCATAAAAAAAATGTTTTCTTTTCACACGAAAATGTTAATTAAAAGTCATGAAATTTTAAGTTTTTCTTAAAATGACTCATTTCATCATGTAAATAAAAATCAATAAAAATTGTCATAAAAAATCAAAATCAAAGAAGTTAATTAATCTTTAACTTTCACAAATTCACTAATAAACATGAATTCCAAAGCCCATTCAAGGAGGTGAAGATCAAGGAGCATCATGGTGAAGATCAAGATTGAAGATTTGTATAGATCATAGATTTTGTACATATTGTTGTAATAATAGTTTCTTTGTAATTAATTATTGCATCACTCATTAATAAAAAACATGGAGATGTTTATGCATAATTTTTTCATAAATAATTCCACAACTTTTTTTTAATAAAATGAGCAACCAATGTTACAAATTTTGCATGTTGGGCCAATATATCATAGTATATGAATTAAATGGAGGATGACATAATGCATTATGCATTCGATGATGACCAGCAACCACGTTCTGAGCCCGAGATTATTGATGGAGCTACTAGGAAGAAAAAAAGTGAGCAAGGCAAGAGGTCCTTCAAAAGGGATACGTTCCAAACCCGGGGTCCAAAGAGTACTTCAGTGGGATGATTTGATACGTCCGATTGGGGGATCATGTTGGTGAGTGCAAGACACATTTCGGTGAAATCAGTAGAAGCAAAGTGTCTATCTTGTACGAGAGTTGGGATGATGTTCCAAAAGGCATAAAAAAGACTTTATAGGAAGATGTTAAAGTAAGTAACCTGTGTATTTTAAAAGCTATTCTTTTAATTTAAATGGGATCATGTTTATCATACTAATTGTGTATTATTGGTACATTTTGTATATTGAAGAGAGAGTTTGGAATACAAGAGGATGCGAGGAAGAAACGAGAGGTATTAACTACTCGTGATAGGCGATGGAGAGATTTCAAGACGAAATTGGTGAGTCGATGGATCACAAAAACGAGGAAGGGGCCTAACAATAATTCAAGGCAACCGTACGAGATCTATCCTTTTATCACTAAAGAGATATGGAACCAATTTGTGATAAAGTGTAGCTCTAAGGAGTTTAAGCTATGTAATATGTACGTTATAATTATATGTAATTATATTATCAATTTTGTTTTTGTGAATGTTGACTAGTTACTTGTTTTCATATTAGGCTAAAAGTGAAAGAGGAAGAAAGTGTCAGACTCCAACAAGCATCCTCATTTTTTGGGTCAGAAGTCATATGCGGAGATGATTCCCTTTTGGCAACACAAAGGGTGTATCCCTTCATCCTCTACATCATCATCTGTTGACTCCTCTACATCATCAGTAGTTTCCTCCTTGCCGGAACAAACTTTGCCATGGTTTCTCGCAAGATCGAAAAAAGATAAGCAAGGAAATCTTTTCTTGCCTAATGACGACGAAACACAAAAGATAAAAGAATCCATTGCAAGCATTCTTCAAATTTCAGGGTATTTTCAATTACTCGTATATAAATAGTTCTATTATTGGAAGGTATTCTACAATCATATGGATTTTTTTAATTGGACATAGGATGAGTGGAAAAGGAAAGAAAAGGAAGGAGAGTTTGTTCCAGGTCGGATAGATTATGAACTATCATGTGCTCTATAGAGGAAAGACTGTCCTGGGCATGTATTAACAACTGGGCGTAGCGTTGGGATTACATATGTTCGGGGAGATCCTGATCGGAGTAGTAATGCTCGAAAGAGTAGGGGCATGGATGATCAGGAGATGCAGGAATTCGAGGCTATAGTGACCCAAAGAGTTAGAGAAGAGACGGTGGAAGAGATGAACTCGAAGTAGATGCTGGTACGGCTGTCGCGTGCCCACCAAAAATAACCTAACTATACCTTCTAGCAATGTAGTTGGGTAAGTCAGAGTCGATCCCACAGAGAATTGGATTTGTTTTATTATTTCTTGTGTTAGTTAGAAACCCCTGTTTTTGATAGAATATCAATTAACTAAATAAACTACTTACTGGAAAATATCTACTAAATAACTAAACTAGGAAAGAGATTATCAAAGATAATAAAATAGGGATCGGGAGATATATTATGGTATTGGAAAATTAATTGGTCATCGAAATAATAAATCATGAATGTAAATTAGACAAGTTATGCATATACATGTCCTTAACGTCAACCCAGAACACAAACAATTATTCTAAACATCCCTTAGTTTGCAAATAAACCAAATAAGCTCTTGGAATATTGTCTAACTAACTAATAATCTAGAACAAGCTCTCTAGACTCGACTAATTAGCAGCATGATGACTAGGAAGAAGTTAACTTAAGCCAAATTACACAAGCTCGAATTATGCAACTTAAAGGATTAAATAACCACATGTATTACGACGAGCTTTAGTCGTCAATCAAACACCTAGTTGCTACTAGCGGATTTAACTAGGACAATTACTTATCACAAGCCAAAATCCTAGCAAGTGTACTAAGAAATTACACTAAGATGGCCAGTTTAAAATATAATTGGACAAGTTTTTTTATGCGATTGAGCCACAAGGGCGGGGATGAGAATCGATCCCAGGATCACCTGGAAGCGGGAGGGAAGCTCTAACCAACTGAACTATCCCTCACTCTCTATAATTTGACAAGTTAACACAATAAAAATAACTTTATCAATCCAATCAGAGCATAAACATAATCGTCCAACAAGAAATATCATAAGTTTTTCATTCTCACAATTCAATAATTCAATACCAAATATATCTCCTTATCCTAAAGAGATTTAGCCTAACATACTAAGAACAAAAATAATACTAATAAGAGTGAAAGAATTCATAATTAAAAAATTAGAAAATCAAATAACTATATTATTAATCCAAGTTCAATTACCAGTTGGATGGAGATAAAAAAAAACTAGTCCAAAAGTTATAAAGAACATCCAAACTAAAGTACCACAATTGCCAAAGGAAGGAATATTATGCAATGCGTTGATGTCGACATTCGACAATTCCTACTTGTAATATGTAATCACGTAATCTACTGTTATGTTGTTGTACTGTAATCGTTGCTGCTATTCTCGTAATCGATAATCCATTGGTGCTATTCTTCTACTCGTATGCCTCTGTTGCTATCTGTTGCTATCCGTAATCGAGTACCGCCGCTACCTCTCCAATTCGCTGCTGCAATGTATTCCTCCTCACAAAAAGACCTATGTTTCCTAAACTTACTTTGCTTTCTTAAATTGCTAAAGAATTGAAATTAACTTCCAAAAATGAAAGCTAATTGTTGTAGCTTTTAATGTATTGTCGTTTGTTCCCCGAGAAGAAGAAACTCTTGAAGTTTTAATTTCTCTTTTTTTTTATTGTAATTTGTCTTTTGTGGCCACCAAGCTTATATTACAATTCTTCATCTTAGGATAGTTGCACAAGCCCAACATGAGATCTTCTAATTTCTCACAAAATAAGCCCAAGTACGAGAGGAAAAATGGGCTCCTAAATCCGATTGCAAATTTGTTGCCCAAATCATCTTCCTGCAGACAAATATATAAAATCGTAGTAACTCATGTCTCGAATAAAAAATAACTGAAAACTCCCTGTAAAACATAAAACTCAATTTTAAATCAAGGGTTTAAGATAATAAAAATACACACTTTTATAACCCTATCAGATGCATTAGTTTGAGAAAAGTTCATGGCTTTTGCAGCGGAATTAGGTCTTCAAATACCAAATCAAACAAGGGAAGATGCGTTGGTCCGAAGTCCTTACACTCCGGTTGATCCTAGTAGCTTTTACTCGGGAGGGGGGGGGTAATGATCCATTTGTGAACTTGCAGATATATATTTATTTTATATCTTCTAAGATTATGATATTATGCTTTCAGCACAACTTAATTAATGACATTGTGTTTATATTGGATGTCAAGAGTCCAGTTTCATGTCGTTTGGCATTAGCGGATGGCTCGGAGCCGATCATTGTAGTTGAGGGTACCGTTTATCCACAAATGGAGTTATCATCACATCCTGGGATCGTGAAAGTGAGTGTTGATGATTATTTTACGGATTACGCATATCCTCCAGTTCCACTACCTACTCCATTCATCACGAAACTCAATCAAGCTCACGGTGCATTCATACAATGGCCGAAAGAGTTGGTATTATTAGTCTCTAATAATCAGGTAACTTATGTTTAAAATCTTGATTTATATACTAAAAAATCTTGATTTATATACAAAGTAATCTTGATTTATATACTAAATAAGCTTGATTCATATACTAAGTAATCTATATACATATATAATATGAATCAAAAAGAAGTCGAATTGAATTAGGAACATATGCCTAAGGAAGGTGCGATGAAGAAGAAGAAGAAGAAAAAAAAAAGTTGGTAGTGATCCTTGTACCGATGAGTCTGCAAATAGGCACGTAAATCCTTTTCTTGACTTGTCACTGGAGGGTTTGAATGATCATTGCAGGCATATGCACCGGTTATTTTGCAACCGACCCTCAGATCAGCCTTTTAGTATACAAGTTACGAAGGGTACCACCGTCAACTATGAGAGTGATCAGATGATTATTATCTCGCGACAAGATGTTTTTCAGCTTCTCACGGGAGCATGCCTTGATGTATCCATTTTGCAATTATTTATGATGTGAGCTTTCTCAATCTCTAAAGTAATTAACATTGATATTTATTTTTATTGTTTCTCTTAAGTATAAGTATTTGGAGTGTAGGGAATTGCAAGATTGGTCTGAGGAGCATGGAGAGGCTAATATTGGTTTCATGTGTCCAAGTATGATTTCGGCAACCATGATACACAATCATCCAGATGTTGTGATCAACTACATGTCAAGTTCAATGAAAGCGATGCAACATATGCGTTTCATCCTATGTCCGTATATTGAGAAGTATGTTAGTTAAACTAATCTTCACTTTGTTTAATCTTTATGAACTAGTGTTTACATGGAAATCACATTTTGCTTCATGCCTCAAGGAACATTGGATTCTTCTTGTCATATCTCTATGTAAGAAAGAGGTATATAAATTTGATTCGCTCCATAAAGATAGATCATTAGCTATCAAGTTACCGCTAAATATGTAAGTTCATAATTATTAGACATATTAATTATTTTACATGCATTTTATGATATTTTAAATAAACTATAAGTGTTTATAGTAATTAATTGTTACAAAATTTCTATACTTAGTGCATATACAAGCTTCAAGCGCCTTCAAGGATCCAATAGTGGAACTAAATTGTCTTGGATAACTATGCCGGTATTGGAACAAAATTTCTATACTTAGTGCATATCACATGGTTTTGTATTTGATACACATTTTATAATTATATTTTGGATTTTATTTGCGATTCTAATATATATATTAAATCTGGTGTAGTGTGCTCAACAATTGGAAGGAACTGAATGCGGCTATTTCGTGATGAAATACATGCTTGACATCATCCGCTTCTACTATGATTCAGATAATTTACATGAGGTATATATATGTTGTAAATTCGTTATTTGTAATAAAGTTTGATACTTATAGAATTTTTAAGTATATTAACTAATGTAATATATTTCTAGGTGTTTCCAAGCAGTACCAAGCCATACTCCTTTGTGGAGATCACCGAACTCAAAGAACTTTGTGCGGAACACTTTGTACGGGTCGTCGAAGAAACTAGCTAGTTAGTATATGTAATTGTAGATTGAACAAGATTTTGTTGATTGAACCTTGGTTGGTAGCTCTATTAAGATATTGGTTGCTTGATTGAGATGTACTGGAACAGGTTTTGGTTATTTATGAAAATTTTCCCAACGATTTCTTGGGTTATCCAAAATACAACGGAGACTCTGCCAAAAATTCTGCTCATAATTATTCATATATGTTCGTTTAGTTTTGATGTTTGACGTTAAGTTTATGCAAAAAAAAAGCTGGTAAAAAAACAAAATCAGTCATTTGCGTCAGACATCATGCAATATGCGACGCAGATGACTAACATTTGCGTCGCACCATTCCCCCATCCGACGCACATAGCTCCTGCGTAGGCATGCTAGGGTGTTGCTCGGGGTGCTGCTTGCCAGGACCATCTGCGTCGTACTTCCCCAGCATCCGACGCACATTGATGAATAGTGTCCAAATGAGAAATGGTGCATGTATTGTGAAACGGAGGTAGTACATAATTATATTTCTCACATAGCAGCCAATGTGCCAAGAACCAAACATTTGGATCTAAAATGTACCCCATGTAGACACCAAATTTTGAACCCCTTTTTCGGATAAATAAAGATTTTGAAAAAAAATAAAAATAACAAAAACCGTCATGCATCGTGAAGCGCTCCCTGGAGCGCGAGTTTCATTCTGTCGTACGGTTTTCCATTTTTGCGTATTGGTCGTGCGATTTCGGCTTAGAAATATAATTTTTCGTGAGTCGTAGTCAATAGCTACAATCACCGTGCTAATAAAATGATTCGTAGTATAATCATGCTTGTTTTCACTAATTTGACGAATTTTCGTTAATTATCTTAAGTTGGTCTTTCGGAAAAACGAAAAACGAGTCGCGATTAGGCGTCGGGATTTTAGTCGTATCCCAAAACCGGTAATAATCAGTTTTCTTGATGGTCAAGTCATTGTTCATTGGATAAAGAATAAGAATATATTATTTATCCACTAAATACATCCTTTATCCATTAGTTAGAGAATAAAAATCATGAAAAAGAATAAGAATAAGAATAAGAATCAAATCCAAAGTGTAAGAGCCAAGGATCCGATTTCTTTTCAGAAGATTCGAACTGTGCGCCAGGCACATGATCATGCGCCCAGCGCACAACAGGATCCTGCGCTAGACGCAGGCCTGAGCGCCTAACGCACGGTGCTGTGTCTAGCGCAAGACGTTGCGCTAGGCGCAACATCCTAATCAGTTTATTTTGCACGTTTTTCGATGCATTTTTTTTACGTATTAGGATGTTTAGGGAAGAATATTTTCTGAAAATCTTATCTTGCTTCATTTATGAGAAAATCCAAAAAGAATAAGAATATTTGTGTTTCCAAAGAGATTTGATGATGTCATTAGGGTGAGGTCATTAGAGTGATGTCATTAGGGTAATTAAGGATGAAGAAAATTAGATTTTTTAGGTGAAAAATCTGATTTTCTACCTCTTTGAAACCCTAGTTCACGTCCTTCATTTCTCTATAAATACCCTCTTTTTTTCCACTTCAAAACCAAGTTGCAAAAAAAAAACACAACTCAACTTCACTCTCATCTTCTCTACTACTCTTCTCCTCCTTAATCTTTCCATCTAAGAAAAAGTCTTAATTAGTAAGTAAGGAAGTTGAAAAGAATTCAACTTAATTTAACTACTTCTTTCTTCTTCTCTACTCCATTCCTCTAAAGAAATCACACTTAAGAAAAGAAAGTAAAAGTTAGTAAGATAAGTAAGTAAAGAAGTTCATCAAAACAAGAAAAAATCACAAAAAAGAGTTTAAGTTAGTAATTAAGTGGATTTAGAAACTCACTTAGAAATTAAGAAAATCACAAAAAAAGGTAGAAAAATTTGCAAAAAGGATGTGCATCATTGAGCTAGCAAGGTAAAGTAGAAACTCTTGTTTATTTTTGAGTATCTTCTTCATCATCTACTAACTTCTTCCTTGTTTTCTTCTTATTATTTTTTTAATCTTTGGAGTGATTTAGGTATGTGGAAGTCCTAATAGGTTCCCAACCTTAAATCACCCCACCTAGAATAGTCACCTCTAATGGGGTGACTCTTAGGAAACAATTTGATTATGTGATTTTCCTTAACCAAGTTGTTATTCATCACCGAAAATGTTTTCATAAAAAAATTCAAGACAAGTTGTGCCTAAACATCTCCATAAAAAAAATTGTGATGCTGTAATTATAATCAGTTTTAATTTCGTACTACATTTCATTTTTAGTTTGTATTATCAGAATAGTTTGTAGGATTTAATATTTTTTCTATGATGTGCAAGATGTTTCCAGCAAATGGGCTTTGTAACTTCTAAAAAATGAATTTTGTGTAAATAACTAAAAAATCATACAATTTTGTTGTGCAAAACTGATTTTGTCCAGTACCACCTAAGCTTGTTCTGTCAATAAAGTTTAAAATAAAATCATTTAGATAAAAACATCAAGTTTGAAGAAAATATCAGTAGCTTTTCAAAATTATAAAAATCATGTTCATATGAATTTTATACAATTTTACATCATTTTTACAAAACCGTTCATGTAAATCACTTAATTCCAGAAAACTGATTTTCTTTTCAGATAAGAAAATGAATAAAAAAGGGTCTTAAATGTGTCCAATTCATATAAACAGTCTAGTTCTTCAAAGTGTCTAGAATGTTCATACCAAAATTTACTTCAAATTAAGTTCAATAAGTTAGATTTCAATGAACAAATTGAATAAAGGTCCTGTTTTAAACAGTTTTGACATAAAATTCACCATAATTTGAGTTGTCATTATAAGTTTATAAAATTTTGACACAACATAAAAAAATCACTGACCTATCCATAGATGTATCAAATTTTCAATTTAACGCTTTATACAAAAAGTTATGATTTTTGTAAGTCAGTGCAAGAACAAAAGTGCAATCTAGAAAATAAAATAAAGTGATTAACTCAACTTTCATAAAAAAAATGTTTTCTTTTCACACGAAAATGTTAATTAAAAGTCATGAAATTTTAAGTTTTTCTTAAAATGACTCATTTCATCATGTAAATAAAAATCAATAAAAATTGTCATAAAAAATCAAAATCAAAGAAGTTAATTAATCTTTAACTTTCACAAATTCACTAATAAACATGAATTCCAAAGCCCATTCAAGGAGGTGAAGATCAAGGAGCATCATGGTGAAGATCAAGATTGAAGATTTGTATAGATCATAGATTTTGTACATATTGTTGTAATAATAGTTTCTTTGTAAATAATTATTGCATCACTCATTAATAAAAAACATGGAGATGTTTATGCATAATTTTTTCATAAATAATTCCACAACTTTTTTTTAATAAAATGAGCAACCAATGTTACAAATTTTACATGTTGGGCCAATATATCATAGTATATGAATTAAATGATCCAATCTCAATTAAGAGGAAAAATTGCAAATCTAACTAAGTTAAATTGTATGATGATCCATCTTACATTTTAGAAATGTGTTCTCCATATTCAAATTGATTAATCATATAATTTCACATAATTAGATTGGTAATTATGATCTCCGAATTGATTTTAGGCCATTTCACGTGTCTCGCTTTAAATGACCAATGTTACAAATTTTGCATGTTGGGCCAATATATCACACTAGTAGAAAAATGACGATTTGCGTCTCACCATCTGCGTCGCACAACAGGACAAACGTCGCATAAGATTCATTTGCGTCGCATGCAACAGGGAATCGACGCAAAAGACGACCTATCTGCGTCGCACGTTCCTTTAGTGCGATGCAAAAAGTTATTTGCGTCGGACTCTGTGGTCCATCCGACGCAGATGATTTGGGCTAATTATATAAAAAAATGCAACGCTTAAAATGATTTGGGCTTATCTGCGTCGCATGGGCTATATGTGCGACGCAGATAAGTCCCGCTTCATTTCTTCTAAAACCTAACAATTCCACTACTGATTCATCCACCAGCCGTCTCTCTCTCTCTCTCTTCTCCTTCTCCCTCTCTCCCTCTCTCTTTCTCATAACACAACGATGTTCTCTCTCTCTCTATTCTTCTTCATCTTCTCCTTCTTCTCACCAATGGTGACGAAAAGCTCGAGCAAGAGATTTCTCGAATACTTGGGGCATCTGATTTAATGGGTCAGTTCGTCAAACACTTTACTTTCACGAAATCTTCTCCCAGTTTTAGCTCTGCTGCGTTCTCTTCTTCTTCTTCGGACTTTTTTGGCCTCCTTTGTTTCAGTTTGAGAGGTACGTTTGGCGAAGGATTTCTTCAGTACGTTTGGCGAAGGATTTCTTCAGTTTGAGATGGAATTCTTCAGTACGTTTGGCGATGGATTTCAGGTTATGAAGATTTTGTTTAATTATCTTGAATTCTTGCTGTTTAATTGTTCTCAATTTGATCGATTTTTTCCCCAAAATGAAGGACGATGTTCTAGCTACTATTTTCGCAAATTCAAGAACGAAATTGAAGAAGAACGAGATTTGAAGAAGAACGAGAACGAAAGATCTGATTTTGGCGATTTAGGTTTTTTTTTAATTTATTTAGTATTTTTTGTAAGTTCTGTTTTTAATTTCGTTTTTTATGTTAGATCTGAATATTGAAGTTTTTAATTTCGTTTTTTGATTTTGTATAGATTATGGTTCTGTTTTTTTACTTGTTTGATTATGGTTCTGTTTTTATGTTACTTAGTTTTGTTGAATTTGATTATGGTTCTGCTTGAATTGTGTATGCGTTTAATTAGATGATTCTTCGCCATTTTTCTTCATGATGTTTGTATACGTGAATTTATTTTTTTTTTTAACAAAAATTACCCATTTGCGTCGGATGTAAGGTAAAGTCCGACGCAAATGGGTAATTTTTTAAAATATAAAAATGGTTTATTTACTGGCTTGCTGGGCCATCTGCGTCGCATGTTGATTAATGTGCGACGCAGATGATAGACCATTTGCGTCGCGTGTTGGTCAGGGTCCGACGCATATAGCGCTTCAACTGCGTCGTGTTCTAGTCCGACGTAGATCCTGTTTCTTCATCTGCGACGAGATCTGTGCCGTCGGACCCATGTCCGACGCAAATGAGCGTCTCACATCCGACGCAAATCATCGATTCTGTAGTAGTGTCATAGTATATGAATTAAATGATCCAATCTCAATTAAGAGGAAAAATTGCAAATCTAACTAAGTTAAATTGTATGATGATCCATCTTACATTTTAGAAATGTGTTCTCCATATTCAAATTGATTAATCATATAATTTGACATAATTAGATTGGTAATTATGATCTCCGAATTGATTTTAGGCCATTTCACGTGTCTCGCTTTAAATGACCAAATTTCAATTAACCAAACACAATCTCCAAATTTGATCTCTAATTGATCATTTCTCTCTAAATGACTTAATAATCTTCAATCAAGATTATTTCTCAAAAGCCTTCAAATTAGGAAGCAAACTTCTAAGAACTCTTGAAAATCATAAACGTAATCACTAATTAAGGTGGTTATTTCAATCCTCGATTAATCGCTAATTAGAGCGGTTAACTCAAATTTTTCATTCAATCACTAATAAGGGTGATTAGCTTAACCTTTCATCATATTTAATCACTAATTAGAGTGATTATCTTAAACCTTAATAATCGTTAATTAGGACGATTATTTTCCTCATTTTAATCACTAATTAGGGTGATTATCTTAAACCTTAATACAACAACAACAACTAAGCCTTATTCCCAAAGTGATTTGGGGTCGGCTAACATGAATCGTCAACTGAAACCGTCACCAAAGGAGATGGCATCGCCAAGAGTGATAAAAAGGTTTTTTTTTTTTTTTTAAAGCAAGGTTTACACCAACAAGTTTTAAAAGAGGTTTTCAACAAAAGGTTTTAATACCAACACAATTGAGAAAAACAAATAAATGCGAAATCACACCCCTTCCTCCACATGGATACCGCCCCTCCACTCACTTCTATCCAACGTCATGCTCTCCCTCAATCCCAAGTAACCTCATATCACTTTCAATTACCTTCATCCAAGTCATCTTAGGTCTTCCCCTACCCCTTACAACTTGGTTACTCCTCCACTCTTCAATTCTTCTCACCGGTGCATCACCTGATCTCCTTTTCACATGACCAAACCATCTTAACCGATTCTCCCTCATCTTTTCTTCAATGGATGCAACTCCAACTTTTTCCCGGATCACTTCATTTCTTAATCGGTCTTTCCTTGTGTGGCCACACATCCACCGCAACATACGCATCTCCGCCACGTTCATCTTATGGACGTGGCATTGTTTCACCGCCCAACATTCGGTGCCATATAACAAAGGCCTAATTGCCGTACGGTAGAACTTTCCCTTCAAGCTTTGGGGAATGCCGGAATCACAAAGGAATCCGGTGGCGCGTTTCCACTTTAACCAACCCGCGTTAATTCTATGAGCCACGTCTCCATCCAGTTCTCCATCCTTTTGGAGAATGGATCCTAGGTAACGGAAGACGTTCGATCCTTGAACCACTTTGCTATCCAAAGTGACCGCCCTCGCCTCGCCGCTTGTAACCCCACCGAACTTGCACTCCATATACTCCGTCTTACTTCTGCTCAATCTAAAACCCCGGGCTTCTAATGTATGTCTCCACAATTCCAACTTTCTCTCAATACCTTCCTTTGTTTCATCAATCAACACAATATCATCCGCAAACATCATACACCATGGTATATCATCTTGAATTGACCTCGTTAGTTCGTCCATGACTAGGGCAAAGAGAAAGGGACTAAGTGCAGAACCTTGATGCACTCCGATGGTAATAGGAAACTCTTCTGTCCTCCCCACCGTAGTCCGCACACTCGTAGTTGCCCCCTCATACATATCCTTGATGATATCTATATATTTTTGTGGAACACCTTTCCTTGCCAACGCCCACCAAAGTATTTCTCTTGGTACTCTATCATATGCCTTCTCCAAATCAATGAAAACCATATGTAGATCCTTCTTCCTATCACGGTAATGTTCCATTGTTTGTCTTAAGAGGTGGATGGCCTCTATAGTCGATCTTCCGGGCATAAATCCAAATTGGTTCTCCGATATCTTCACATGTTTCCTAAGTCTTTGCTCAATCACCCTTTCCCAGAGTTTCATCGTATGACTCATTAGTTTGATTCCTCGGTAGTTGGTACAATCTTGTACATCGCCTTTGTTCTTATACAAAGGAATCAAAGTACTCTTCCTCCATTCTAATGGCATTTTGTTGTGTCTCCAAATCATGTTGAAGAATGTTGTCAGCCATTCGATTCCTCTCCCCCCTAAACACCTCCAAACTTCGATAGGTATGCCATCTGGCCCCGTAGCTTTCTTCAATCCCATCTTTTTTAATGCTGCAACGACTTCTCCCTTTTGAATCCTCCTCATAAACTCTCGATTTAACATACTTGGCGGAATGTGTACATCCCCGATGTCTTGTGCTTTATCACCGTTGAACAAGGTATCAAAGTACGACCTCCACCTATCCTTTATCTCTTCATCCTCCACAAGCACTCTTTGGTCCACACCCTTGACACATTTTACCTTTCTTATGTCTCTTGTCTTCTTGTCCCTCATACGCGCAATTCTATAAATGTCTTTTTCACCTTCTGTCGTATCCAATCTTGCATAAAGCTCTTTGTTTACCTGTGCTTTAGCTTCCCGTACTGCCTTCTTGGCTTCTTTTCTCGCCTCTTTGTACTTCTCATAGTTCACATCGCTGCTATCTTTTCCCAAAAGTTTATAACTTTCTCGTTTGTTTTTTATCGCTTGTCTCACCTCCTCGTTCCACCAAGATGTGTCCTTACTTGATGGTACAGTTCCTTTAGATTCTCCAAGGGCCTCTTTCGCCACTTCCTTTATACCAAGTTCTATCTTTGTCCAAATCGAATCTACATCCATTTCCGTGTTACAAGCCCAAATATCTTTATTAGCCATCTTAGCTAAGAAGTTCTCTTTGTGCTCCCCTTGGAGCTTCCACCACTTGATTCGCGGCTCCACATTGGGTTTTCGCTTTCTTAAAGACTCCCTACCCCGGAAATCAAGCACGACTAGTCTATGTTGGGTGGTCGCGCTCTCACCCGGTATCACCTTGCAGTTTGTATAACTCTTCCGCCAACCATTCCTTACTAAAAAGAGGTCAATCTGACTCGCGTTACTTCCACTCCTATACGTCACAAGGTGAGATTCTCTTTTCTCAAACCAAGTGTTCATAATACTAAGACCATAGGCTAATGCGAAATCCAAGATATCACTTCCAGCTTCATTTCTCTCCCCATACCCAAAACCTCCATGAATGCTCTCAAAGCCAACTCGACTAGTGCCCACATGTCCGTTAAGATCCCCACCAATGATCAATTTTTCATTAATAGGCACTCGTTGCACAACCTCCTCCAAATCCTCCCAAAATTGTTGTTTAATAATCGTTAATAATCGTTAATTAGGGCGATTATTTTTCCTATTTACACACTAATTAGGGTGATTGGCTCAAACCTTAAATAATCACTAATTAGGGTGATTACTTCCTAACCTTCATTGTTAATCACTAATCAAGGTGATTATCTTTCCTCTTAAGTTTAGTCACTAATTAGGGTGATTATCTTAAACTCCATTTCTAATCACTAATTAAGGTGATTATCTTGGTCCTCCTTCATATTTAATCACTAATTAAAGTGATTATATTAACCTCATTTCAATCACTAATTGGAGTGATTACCTTAATCCTAATAGATTTGTTTAATTCTAAAGGTGAGTTATTCATAATCTATTTCATTTTCTTCCCCAATGGAATTGGCCATTTAGGGTGAGACAGAAGCTCGAACTACGACGATTTTGATCCATGAGTGGATTCCAAACCCGCAATGATTGGTACGTAGTGCAACTTCAGTGCTCAAGTCTACCATGTACAAATGATATATTAGTCCTAAATAAAAATGGTTGATGTGTATATGTGCAAATTATGTGATTTTCTTTCTTTTGAATAACCATGATTACTTTAAAATGGAAAATAACGAATTTAGTAAGAGCCCGTTCTGTAGAACGGAAGAGGAGACGAGCTCCAGACGTTCGCACCTCTTAACCTAAACCCCGAACCCAATCTCATGGTATGAAAGACCAATTTTCAAAAAAGTCTTATCCATATGAAGTCATCATCGTTTTAAATGATATTTCTTAAAATTAATTTTAAAATAATTTATTAAATAAATCTGTCCCTATTCAGATATTAATAGGGTGGCGAATTCAAAGTTTTCTAAAACTCATAGTCCAATGAGAGACTTTCGTGGGATTCATGCTTGTTAATTAAGACAAGAAAAATCGGATACCACAGTGGCGACTCTGCTTGGGGATACAGACTTCCACTTGAAGTATAAGAGGTTTAAACCTGAACAATGCGTTATTTTCCATATGTATATATAATAAAAAATAAAGTTAATCATGGCTATTCACAATTTAATTTTTGTATATAGCATATTTATGTGAAAATTACGTGTGCTTTGTAGTTTATCGATCCATACACATGCACTCTTTTAAACCATTTTCTTATTAGGTCTGATACCTTTATCTATTGGCAAGGGTCGGAATTTCAGAATGACAAATTAATGAATTAAGGGCGTAAAACCTGCATCCACGAGCTATTGCGACCGGCTATGTCAGGAGCGTCCACCCTCGATGGACACAATGGAAGTGACTCGAGGCCACTTTAACATAATCTCTCCTTAAATGAATCACCTTTTAGTTGACTTTTAGGACACAAGGATCAATGCACAAATATACTTTATTTATTTCAGTTATTGAATAATGTGAAAAATTTTCAAAAATTTCTCAGTCCGTTTTCAGTCGGTCAATATTTCAGTAATCATTAACTGTAGCTGAATTGCTGCCGAAATGATTATTGAAATATTAAGAGTATTCTTGTTTATTTATCACAAGTGTCATGTAAAAAATGTGTGTGCTCACCCAATTTTTTTAAAAAAACTCACATTTACTTCATAATTCTTTTTCATTCAAATTGATTTTATCGAAAAACAAAATTGATTTTTAAAAAGAAAAAAAATTGCTGTTTTGAAAATATGATCCCAAATAAAACAAAAAATTTGAAAAATTGAAAAATGAAAAGAGTCATAATCACGAGTACAAAACGTGTCATGTTTAGGAATTAGAATGTAATTAAAACGTGGTTCAAAACACAAGAAGCCTAGTCTATAAAGAAAAATTTGTGTCAAAAGGGATAATTGTTCTAAAAAAAGAAAAAATAATAAAAAATTATGTCAAAAGGGATAATTGTTTTCGAAAAAAAAGAGGATTCTTTCATTTCCTGCTAAAAAAAAAATTCATCAGTCATTTACTAACATTGTTAGTATGTACATTTCAGGTACTTCATATTCCAAAAAAAAAACAAAAGTAGGAAAACTGAAACCTGCATTGTAACACCCCGTAGTTTTCACTCTTTATTTTTGGCATTGTTTACATTAAAAATGATATTTGCCGTTAAAATAAAATAATTTATTATTAAAAACTATTTTTGAAAGTGTATAATTATTTATTATTGTATTATGTTGTTGTGATTATTAATTTAAAGTGTATATATTTATTCGGGAATTTTATTTGTTATTATTATTAATGTGCGTATTTGTTTTATAATATAGTTAGTAATTTTTATTCTATAAAATTAGGTAGCATGTGATTTTATTTTAAGCGTTAATTATATTTTGGACCGACCAACGTAACGAATTTTTAAAACCCCATTTCCTTCTTATGCTGTCCAAAATTTAGAGGAGTATTAAGCATAGTATTAGCATCTTCTAACCCTCTTTGTAACCACCAAGAGATGATGAGTCAAACTTTCATAAACCCCCCATTAATTGCCACCATTAGCCCCCCATTAACCCACCTTAATGCACCCTTAAACTCTTTGCTTAATGAGGTGAATAATCTCATTACTTTCTGCACTTTAACCCCCCTCCAAAAGCTGGAAACAATCAGGAAAAACGCATCACAACTCTTCTTCTTCTCCCTTCTCGCATTTTCGGCCATTTATGCACACCTAACTTGTTTGCATCATATCTCCTTCGTCTCTTATCAGAATTGAACGTGTGAGTAGTCAAAATTTATCTACTCGGAAAGATCTTGCTCCTGGTATAATTTGTTTTTGAAGAAAGTGAAAGACACATCTGCAGTTTCCATTTCAAACAGACGACTCATCCGGTATTCTTGGAGTTTTCGGGAGCAATGTTATTCTCTTCTTTCTTTGCCATTCTAATATTATTTTTTCACCTAAAATCAAGGTAACTAGCATCTCTTCTAGCACGTTAGGATTAGAGTAGTGATTTTTTTATTGTTAGGATTTATGTTAGTAGGCTAGAAATCATGTTATTAGGCTTAGGAATATGTTAGGGTGCTATTAGAATTGTTCTTGTTATTTTTCTTCATGTTAGTATCATGTTAGGATTGTATAAATGTTATTCTTCATGCCTAATATTATGCTTGTGATGTTATATGTATTATTATTATGAAAGTATTAGGAATTGGTGAAAAATTAGTAGCATGATGTTAGGGTTATGTTTAAGCATGTTTGTTGATTGTTGTTTAAGGTTGGGTGTGGTTTTGGATGAATTCTTGTGGTTTTAGTGATCTGAAAATTATTTATTTTGGGCTATGATTCACGTATTTTGTGATTAATCATGTTAGAATAGTTAATATATGTTGAATTATCATGTTTGGGGGCTATGTAATTTATGTTACATGTTAATCCTCATGGTAAACTAGTTAATTTCTATGGTATCATCATATATTGGCTTGGGTATGTTTTATTTTGAAGTATGAGTATGTGTGGTGAAAATTTGGGTGAAATAGCATACCTATTGCTGTGCATGAGGAAAAGTAACAGAAGGCCTTTCGCGGCCCGCGAGCTATTTCACGACCCGCGACCAGTATGGACAGTGTATGTTCAAAGTATCATATCTCAGTCGTTTTATCTCTGAATTGAGCTTATGACCACTTGTTGGAAAGCTATTGAGATAAGCTTTAACATGCATTTGGAATTTCATAAAAATACTATGTACTCTGAAAGTTATGTCTATTTGAAGTTGCTGCTTATGTTTAAAACAATTTCAAAAGGCGTACCTTGTTGTGTTGAAGCATGTTAAGACTTGTTTTGAGGTGAAATCTTGATATATGGAGCTTTTTGAAGAATTGTTGCATGTTCTTTGGGCACGAAACTGATGGGCACCATAGTTTGTCTAGAGGGTAATAACCTTGGGTCAACCCTTATAGGTGACATGATTTAACAATGCATCACTTTAAGGTGACATGATAACACATGGAGTCATGAAAAATAAGTAATGGTGATTTGACAATTTGCTTGTCATCAAGGCCATGAAAAACTGTAAAAAAAAACTGGAGTCCACCTGTTAATTGTCGAAGTCTCTCTCATTAACAAAAGACAAATTCATAAGACTAAAAAAGACGACGTTAAAGTTGCATTTTCAAATTTTAGAAAATTAATTGAGATTTTCTATCTAAAACGACAATAAAGTCGCATTTTCAAATTTTAGAAAATTAATTGAGATTTTCTATCTAAAACTACAATAAAGTCGCATTTTCAAATTTTAGAAAATTAATTGGGATTTTCTATCTAAGACGACGTTGAATTCGCATTTTCAAAATTCAGAAAATTAATTGGGATTTTTTATCTAAGACGACGTTAAAGTCGCATTTTCAAAATTCAGAAAATTAATTGGGATTTTCTATCTAAGACGATGTTAAAGTCGCATTTTTAAAATTCAGAAAATTAATATGGATTTTCTACTTAAGACGACGATAAAGTCGCATTTTCAAATTTTAGAAAATTAATTGGGATTTTCTATCTAAGACGACCTTAAAGTCGCATTTTCAAAATTTAGAAAATTAATTGGGATTTTCTATCTAAGACGACGTTAAAGTCGCATTTTCAATCTTAGAAAATTAATTGGGATTTTCTATCTAAGATGATAATAAAGTCGCATGTTCAAATTTTAGAAAATTAAGATGGATTTTCTACTTAAAACGACGATAAACTCACATTTTCAATTTTAGAAAATTAATTGGGATTTTCTATCTAAGACAACGTCAAAGTCGCATCTCCTATTTTAGAAAATTAACTGGGATTTTCTACTTAAAGCGTCAACAGAAGTCGAAAATCATGTTTTCAAAATAGCACTGATGATAAATATTTTATATGGAGAATATGTTATCTCAAAAGAAATTTTTCTGTCAAAATTTTGTGTCTTTTCAAACATTGGTCGTCATTTCCTCCAAAATTCGACCAATGTGGGGCATTCTGTAGACACCAAATTTTGAACCTCTTTTTCGGATAAATAAAGATTGTGAAAAGAAATAAAAATAACAAAAACCGTCATGTATCGTGAAGCGCGCACCCCGGAGCGTGAGTTTCATTCTGTCGTACGGTTTTCCATTTTTGCGTATTGGTCGTGCGATTTTAGCTTAGAAATATAATTTTCCGTGAGTCGTAGTTGGCGGGCGCGGATGTGTCGTTGTGCACCACACCCGGCCAAAGATAAAATTTCTCCTACTCTCTTTTACACTAAGCTAGTATAATGGAAGTAGGGTCGTATCCACAGGGAAACAGGGACGAGTTTAATACTTAGCGGGATTCAAAACCTAGATTAAGCTAAGGGTCGAGAAACCTAATAACAAGGGGGGTTTCAAGTAGATTATAAATAAACTACAACTAACTAACAAATAAATAAAATGAGAAATCAATATGGAAAGATCTTGAATCCGATTAACATCCACTTCAATTCATTATCGATCCTTGAACCTCCACTCTAATTATTTCCATGATTATCTATTGTTGAGAATTAATCTCGCATTCTCCTTATTCTTAGTTGAATAGCACGATCAGCGTGACTATAAAACCCTAACTAAACGATAACCTAGTCCGATAGCGTCTAAGTTCAATCCAATAGCAGCAATAAACACAGAGAACCAACAGACCTGCTAACGTCATACAAGCGATAAACATTCAACAGTTGATTCAATTTCCCCAAGAAATAACCAAGACGATCTGCATCTAAGTTACTTCCTAGTTTGCTACCAATTGATAAAAGAATAAAACAATCCGATTCTATTCTTAAATCTAGCATTAGATTAATTACACAATCAAACTAGTAACGTTCCTAGCATAATTATGCAAAAATCATAGAAAGCAAGCATAGAAATTAAACCATAATCAAAGAAACTAAATAGAGAGGAAAGATCTCACAATAATGCTTGAAGCTCCATATTAATCTCGTTCAAGAACGGTTCAAGCTACAATAGGCATAGCATAAGCCAATCCCATAGTTGAAATCTCCTAAAACTAAACTAGAAAATAAAAACTAAAAAGAGAAGACAACAAGAGAGGAGTGGAATTTTGGAAACTCCCTCTCCTTGTGGCTGCTGCCCCCTAGGTCCAAAAATAGAGTTTAGTATTTATACTAAAGCTCAAAAATCAGCCGACAATTACACCGACCTAGGGGTCGCGAGGTGCGAAGTAACTCGCGAGGTGCGATGAGTTACTGCCTCCAACACGAGCTGAAGAGCTGGGCAGGCCAAGGGAGTCGCGAGGTGCGAAGTAACTCGCGAGGTGCGAGCAAGCAGGTCGCGAGGTGCGACCTGCCTTGGTCCTGCTTGCTGCGAGCATGCGCGAGAGCTGGCGCAGCTTGGGCTGGCCGGGCGATGATGCTTTGGCGGCGCGCGCGAGAGCCGGATGCTATCTTTGCTCGGTAGGCTTGGTGCTATGCTCGGCTACGGCTTGCGGCGATGCTTGATTGGAACATGTGGCGACGCTTGGCTAGTATAACGATGTTGAGTCGTTCCAAACACTAATGCTTCTAGGAGCTCAGAACTTACAACTTTAACTATAATTAATATACAAAATTCCGAACTTCCGCTAAGAGCTAAATAAAACGCAAACGTGAACAATTATGATCAAAACCTCTAGCGAAGTGCACCCAAAATAATGTACATACACCGTATAACTTGAGCGTATCAGTAGTCAATAGCTACAATCACCGTGCTAATAAAATGATTCGTAGTATAATCATGCTCGTTTTCACTAATTTGACGAATTTTTGTTAATTATTTTAAGTTAGGCTTTCGGAAAAAAGAAAAACGAGTCGCGATTAGGCGTCGGGATTTTAGTCGTATCCCAAAACCGGTAATAATCAGTTTTCTTGATGGTCAAGTCATTGGTCATTTGATAAAGAATAAGAATATATATTCTTTATCCACTAAACACATCCTTTATCCATTAGTTAGAGAATAAAAATCATGAAAAAGAATAAGAATAAGAATCAAATTCAAAGTGTAAGAGCCAAGGATCCAATTTTTTTTCGGAAGATTCGACCGTGCGCCGGGCACATGATCATGCGCCCGGCGTACAATAGGCTCTGCGCTAGACGCAAGCCTTGAGCGCCTAGTGCACGGTGCTTTGTGTCTAGCGCAAGACGTTGCGCTAGGCGCAAGATCCTAATCGATTTGTTTTGCACGTTTTTCGATGCATTTTTTTTACGTATTAGGATGTTTAGGGAAGAATATTTTCTGAAAATCTGATCTTGCTTCATTTATGAGAAAATCCAAAAAGAATAAGAATATTTGTGTTTCCAAAGAGATTTGATGATGTCATTAGGGTGAGGTCATTAGAGTGATGTCATTAGGGTAATTAAGGATGAAGAAAATCCGATTTTTTAGGTGAAAAATCTGATTTTCTACCTCTTTGAAACCCTAGTTCACCTCCTTTATTTTTGATTATCTTCTTAATCATCTACTAACTTCTTCCTTGTTTTCTTCTTATTATTTTTTTAATCTTTGGAGTGATTTGGGTATGTGGAAGTCCTAATAGGTTCCCAACCTTAAATCACTCCACCTAGAATAGTCACCTCTAATGGGGTGACTCTTAGAAAACAATGTGATTATGTAATTTTCGTTAATCAAGTTGTTATTTATCACCTAAAATGTTTTCATAAAAAAATTCAAGACAAGTTGTGCATAAACATTTCCATAAAAAAGAAAAGAAAATGTGATGCTGTAATTATAATCAGTTTTAATTTCGTTCTACATTTTAATTTTCGTCTATATTATCAGAATATTTTGTAGGATTTAATATTTTTCCAATGAAGTACAAGATGTTTCCATCAACTGGGATTTCGAATTTCTAAAAAACGAATTTTGTGTGAATAATTAAAAATCATACAACTTTGTTGTACAAAACTGATTTTGTCCAGTACCACCTAAGCTTGTTCTGCCAATAAAGTTTAAAAGAAAATCATTTAGATAAAACTAAAAACATCAAATTTGAAGAAAATATCAGTAGCTTTTCAAAAATATAAAAATCATATTCATATAAATTTTATACAATTTTACATCATTTTTACAAACCGTTCATGTAAATCACTTAATTCTAGAAAACTGATTTTCTTTTCAGATAAGAAAATGAATATAAAAAAGGTCTTAAAAGTGTCTAATTCAAATGAAAATTTCTAGTCTAGTTCCTCAAAGTGTCTAGAATGTTCATAACAAAATTTACTTCAAAATAAGTTTAATAAGTTAGATTTCAAAGAACAAATTGAATAAAGGTCCTGTTTTGAACAGTTTTGAAATAAAATTCAGCATAATTTGAGTTGTCATTAAAAATTTAAAAAATTTTGACACACCATAAAAAGCTCACTGACCTATCCATACATGTATCAAATTCTCAATTTAATGCTTTATACAGAAAGTTATGATTTTTGTAAGTCAATGCAAGAACAAAAGTGCAATCTGGAAAATAAAATATAGTAATTAACTCAACTTTCATAAAAAAAAATTTTCTTTTCACACGAAAATGTTAATTAAAAGTCATGAAATTTTAAGTTTTTCTTAAAATGACTCATTTCATCATGTAAATAAAAATCAATGAAAAGTGTCATAAAAAATTAAAATCAAAGAAGTTAATTAATCTTTAACTTTCACAAATTCACAAATAAACATGAATTCCAAAGCCCATTCAAGGAGGTGAAGATCAAGGAGCATCATGGTGAAGATCAAGCTTGAAGATTTGTATAGATCATAGACTTTGTACATATTGTTGTAATAATAGTTTCTTTGTAAATAATTATTGCATCACTCATTAATAAAAAACATGGAGATGTTTATGCATAATTTTCATAAATAATTCCATAATTTTTTTTAATAAAATGAGCAACCAATGTTACAAATTTTGCATGTTGGACCAATATATCATAGTATATGAATCAAATGACCCAATTTCAATTAAGAGGAAAAATTACAAATCTAACTAAGTTAAATAGTATGATGATCCATCTTACATTTTAGAAATGTGTTCTCCATATTCAAATGGATTAATCATATAATTTGACATAATTAGATTGGTAATTATGATCTCCGAATTGATTTTAGGCCATTTCACGCGTCTCGCTTTAAATGGCCAAATTCCAATTAGCCAAACACAATCTCCAAATTTGATGTCAAATTGATCATTTCTCTCTAAATGACTTAATAATCTTCAATCAAGAATATTTCTCAAAAGCCTTCAAATTAGGAATTAAACTTCTAAGAACTCTTGAAAATCATAAATGTAATCACTAATTAAGGTGGTTATTTCAATCCTCGATTAATCGCTAATTAGAGCGGTTAACTCAAACTTTTCATTCAATCACTAATAAGGGTGATTAGCTTAACCTTTCATCATATTTAATCACTAATTAGAGTGATTATTTTAAACCTTAATAATCGTTAATTAGGACGATTATTTTCCTCATTTCAATCACTAATTAGGGTGATTATCTTAAACCTTAATAATCGTTAATTAGGGCGATTTCCTAATTAATCACATTAGCTCAAACCTTGAATAATCACTAATTAGGGTGATTACTTCCTAACCTTCATTGTTAATCACTAATCAAGGTGATTATCTTTCCTCTTAAGTTTAGTTAGTAATTAGGGTGATTATCTTAAACTCCATTTCTAATCACTAATTAAGGTGATTATCTTGGTTCTCCCTCATATTTAATCACTAATTAAAGTGATTATCTTAACCTCATTTCAATCACTAATTGGAGTGATAACCTTAATCCTAATAGATTTGTTTAATTCTAAAAGTGAGTTATTCATAATCTATTTCCTTTTCTTCCCCAATGGAATTGGCCATTTAGGGTGAGACATAAGCTCGAACTACGACGATTTTGATCCATGAGTGGATTCCAATCCCACAATGATTGGTACGTAGTGCAACTTCAGTGCTCAAATCTACCATGTACATACAAATGATATATTGGTCCTAAATAAAAATGATTGATGTGTATATGTGCAACTTATGTGATTTTCTTTCTTTTGAATAGCCATGATTACTTTAAAATGGAAAATAACGCATTTAGTAAGAGCCCGTTCTGTAGAACGGAAGAGGAAACGAGTTCCTGACGTTCGCACCTCTTAACCTAAACCCCGAACCCAATCTAATGGTATGAAATACCAATTTTCAAAAAAGCCTTATCCATATGAAGTCATCATCGTTTTAAATGATATTTCTTAAAATTGATTTTAAAATGATTTATTAAATAAATATGTCCCTATTCAGATATTAATAGGGTGGCGACTTCAAAGTTTTCTAAAACTCATAGTTCAATGAGAGACTTTCGTGGGATTCAGACCGTTAATTAAGACTGTCAAAAATCGGATACCACACCCCCTCCCACCAATATTCAATTACAACACTAACCAAGTAATTGAATTTACACAAATAAGTTTCTTCCTAGATAAATCACAAGGCTAACCATTGATTATCTACCACCTGAACTCATGTTCTTAGGACTAAGTATTTAAATTTATGGAATTTTAAACATATATATTTATCCTACTCTGGAAAAGATCCATTAGCCAAAAGTTCGTAGAACATACCCAAGTTATGCACTTCAGCTGGTTGAGAACCACAAATCTTTTTTGCTTCTACAGTTGCAAAAGGTATTGAGCTCATATATCTGCACAGGAATGATGGGGCAACAAGGATAAGATTCGGACTCAAGGAGAAAAGGAAGCGGAACATTACACTTCATAAAGAATCATACATAAAGTTGAAGAAGATATTGAGTCTCTCATACATGGCATGTAATGCAGTAAATATGCACGACAATCATACAAGCTGTTGCATATAAAACTGATACAATGGATAAGCATTCCTCATTCATATGTAACTATGTAAGAACTCCTGTCTTGATCTATCCGGTACTACCCCAGCTACAATCTATACAAATAGTTAACCAAAGTACACATAACAAGTAATTGCCAAGAGCCACAAATATTTCCCAACTCAGCAAGTACAAGAAGTACAATATGAAGTAGGGCTGAAAGCCTGAAATAGACGCAAGGGGGCTAAACCAACTCTAGGCCATAATGATATAAATTATATATATTGCAAACATTCCTTCACTGCAGTATTGTGTAGAAGCAAGAAATTGTCTTCTAGTATCAAGATTCATGGGTTTAAATCTTCGATATTTGGGCAGTTAAGTCATGTGTGCCCACAGTGCACATCTTTGCCATCGAGACAAGGTTAATACTTGATACTTCTGTTTTACGGAACCAGAAAAAAGGTACACAATCTCTTTGCACGCTACAGTAGATTAGAATAGCTCTACATTTGGAGTTCTCAAACCTGTAACAGAACAGGATATACATTGGTGTTTGCTGATTTTGTTGGTTTCTCATGGAGCTACAAGAGGATTTATTTTCACGCGAAATTGGTGCATGAGCTCCCGCACTAGCAGAAATCACTTGTGTTGATCTAGTTAAACATACACATAATCAACAAGGACCCTAAAAACAACAAAATTACCAAATAAAAATGCAAAAGAAAATGAAAGAGATTAGATCTCCACTTTTCAAATACAATACACAAACTACAACGAAAATCAAACGAAAGTAGCCACTTAGATCAACTAAATGAACCAAAAAGTGATCATATTTCGCCTAGTATCAGTCAAAGCCTAAATAAAAAAAAGTTAAAAAAACTTGAACTCAACAAAATCGAGCAAAATCACACCAAAAATCAACAAAGCTAACCCTAAAATAACGAGAATCAGCCTATCGATAAATAAAACAGCGAAAAAAAATCAAATGAAGACACAAATGAATCAACCCTAAAAACAACGAAATCACCAAATAAAACACACAAAAGAAAAAAGATTAGATGTTGGATCCATACCACGAATCAGACGAAACAAAGCGAAATTTCATATGAACGTTGAACGCCAAAAACAACATTAAATCGACCTCCGTATCTCTCGTCCTCCCTTTTGGAATCTCTCTCTCTGGTGGTTGGTGGTCGGTGTCTGATAAGTGGCTTTTAAGGCCGCTTTTATGGCCTCTTTCCACCCTAATTAAGCCTTTGTTTTGTCCATTTTTATGCTTATTTAGCTTAGCTTTGTTCAATGTTAGTGAATCTACTAGCTTCATGCATTTTTAGTCTTTTTGGGAGTTGTAGGTAGCTTTCTATTCATGTGAAGATTGAATGTTGTGAACACCCTATGACTTGTTCTTATCTTCTTTCAGGTTCTGTAGCGGCCTAATCGAGATTGTCGAAGCTTGGAATGGCAAAAGGAAGCCTTTGGATGGAGATAAGGAGCTTCAAACTGCAAAGAAGAGTAGAAACAGAGCCAAAGCTGGCGCTCCAGCTCTGGAGCGGGAGCTCTGAGTCCCCATGTTATACAGGCACTTTGCCGAGAAATAGAAGCTGGCGCTCCAGCTTGTTGGAGCGGGAGCTTCGACTTGCAGGAGGGAAACCTCACATAAGCTCAGAGCTCGCGCTCCACGGGTGGAGCGGGAGCTTCGACCTGCTGAAGAAATATTTGACATTTGGTTCAGAGCTGGCGGTCCACGCATGGAGCGGGAGCTCTGAATGGTTCAGCTCCCGATTTTTTTCGTTGTTTGCCCTTACTTTAAGTTGTATTTGTGAGGGGTATAAATACCCTCTCTTAAGACATTTAGGGTAAGCTTTTAATTCCAGAAAAGAGGGTCCTAAGTAATGAGCACATTCTTCTAGGTTAATTAGAGAGAGAAAAACACATTCTTAGGAGAGAGAAAGTTGTAACTCAACATTTGTTCTTCATTTTTATCAATCAAAGCTTCAATCTTTTGGTAATTTCTAGTCTCTAATCCTTTTTTCCTAGCTTATTTTTAGTTATTTGTTTAGTTTTATGCTTGTTTAAATTAGTTTATGCTTGCGTTGATTAGTCTTAGTAGTATGTCGTTCAAAAGTTCAATCTTTCTCGTTTTCACTAATCATGCTTGTTGTATTCCATGTTTTGATGATGCCAAATAATTAGGTTATACTATATAGTTTTTATTTTGCGAAAAATATAAAATACCAAAAACATTGTAATGTTTAATTTTGCATTTATATCTTGCGGAGAAAGATTAATTATTTAATCTAAGTCAAGATATTTATTTTATGCACTTTGAATTTTTATCATATGGTATGTTTAATATTCTAATAACTTAGAATATTTGAATAAAAGATTCTCAAAGTTATTAGATATTTTTGCTGTTTTTGTTTGTGCGTGAAAATCAGTTGGAAATTGGCGTGGCATACAATGTGGAGTTGATTCCTTGAAGCTCTCCAACAAACCCAACAAACTCGCTGAAGATACTCCCATTAACTGGCTAGTGGAGGTGGTTTATTTCCGTTGAAATAAACATGGAGAAAATGCAAAAAAAAGTAAGCCATGATCTCCATTACTCCACTCACGTTATTTGAGGAGAACGTGGACCACAACATGACCAGTAGAAGAAGATTTGCAGCAGCTATATAAGAGGAAGATTATTTGAAGAAAACTTAAGAACTTTCAAGCACAAAAAGTCAATCTATACTTAGAAAGTTTTTCTTGTAATTTCCTCTTATATTCAACATACTCATTATTGTAATATTCATAGTGTGTAGGTGAGAGAAAATTCAGAGAATATTCTTGTAATCAAGAGAGAGAAAAGAGAAGACTTCGAGTGAAGTCAAGAGTGAGTGTCATCAGTTCAGGGGGAACTGAGTGACTGGGGAACAGGTTCCTAGAGGAACAGAGAAGGTCCATTAATAGGTTGTAAAAGAGAGAGTCTTTTGGTCTATTATAGTAAAGAGAGTTTGAGTCAAAATCCCTCGTGGTCAAGGTTTTTCTTCCTATTGGGCCTAGGAAGTTTTCCTTGTAAAAATCTCGTGTGCTTGTCTCTTTCTACTTTCAAGTTTGTTTTAATTCCGCATTACAAATTGAAAATTTCTCCTCAACTACAATTCACCCCCCTCTTGTAGTTGGTCTAGTGTTCATACTAGAATAACAATTGGTATCGAGCCTAGTACCTCCGTAATCGCCTAACACCGAGGAGATTGTGCACTGAACAATGAACACGACTTAGGAGAAAAGCTTGATAAAGGGTATTCAACTCAACGCCCACCTATGTTCAATGGCAAACATTATCCATACTGGAAGAACCGTATGGAGATATTTATTAAAGCTGAAAATTACTAAGTGTGGAAGATAATTGAAATCGGTGACTTTGAAGTCACAAAGAAGAACGAGAAAGGGAGCTGGTTCCTAAACCCCTTGCCGAGTTTGACAAAGAGGACTTCGACAAAATGGAGATGAACAACATGGCCAAGAAGCTACTCCATTGCGGTCTTGGTCCCCATGAACACAATCGAGTCATGGGATGCAAGACTGCAAAGCAAATGTGGGAACTCCTTCAAATAACTCATGAAGGAACAAGCGAAGTGAAATGATCAAAGATTGATATGCTCATGCATAAGTACGAATTGTTTCACATGAAACAAATGGAGCCTATTCAAGATATGCTCACTCGCTTCTCAAACATTAAAAACGAACTTGAATCTCTGGGAAAGATAATCTCTCCAGAGGAACAGGTTCGTAAGGTACTAAGGAGTTTACCACAAGATGAGAAATGGATGGCCAAAACAATGGCATTGTTGGAAACCAAGGACTTCACAACGTTCAACATTGAACAACTTGCTGGTTCCTTGATGACCCATGAGTTACACCTCGAAACTCATGAAACTGAATCATCAAAGCCTAAGGCTCTGGCCCTCAGGTCTGAGGAACAAGAAGACTTTGAAACTGATGATGAAGAAGCTGCAATGATTGTTAGAAGATTCAAGAAGTTCGTCAACAAGAACTACAAAGGAAAGGTTACCAAGAAACCAACGAAGCTAAGTTATCACAAGTGTGGAGGTCTTAATCATTTCATCAAGGAATGTCCTCAATGGGAAAACGAGAAAGCTAAAGGAAGATACAAAGATAAGGCAAGGAACAACAAAGGTCATTTTCGAAAAATGATATGAAGAGAGCCATGGTGGCAGCATGGGGAGAGTCTGACTCAGAGGAGGAGCAGGAACAAACTGAGGAAAAAACTGCCCATCTATGTCTCATGGCAAATATCAAAGACAAAGTGGAATCATCAAACCCCAAGGTAAGTCTTAATGCCATTGAAGAGGAACTTACAGAATTGAATAAAAGCCAATTAATAAAACTTTTACTAGAAACCTTAGATGATTACAAGGATGTATGTGCAAAAAGAGATCAATTAACTAATGCCTTGAAAATCACTAAGAATCATTCAAATTGGCTTAACTCACTTAAATGTGACACTGAAAAAAGATTCTTTGAACTTTTTGACAAGAGTAGAGCTTATCAAGATGCATTTGAAAAAGTCAAAAATGAAAATTATCTTTTGAATTTGGAATTGGCAGAATTGAAACTGTGTGTTCCTGAAGGAACAGTCTGTTCAAATAATACCAGAATTAATTTAAAAACTGATTATGAAAATATTTTTCAAGAAAATCTGGTATTAAGGAAGAAACTGGAATCCTCAAGGAACAAGCTTCCTGATCCAGTCACTTGTATACAAAAGTATCAAAACAAAGGAAGAGAAGGTCTCGGTTTCAATCACAAGAAAAAGAATAAAAAGAAAAAATATGTTGATCTGTCTAGTAGTAAAATATGTTCTTACTGTGGGAACAGTGGTCACATTGTGTTAGACTGTTCCACCAGAGAAGAACGTATTGAGAGGAACACGTACCTAGTAAAACAGGTTTGGAAAATTAAGAAAGACTCAAGTCCAACAAAGGAACCCAAGCTAGACTGGGTTCCTACCACTAACTAGTTTACTATGGTACAGGCTAAAGTGAGGGGGAACAACCTGTGGTACCTCCATAGCGGTTGTTCTAAGCACATGACAGGAGGTAGATCAAAATTTCTCTCATTTTCAGTCTTCAATGGAGGAACTGTGACCTTTGGAGACAATCTTACGGGTAACATAGTAGCAGTTAGTAAGATTGGTAAATCTCAGTCACATTCCATAGATAATGTATTTTTGGTCGAGGGTTTAAAGCATAGTTTACTTAGTATATCTCAGTTTTGTGATAAGGGAAATACAGTGAAGTTTACTAATGAGTCTTGTGTAGTCAGCAATGAAAGTACAGGAACCAAGATCCTTGAGGGAACGAGGAAAGGGAACACCTATATGGTTGACCTGAACCTTGTTCCTAGGAATAATCTCACATGCTTAAGTGTGATCGAAGCTGATCCTAATCTGTGGCACAAACGATGTGGTCATGCAAGCCTGTCCCTACTGCATAAACTAAGTGGGAAGGACTTGGTGGTTGGTCTACCAACAATTAAGTCACTAAATCACGATGTTTGCGATTCATGTGTTAAAGGCAAGCAAGTGAGATCCTCATTCAAATCCAAGAAAATGGTAAGGACACAAAGTCCATTAGAACTTCTTCACATGGACTTATGTGGCCCTGTACGCATCCAAAACTGATCCGGTAAGAAATATGTATTAGTCATAGTAGATGATTTTTCGAGATACACATGGGTTATTTTTCTTCATAGTAAGGATGAAACGTTTGATGAATTTCTAACCTTTGCTAAAAAGATTCAAAGAACAAGTGGTTTTAAATTAAAGCATTTAAGATCTGACCATGGTACGGAGTTTGAAAACTCCAAGTTTGATGAATTTTGTAGCAATGAAGTTTTAGATCATAACTTTTCAGCTCCAAGAACACCACAACAGAATGGTGTAGTCGAAAGGAAGAACCGGACTATTGAGGATATGGCAAGGACAATGATTATTGCAAGCGGTCTTCCGAAGAATTTTTGGGCTGAAGCAGTGAACACGGTATGCTACATCATCAATCGTGTCATGCTAAGACCAATCACCTTGAAGACACCTTATGAGCTCCTTAGAGGAAGAAAACCCAATATTTCTTATTTTCGTGTTTTTGGATGTAAATGTTTTGTACATAACAATGGAAAGGACAACTTAGGAAAGTTTGATGCTAGAAGTGATGAGGCTATTTTTCTAGGATATGCCTTAAGTAGTAAGGCTTATCGTGTCTACAATAAGCGAACAATGTGTGTCGAGGAAAGTGTCCATGTTATTTTTGATGAGACTAACTCCCTACAGGAACAGAGTCACAATGATAACTTTGAAATTGGTTTAACTCGTCCTGATGAGTTTAATCAAAATGATGAGGAACTAACCCCTGCAGGAAAAGAGAAGAAGCAAGTTCCTGATCCTGATAACCCTGTGCCTGATCCTAATGAGGAACAAGCAACAGGAGGAACTCAGGAGAATCAAGGAGCTCCTGATTCAGAAGAAGATCAAGTGAATCAATCACCTCAAGAAACTCAAGAAGCAACTAGGAGATTTGATCCAAAGCCTTGGAAACACCAAAATTCTCATCCTTTAGAATTGATAATAAGTGACATTGAAAAGGGAACTCAAACGAGATCCCAATTGAAGAATTTTTGTGCTTTTCATGCTTTCTTATCTATGACAGAACCTAAGGATCATATGGAAGCTCTCAAGGAGGCTGATTGGATCAACGCTATGCAGAAGGAGCTAAATGAGTTCCAGAGGAACAAGGTATGGCACCTTGAGACCAAACCAAAGAACCAGAAGGTTATAGGACTAAAATGGGTTTTCAGGAACAAGCTTGATGAGCATGGAACTGTGGTGAGGAACAAGGCCAGACTTGTTGCCAAAAGTTATAATCAACAAGAAGGTATTGATTTTGATGAAACCTTTGCTCCTGTTGCTAGAATAGAAGCAATTAGAATTTTGATTGCCTTTGCTGCCTTTATGGGATTTAAGTTGTACGAGATGGACGTCAAATGTGCATTTCTAAATGGTTTTTTAATTGAAGACGTCTATGTGGAACAACCTCCTGGATTTGAAAATCCAGAACTTCCAAATCAAGTCTATAAGCTTGATAAAGCTCTTTATGGGTTGAAACAGGCTCCTAGATCTTGGTACGAAAGGTTGTCAAAATTCCTGCTTTCACATGATTTCATAAAAGGTAAAGTTGATAGAACCTTGTTCCTTCGATTAAAAGGAACAGACATATTAGTAGTCCAGTATTATGTTGATGATATAAATTTCGGTGCTACTAATGATCTTCTTTGTAAGGAGTTTGCTGATCTTATGAGTAGTGAATTCGAAATGAGTATGATGGGAGAGTTGAACTTCTTTGGGATTGCAAATTAAGCAAACTGAAAGAGGAACAATGATCCATCAACAAAAATATGTCAAGGAACTGCTCAAGAAATATGGACTATAACATTCAAAAACCAACCACACTCCCATAGGAACAGGAACAAGGTTAGATGAAGATTCAAATGGTAAGTGTGTAAACGAGAAGCAATATCGAGGTATGATTGGTTCATTACTTTACTTAACATCAAGTAGACCCGATATTTCTTTTAGTATTGGTTTATGTGCTCGGTTTAAATCAAATCCCAAAGAATATCACTTAACAGCAGTTAAGAGAATTCTAAGGTATTTGAAAGGAAGTGATGACTTATGTTTGTTCTATCCTCGAAGTGATGTATTTGACCTAGTAAGCTATTCGGATGCGGATATGCCTGAGACTTGGTTAACCGCAAGAGCACATCGTGGCATTGTCCAAAGACCTAGGAACAAGCTTGGTGTCATGGAGCTCTAAGAAGCAAAATATTGTTGCCTTATCCACAGCAGAGGCAGAATATGTGGCTGCTGCTGCATGTTGTTCCCAGGTTCTTTAGATTAAGCAACAAGTAAGAGACTTTGGCATTAAGTTTAAGTGTGTTCCTATCTATTGCGATAATAATAGTGCTATTTGTATCTCTAAGGATCCAGTTCATCATTCAAGGGTCAAGCATATTCACATTAGACATCATTTCCTTAAGGATAATGTAGAAAAATGTCTTGTTAAATTCGAATTTTGTCCAACTGAAAATCAAATAGCTGACAGTTTGACTAAACCACTTCCTAGAGAAAATTTTGAGAAAATTCGCTTAGAGCTAGGGATGATTAGAATTCATTGAGTGTGCTACTTCAAATAAAACCCTTAGTTAGAAGATTAAACTAAGTGGCCAGCAACATTTTGTGAATTTAATCACTCATTACAAAGTCATTGTAAAGGAATCACATTAGTCTTCATAATACTCCCCTTATTGTCCATGCATATACTTGAGTAAAAATAGAAAGGTTACTGTACATATAGATTGAACATGTTACATGCATGAGTTCAAACTTCCTACTCTTTTCTTTCTTTCCACGTAAATATTATCTTTATTTTATTTTTCTTCCATTTATTATCCTCTTTCATTCATCCCCCACAAATATTTTTAATGGCAACACTTCACCAAATTCATGTACAAACCTAAAACTAAAATTATTCATCGGATTTAAAGAAGGAAGGGAAAAGCCGCATTTAATTCTTTTTCACAATCCCCCATAAACCTTCCCCAAAATAAAAACCCATCAAATCAAACCAAAATTTACACGGCAAATTCATCTCTTTTTACCGAAAACCATTACCTCTGCAATACCGCCTTTCTCTCTCTCTTACTCACAAAAATCTGACAACTTCATCTTCTTCACCTAAAACCCTAAATGGATCCCAAAAGAAAATCCTCCGATGATGCAAAAAAATTTCCGGCCGAAAAATCTTCACCACTGGTGGATTACAATGAAAGCGAGAATGAATCTTCTAACTCAAATGAAGATTCCCTGGGTTCTCAAGAAAATTCGGGCGCGCATGAAGTGATTTCTCCGAAAAAGAAGACGATGTGGATGATGTTGAAACAGAGCAAGAAAAGGAAGTCTTGGTTCCTACTAAAAGGGGTAAGAAATCTAAGTCTTCCAAGTATATAATTGGGTTTTGCGTTGATTTCACCTGGTGCAAGAAAATTAAGTGAGGTCAATTTCTTGATCTTGTTAAGTTTCAAAAATGGGTTAAAGTATTGAGTTTAATTTGATGAGGGTCTTTATAAGAGTGAGATGAGTGATTTTGTTACTAGTTTTGAAAATAACGAGGGTTTATGCATAAGTGTTGTCAATGGGAAACTGGTTAAGTTCACTGAAAAGAACTTAGGCGAATGGTTTGAGGTACCTACCGAAGGCTACAAGGATTATGTTAAGGGTAGGGCTAAGTTGAATGTTAATGGGGCTTCAAATTCTACAATTATGAGTTTCTTTGGGGGTAAGGATTCTGACCTGTCCCTAGATCAGAAAGATCTCTCTCCATATCACAAATTTTTGTTTCACTTAGTCTGGCGCTTTATTCTGCCAAGAACTTCCAAGAGGACTCAAGCGAGCCTCATGGATCTTTCTTTGATGTTTTGCCTTGCTAAGAACATAAAAATAAACTTCCCTGCTTTACTGATCTCTCACCTTTCCTATTGCATTACCCACAACACAAAAGTGGGGTATGCAAATCTTATTTCTGTTATCCTCAAAAAGAACCAAATTAAACTCCCTTCTAGTACTTCTTTTGATCTAGAGCCTGATAACTATTTGACAAAAGAGACTCTATCCAGTCGTCTCTAAGGGTACAAAGGGTGGGAAGTTAGAATTTGAGGTAGCAAAAACCAAAGGGAAAGGTTGAGACTGGGGTCAAGAGGAAGTTTGAGGAGGAGGTCAGTGCTGAAGGACCTAGGTCAGTGAGGAAGAGCCAAAGAATTGCTGTGACCAAGGCTCCCAAGGAACAGGGTCAGGGTGCTTTTCGGATTTTTCATTGCCTTATATTCAAGACTGATTTATGTTAGTTTAGTATTAGTTTTCTGTTAGTGCTAGATTTATTTTCTTAGTCTTTTGTTAGTTTTATTTTAGTTTTACTTTTTTTTTCAAGTCATTAGCTCTTGATTCTTTTGCTCTAGTTATTTTATTTAGTTTTTATATGCCTTATATTTGCCATCATCAAAAAGGGGGAATATTGTTGTATTCCATGTTTTGATGATGCCAAATAATTAGGTTATACTATATAGTTTTTATTTTGCGAAAAATATAAAATACCAAAATAATGTAATGTTTAATTTTGCATTTATATCTTGTGGAGAAAGATTAATTATTTAATCTAAGTCAAGATATTTATTTTATGCACTTTGAATTTTCATCATATGGTATGTTTAATATTCTAATAACTTAGAATCTTTGAATAAAAGATTCTCAAAGTTATTAGATATTTTTACTGTTTTTGTTTGTGCGTGAAAATCAGTTGGAAATTGGCGTGGCATACAATGTGGAGCTGATTCCTTGAAGCTCTCCAACAAACCCAACAAACTCGCTGAAGATAATCCCATTAACGGCTAGTGGAGGTGGTTTATTTCCGTTGAAATAAACATGGAGAAAATGCAGCGAAAAGTAAGCCATGATCTCCATTACTCCACTCACGTTATTTGAGGAGAACGTGGACCACAACATGACCAGTAGAAGAAGATTTGCAGCAGCAATATAAGAGGAAGATTATTTGAAGAAAACTTAAGAACTTTCAAGCACAAAAAGTCAATCTATACTTAGAAAGTTTTTCTTGTAATTTCCTCTTATATTCAACATACTCATTATTGTAATATTCATAGTGTGTAGGTGAGAGAAAATTCAGAGAATATTCTTGTAATCAAGAGAGAGAAAGAGAAGACTTCGAGTGAAGTCAAGAGTGAGTGTCATCGGTTCGGGGGAACCGAGTGATCGGGGAACAGTTCCTAGAGGAACATAGAAGGTCCATTAATAGGTTGTAAAAGAGAGTCTTTTGGCCTATTATAGTAAAGAGAGTTTGAGTCAAAATCCCTCGTGGTCAAGCTTTTTCTTCCTATTGGGCCTAGGAAGTTTTCCTTGTAAAAATCTCGTGTGCTTGTCTCTTTCTACTTTCAAGTTTGTTTTAATTCCGCATTACAAATTGAAAATTTCTCCTCAACTATAATTCACCCCCCCTCTTGTAGTTGGTCTAGTGTTCATACTAGAATAACAATGCTTAGTACTTTTAGTATGCTTGCTCCTTTTATTGTTGCTTTTACTAGTCTTACTATGTTTTTCTCCTTCCTAGGCTAGATTTCTAGCTATGGAAGGGGGATAATGGGACTTTGTGATGATTTTGAATGATGTTTAGTTGGTTTTAGTGATTGTTCTTTTGGTGCTCGAATCAAAGTATTTTATTGTTAAAGCATGAAACTTGATCACCTTTGTGCTTGAATCTTGTGCTAATGTTGGGTTATGTGAGAGCAAGCTTGATATTAGTGATGACTTGATGATGGGTAAACCACGACCTCATAGGCGGGGTTGGGTAGGCGGTGTTGAGAGGTGTGCGAGAGTGACCTCTTGATGTTGGACCAAGACCCTCAATAGATTTGAACCATTGCCTACCAAATGTTGTTGAAATTATTGTTGTGAGTTCCATGATTCCCCCTATCCCTAGTGTTTGTCTTATTGATTAATCACTCTTATTCTATTTGCCTTAGTTAGTCTAGTTGTTTACTTAAACCCCCTTTTTACTCCCGTCAATTGATTGCATCTCGAACTAAGTGTAAAACCCCTTGCTTCTCCGTGGATACGACCCCTTACTACGCTACACTACCTTATTAGGCTAGTTAGTTAGACTAGGGTGATTTTTTTCTTCACCCGAAACCATAGGAAGTAACGACACCTAGGGGACCGATCAGCGTCGTGCGCTGGTGGCTAGCGTGGAGTTGATGGTGAGAGATGAATAGGGAGGATTGTGGAGATGGTGGTGAGAGAGAGAGTGTGAACTTTAGGGTTAATGAGAGATGAATCGAGAAGATTGTTGTTGCTGGTGTGGTGTTGTTGCGTGCTGTGATAGAGAGGGAGAAGGGGATGGACAAAGGGTGAAAAAGTGGGGGAATTTAGGTTAATGATCTTTGGACTATTGAGCTAATCCGGTTTGAAGGAGAACCGAATCAGTTTACAAAACTGATCCGGTTCTCCTCCAAACCGGATCAGTTTAGTAGCCCAAAAATTTGTGCCAAAAAAAATTGAATTTACTGATCCGATTTTGGGAGAACCGGATCAGTTTGTTTGTGTCATATAAGATTTTTTCCACTAGTGTTACCGTGGTGAAAAGTGAATAATGAGTTGTCACTCTGAGCAACAACAAACCCCATATGAAGAAGAAAATGCGCAAAACGCTGATACCAAGCTCGGGGAGCTTGTTTGAGACCATAAAGAGCCTTACGAAGGCGACAAACATAGTGAGGAAATCTCTTATCAATAAAACCTGGAGGTTGATGCATATAAACAGACTCATGTAAGTCACCATGCAAAAAGGCATTTTTTACATCAAGTTGATGAATAGACCAGTTTCGAGCCATGGCTAACCCCAATATTGTACGAATAGTAGACGGACGAATAACTAGACTACATGTTTCATCACAATCAACTTCCACCTTCTAAGATGTACCATCACAAACAAGTCGAGCTTTGTGCCTTTGAAGGTCACCTTTATCATTTTCTTTGTGAGTATAAATCCACATGTAATTTACAATATTCACCCCCATAGGCCTAGGTAAAAGTTCCCATCATGTATTAATTAAAGCATTATATTCATCATGCATCGCCGCATTCCAATTCGGGTCACTCAAAGCTATTTTGTGAGATTTAGGATTTGGCGATTAGGAGAGAGGAGAAGATATGGCAATAGAATGTAAACCAAATTTATGGGATTGGGTTTAGAGATACCTGATTTGGCCCGGGTGGTCATGTGGTGAGAGAAAGGGAGGGGACGTGTTGGCCTGATGGTTCGGAGCCCACGCATGGGGGAGGGTTGTACCGTGTGTGGAGAATGTGATGGGCTTGGGTCCGGATAAGGGGAGGGAGGGAAAACCGGACGATGAGCCGGAAAGGGATGCGCCCGGGTGGTAGCAAAAAGGGGAGAGAGGTCCGTTGGGTCCGGATCATGAGGGGAGGGACGCGCGCCGGGTGATGGGGGTGGGTTTGGGCCTGGGTTGTGAAGCGCCCCAGGGGAAACGTAAGGATGAGGGGTTTCGTTTTGTGGAGCGTGGGCCTGGGAGATTTATAGAGCAAAGGAAGGCTGCCATAAGGGAGAGACTAAGGGGTTAGCCCCGAATCCTCAAGGAAAGAATAATCAGCGGGCCTATAGGGCTCTAAATTCTTAAAAGGAAAAGAAAACTCATCGAATGTGACATGACGAAAGAGAGTAATTTTGTTTGTGGTAATATCTAGACACCTATAACCCCGATGATTTGATGGATAGCCTATAAAAATACACGGAGTAGAGCGAGGAGCTAATTGTGAGGAGCAATAGCTGTTAAATTTGAAAAGCAAAGACACCCAAAAACCTGAATATGGTCATAAGAGGGGGGTTATTTTAAAAAATACTTCAGCAGGAGCAATATTATTCAGTGTCTTAGTAGGCAAGAGATTAATAAGGTAGGTGGCCATTTTAAGAGATTATACCCAATATTGAGGAGGAATGGAAGCATGACAAAGGAGGGTGCGAGACATGTCATCTAAAGTTTTGATCATGCGTTCGGCTTTTCCATTTTGTGAAGATGTATAAGGGCAAGAGAAGCGAAAAATTATTCCATGTTTGACACAAAATAATTTAAAAGGGATATTATTAAATTCTCTACCATGATCACATTGGAAAGCTTTAATGAGGCATTCAAATTGTGTTTGGACATATTGGAAAAAATTAAGGAAGTTTTGATAGACCTCAAATTTAAATTTGAGCGGTATAGTCCACACAAAGTCAGTAAAAGCATCTAATAGCACTAAATAATATTTATGACCTTGAGAAGTACGAATAGGAGAGGTCCATAAATCAGCATGAATAATATCAAAAGTTGAATGAGTAGTACTATTAGATTGATGAAACGGTAAGCGAAGATATTTTCCTACTTGACTAGAATTGCAAAAATCGGAGTGAAGCTTCTTATTACAATTTATTAAATCTCTAGACTTAAGAAAGCTTAAAAGTTTGGGATCCTGGATGTCCAAGACGACTGTGCCAAGTTGTTGATGAAGTGGCCGTGAGGGCGGTTGCTAGACATGTAGATGGTGGAGTGGTCACTGGATATAGCTCCCCCGAACTATTTGCACCTCGCTATTATATTCCCCGTGTGAAGGTCCTTCACATAAAAACCATAAGGATCAAATTCAATGGAGGCATTATTATCAATGGGGGTGTGATTTGAACCTGTGACCTTTATGTCGCGCAGGCACTGATACCATGCTAGATTTGACTAAACTCTGTAATTGGAGTGATTACCATTGATCAATATTTATAGTTTACAACCTAAGGATAGTCCTATACATATTAGGAAACCAATCCAGATTAGAAATCTAAGAACAAAATATATCTTACAGAATATTGTATTCTATCATAAATCAAAGCACTACCATATTAAGAATTTCTTCGTGAATTTCAGGTTGGTTTTTGTAACATTAAAGGAAGAACAATGAGCGTGGTAAGTGTAGAAGATTTTGGGGATGTAAGCCATTTTGAAAATTTATCTCCTCTAGAATGTTTGCTCGTTGTTGTTGAAAAATCTCTTAACGAAGAAAAACAAATAGAAAAAGCAGCAAGATCGAAACAAAGAGTACTACCAGAAGAAGGGAATGAACCTTAACTTCCTCAAAGATTTAGGGGCAAAATTAAGGACTTGGGTGGATTAGATCCCAATAGTTTGATACAAAAGACACTGTCCAATTCGGATTTGAAATCGGTTTTGGTGCAATTGTCAATGTCCATACAACAATGTAGCCTCATAAATCTGGAGGAGAAAGTGGATACTCAAGTGAGTGTACAAGTAATACAGCCAAACAAAAATATGGACGTGGTCAAACTTAACTTTACAAAGTGGATTAGTTTACGTTGTTATGTTTTAAATGGCAACTGGAGTAGTTTTGTTGAGAAGAACAAAGGAATACTAAAGAGTCAAGATGTAGTTCAAGCTTGATATTTTCGAATTACATCAATACATGGTTAAGATAATAATGCTTCTGATGTTGCTCTTGCTCAGAAATATGGTTTTGCAATTGTTAAACTCTAATTTATTGGAAATCAAAGTTTGACTGCATGATCAATTTTGAAGTATAGGATATAAAATTCAAAATATTTTTATTTTTATTTTTATTTTTTTTATATGGAAAACAGACTTAGGCTTGGCCCCTAATCCGGACGCCAGCCTAAAATATCTTTGCGGATGATAAGAGAGAAATCTAAACAATAAGGAGGAAACCAATACAAAAGGGAAGGGTAGTCATGAGCCTTCTTAGCCATAAAATCCGCCGCTCGATTTGCTTCCCGAAAACAATGGAAGAACCTGCACTCTTGAAATCTAGAAATGTCAACACCTGCATCTTTAACAATGTTAGAAATTTCCCACGGAATTTGCCAAGAATTTTTCATAGAGTTGATAACACCTAAGTTGTCTCCTTCAATAATGAGATGCGAGATATCAAGGGAAAGAGCACCTTTAACACCTTCTCTAAGAGCCCATGCCTCAGCTTGAATAATATAAACATGGGAACCCAGAGACTTAACACTGGCAAGCACCACTTCACCAGCACTATTTCTAATGACGAAGCCTGACGAGGCATTAGCATTACTAAACTTAGAACCATCAAAATTTAATTTGAAAAAATTAGAGGGAGGAGGGGACCAAATAAGATTAGTACCCGATCGGAGCAATTTAGGGAGCTTTTGCTTAGGAACATGAGAGATGGAGGATTGCTCAAACTATTCACTCTCCGCTTTACCCCAGTTACAAAAAAACTTATTAATTTGAAAACTAGCTCGGTGGGGAGAAATACCTTCATCATTAAAAATAACTTTGTTTCCAAAAAACCAAATAAACCACCACACAAAGGAGAATTTAGCGATAATGTCACAAGAAGAGACAGACTTACAATAGTTGAGCTAAACCCGAAAGGAGAATTGATTAGAGAAATTCATCTCAGCAGGGAGAAGGAGCCAATCTCCACTTGAATCGAGACAGGCAAAAATATCTAAAGTGAATGGGCAATCAAAGCACAAGTGATTTAATGACTCCGGGACATTACTACAAAGGACACACTATTGCGGAAGAAAAATCTTACACTTTTCAAGTCTATCCTTGGTGGGGAGCCCATCATGGCAGGCCTTTCAAAGCAAATTTTTATTTTTAGGAGGGACCCTAAGCTTCCAAATCCAATCATAATCAACCTTATCAAAATTTGGATTAAACAAACCTTGTGCTAGAAGAGAGCCATACTTAACAGAATAATGGCCATTCGCCGTTAAACCCCAAACTAAAGTATCAGGCTGAGGATTAGAAGCAAGGAAAGACAAGGAAATAGTAGAAGCAATGTAAAGAGGGACAAGAGAGCCTAATTTTTCCTGGTCCCAATTACCATGAATATCAATCACCTCACTAACTTTTAGATTTTCAGTAAAAGGAGGAGGCTCAACAACATTTCTAATGGGATATTGGAAATTTAAATTATCATCCCAGAAACAAACATCCTTCCCATTACCCACCTGCCACCTGAGACCTTTCTTAAAAAGTGGACGAAGACTAATAAGTTTCTTCCACTGCCTAGAGGCCACCGAAGAAACCTTATGAGTCATAATATCCTAATTCTTGCTATATTTTTTCTTAACCAAACTAACCCAAAGATTAAAAGAGTTTTTGATTATCTTCCAAAGAAGCTTCATCTGGAGAGCTATATTGTTGGTATCTGCTTTACGAATACCAAGACCAGCATACAGTTTTGGCAGACAAATTTTATCCCAACCAATGAGATTGGCTGACTTATTTGAGACATCTTTGTTCCAAAAGCAATTTCTATAGGTTTTGTCTAAGGAGGTAAGGATCTTTTTAGGAAGATAAAAACTTTGCATTTGAAAATTTGCTTTAGTAGCAAGATTAGATTAAATTAAAACCGTTTTGCCGGCTTGAGAAAGAGAGTTGGCTTTCCATTTCGGAAGCTGATTAATGGTCTTACAGACGACTTTCCCAAAGGTTTTGAATTAGTAACCCGTGAATCAATAATTGGGCAGCCAAAGTAATCCCCCAAATTCTTGGACTCATTCATACCCAAAATGGCTACAAAATTAGTTTTGGCAAGATCTGAAACATTAGGAGAACATTAAAAAGCATATTTATGGAAGTTGACTAGTTGTCCTAACTTTGATCCAAAATATCCTTAATAATAGCACAACTTTGATCATTAGCTTTAGAAAGGATCATTGTGTCATCCGTAAAAGTGAGAAAAGGGATTCGTATTCCTGATTTTCCAATATAAACTCCTACTAATTTTTCTTTCTGAGAGCTAGCAAAGGAGATTTGTCTAGCTAAAAGCTCAACACAAAGAATAAACAACTATGGGATAGTGGGTCTTCTTAACGAATACCTCTAGAGGGATAGAATCTATCCCCTGGAATTCCATTAACCAAAATGGAAAAGGACGGGGAAGAAATACAAGATTTAATCCAATCTACCCATTGAGAACAAAAACCAAGTTTTTAAAAAGAAATAAGGATGTAGTCTCATTCTAATCTATCATAGGCTTTTTCATATCTAATTTGATGGCAATCCACCACTCATTACCCGTTTTCTTACTGAAGGAATGGAACACCTCATGAGCTATTAGGATATTATCCTGGATTAATCTTTCAGGAACAAAGGCTCCTTGAAGGGGGTGAATAATTTTACCCATTATAATTTTCAATCGATTAGTAATTACTTTTGAAATGATCTTATAGATAGTAGAGCAAAGACTAATAGGACGAAAATGATTTGCACACGAGAAATTATCGACTTTAAGGATTAAAGCAAGAAAGGTATGATTAATTTCTTGTAATAAATTACCAGAGTGGAAAAAAGCTTTGACGGCTCAGACAGTCGAATTCCCAACTAATGTCCAATATTTCTGAAAGAAAAACGGGGGGAAACCGTCTGGCCCCGACTATTTATCAGGAGCTAGATCAAAAGTAGCATCTTTAATTTCATCATATGAAACCTCGTTAGTGAGGAACATATTATCTTCATCAGAAATAACTAGGGAAAGAAGGGCAAAATCCTCTTCTTCATCAAACGAACAAAGCGGGTTAGAAATAAATTGGCAAAGGAATTCTCGAGTAATTTCTTGTGATATGCGAATAGGGAGCTAATAACTTGACTATCAACCGTTGTAAACTCCTTAATCCGATTTTTTATTTCGTCTAATTGAGGCATGAGCATGATAATATTTAGTGTTAGTATCACCTAAATGAAGATAGTTTGTTTTACTCTTTTGCATCCAATATTCTCTACTAAAAGAAAGAAGACTCTCCCTTTTTTCTAAGAAACGGGCTTGACTTAAGCACCGAACAAGAGGGGTTACTAATAAGTTTTTGTTAGACTGTTTCAAGCTATTTATCTACTACCCGAATTTGTCTAAAAATATTACGAAACTGAGTGCGATTCCAATGTTTAGAATTTTCTTTTAGAAGCTTACACTTTTTAACAAGATTAAACATATGAGAACCAATAAAGCGGGTACACCACGTTTTTTTAACTAGTTTATTATAGTCTTTACGCAAGCACCACATTTTTTCAAACCGAATAAGAGGTGCTTTGGAAACTGATGAATTAGATAAATCAAGAGTTACTTGGCAATGATCCGAAGAAGTGAAAGGATGGTGTTTTAATTTTGCTTGGGGAAAAATGTCTAACCAAGAGGTGCTAGCCACTCCTTTATCTAGCCTTTCCAAAATGTTGTTTGGCCCAGCCTTTTTTTTTCTCCACGTATACCTAGAGCCCAGAAATGGGATTTATACACAATGAGCTTGATTCAATAAGTTATGCATAATTTGGATTCTAAAGGAGTTAAATGGAGCACCTCCCAATTTATCTAGCTCACAACTTATCTCATTAAAGTATCCAAGAATAATAAAAGGGGGATTAAGATTGTTAATATATAATATTAACTCTTCCCAAAACTCAACTTTGTGTCCATGTCTTGCAGGGGCATAAATAAAGATAATAATAAATGAAACATTAGCATCAACAAAAGAAATAGAGCAAAAGATAAAGCGAGAGGATTTATAAGTTACAACCAAATTAAAAGGATAATAAATACAATCTTTCCAAACTAACCATACACCACCTGCAAACCCAAACGTAGGAATGTAATCAAAGTGGTGAAACCCACATTGATTAGCTGAAATTAGGGATGGGGGGGACTAAGTTTTTACTTCACAAAGCATCATAATCTTAACCTTGTTGCTAGCACAAAAATCTTTAACATCAGTCAAAGCAGTTTTTATTTCTTAGAGACCCCTCTAATATTCCAAAAACATATAATCATAATTATTTAAACCAAAACAAATAAGACATCCTTTGGCTTGTAGGAGTGAGTAAGATCCTTTTTCTGTATATCATCTAAACATAGGAACCCCCCCATCCACTGAATTGATCTTACTTAGAAGACGGCATAAGAAATGATAACACAATGAAATAGTTACGTAATAGAATATTTTCGAAGCTATAAAAACCATATTCCCCATACACCCATGAAAGAGCATAATAGTTGTTGTAGCCTAAATAATCGACGACTCTCCAGGAGACACGTGGATCCATCAGGAGCATCCACGTGTCCCCTCAAAAGGAGTGAAAAAGAGGCTTAAACTCTGAGTTTTACTGAGAAAAGAGTAAAAGCCCACCTTTTGAAACATATTCAGGGCCCAAAACCCAAGAAAAGGCTGCATGTGATTGGATGATGATCAACTCCTAATCCTTGTCTGCCACGTGTCATGTTCTGATTGCCTAGCCAATCAGGAGCTCTTAATTTAGGGTAACCTCAAAAGGCAACAATCAGATCTCAAACACTATAAATACTCCCCTTCAAATCACGAGAAAGGTAATTCATTAAACAGTGTGCCCTTACTCTGGAGAAATTCTCTCTCACTTTCTCTCTCTATCTCTACTTTTCTTTCTTAAACCTGATATCTGACTTAAGCTTCGGAGGGGGAACCACCACCCAAACCTCCAGGGTGGATCCCTTTTTGCAGGTTTGGGAATGGAGCTCAGGATCAGATTTACCTGGTTTGGACATCGTTGCACAAGTCTCCAAAGAAGAACATCTTGAGGGAAAATAGTTTACTTGCCAGCCAAGGAGACTAAACATTTGGCGCCGTCTTTGGGGAGACGCAACGATGACTGATTGTCACTTGTCTAATGTGCCAAGGAATCGAAGTTTTCAAATTCGAGTTGAAGATACGGTTGATGATGAGAGACCACCTCGAGGGAGGGATAAACCTCTGTCCATCATTAATGTCCCTGGACAAAGCCATGAACCCGTTATTCAAGACAATCTTGAATGTCCAGTGACTGCGGAACGTCCTGAATGACTTTCAAACTAAGCTGGCAGCAGTCGTCCAGGAATAAATCAAGAACAATATCTTTGTTTTTCCAAGTCAATCCAGATCCAAGGCTAACAATCCAGTTCCTCTTAGAGGGTGTTCCCGGGGAGAATCGTCCGAGTCCAAGTCGACATGTTCGTCGAAACCCTCTAGGAGAACAAACTAGAGAAAAGACAATCGAAGTCAGTCGGTGAGCAACAAGGAAGATGGATCGGAACCCGGTGGTCGGGACCCGGGATAATGTTCGTCCAAATGGGCATAGAATGGAAACAGATGCCAGGGAGTACCTAGAGGCAAAGAAAGCTGCTGTATTACGGCGGTCGGCCACAGGGTCTACACCGTATATGAGAGATCCCCCTTTGAGGTTACCATCCAGAACAGAAGGAAGAAGTCTGGGCCCTTCTCTTGTTCGTCCAAGACAAGAGAAAACTGTACTACAGCCAATGGTTTATAGGCGTCCAGTCCCTGCAAACACCTCATCTAATCTCGTGTTGAAAAAATATCGTAAGGAGTTCATACCCATTGAGGGACAGCTGGGAGCCCTCCGGATCAACTGGCCGACCCCATTCTCGGCCAGAATCATGGAGGTGCCCTCCTTCCCAAAGGTTAAACTCCCTACCATAGAGCCTTTTGATGGAAAAACTAATCCAGACGATCACCTATCCGCTTATAAGCATCAGATGTACGTCCATGCAGTAGATGATGCTACTTGATGCAAGAATTTCCCGACCACTCTGAAGGGAGTAGCTCAGAAGTGGTTTAATAATCTCCCCCCTAATTCATTCAACAACTTCACTGAACTCAGTTATCTATTCACTAGTCACTTTGTAGCCAATCGGCAAGAACAGAAGACAAGCATGCACTTGGGCAAGGTCGTCCAAGGACCAAAGGAAGCCCTTAGAAGTTTTGTTAAGAGATTCAATCTAGAAGCGTTGCAGATTCAAGATCTTAATGCTGGAGTGGCCTTTGACGCCTTCATCCGGAGACTGAGGCCAGGGAGTTTTAAGCTTGATCTTGTTAAGAAGAAAATCACCACTCTTGCAGAATCTTTGAAAGAAGCTGAGGCATTCATACACGCCATGGAAGTTTGTGCTGAGGCCAAGCATCCTGAGTCCAAGAAGCCTGAACAGGTAGCTCAGGCAAAAAAGAGCAATCCCAAAAAGGCTGAGACTTGGGCCACAACCTCCACAACCACTTCGTCCAGGCGAGGAAAGAGAAAAGAATCTGAATCTTAAGCTGATCCCATAGAATTTAGCAAAGATCAATACTCCATCCTCATGCAGCTGAGATGAAGACTCCTTACAGGAATAGAGACAAGAGCAAGTACTGTCATTTTCACAAGGACTGCGGTCATGAGACCAATGAATGTAAACACCTTAAGAGGGCTTTGGAGGATGTAACTCAAAAAGGAAAGATGAACTCATACTTGCCCCAAGGGGGAAGGAAGTTTCAGAGGAAGGATGATCGTCAGAGCAAGAAGAAGGAAAGTGAGAGCACTGACGAGGATGTTGTTCTTGTCATTTCAGAAGGATTTGCCGCTGGAGGACCAACCAATAGAGGGCACAAAAACTACCTCAGGGAGCTCGACCAAGTCTTACTAAGTGATCAGACAAAGGTTGAGCCCTTCCCTAAGGTGGTAGTTATTGAGCAAGATCGGGGGAAGTTGAAAACTCCTCATGATGACCCTTTGGTTGTAGAGATGAAGATAGCAAACTTGAGAGTAAGAAGAATTCTGATTAACACTGGAAGTTCCACGGACATCATAAGTGCATATTGCTTGTCCTGACTGAAGTTTGATGAGAAGCACTTGGTTCCCGTCCACCATCCAATCATTGGGTTTGGAGGAGGAGTTATTCACCCTATGGGGACAGCTACTTTGCCCGTCCGAGTTGGGGAGAAGGAGGCCTCCCAGACTTTGTTCATTAAGTTCTTGGTCGTCCGGGACTTGACAGCTTACAATGTCATTCTTGGACGGCCAACTCTGAATCATGTTAAGGCAGTGATAGTCACTCACCTTATGCTCATGAAGTTTGAATGTGATGGTGGTCAAATTGGTTCCTTGTATGGGGACAAACAGGCGGCCAGAGAATGTTACCTAACTACTTTGAAACCATCATCTTGGAAAGCAGAGAAGCAGGACCAGACGAAGGTCGCTGGTGAAGGGAAAATGGGCGAGATGGTAAAAGACCAAGTGGCCTCCCTGAGGATGATAATTGAAAGTCCTCAGACGCCAAGTTGCTCCGTCAAGGAGAACGTCAGAGAACCTTCCCAGCAAGAAAAGAAAGTATGTGCCCATCAAAGAAGAACCACTCTCGTCTGGAGAAGTGATGGCCATCATGGGCGTAGCACTTGAACGTCAGAGCCTGTAGAGGTTCCAGAAGACATTTGTTTGGATTATGCTCGTCCAGAAAGAACTTTGAAGATTGGATCTTCCCTTACCCCTGAGTTAAGGGGTATTTTGATAAATTTACTTAAAGGAGTTTCAAGACGTGTTTGCATATAGTGTTGAAGAGAAGCCTGGAATTAATCCAGACATAGCCGTCCACCGGCTGAATGTTGATCCAAGTTTAAAACCAGTTCGTCAGAAGAAGAGACATGTAGGGCCGGCCAGAAATCAGGCGGTCGACCAAGAGGTTCAGAAGTTGTTGGAATCTCGGTTCATAAGAGAGACTTATTATCCAGACTGGTTAGCCAATGTGGTCATGGTACCAAAGCCTAATGGCACATGGAGGATGTGCATGGACTACACTGATCTCAACAAGGCATGTCCAAAGGACAGTTTTCCTCTGCCTAAGTTGGATCGTCTGGTGGATTCGACGGCCGACCATGCTTTGTTAAGCTTCATAAACGCATATTCAGGATTTCATCAAATCCTCATGTGGCCGGAGGACTAGGACAAGACGTCCTTCATTACAGAGAAAGGGTTGTATGGTTGGCTGAGGATGCCTTTTGGCCTCCAAAATGCGCCGGCCACCTTCCAAAGATTGATTAACACGGTCTTTCAGCCAAAATTAGGAAGGAACATGGAAGCATACATTGATGACATGATAGTGAAGAGTCAGCAAGAAGAAGGCCATGTTGTTGATTTAAGAGAAACTTTTGAAACTCTCATAAAGTACAAGCTGAAATTGAACCCCAAAAAATGTGTTTTTAGCGTCTTAGCTGGGAAGTTCTTAGGCTTCCTAGTGGATTAGAGGGGAATAGAAGCGAATCTTGAAAAGATCCAAGCAATTCTAGACATGAAGCCTCCGTCCAAAATCAAAGAAGTGCAGCGTCAGACGGGTTGCCTAGCGGCCCTTGGACGTTTTTTGTCTAAGTCAGGAGACAAGTGTCATCATCTTTTTGCTATTATCAAGAAGAAAGCTAAGTTTGAATGGACAGAATGGAAGGCTGAATCGGCACTTGAGCAAGTCAAGGACCATCTTCGATCGATTACTAGGTTGGGTCGATCCGAGGGGGGAAACTGTTTGTATAATTGGTTGTGTCTCCTCAGGCCGTGAGTGCTGTTCTACTGGCCGAAAAGGAGTCAATGCAAATCCCAATATACTTTGTAAGTCATGTGCTCAAGGACGCGGAATGTAGATACACACCAGTCGAGAAGTTTGGGTTGGCACTAGTCATGGCCAGCAGGAAGTTGATACCTTATTTCTTGGCTCACAGTATACTAGTCTATACTGACCAATTTCTGAAGCAAGTTTTACAAAAGATGAAAGCTGCTGGATGGATGCTGAAGTGGGCTAACATGTTTGACATAACCTTTGAGCCAAGGAAGGCTATCAAGGGGCAAACTTTGGCGAATTTTATAGTTGAGCTTACGTGGCCAACTGTGGAACCTATATCTGATCCGGCCGAAGGAAGGAAGCACTGGACGCTCATGGTGGATGGATCGTCCACTGTCAATGGATGTGGGGCAGGTAACATTTGTCAATCTCCAGAAGGAGATAAATTTGAATATGCACTAAGTTTCCAGTTCCAGGCGTCCAACAATGAAGCTAAGTACGTATAAAGCACTTCTGGCTGGGATCAAGATGTGTAAGGTGGCTGGGGCTTTAGAGATTGAGGCAAAATCAGACTCTTTCTTAGTCGTCAGTCAAGTCAATGGAGATTTTGAATGCAAAGAAGCATCAATGAGCAAATATAAGCGTCTGATCAAGGATGAGATTGAGCCCTTAAAGCGATTTGTTCTCGACCAAGTACCAAGGTCAGAAAATCATCAAGCTGATGCTCTCTCAAAATTGGCCAGCTCAGCCGATTGTGATACACTAAGAACAGTATTATGGGAAGTTAAGATGAAAAAGAGTATTGAGCAAGAACAGGTCATGTTTCTTAGCCGAGGGGCAGTTTGGATGGAGCCCATTATAGAATTCAAGAAGACAGGTTGGCTACCTTCAGACCCTGTAGAGGCTAAGTATGTAAAGGCCCGACACAAGTGGTTTGAACTGTGGGATGAAACCCTCTACAAGAAATCATTCAATCGTCCTCTTCGGAAGTGTATCACCGGGGAAGATGGACAGGAAGTACTGAAGGAACTCCATGAAGGAGCTTCTGCATCTCACATTGGGGGAAGAGGCTTGGGAGAAAAGGCCTTAAGGACTGGTGTAGGCGTGTTTTTATTTCGCCTACGCGAGATGAGCGCGTATTTGATTTGACTACCCCACTGTAAAGGTTTTATTGAAAATTATTTTGAAAGAAGTCGCCAACAATTCTTTTTAGGAAAAATTATAAACCTAATTAGATATGGGAAAACCATAGGGACAAATTATCCAATGTAGATTTCCCCGTCTGGACTCCATAGATGGTCAAAATGAACCAAAGATTGAGTTCGGGGGTGAGGGTACAATACAGTCATGAACCATATTGCCCATTGCTGGCCTCTACTAAATATTGATTCATTATAGAATTTATGCCAAAGAATAATCATATAACGTTTTAAACACCCTAAAAATATTTAGTCTAAATTGGTTCAGGAAACACATAAAAAGACTAATTTTTAGTGACAAGTTATTAAGCAATCAATTTACAAGGTTCCTAGCAGGTTGTCCAAATTATCTGAATTAATTAGAACAGTTCTTTAGGTCTTGTTTAGCAATAATAACATGTGGGTGATAAAAATCATGCAGGACAATCATAATAATATGAATAGAATGATCAGGCAGGCATATAATATACAAAGGCAAGAATAATAATAATATGCATATAAAAGAAAATATAGAAAAGCGGTTAGAATATACAGTAGAACGATTATTACTTAAAAATCTACATCATGAAATAAATTGTTAGTAATTTCAAAATAATAAATGTAATTGATTATTCAAGGATCCTCAGGAATTATACCTATGCGGCTTAGATTGAAGAGCGCAACGATCTTTAGGCGGAGCAATCGTGGAACCAGGAACGCAATATGATTAGAAATAGAAATTGATTGAAGTATTGAAAGTATTTGAGATTGCGGAAATATTCGTAACTTTCTGTGTGCGTAAAATAATAATGAAAAACAGTCCGTAATTCGGGAAATCACGAGTATTTATAGGCAAGAGGAAGCGTGCGCTGCACGCAAGCCCTGCGCCAGGCGCAGGCCTACGTGGCAGGCGCACTGCCACGCGTCAGGCGCACATTGGTGTGCCTGACGCGGCCAGCCAAATCAGATTTTAACACGTGTAGACGCATTTTTGAAAAGATAGAAAAGAAAGATTGCGTCTCACATAGAACTTGCGTCAGACGCAGGACTCTGTGTGAGTCACAAGTCCACGTGTCTGGCGTTCATTGGCTCGCCTGACGAGTTCTGGCCAATGCGCTGGACACACGTGGCGCGCTGAGCGCAACCGCCGCGTCTGGCGCATATTCCAGCATATTCGTTTTTTATTCTACGCGTCTTTCGAAGATACTTTTTTATCCCTAAAAATCCGGGAATTGAACTTTACGGATTAAAAAAAATCTGATTTGTATTTAACATATTTATCAAAGATAATAAAAATATTTATTTAAATAATAAATATTTAATTGGGCTCTTAAAATATTTTATGGGCTTAAAATACAATTAATCATCATGAACAATTAATTGGGCCTTAGAATATCATTTCAAAACACAATTTTGGATTGGTTCTTTAGATTGCTCTTCCGTTGGGTCGTGCCAACTAATACCGCAGTATGTTTCATCATTGGATCCTTAAATGGGGAGACACGATTATGTGTCTACAGAAGCCCCCACTTTGACCGAGGTTCAGGAAACCGAAAATCAGAGTATACGGTGTCGGGACGGAGAACGATTCTAAACGCTCTGCAGTTTAGAACTGATCTATATACGCCGGTCTCTGCAAAACAAAGTTAGTATTCAGGACAATAACTACAAGCAATCTGATTACCTGCAGAAGAAGATGTTAGTATATAGATGCAAACAACTCAGAGAAGCACATAATGATGTCATAATGCAAACTTAGACTCTCTAAGGATGCATGAGACGCTATGCAAGGATTAAGGTTATGCAAAGCTATGGGAGATGACACGCCATGCAAGGTCAGGGTTATGCAAGACTAAGATGTATGTAATGCAATGTAAGGTCAGGGTTTTGTAAAGCTGCAATGCAAGGTCAGGATTTTGCAAGGCTAGAAGATGTGTAGAATGATAGAATGATTAGAAATACATAGAATGATTTTTGAAAATTGCTTTTAGTAAATGATCGGGGTTCGTAAACGAGGTCCGCGGATTACAACTCTTCGGGAGTTTGATTTGGAGGAACCACCACACATAGGAAGCCCCCACTTTGGGTGAGCTTGCCTAGAATGAGGCTTGAGCCTTAATTGAAATGTACTTGATTTGATATTGAAATGTAGTTGATCTGTCTTGAACATTGAAAGTTGTCGCTGGAGATTCTTCTTTGGGAAAGTTGACATAGGCAAAGTCAAATATCGCCAGAAACCATGGAATTGTCGGAGAGTCCTTCAAGGAAAAGGAAAGATTGGATTGAAAAAATAAAAGGTAAAATTTATTACTTTAAAAAATATAGGTGGGAAAAGGCTTTAACGAGGCTAGGTTTAGACTCGAGTCTATGTCGGGATCCAGAAAGAGATTATGCTCCTAAATTCTAGAAAATCAAATCATTAGACCTTGACTAATTCATTTTAATTTTAGTGGTCAGACCTCAAGATGAGGATTCCTGCGTATCCTTGCGGAATCAGACCATTAGTAGTTCTGGATCTGATTTATTTTTTTTATTTGTTCTTTTTTTTGCGCCCGAACTTTTGCCTAGGCCACCCTTTCGGGTTTTCAACCTAGTGGGCTTGGACATACCTTGGAGAAGGAGTTAGGGTTGATGAAAGGTTGAAAGGTTAAAGGCTTGAAGTTTATGATAAGGGTTTGATTGGTTAGGATCATGGATTTGGATTATATATGCTAAGGTTTGATGGATTGAAGGATTTGAATGAGGGGTAGAACTTGTGTGCAAGCCCCCTAGCTTGACTTTTTATTTCTTTGCCTTTTGCTTTTTCTTTTTATCTTGTGCGTTTTCTTTTGCTTTTGCTTTGTTTTCGCACTTTGATATTTGTCACTTTTTTTTGTTTTGCCTGGCATTGATGTATTTTTATGTAGTGAGGCTTACACACAAGCTATTGGTTATGGGCACTAGAAGGTTTGAAGGATATTTGTGGAGCTTTGATGTTGAAGGGATTGTTTGGCTAATGATGGTTTATTGATGAAGGAGAGAAGAGGGGAAATAACTCTTAATCCAAAGTATGTCCTTTTTTTATTATTTTTTTTTCTTTTTATTTCAGATCTCTTTTATTATTATTAGTCAAGTTCATTAGGTGATTTAAGTTTCATCATTGAATTAGAAGCATAAATAAAATGATGGAAGGCCAATGAAAATGAAAATGCAATTATTTTATTAATTAGAAATAAATAGAACAAGGCTTATTAGAAATAAAAACCTAAATGACATAGATTCGACAAGAAAGGAAATGAAGGAGCTAGGGGAGGGACTCTCCGACTCAACCTAGAAAACTAGCGTTAAATGACCATGCCCCGGCGTTATTTAGGCACTGCCCAAGGGGTTGCCGCTATTGCTGACTTTTGCTGCAGGTGGAATTGGCAATCTATCGTTTTCAACCATATCCTGCAGATGATGCTTCAAAGTCCAGCATTGTGATGTCATATGCCCATTTCCTTGATGGTACTTGCAGTAGGCATTAGGATTCCATCTACTTGATCTCTTCTCAGGAGCAGGGTCCGGAGTAGGGCCAAGAGGCTGAAGTGCTCCTTTTGCATGAAGCCTTGTGAAGGCTTCTTCTAGAGACATGCCTAAAGGAGTGAATGTCCTTTGAGGGCATTGATAACCTCTCTTGTCAGTAGTTAAAGCATTGATGTCGTTGCTTTTAGAGGTAGAAGGGTTGTTATTACTTTTCTTGAAAGAGTTGTTGTTGTTGTTAGAACTCTTGTTCTTGTTGGCTTGAACTTCTTCCTCAATCAGCAAGCCTACCTTATAGAGCTTCGTGAAAGACTCTATGGGTTGGAATTTAATATGATCCCCATACTTGGGCTGCAGGTTACGGATCACCAATCGGACTTGATCCTATCGAGATGGCCTGTTAAGCATTTGTGCAGCTTTTTCCCTCCATCTGTTAAGGAAGGTGACAAAGTCTTCATTGGAGTTTTGGTTAGTTAATTCCAACTCACGCAGGCCAATGGGAAGCTGAGTATTGTATATATATTGTTTGTGGAACTCCTCTCTGATGTAGTCACAGTCATTCAGCTTGGTTTTATTCAGTAATCTGAACCATTTGGATGGATGTGCATCCATGGTCAAGGGAAAAACATAAGCAAACAGGTCCTTGCTCATGCCCTTGAGAGCCATAGAAATGGAAAAAGCTCTCAGATAATCATTTCGGTCTTCGACCCCCTTGAATTTTGGGAGGTCACCCAATGTTACCTTTTTAGGGAGCTTGTCCCTCAGTTCAGGATCAATGATGTCATGGCCATGAGCCTGACTCTCGAGTGCAGGAATTGACTGTATCAATTGCTCGAGTTTTTCAAACCTTAAATTAGTGTTGGTCTTGATTGGTTGTGGAGTGTCGCCTTGCTCGTCCTCTTCAGCTAGCTTCTCCCTCGGTGCCTTAATCTCTTTGTCTTGTTCCTCAAGACGAGAGTTCATCAGTGTGAGTTGAGACATAATGGCACTGAGCTGTTCATTAGTGTCCCCCATTTCAGATGACGATTCAGAAGAGTCAGAGGATTCGTCTGAAAAAGTGAGGATGCGCTTGACGAGTCTGGGAGTAGGTTTACCTTGTTGCCTCTCTGTTGGGCATTCCCAAGTTATAATCTCACGACCTAACCTGAACATAAATCGAATGGACCTCGTAAATTTTTAGAAATGATGCTTTCGAAATAGGAAATGAAAATGAGGGATGGAGGAATTTGTTATTCTGTAATGTTATTGCTTTAGGTTGTATTGTTGTGGGTGGCTCTTTTATGGTTTTTTGGTAATAAAAGCTTACATTTTACCCAAAAAAATGAGGGATGGAGGAATGGAAACAATAGATGAGAAATGAGGATGAAAGTGAAAAAAAATGGAAGTGGAAATGGAAATGGGAAATGATTAGAAATGGGTATGATTATGGCTATAATGGCTACATGGGCCTAATTATATGCATATGCAAATGTGGACTGGACTAGACTATGCAAGCAGACTGGACTAGACTTTGCAAATAGACTAGACTCAAAAGGATTGCCTAAGCTAGCTTCGCTAGACTTAGGAAGGAATTGGCTTCACTAGACTTGATGATTTGGGGTTGTAAGATAGGAGTAGCTTTGCTAAACTCGGAGGGTGCCTTTATGGTCTTAGGGGTGACTGGCTTCACTAGGTCAATGGGTGTCGTTATGGTCTTAAGGGTGACTAGCTTAGCTAAGTCAATGGGTGTCGTTATGGTCTTAAGGGTGACTAGCTTAGCTAAGTCAAGGGGTGCCGTTATGGTCTTAAGGGTGACTAGCTTAGCTAAGTCAAGGGGTGTGGTTATGGTCATAAGGGGATGACTAGCTTAGCTAAGTCAAGGGGTGCCGTTATGGTCTTAAGGGTGACTAGCTTAGCTAAGTCAAGGGGTGCTGTTATGGTCTTAAAGGGATGCTAGCTTCGCTAGACTTAATGATTTGGACTTCGTCTTATATGGGTCTGGAATTGGACTGGATTAGACTTTAGGAAATGAACTGGGCCTTATATGGACCTAATTTTGGACTTAGTCCTATAATGCACATGGGCTTGACATTGGATTGGAATAGAGTTGAATTAGACTTGGACTGGGCTTAACATAGACTAGGGTTCACATAAAGATGCAAATGGGCCTAGATTTGACTTGAACTAGACTTATATGGGGCTAAGATGGACTTTTATGCTAGCGGCCTAATATGAATGCAAAATGGACTCTAATGCATATGGGCCTAGAATGAATGCAAGTGAATTGGGTTTGGTTGATTGGATTGAATTGAAGGTGTTTGGAATGGCTTAGAATTTTTTGAAATTCATTTTCGAAAAGAACCCTTTATTTTTTATCTTTTATTAATTAGGAAAAGATGATGAATTAATTTTGAAGATAATTTTTTTTTGTTAAATGTCATGTATGATGGTGTTTAGTAAATGCTTTTCGAAAAAAGAGTACAATAGAATATGGTGTAGGATTGATTTTGAAAAGATGTAAGTTTTTTTGAAATCGATTGAATATAGTAGGGTAGGATTGACAGGGAAGATTAGTTGAACAGCAGGGAAAAAGTGGGAAGAGGTAGACATGCATGACAACTCTAACTCTACAATGACCACTTTAGATGCAGTTTTTTAGGAAAGACTTGACCTTGCATGAGAAGACTTTTTTAGAACTGAACGTAAGATCGACCATTACGACAACTAAATCGACGAAAAGCGTGCGATGCACAGACTGCGTGTCGCGCAGCATTGCTGCGCGCGGCGCACAGCCTTGCGTCTAGCGCGGCGCTAGGCGCAACTTAATGTGCTTGGCGCACTACTCCCCGACACGTTTTTCGTGGATTTAGGCGACGTATTGGTCGATTGAAGAATATTTTATTGATTGTAAGACGCGATTTTAGGATCGACGCATAATAATGAAAATTTAACAAAATAATAACAGGTAAATGTCATATAACATGGTTGTAAAAGTTCCAACATAAAGTCCAGTTCTATGTTTGAAACTATTGGTCAGGTTTAGGTTAAGTCTGAAAAGGGTCCATGACTAAGAGATTGATCCCACGCTTCGTACCCCTGCTTAAAGAGGTGGCCACGTGTAAGACGCATGGTGTTTAGTGAATGCTTTTCGAAAAAAGAGTACAATAGAATATGGTGTAGGATTGATTTTGAAAAGATGTAAGTTTTTTTGAAATCGATTGAATACAGTAGGGTAGGATTGACAGGGAAGATTAGTTGAACAGCAGGGAAAAAGTGGGAAGAGGTAGACATGCATGACAACTCTAACTCTACAATGACCACTTTAGATGCAGTTTTTTAGGAAAGACTTGACCTTGCATGAGAAGACTTTTTTAGGACTGAACGTAAGATCGACCATTACGACAACTAAATCGACGAAAAGCGCACGATGCACGGGCTTGCGTGCCGCGCAAAGATTCTTGCGCGCGCGGCGCGCCTTGCGTCTAGCGCGGCGCTAGGCGCAACTTAATGCGCTTGGCGCACTACTCCCCGACACGTTTTTCGTGGATTTAGGCGACGTATTGGCCGATTGAAGAATATTTTATTGATTGTAAGACGCGATTTTAGGATCGACGCATAATAATGAAAATTTAACAAAATAATAACAGGCAAATGTCATATAACATGGATGTAAAAGTTCCAACATAAAGTCCAGTTCTATGTTTGAAACTATTGGTCAGGTTTAGGTTAAGTCTGAAAAGGGTCCATGACTAAGAGATTGATCCCACGCTTCGTACCCTGCTTAAAGAGGTGGCCACGTGTAAGACGCACTTCAGTTCTCAAGTCATGAACAACAGAACAATGCCATGGTTGGGTAGGTTTGCTTATGACTAAGATCCAACACTATCGCTCAGGAAGCTTATTGGAAGGACAAAGCGCAAACCCCCCGGGGGTAACCTCACACATAGAACATGTGCTAATGAGGCAAGGTAGATTGTCCTTATGGTGGCTGAACAATAGCCATGCATATGCAAAACTGTATATTATATAAAGGCATAAAAAGAGACTGAATCATATTTTTCAAGTTTCACCCACTCATTTAAAAAAAATTAATTTTTTAAAATCCTTCCCAGTGGAGTCGCCAAATTATAGGCGTGTTTTTATTTCGCCTATGCGAGATGAGCGTGTATTTGATTTGATTACCCCATTGTAAAGGTTTTATTGAAAATTGTTTTGAAAGAAGTCGCCAACAATTCTTTTTAGCAAGAATCATAAATCTAATTAGATATGGGAAAACCATAGGGACAAATTATCCAATGTAGATTTCTCCATCTAGATTCCATAGATGGTCAAAATGAACCAAATATTGAGTTCAGGGGTGAGGGTACAATACAGTCATGAGCCATATTGCCCATTGCTGGCCTCTACTAAATATCGATTCATTATAGATTTTTTGCCAAAGAATAATCATATAACGTTTTAAACACCCTAAAAATATTTAGTCTTAATTGGTTCAGGAAACACATAAAAAGACTAATTTTTAGTGACAAGTTATTAAGCAATCAATTTACAAGGTTCCTAGCAGGTTGTCCAAATTATCTGAATTAATTAGAATAGTTCTTTAGGTCTTGTTTAGCAATAATAACATGTGGGTGATAAAAATCATGCAGGACAATCATAATAATATGAATAGAATGATCATGCAGGCATATAATATACAAAGGCAAGAATAATATTAATATGAATATAAAAGAAAATATAGAAAAAGGGGTTAGAATATACAGTAGAACGATTATTACTTAAAGATCTACATCATAAAATAAATGTTAGTAATTTTAAAACAATAAATGTAATTGATTATTCAAGGATCCTCGGGATTTATACCTATGCGGCTTAGATTGAAGAGCGCAATGATCTTTAGGCGGAGCAATCGTGGAACCAGGAACGCCGTATGATTAGGAATTGAAATTGATTGAAGTATTGAAAGTATTTGAGTGTTTGAGTATTTGGAGATTCGAAGTGTTTTGCGGAAATATTCGTAAGTTTATGTGTGCGTAAAATAATAATGAAAAACCGTCCGTAATTCGGGAAATCACAAGTATTTATGGGCAAGAGGAAGCGTGCGATGCACGCAAGCCCTGCGCCAGGCGCAGGCCTACGTGGCAGGCGCACTGCCAAGCGTCAGGCGCACATTGGTGTGCCTGACGCGGCCAGCCCAATCAGATTTTAAAACGTGTAGACGCGTTTTTGAAAAGAAAAAAAGAAAGGTTGCGTCTCACACAAAACTTGCGTCAAACGCAGGACTCTGTGTGAGTCAGAAGTCCACGTGTCAGGAGCTCATTGGCTCACCTGACGCATTCTGGCCAATGCGTTGGACACACGTGGCGCGCTGAGCGCAACCGCCGCGTCCGGCGCAAATTCCAGCATATTCGTTTTTTATTCTACGCGTCTTTCGAAGATACTTTTTTATCCCTAAAAATCCGCGGATTAAAAAAAAATCTGATTTGTATTTAAAAAATTTATCAAAGATAATAAAAATATTAATTAAAATAATAAATATTTAATTGGGCTCTTAAAATATTTTATGGGCTTAAAATACAATTAATCATTATGAACAATTAATTGGGCTTTAGAATATCATTTCAAAACAAAATTTTGGATTGGTTCTTTAGATTGCTCTTCCGTTGGGTCGCGCCAACTAATACCGCGGTATGTTTCATTATTGGATCCTTAAATGGGGAGACACGATTATGTGTCTACAACTGGGTATTATTGGCCTACATTAAAAGAAGATGATATGGCGTATGCAAAGAAGTGTGATAGCTGCCAGAAACATGGGAACTTGCATCAGAAGCCGTCCAACTACCTGACCCCCATCTTGTTCCCTCTCCCTTTTGCAAAATGGGGCATGGATATTCTGGGACCCTTTCCTGTGGCCGCTGGGCAGAAAAAGTTTGTCATTATGGCTGTGGACTACTTCACTAAATGGGTAGAAGCTGAAGCAATGCGAGGTATAACGACGAATGACGTCAAGGGCTTTATTTGAAAGAATATCATAACCTGGGTTCGGTATGCCGCATTCATCGTCTTTTACAATGGCCCACGATTTGAAACGCCAAAACTGAAAGATTGGTTGCCAGAAAGAGAAATCAAAGCTCACTTTGCTGCAGTCACCCACCCACAAGCCAATGGGCAAGTAGAGTCATTCAACAAGATCCTATCAAACGGCATCAAAAGGAAGCTGGACAATGTCAAGGGACTGTGGGTTGAAGAACTACAACTGGTGTTATGGTCCATTAAAACCACGGCCAAGAACTCTACAGGTGAGACACCTTTCATATTGGTCTATGGAACTGAAGCCGTCTTGCCCATTGAGATTGAAGAACCCACCCTGAGAGTCATGTTGTACACAGAAGAAGCCAATTGGGCCGCCCTGCGCACTGCCTTGGGCCAAGTACCAGAGGTCAGGGGCAATGCACTATTGAGAATGCAATTGTACAAGCTGAGAATGGCTCGGGACTTTAACAAGAGAGTCACTAGACGACCACTCAAAGTAGGGGACTTGGTTCTGAGGAAGATGCAGGTTGTTGGACGAGCTAAGGAGCTGGGTAAGCTGACACCAAATTGGGAAGCGCCCTATCTGATAGTCCAGGAAGTGCGAAGCGGAACTTTTCGTCTCTAAGATATGGATGGACGTCCAATACAACGCACTTGGAACTCAGACACACTGAATAAGTACCACGTCTGATTCAGCCAATCGGCAACAATACTAAGTAGTTTGTAATCCCAAACAAGTGCCACAGCACAAAAAAGAGAATTAGAAATGTATACATGTACCTTGGTACTTAGCCAAGTAAAATTCATATAATACAATTTCTACTTTCTCCCTATAGTGTCTCTTTAATTTTACTAAAGTTGTTCACTTTGGGGCATTTTTACCACCAGTTAGTCCAGTGGTCTAAAATTGACATTAACTTAGATAAAATTAAAGAAAACTATAAACGTCCAAAATCAAAACTAAGAAACGGACATCACAACAGGGAATAACCATTTCACTGACGCACATTGCTTCCTCAAGGAGACCGGCCAAAATGTAATAAACCTAAAACGTAGACTACATATCTGGTCAGCCACATAGTGATAATCTCTAGTAAGAGAAACATCATGGTCTCCTAAAAGAAAGCCTACCAGAAATAAGAAAGCCTTAGTAAAGGAATCTTACTTTCAATTGCAAGGTCGGCCAAGTAGTAATAACCTTAGTAAAGGAAACACTACTGCAAGACGAACACTGCTTCCTCAAGGAAGCTGACCAGGAACTGATGCTCACAAACAGTACTCATATCCCACAAGGTCGGCAAGTGTATATAAACTAAAACTCGTCCAAAATGAAGGATTGGTGGTCGTTCTCCTTCTTCGAACACAGCTCGTCTGGACTGACAGGATGAGCTCAGTCCCAAGAAAGGGGGAAATCACCAGTCCAAAGAACTTCTAAGACACTCATTCAGGACGAGATCCGTTTGACAAACATTTGTTCAAAAAATGAGGTTCTAGGACGAGTCTCATTAAAACTTATTCTTATTTGAGCAAAGTTTAAAGATCGTTCAGGTTCTACGACGAGTCTCATTGAAACTTGTTCTTATTTGAGCAAAGTTTAAAGATCGTACAGGTTCCAGGACGAGTCTCATCGAAACTTGTGCTTATTTGAGTACAGTTCAAAGATCGTCCAGGTTCCAGGACAAGTCACATTAGAACTTGTAATTATTTGTTTGAAGTTCAAAGGTCGTCCATATTCTAAGTGTTTTGATGGTCAGACCAAGCACAAACATTGATTAAAAAAACAAACAAATAATGTACAAGTCAGAAAATAAGCTCGTCCAAAAACAAGTGGCAAATTCATAAATTTCGGATGCTCTCTGCTTGCTACAGGAAGACGGCCAAAAGTGTACTCGTCCAGAAGAACTTTGGATTTTGGAAGGAGACCAGTTGAAGAACGAAACCGGCCAAGACTAGCCGCTTTCCTTCTACGAAGGACCATCGTCCGGAAATCCTCCTCGACGAGGAACGTCCAAACATGGACGTCCTCCTTCGACGAAGGACCCTCGTCCGGAAATCCTCCTCGACCAGGATCATCCAGACATTGACGTCCTCCTTCTACGAAGAACCCTCGTCCGGAAATCCTCCTCAACGAGGAACGTCCAGATATGGACGATCCTTCGACGAAGGACCCTCGTCCGGAAATCCTCCTCGACCAAGAACATCCAGGCACGGACGTCCTCCTTCGACGAAGGACCCTCGTCCGGAAATCCTCCTCAACCAGGAACGTCCAGGCACGGACGTCCTCCTTCGACGAAGGACCCTCGTCCGGAAATCCTCCTCGACCAGGAACGTCCAGGCACGGACGACCTCCTTCGACGAAGGACCCTCGTCCGGAAATCCTCCTCGACCAGGAACGTCCAGACATTGACGTCCTCCTTTTACGAAGGACCCTCGTCCGAAAATCTTCCTCGACCAGGAACGTCCTGACATGGATGTTCTTCTTCGACGACGGACCCTCGTCCAGACATGGACCCTCGTTCGGAAATCCTCCTCGACGAGGAACGTCCAGACATGGACGTCCTCTTTCGACGAAGGACCCTCGTTCGGAAATCCTCCTCGACTAGGAACGTCTAGACATGGACATCCTCCTTTTACGAATAAATCTCGTCCGAAAATCCTCCTCGACGAGGAACGTCTAAACATGGACGCTCCTTCGACGATGGACCCTCGTCCGGAAATCCTCCTCGACCAGGAACGTCCAGGCATGGACATCCTCCTTCGACGAAGGACCCTCGTCCGAAAATCCTCCTCGACCAGGAACGTCCAGACATTCACGTCCTCATTTTACGAAGGACCCTCGTCCGGAAATCCTCCTCGACGAGGAACGTCCAGACATGGACGTCCTCCTTCGACGAAGGACCCTCGTCCGAAAATCCTCCTCGACCAGGAACGTCCAGACATGGACTTTCTTCTTCGACGAAGGACCCTCGTCCAGACATGGACCCTCGTTCGAAAATCCTCCTCGACGAGGAACGTCCAGACATGGACGTCCTCCTTCGACGAAGGACCCTCGTTCGGAAATCCTCCTCGACCAGGAACGTCTAGACATGGACGTTCTCCTTCGACGAAGGACCCTCGTTCGAAAATCCTCCTTGACCAGGAACGTCCAGAAATTGACGTCCTCCTTCTACGAAGTACCCTCGTCTGGAAATCCTCCTCGACCAGGTACGTCCAGACACGGACGTTCTTCTTCGACGAAGGACCCTCGTCCCGAAATTCTCCTTGACCTGAAACGTCCAGACATGGTCGTCTGTACTGCTTAGATGGACGGCTAAGTCTAGCCGACTTTTCCTCCTGGACAGACCCACGTCCAAAAAACAAAATATTATTAAACTTACCAAATTATGAGCCCTTTTCTTAGGGCCTGACTTGTTGAATTCTTTCCAGAGATTATCAGTGATCTTAGACATGTTGATGTCTCCCGTCCAATATCTTATGAGAACTGGCCTGGCTACGTTGGACGACGCATTTTACTTAGAAGTTTTTGTGTTATATCTCTATCCTCGGCCAACCGCAAGCCAGCGACAACCAAAAAGTTATCGTCATACAACATTTCCTTAAAGGGAATCCAGTTAGATGGCCCCTTAATGGTCGGATGATTTGGTTAAGAATACTCGATTATTTTGAAGTAATCTACCAACTCCTCGTCTGAAGTACTTTTCAGATCCAGAATGGATGTTGTTCGTCCGGTGTTTGTTGGCGACCGGCTATGGTAGCGATAGCGCCTAGCAACAGGCCCTGACGAATATCAAGTTAGCCTTCCATTCGGGCATCTTAGAAGTCTTGTCCCAAGTCGTGATAAAACCTGGACGATTGCAGACGTTGAACCAAGCCCCATCCACTGTTTTGGGAACCTTATACACATAATGTATCTGGGTGAAGGCTGGTAAGGAAGGAGTAGCGCTCCGCAATTCGCATAAGGCAAGGAAGGTAAGAATGTTTTGCCACGCATTTGGTGCCAACTTGTTATGGCCGATGTTGTAGTACTACAGCACTTGGCCAACAAAAGGGGGAAGGGGAAAAACCTCAATCCCGCGTCTAGAGTCAGTTGGTAAACAGTAAAGTGACCTTTTGGGGAGCTCAAGACAATTGCCTCCTCGTCTGGCATTACGAAAGTATAGCCCGATAGGGACATGACCAAAGATAAATGGTTGGGGTCCGGACCAACTTTCTCTAGCCACTTACGGTTGGTCAGGATGAAACCAGGGTCAGAAAGGGAGATACCAAAGCTTGATCCCTGGATCTATAGGTTGGAACTAGAACTTCTCAACCGTAACTCCAAGTGGCGCATCTTTGCCTTTTTTGAAAATGAGGTAACTTCCTCAGATAAAAGGGCATTAACCGTCTTAGGGCAACGGTAAAATCCCTTTTAGGGGCAAATGTTGTAGCCTAAATAATCGACGGCTCTCCAGGAGACACGTGGATCCATCATGAGCATCCACGTGTCCCCTCAAAAGGAGTGAAAAAGAGGCTTAAACTCTTAGTTTTACTGAGAAAAGAGTAAAAGCCCACCTTTTGGCCTGAAACATATTCAGGGCCCAAAACCCAAGAAAAGGTTGCATGTGATTGGTTGATGATCAACTCCCAATCCTTGCCTGCCACGTGTCATGTTCTGATTGCCTAGCCAATCAGGAGCTCTTAATTTAGGGTAACCTCAAAAGGCAACAATTAGATCTCAAACACTATAAATACTCCCCTTCAAATCAGGAGAAAGGTAATTCATTGAACAATGTGCCCTTACTCTGAAGAAATTCTCTCTCACTTTCTCTCTCTGTCTCTTTCTCACTCCTGATATCTGACTTAAGCTTCGGGGGGGAACCACCACCCAAACCTCCAGGGTGGGTCCATTTTTGCAGGTTTGGGAACGGAGCTCAGGATCGGATTTACCTTGTTTGGACATCGTTGCACAAGTCTCCAAAGAAGAACATCTTGAGGGAAAATAGTTTACTTGCCAGCCAATAAGGAGACTAAACAATAGTAATCTTTAGATTAACAAGATTATTTAAATTGGAAATCATCCACTTAATCCTTTGAAACAGGGTGCAATCACAAGTGATAGACAAATTTCTAATATGCAACCTCATATTAACCAAGTGTCCTAAAATGGAAAAATATCCACCTTTTTATCCAAGAGTATAAGAGATAATGACTTAGAACCCATCTAGGTTCATACAAAGATACAACAATCAATATTTGACGATAATAACATGGATTGTCAATAAGGAGGGGTTTCTTTAAAACATAATTGCCAGAAGACAAAAATAGAGAAAAATGGAGAACTTTATTCCGGTAGCTACTTGAGCCAGGCACGGTGTTATCACAGAGTTTCATAGAAGAAAAATAACTGATTATAGAAAACAAAGTAATTATTCGCAAATAGTCACTTACATTTTTCTTACTAGGGATCCGATTCAAATAATAGTCAAATCCTTCTAGAAGCAAAAGGAGAAAAAGAAAACCCTCTTCTCCATTCCAATAGCTTTTGGGGTCTGGAATGGAGTAAAACAATAAGTTCTTGATTAAAAGGATAAAATTTCTACTTTGGAGTTTTAGGATCCAATTAGACTTGGAGAAACTTCTAACATTTTTGAAAAATTTAATAATAACCTCAGTCAATATCACCTTTGCAAAAGAGAATGGGACTAACAAAAAACATACCTTTGCAAATAGTATACAACACTTAACAACTGAACTAGAGGAGAAGATAATAAAAATTAGAACCTTCACCATAACTTCTTCAATGTGCAGCACTATACTAAGCCTAAATTTGAGCATGAAAACTTCTTGCATAGACATAAAGGCATCATCACTAACAAAGAATTCAATGTTGTTAGACACTAATGCCTTACAAGTTATCAGACGCATAACTAGATAAAAGAATATCAAAGAAAATGGGTCAGCAAGCCTTTGCTTCCACAGGACCCAAATTCCACTAGTATACCCATCCAAAATGATAAATTCGAGGCTACGAAAACTACAAAGATTAAGGAGATTTGTTGTAGATAGAAAGTGGCAAGAAAGTTCACTGATAGATATACTGTATACAACCTGGAGATAGGGGAAAACTGTCATAACTTGTGCTACTATACTCCCCAAACAATTATGGGAGAACTTGAATTGAAACTTTGCTTGAACAATGGTTCTTAGAGTGGAAAAAATCCACTTATTCTTTTCAATAAATAGGTGATTAGAAATAACAAACAAACTAATTATATGCATATAATTCAATATTTATTTGGGAACATTCAATGAAATTTTTTTTAAGGGAGACCTGTTGCAAATAATAGGAAGAGCCTTCAGCAGGCATATAAACACTCCTTTCCATTCCAATAGCTTATGGAGCCTGGAATGAAGTAATTAAAAATTTTCTCAATTGAAAAACCAAGTTTCCTAATTAGCACCCTATAAACCAGAACAGGAAAGAAGAAGCTTCTAAGAATTTTTAATAAAATATATAAATCTTGATTCAATCTTTCACTTACGTGAAATATTGGGGGTGAAGGAGAGCATACCCATCCATTCACTGAAGTTCTGTCAAATTTGGCTTTCTTGAAATCGAAAAATAGAAAGATAAAAAGACAACTTCTTCCCATTAGATAACCACGTAAAATTTTCAAAGGAGGTTGAACCAGAAGCAAAGGACAAGCATGATGCAGTAGCACACTTCATCCTCCCTCTAACGCACCACGCAGAGTCATTCCAAAAAGAAATTCGAGCCACACCCACCAAAAAAGAACACTCAATTGACCCAGAATTCACAACTAATGCCCGAAACCTACAAACCCTAGCCAGAAAGAGCAACAACAACAACAACAACAATAAATTATTAATTGGTTATTCAATATTTTTTTGCCATATTCCATAACCATTATCATTTCTCAAATCTCATTGGCCAAAAAACAAACACGTGGATCCTCAATTTTAGCCTTCGATTTGTAAAAGAGCAAAGATCCAACGGCCCAAAATGAATATTGTAACACCCCATCCTTCTACTACTAAGATACTAAACAATATCTAATCAAGATTTACTAAAAAGACGTTAGCGGAAATAACGTCAGGACGGTTATGCTACTCTAAAACAATAATTAAAGATAACCTCAAACCAAAGTTTCATAGCTTCCAAAAGAAATATCTGAAAACATTATGATTCTAATAAAAAAAAGGAACATCCCAAATCATAACATAACATCATCCAAAACTACGAGACATGCAAGTCTCCCATTAAAACTCAAATAAAAACTAAATATCTTTGAGACCTAGCATAACATAGGACTCTCTATTGTCTGCATAGAACTCATCTACCAAAAAGACTACCAAAAGCTTCCTCTCACTACCAACCCACACTCTGCTAGCCCAAGCAGTCACAAGTCTAGCAGTCATTTCCATCTGCAAGGATATATTAAATAATTCCACAGTCAGTGGGGAGTAACTAGCAGTTCTCCCAGAACAAAAGAAATCAAAGCATGATTCAGACATAGATTAATAAGAAAGGAAAGCATACGATCATGATAACAATAACATGCATCCAAAACCATAAAGCTCACAAGTGATACAAGTGATAGTCAACTTCAAGTAAACAAGATATAGTGAGTAAATCAACTCTAGAATACTTAAATAATAATAAAACAGAAATACAACAAGTTCTTGAGTCAGAAACCGAACGCCAGTGAATCGCAATTCACTTCCTAAGGTTTGTCAGATCGTAATCTCCAGGTCAGTATATGGGCTTACGTTCCCCACTACCTGTGTCTAAGAATGGCCAAACTCCCGATGCAGGGTAGAACACGCAAAACTCCCTGACCTCTCGGACGACAACAATTAACCCAGGTTTACCCCTAGTTCGCACACCAGGTGGTTGGCATGTTCTTCGCCGGGGACTACATCTATCCCACCGGATGTTCTTATCTCAAAATAAATAAAATCCAAAAGTATCCACCAACTCAAAACCATTCTTCAAAAGAAGAGAGAAGGGATGCCACCCGGCCTTATACCCATGATTCATAAAAAAAAATAACAATTCTTCAAAATTCCTCAAAATAGTAACTTACAAACTTATAACAAATGTCTCCAACAATAACTACTTTGAACATCTCTAAGCATCAACAATGATAATAAACTAGTTTTCACAGCACTAACAGTTCAATCAAAAATGCATCATATCTAATAAGATCACCAATTAACTCCAAGGCTTATTAAATAAATGAAACGTACATAACTAATTATTTTTACATAAACCAAACATAAACATAATGATACCCAATAATACTTACAGTAACCTACTAAACACCAGCTTGCAAGAACATAAAAGGTCACAAATTATTTCAGATTAACAAGCCCTTAAATAATTAAAAAGAATATTCTCAAACTCACAACAAAAACACAATAATAATTATTAAACTAATAAGTACGATCAGTAATATAACACAAAAATTATCATACGGCCCTTATGTCTCTACTGACATGGTACAAATTTTATTTCTAATTTTCGGACTGAAAAAGTATTTTTTAACATTACTTTATAGAATACTCAATAAACCCAATATAATAATTAAAAATAAAAATAAACGCCCAAAAATTACCAACAATTTACATAACATGAATACACTCACGGAAATACATAATATACAAATAACTGAATTTTTCAGCCTCCAGATATTATTTTTATGATTTATATACTGACAGACACGAAAATGCAAAAACAGAGAAACCAATTAAATAAACCTGTAAAAAGTAGGCAAAAATTATTACAAGGAATTAAATACATACTAAACATATAACATGATTTACGAAAAATAATTTCAGAAATTTTAACATTCGTTCAATAATTATTTTGCAATTAAGCCAAAAACGCATAAAATACCAAATAAATCGAATAAATACTAAAACTCAGACGAATATTATTTTTCTGTATACAATGTTTATACAGCATGCATCAAGTATATTCACGTCCAATTTCATCAAAAATTTCATTCAAAAAGTATTTTAAATAATTCTTAGCGTAATAATCTAATACCGAATAATACCCTAATCACTATTGTTCTAAGATAACTACTAGTTACCTAGATCGTCGGAGGCAAGCTGAATATTACTGGAAAATCCCGTTATAGGCGTGCACCCTTCTCCTTCTTCAATCCCCAAAGCACCACGTACAAGAAAGAGGCAAATAGAACAAGTCACGAACAATTGATGAAGAGTAGAAATGGAAAAAATTGAGAGAATGATGAAGATGATGATGTCCGAATTTTTTTGAATATGGCAGCAATGGAGTTCTGATTTTTAATCAGATTTTGGAGTGTTTAAATGATGAAATAAATGGATTCATTAGGAGAAATGATGAGGCGGGTTATGGAGGTTACAAAATACAAAGAGTCATCAAAATAAAAAAAAAATGAAATGAAAGAAGAAAAGCTTCTCCCTTCTCCCTCCACCTAACCAGCTGTCCAAGCCCAACCACACCAAAATAATTTAGGCCCAATTCATCAAAGATCCATGCATCAAAAGTTCGTCACGCGATAAATCGATAATTTCCTAATTCGCGCCTAAACTTTGAAAATACTTAATAATGAAAATAATTCTAATAAATTATATTATAAATATAAATATAATAGACACATTAGCATGCCATAAAAATAAAAATAATAATTCGGCTCCCAAAATTATAAAAATAAAAATCATTAATTTAGAGAAAATAATAGTTTTAGGGAAAACTTTTGCGAAAAACTAGGAGCAAAATTATGGGTTGTTACAATCGCCCCTCCTTAAATAAAGTTTCGTCCTCGAAACTTCGAAAACACACAAACAAGACAAGCACACAAAGAATACCTGAAACGAATAGTTCCGGGTATTTCAGTCGCATCGACTCTTCGGTTTCCCAAGTAGCTTCTTCGTACTTTTGACTTCTCCAGAGTACTTTAACCAAGGGAATCACCTTCCTTCTAAGAGCACGGTTCTGACGGTCCAATATACGAACAGGTCGCTCTTCAAAAGTCAAATTCGGCTCGACTGATACCGACTCAACAGGGATCACATGCGAAGGATCACTACGATACCTGCGCAACTGCGACACATGAAATACATCATGAACCTTCAACAGCTCTGGCGGCAAAGCCAAACGATACGCGACCTCCCCAATCCTTTCAAGAATCTCATAGGGACCTACGTACTTCGGACTCAATTTGCCCTTTTGACCAAACCGCATTACTCCCCTCATAGGAGAAACCTTCAGAAGCACCTTATCTCCAACCTCAAAGGAAATAGGTTTCCGACGCAAATCAGCATACGACTTCTGCCTATCTTGAGCAGCCTTCATCTTCTCTTAAATTACTTTCACCTGCTCAACTGTATCCTGAATTAACTCCGGGCCCAAAATAAATGAGTCACTGATGTCGCTCCAACAAGTAGGACTACGACACTTCCTTCCATAGAGAGCCTCATACGGAGCCATTTGGATACTAGCTTGATAGTTATTGTTATAAGAGAACTCCACCAGGCTAAGCGACTTGACCCAAGACTGTTGAAATTCCAAGGCACAAGCACGAAGCATATCTTCCAAGGTCTGAATAGTTCTCTCAGTCTGACCATCGGTAGCTGCATGAAATGCAGTACTAAGATTCAACTTCGAATCAAAAGCCTCTTGCAAAGCGGACCAGAAATGGGATAGAAATCGCGGATCACGGTCAGAGATAATGTCTTTGGGAACCCCATGAAGACGAATGATCTCATTAGCATAAGCTTCAGCTAGCTCTTCCATAGACCAAGTGTTCTTCATCGCAATAAAACGAGCCACTTTGGTCAACCGATCCACAATTACCCACACAGCATTCAATCCACCAAAGGCTCTAGGCAAACCCATCACGAAATCCATCGAGATCGAGTCGAAGTTCCAAGCGAGGAATAGGCAAAGGTTGCAACAAACCACCGGGCCTCCGATGCTCAATTTTCACCTTCGACGGACCAAACACCTAGCTACGAACTCGCGATCTCTCTCTTCATACCAGGCCACCAAAAATTAACCTTCGATCCTTATAAAGCTTATCACCCCGGGATGAACGGAATAAGGAGTACTATGAGCTTCCTCGAGAATCTTTCTCTTAAGCTCACCATCATTGGGCACACACCAACGCCCCCATAAACCTCAAGCTATCATCAGCATAGATCTTAAAATTCTCTGCACGACCTTGCATCTTTGCTTCACGGATCTTCTCCAGCTTCGGATCACCTTTTTGCTTGCTTCTTAACTCCTGGAACAACTCAGGCTCAGTACTCATGGAACCCAACAACGCACACACATAACCCTGAGGAACAACCTCGATATCAAGCTTGCGAAACTCTTCACACAATTCACGAGGCACCACCATAGCAGCGTTTAATGAATGCTTATTCTTGCGACTCAGAGCATCCGCTACTTTGTTCGCCTTACCCTCTTGGTAATCCGAGGTCGAGATCATAATCCTTGATCAATTCAAGTCACCTTCTCTCGCCTCATGTTAAGATCACACCGAGTGAAGATGTACTTCGAGCTCTTGTGGTCGAGTATACACCTTACACGGAACACCATACGAGATAGTGTCGCCATATCTTTAGTGCAAACACCACAGTCGCTAACTCCAGATCATGGGTCGGGTAATTCCTCCCATGCACCTTCAGCTGCCTCGAACCATAGGCTATTACCTTCCCTTGTTGCATCAAAACACAACCCAGACCATTCTTCGATGCATCACTGAACACTTCATACCCAACGCCCTCAGATGGCAAGGTAAGAACAGGAGCAGAGGTCAAACTCTTTTTCGGCTTACGAAATGCCCCTTCCACAATCCTCGGACCCGGCCGAACTTGCGGTCCTTGTGCATCAAGCGAGTCGAGAGGTTGAGCTATCTTGGAGAAATCTTGAACGAACCTCCTATAATAACCGGCGGACCCATAAAACTTCGAACCTCGGTCACATTCTTAGGACTCTCCCACTCGACAACGACCTTGATCTTAGCGGGATCCACCTTAACTCCTTCCTTGCCGATTACATGCCCTAGAAAAGCAACTTCCTTCGACGGAGAACTCGCACTTAGATAGCTTTGCGAACCACTTTTGCTTGCGCAGAACATCCAACACCAGTCTCAAATGCTTCTCATGCTGCTTCACATCCTTAGAGTAAACGAGAATATCATCGATAAACACGACTACACAAGAATCCAAGTACTCGTGGAAAGAGCGATTCATTTGATCCATGAAAATCGCAGGAGCATTCGTGAGACCAAATGGCATCACTTCAAATACATAGTGCCCATACCTGGTACGGAAAGCAGTCTTCGGAATATCCTCCTTCTTAACGGGAATTTGATGATATCCGGATCTCAGATCGATCTTGGAAAATACTCCAGCACCTTTTAATTGATTAAACAGATCTTCAATGCGAGGCAACGGATATTTATTCTTGATCGTTACCTTATTCAGCTCACGGTAATCGATGCACAGACGCATACTCCCGTCTTTCTTCTTGACAAACAGAACAAGAGCACCCCAAGGAGACACACTAGGCCTTATGAAGCCCTTATCTATCCACTAGAGGAAAAAAGCCCAAGGGCTGTGGTCAAAAAGGGCCCAAGGGCTGCGTTTTTTGACCGCAGCCATTAGACTAGCAGCCCTTGGCATTTAGGAAGGGCTGCGGTTTTTAACCACGGCCCTTAGCGCGTTAAGGGGCTGGTTTTTGGAAAAACCGCGGCCCTTAGTGGGTTAAGGGCGGTTAAGGGCCAAAACCGCCCTTGGTGAGTTAAGGGCTGCGGTTTTGGCCCTTCACCGCAGCCCTTAACCCACTAAGGGCTGCGGTTTTTCCAAAAACCGCAGCCCTTGTGACCCAAAAAAAAATAAAAAAAAAAAAATTTTTTTTTTTTCATTTTTTGTCCTAAATGATCCAATAATAGTTACATATATATATAAGTATCACTTTTCATTGCAACTTATGTTATTCATACAAATATAAAGAAAATAGCAACAAATTAAAATGTAGTAGTCGAGCATAAACTCCAGCATCAACACCAACCCCTGCATACCATGACTCTAGGATTTTCTGAAATGTACTGGCAGCAGCAGCAGCATTATCACCTAAATGAGCAAGAAGTCTACCCTACCGGCTTAAGAAAAAGAGTACAAGTTAGTAAGAAATCAAATACAAGAAAATCGGGGGAAAGAAGGAGCTTAAGAGAGAGGAATTGGCAGACATTACATAAACAACCACAGGTTATCATGTAGGGTAAAATTACACATCGTCATTAAGGCATGCCAAAGCAAGATTAATCAAAGACCGCAGGAAATCAAAAGCGCGAACTAGGTCTAAAACTTTGGAAGCCTTCATTACAAAAATAGAAAGCAATTGCAACATAATATTTCCCGTATATAGAAGGATTCAAATTTTTTCGAAAATTTTCATCTCATAGTCTCATACCCCTCCAAAAGGACCTTATTGGTTTATATATTTCTGTCTTGTTTTTCCTTCTCTCGCATAATTTTCAGAATTCATCTTCGGTTGGGGGAAGGGGAAGTGCGACAGGGGGCGACGGTGGGGGGAGTGTAGCAGGGGGAGTGCGGGGGAGTGCAGCAGGGGGAGGCTGCGAGGGCCGGGTCGGGGAGGGAGTGCAGCAGGGGGCAGCAGTGAGGGGGGAGTACAGCGGGGGAGTGCGGGGGGAGTGCAGCGGGGGAGGGATGCGGGGGCCGGTCGGGGGAGTGCAGCGGGGGGAAGCAAGTGAGAGGGGGAGTGCAGCGGGGGTGCGGGGGGAGTGCAGCGGGAGGGGCTGCAGGGGGCTGAGTCGGGGGGAGTGCAGCAGGGGCGCAGTGAGGGGGGAGTGCGGTAGGGGGGAGTGCGGGGGAGGGGGGCAGGGGGGGTCGGGGGAGTGCGAGCGGGGAGGGGGCGGGGAGGGGAGTGGGGGAGGGCTGCAGGGGCGGTCGGGGGGAGTGCGGCAGGGAGGGGCGCGGGGGCGGGGGGACGGGGGAGGAGATAGTTCAAGTCACCATTGCCAAAGGAGTTAGTTTTATTGGCTTTTTTTCTTTTTGGTTTTTTAGTTTTATTTTGTTAATTTTTGTTGTGATTAATTATCAATTGCTAGAAAAAGTGAACATAATATTATTATTAACTTGTTAGTGTTGGTTCAAAACTCTTTTACCAACAAGATCTTATAACCCTAGTTTAATTATAACAATTAAAATCGCAATTCAAAACTCCTTGTGTTTTTTTTCCACTAGTGAAAATGCAAAAAGCTTAACTCTTTACATAGCAAAATTTATGACGAACAACTTAGATAGTACATGATCAGCTTCTATACACTACTGAAATGATTTCATCATCAAGGCAATATAAAAAAAAGATAATATACCAACAAAAGAGGAGAGAGCAAGAACAACAAAGAACTCCAACAAGCGAGGAATCCTTAATAATTTCATCAAGACCAACATCACCCCACTTACATTCTACTTAAGGGAAACTCTTACTAGCTAACTCCACTTGCAGATCTAGCCGACTAACTAATATTCACCAACTTTATGCATGAAACAATCAATCAATGCCAAAAAGATTCAATAAAACCAACACCATGATCCCAAAGGGGCTACAATGCCCATACTAATTCCTCGAACAATCATCTTCAACTAAGGGGAAAAGGGGGATAAATAAGGTTCATCCTCGAACAATCAACTTCGGATAGGATGGTTCTAATTTCTAAAACATAATCGGAAAAAGAATTCTAAGATAAGTTAATAGAAGGGGGATAAATAGAAGGATGAGATGGTCTGAGATTGAGTACCTGATCAGTCTTATCCTTGGCAATAACGTCAATAAATGTAGCATCTTTAAGCATCTGATGAAAAAATTCATAAAAGGGAAGAGAAAAATGAGAGGAACAATTAGGTATTTCATGGAACTAAAAAAAGGAAGAATCAATTAACAAATTGACGAACACCTTTAACAAAACAGAATAAAATCGAGAACCAATTGTGATAAAATCGAAACCCCAAAAATCATCCATTACCCGATGTTTGTTGAGATAAAAAAAAAAGACAGGAAATGAGAGTAAATTAGGTGCAATTGCAGCTTATCTTTGGTGTTCAAATCTGAAGCAAGGTAGGGAACTAACCAGAGGACCCAAAAAGGCCTGCTGGGCAGGATAAGCTTGAGCTTCTGCACCATAGTGATAAGTTATATTGCTCAATATGCTCCAGTGGATGGTGTGCAAAAGTGGTGCTGAGTGTTGAAGCAATCTCCAAAAGTGAGTGTAGGATATAGAAAACCACATGTTTGCTTGACTATGTGCCACTTACAAATCAATTCCCTGATAAGCAGGCCATCTAGTTGTAGTTAATTATGAAAAGGAATGTAGAATTTAAAGATATTTCTAGACATTGGTATTTTGTTTAAGAAACTCATATGAAATACAAGTAAAAATCATCTAAATAGAAGATTATTTAATAAGCAAAAAAAGAGTGAAATAATAACCAATGCATGAAGAAACAAAGGCCTAAGCTAAAGAGTGAGTCTAGAAATAGATAAATTTGCATATTCAAGGCATTTGAAGAGTTTATCGCCTTTCCTTGAAAATTTAAGAGATAATCATCTAAACTACATACCTCAAAAACTGTAGTCACTCAAATTTTATCCATAGATATTGTACTCAAACTTAGAAGAGATGACAAAATCACATGGATTCTTAATTTTACAGCATTTCTGACTGCATATGTGCAAGGAAAGCTCTATAATTTCATAAATATGTACCACTTGAAATTACAATCAAACCATGATAGACATTCGTGCAGATATGACTTATCAATTTAGCTTAAGCAAGCGGTCAATGAATCCTAATTATAGTAAACTCGGTAAGTATTAAGACGCTTAGGACCCGATGGTGCATTTTATAGCATGATATGAGATTCGGGCACCGGGATTTCTATTACATCATCTCCCGGTATATAAATGGGGCCAAAGGGAACACAAAAAAAAGTTAGGGTCTGTTCTATCATGTTCTCTCACCGAATATTTGAATGCTTATTGAAGACAATTTCCATGAACAATCAAAGAAAAGACATACCAACAACGAGAAAACCGGTGGCTTTTTCTTTGGTCATACCTTTGATGGGTCATTTGTCGCTTTACGTGGAGTTCTCTCGCTAGGCAAAGATAACCAAAAGGAAAGGAAATAGAAATAAATGTGGCAGCTATTCCACCCACTTGTAGCATAGAAGGTAGCGGGGCGATGTGATCTTCCGAAGTGACTACAATGGAAAATAAAGGAATCAAGTGCAGAACAATGGTGCACACTAATTGTGCCCGAAAACCGAAAATCAAACAAAGCCACCAATAAAATTTCACCAAAGCAAGGATATCATAATCAATAAGGCACTAACCAACTCGAAAAACCAAAAACTATGCATCAATATTCAACCAACAATGCTAAAAAACCAACCGAAAAAACAAGAAATTTCTTCAAAACACTAACCAAATGAGACTAATTCTCTAGACATCCATCATAAAACCATTAATTCAATACAATCATTTGATCTATTAATCCTCATAAAAGAGACAAAAAATTTAGCAGGCAAAAATAGGAGAAAATAAAGCTATTTGCAGACATGAATGAACGATGAGATAATATGAGCAAAGTCGAACAGCAAATCTAATATGAGCAAAGCATTATTGTCAACATTTTCAGTGCATTAAGATTGATTATACAAGGAAAAATCAAGAGATCTGAAGCTAAGTATTTACAAAAGAGTGAGATGAGAGAGTGAGAAAACTTATCCCTCTGTTACGAAAATCCACAGAAAACTTATCTCCACAGACCTCCTGTTTCCCTAACAACAGACATGGACAGGAAATTGCTAAATTGAAATGGACACAAAGCCCTAATAGTTGAATTATACAAGAATTTTGAAATACCAACCTGAAATAATTGAAAATTTGGAAATGAGGAGTGCGAAGAGGAGCAAACTTACTCTACAAAATTAGCAACTATAGATCTACAAACAACTAAAAAAAAATCAAAAACTGACATCAAAACTCAGCAAAACTAACTCAAACTAAGTAAATGCATGAAAATCAGCCAACAACAAGAAAACGCAAAACAACAATCAAAATTTGAGCGAAAAGCAAACAATCGAACGAAAACTACAAGAAAATAGAAAACTTACAATGAATTTAACACATATTAGAAGTGATTTGCTGGTTCGGCGACGCTCTTTCTCGATGGAGGCGTTGCGAGGCGAGGATGGTGGCGTGGCAGCGAAATTAGGGTTGCTACTGTTGTCGGTGGTTGAGTTGGGAAGTGCGAGTTGCAGGGAGGAGGTGAGCAAGTGCGAGTTGCAGGGAGGAGGTGAGCAAGTGCGAGGTCGAAGAGAGCGAGAGGCGCAGTGTGAGGGTGGGTGTGAGGGTGGGTGCTCTTTTCGCTGTTTGAAGAAGGAGGAACGAAAATGTGTGGAGGGAAGTAAAATTAATGAGCGCGGTTTGTTTTGGCCTTGTGGGGATTAAAAAATAAAAAAAGGGCTGCGGTTGAGTGGTAAACCGCAGCCCTTCCTTTAAGGGCTGCGGTCGGGCGAAACCGCAGCCCTTTATCTAACCAAGGTCTGCGGTTTTGGGCCCGACCGCATGACCCTTAACGGAAGGGCTGCGGTTTTCAACACAAGCGCAGCCCTTTTAAAGCAGCAAATGACAATTTTTCCTCTAGTGATCAAATCTTGCAATTGAGTCTTCAACTCTTGCAATTCAGACGGCGCCATACCCGATACTAAATCAATGCAGAACTCCACATCTCTTTCAGGAGGAATACCTGGCAATTCTTCAGGAAATACATCAGAATAATCCCGAACTACCGAATACTCTCGAGCCGATCTTCGATGACAAATCCCTCACCATGCAAAGGTATACCACATCACCTTTTTGACGCATCTTCCGCATTCTCAGAGCGGACACCCACTTAACACCCTTCTTCACTACAACGCCAGCATAAGAAATCCTTTTTTCCTTAGAATCTCGGAGCACCACCTTCTGATCACGGTACTGAATGCAGGCATGATACTTCGATAACCACTCTATTCCGAGGATCACATCAAACTCTGACATAAGAAACTCCTTAAGATCAGCTGGCAACTCAGAACCCATAATGCTGACAGGCACGCCCTTAAACTCAGAATGACAGGGATAATTCTCACCAGACGGAAGAGATATTAGGGACTTAACAGGAGATCTAGAGGAAAGATTAGCTTTTCGAACGAAGGAACTAACAACAAAAGATACCGTAGCACCGGTATCGAACAGAACAAAAGCAGGGGTATTATTTACAAGAAAAGTACCAGAGATAACATCAGGATGGACTTCGGCTTCAGCTTGAGTCATCACATAAATCCTGTTCTTCGGAGGAGCAGAAGAATCAACTGGCTTAGCAGGACCAGCAGAATAAGACAGAGCTCTAGGATTCTTAGAACACTGGAAAGACTTGTGCCCCACCTCCTTGCAATAGACAAAAACAACAGTCGATCCATCACAGTTCTTCCCTGGATGAGCAGCCTTACCACAGATTCGGCATTTGCTCGGATCAAAACTCGGACGATAACCAGATCCAGAACCCTGTTGATAACCTCCTCGACCAGACGGCTCATACCTCGGCTTCTTGGCCGGGAACTGAACATAGGTAGTAGCAGGCTTCTTAGCAGCAACCACTTTAGCAGAATCTTCCTCTTTCAAAGAGGCATGAATACTCAGAGCTATCTCATAGGCTCCCTGGAAAGTCGAAGCACCCGAACTCAGAACATGGGTCCTCAACCTAGGATCCATTTTCTTGATGTACCTTTTCACACGCTCAGCTTCAGTAGGTACAACTGTGGTAGCAAACCTGGACAGCTCGGTGAACTTATCAGTGTACTCCTGCACACTCAGAGTACCCTGAGACAGAGTTAAGAACTCTTCTTGCTTCTGCCAACGGAGCTCATCAGGATAAAAATTCTCTTTCAGCTTGATACGAAACTCATCCCATCCAAAACCCGGTGTAGCCATGCAGCTTGCACGAACAGTACTCCACCAGTTATCAGCTTCCATCTTCAGATAGTAGGTACCAATAGACACCATTTCATCAGCAGGGAAACCAGTAGCAGCAAACAGTTTATCCATCTCTCTTATCCACCCTTATAGCACAACAGGATCAGAAGTCCCGTCAAAAGTAGGCGGACGGTGACGGTCAAATCGATCAAAGACAGATTGCCCATTAGGCGGAGCAGTAGACCGATTAGCCATAGCAATGATAGCGTTCTCAAGTGCTTGGCGCCTTTTCTGGGCAGCCTCCTTTCTAGCACTAGTCAAACCTCGATGCGGCATTCTACAAACACAAATTAAACATTCATTACTTAACACATTATTAGTCAGAAAGAACAACTTATCACATCAAAGTAAGAAAAATATTTTCCCGTGGCTTCCTACCCAAGTGACCCTCTCACCACTACTTTTCTTGAAGCCTAAGATTCTAATGATCCTAGTTACTTCAACTACACATTTCCCGGGAGTTTCTTAGTGACTAAGTAAGGGTCTCGGGTAACTTTGCTCTGATACCAACTGTAACACCCCGTCCTTCTACTACTAAGATTCAAAACAATATCTAATCAAGATTTACTAAAAAGACGTTAGCGAAAATAACGTCAGGAAGGTTATGCTACTCTAAAACAATAATTAAAGATAACCTCAAACCAAAGTTTCATAGCTTCCAAAAGAAATATCTGAAAACATTATGATTCTAATAAAAAAAGGAACATCCCAAATCATAACATAACATCATCCAAAACTACGAGACATGCAAGTCTCCCATTAAAACTCAAATAAAAACTAAATGTCTTTGAGACCTAGCATAACATAGGACTCTCTATTGTCTGCATAGAACTCATCTACCAAAAAGACTACTAAAAGCTTCCTCTCACTACCAACCCACACTCTGCTAGCCCAAGCAGTCACAAGTCTAGCAGTCGTTTCCATCTGCAAGGATATATTAAATAATTTCACAGTCAGTGGGGAGTAACTAGCAGTTCTCCCAGAACAAAAGAAATCAAAGCATGATTCAGACATAGATTAATAAGAAAAGAAAGCATACGATCATGATAACAATAACATGCATCCAAAACCATAAAGCTCACAAGTGATACAAGTGATAGTCAACTTCAAGTAAACAAGATATAGTGAGTAAATCAACTCTAGAATACTTAAATAATAATAAAATAGAAATACAACAAGTTCTTGAGTCAGAAACCGAACGCCAGTGAATCGCAATTCACTTCCTAAGGTTTGTCAGATCGCAATCTCCAGGTCAGTCTTTGGGCTTACGTTCCCCACTGCCTGTGTCTAAGAATGGCCAAACTCCCGATGCAGGGTAGAACACGCAGAACTCCCTGACCTCTCGGACGACAACAATTAACCCAGGTTTACCCCTAGTTCGCAAACCAGGTGGTTGGCATGTTCTTCACCGGGGACTACATCTATCCCACCGGATGTTCTTATCTCAAAATAAATAAAATCCAAAAGTATCTACCAACTCAAAACCATTCTTCAAAAGAAGAGAGAAGGGATGCCACCCGGACTTATACCCATGATTCATAAAAAAAAAGAACAATTCTTCAAAATTCCTCAAAATAGCCACTTACAAACTTATAACAAATGTCTCCAACAATAACTACTTTGAACATCTCTAAGCATCAACAATGATAATAAACTAGTTTTCACAGCACTAACAGTTCAATAAAAAATGCATCATATCAAATAAGATCACCAATTAACTCCAAGGCTTATTAAATAAATGAAACGTACATAACTAATCATTTTTACATAAACCAAACATAAACATAATGATACCCAATAATACTCACAGTAACCTACTAAACACCAGCTTCCAAGAACATAAAAGGTCACAAATTATTTCAGATTAACAAGCCCTTAAATGATTAAAAAGAATATTCTTAAACTCACAATAAAAACACAATAATAATAATTAAACTAATAAGTACGATCAGTAATATAACACAAAAATTATCATACGGCCCTTATGGGTCTACTGACATGATACAAATTTTTTTTCTAATTTTCGGACTCTAAAAGTATTTTCTAACGTTAATTTACAGAATACTAAATAAACCCAATATAATAATTAAAAATAAAAATAAACGCCCAAAAATTTCCAAAAATTTTTTATAACATGTATAATCTCACGGTAATACGTAATATACAAAGAAATGAATTTTTCGGCCTCCAGAAATTATTTTCATAATTTATATACTGACAGACATGAAAATGAAAAAATAGATAAACCAATTAAATAAACCTGTAAACAGTAGTTAAAAATTATTCCAAGGAATGAAATACATACTAAACATATAACATGATTCAAGAAAAATAATTTCAGCAATTTTAACATTCGTTCAATAATTATTTTGCAATTAAGCCCAAAACGCAAAAAATACCAAATAAATCGAATAAATACTAAAAATCAGACGAAAATTATTTTTCTGTATAAAATATTCATACAACATGTATCAAGTATATTCACGTCAAATTTCATCAATAATTTCATTTAAAAAGTATTTTAAATAATTCCTAACGTAATAATCTAATACCGAATAATACCCTAATCACTATTGTTCTAAGATAACTACTAGTTACCTGGATCGTCGGAGGCGAGCTGAATATTACTGGAAAATCCCGTTATAGGCGTGCACCCTTCTCCTTCTTCAATCCCCAAAGCACCACGTACAAGAAAGAGGCAAATAGAACAAGTCACGAACAATTGATGAAGAGTAGAAATGGAAAAATTTGAGAGAATGATGAAGATGATGATGTTCGAATTTTTTTGAATATGGCAGCAATGGAGTTCTGATTTTTAATCAGATTTTGGAGTGTTTAAAGGATGAAATAAATGGATTCATTAGGAGAATTGATGAGGGGGTTATGGAGGTTACAAAATACAAAGAGTCATCAAAATAAAAATAAAAAGAAATGAAAGAAGAAAAGCTTCTCCCTTCTCCCTCCACCTAGCCGGCTGTCCAAGCCCAACCACACCAAAATAATTTAGGCCCAATTCATCAAAGATCCATGCATCAAAAGTCCGTCACGCGATAAATCGATAATTTCCTAATTCGCGCCTAAACTTTGAAAATACTTAATAATGAAAATAATTCTAATTAATTATATTATAAATATAAATATAATAGACACATTAGCACGCCATAAAAATAAAAATAATAATTCGGCTCCCAAAATTATAAAAATAAAAATCATTAATTTAGAGAAAATAATAGTTTTAGGGAAAACTTTTGCGAAAAACTAGGAGCAAAATTATGGGTTGTTACAAATATAATCTCCCCTTCTTTTCAGAAACCCTCATCTCTCCTCTCCTTCTATCCTATCCTTTAGATCTAATCCAACGGCTGAAATAACCCCAAAAACCTCCCTATAAAATCTAACCCTAAAATGAAACCCTAAACCTAACTCTCAAACACACACTTAGCTTGAATCTCTCATACTCTCATCTCTCTCTCTCTCTGCGGAACTCTCATCTCTCTCGCGGCAAACGTATAGATCTCGCCGAAAAGCGTAAGGATCTCACCGGAAAGCATAAAGATTCTCGGCGAAAAACACAAAGATCTCAACGGTGTTTCTCTCTCTCCTCGATCGACTGTTTTTCTGAGGTTTGTTTAATTTCCTTTTTTTTATCTTTTTTATTTTATGTAAGATGTCTGGTTTTTTAATTTCCTTTTTTTTTTATCTTTTTTTTATGTAAGATGTCTGATTTTTTAATTTCCTTTTTTTTATCTTTTTTGTTTTATGTAAGATGTTTGATTTTTTAATTTCCTTTTCTTGATCTTTTTTTGTTTCATGTAAGATGGCTGCTTTTTTTTGTTTGAGTTTCGAATGTGATGATGAACTTTGGTTAGTTTTTTTTTATTTCGAGTTTCGATTCATGTGAAGTAGTTTAATATCTTTTTTTTTTGTTCTATGTAAGATGTCTGATTTTTTTTGTTTGAGTTTCGAATGTGATGATGAACTTTGGTTGGTTTTTTTTTAATTTCGAGTTTCGATTCATGTGAAGTTGTTTAATATGTTTAATATGTTTTTTTAATATCGAGTCTGAAAATTTTCGATTCTATTATGTGCAAAATATTTAAAATTGAAGTTGTTTAATATGTTTTTTTATTTTTTATGCTAAATACATGTTAATATATATGCTTTTTTATTTTTATTTTAATATACCCTTAAATCTGTTAAATTTCAGTTATAAATGGAGGACATTGATAATGTTGTTTCTGACTATGCTTCAATTGTTCAATCAAATTCTGCTGCTACTACTACTGGTGATGATGTTGTTTCTGCTCCTTTGCCTGATCCTTTACGCTCTTTGGTAAACGCACTTCCACTGTTTGGAAGCATTTCGTTTTATACAAATCGATGGGTAAGATATTTTCTAATTGCATTCACTGTAGAAATTGTCATTTGCGTGCTGAAAGTGCTAGAGGTACCACTAATCAAAATAGGCATTTACTTAAATGTGGTCCTTATTTATTACTCCTTCCGGTCTTTATTAATTTACCCGTATTCCTTTTTGGGATGTCCCTTATTAGTTTAATTTCTTTTGTTTCTATTTTTGGAATGAGACCACTAACTTTCCATCACACATACATTCAACTTTAATATGAAATTATAGTTTCTCTTTCTTTCTATGTCCCACAATATTATTTCTCCTAAAACTCTGTGCAAAAGAAACGGGTAAACTAATAAAGACCGGAGGGAGTAAGTGTTAAAGGTAATGATGCGGGAAAGAATTTTAGTCAAAAAACCTTTTGTCGTATGTTTGCCAAAGCCATAATTGTCCATGCTTATCCTTTACTTATTGTTGAACATGTTAGAACTAGGGCTTTGTTGTCTTATTTGGAACCTAGAGTGAAACACATAACTCGGAATACGATGCTTAAGATTTGTGTTTATGAGTTTGAGACCATGAAAAAGAGTTTGCGTAACTTGTTGATGGATTTGGATGGTAGAATATGTTTTACTTGTGATCTTTGGACTTCCATGAATGATAGCTATATGGTACTTACCGAATTGTATACATATTATTCTCAAACTTATCCATCTTCTTCTGTTGGTTCTTTGAGTTCTGGCCAAAGTGATGTTAATCCTTATCCATCGAGTCTAAGAACTACCTTTCGCCCATATAAGAAAATAACCCTTTTTAAAGAGTATGGTCGAATTGCTAGCCTTGGTGTTGGTGCTTCTAGTGTTCAAAGTGTAACTTCTGAAATTAATGCGTACTTTGATGCCCCCCTTGTTCCTTTTGTTAGTGATGTTGATTTTGATGTTTTTTCATATTGGCATGCTCATGTGGTTCAATTTCCTATTTTTGTTCGTATGGCTAGAGACATTTTAGCCATCCCTATTACCTCTGTTGCATCCGAATCCTCCTTTAGCATGGGAGGTAGAATTTTGACCAAGTATCGTTCGCGTTTGTTGCCTAATAATGTTGAAGCTTTAGTTACTTGTCAAAATTGGCTTTCCGGTTATACCCCAATTGAGGATGAAAGAACTGTTGATGTTAGTGTTCTAGGTGAACCTAGTGATATAGATTATGATTCTATTCCGTAATTCGATCATTTGCTCTCTCTTTTGTTGTTGCCCGTGTTATGTTGCTTTGGTTGTGGTTGTTGTGGTCTTGTGCTGCTGCTTGTAGGATGGTGTTGTGCTTCTGGTTTGTTGGTGTTGTTGTGCTTGTGGGGTGGTGATGATGTTCATGTGGATGGTGCTGTGTTGGTTTGATATTTTGGTACCCATATGTTAGACTCTCAACTCCAAAATTAATTATGTATTTGTTGCCCTTAGCTTTGTGAGGCGACGCTTTTTCTAGGCATGTATTTAAGAATATGATACACACTTGAGAGCCAATTTTTTTTTATAAGTGCCTAAGAATTACCGCCTGCCCACAATTGCTTTGTGGCTCGTTTACATTTTTACATTTTGTGATGTTGATGGAGTCTAAGTGCTCGATGATGAGTCTTCTGGTAACGGTTTCTTAAAACTTGTTATAAGACCTGAGAGCCCAAAAAATATAAAAAGTTTTTTTGTACTTTGTTGTTGTGGTTGTCGTGGTCCTATGCTGATGTTGCTTGTTGGATGCTGCTGCTTGTGGCCTGCTGCTGCTGCTTTTGAGATGATGTTGCGCTCGTTGGATCTGTTGCTGCTTGTCGGATGCTGTTGCTTGTGGTTGTTGCCTCGCCGGCTTCTTTGCTTTGTGGTTGCGGGCGGCTTGTTCTTCGGTTTCTTGCTTGTGGTTAGCTTGGTGGTGTGCTTCTTGTGGTTTCTTCTTCGGTTTCTTGGCTTGTGGTTGTTGTTGTTGCTTGCTTGCTACATATAAATTCAGCAATTTGATTTTTGTAATTTTGTTTGACATTGACACAGATGTATTTTGAATGAATTTATGATATTATATTAACTCGACCCAATTACCTAACTTTGTTCTTCAGTCAAATAAGTTACGATCTTAATTATATGTTGTGGAAAAATTAAAGTATAGTATTTTATGGAAGCATTTGCATTATACAATGCAACAGAAATATTAATAAGAAGACATTCTATAATATGCACTAAGAAACTAGCAGCTAAAAAGTGACCAAATAATCTCATCAACAGAAAAAACACTATGACATGAACCAAAATTACATCAAAAATAATTTAAATGAAAATGTAATTTAATTTTTTATTTAATTATTATTAAATGTAAGTAATTTTATAAATTACCATATTTAAATGATTTTGTAGATCAAAAATAATTTAATTGAGAATGTAATTTAATTTTTTACTTAATTATTATTAAATGTAAGTAATTTTATAAATTATCATATTTAAATGATTTTGTAGATATAGAAAAATAATTGAATTTTAGTAATTTTGTTGAGTTTAGTCGTCCAAATAAGTTGGTTTGAAAAATTGCATCAAATCAGGTAGATCTTATTTTCAAATCAATTAGAATTCGAGTTGAACCAGGTATTTACTGGGCCTAATTGGGTTTTGGGTTAATATCTGGTTGAGTTCAGTCGGGTTCGGGTTTGAATGCAAGTCAGTAGACCTGGGCATGGGCCGGGTCGGGCCTGTTCACGGGCTCGGTCCGCGGGCTTGGGGAAATGGCGGGCCGGGCCAGGCCCGAGTCCGTGAGTGGCGGGCCGTGCCGTGCCGGGCCTGGAATTTTCAGATTTTGTCCACGGGCCGGGCTCGTGCCTCCTGCGGGCCTGGCCCGTGTTTTATGTTGTTTTTTTAGATTCTTGGCAGTTTTAGGCTAAAAAACAAAGGAAAGGGGCGTTCGACCCACGGGCCATATAGGCGGGCTCGTGCCGGTGCGGGCCTGAAATAAAATTTCTTGTCCATGAGAGGCCCACGGCCCACGTGGCGGACAACGGGCCGGCCCGCGTGCTGGCCCGGCCCATGCCCACCTCTACAAGTCAGTGTTGTCAGGTTAGAATATAATCTAGCCGGGTGTCGGTCAGGTCTGGGTAATCCCAGGTCAGGTTTCGATCAGGTCTGGGGACTGACCCTCAGAGGTCGAACCAGGTTCAAGTCAAGTCAGTATCAGGTTGACCCAACGGTCAGATCTGTTTCTGACACCACTAACCACAAACTTACTAAAAAAACAAAAAACAATTAAAAAGAAAAAGAAAAAGAAAAACATGACTAAAGAAGACTAGAAGGGTAAGAGACGTGAAACAGTGAAAGTAGTTTGAAACCCTCTGCCTCACTAATACAGAAGACCTCAAAACTTCAGGCACTTCAACTGTGCCCGTCGTCATAGATTTCGAACCTCGAAGGGTTTGTAACGGCGACCTCAATTGGTGATGGCGTGCTACCGGTGACCAAAGAAACCACCACTATGAGCGGCGGAGCTACAAATATGTAAAGCTTTGTTTTTTTTTATCGAACTTTAGTTTGGGAGTTCGGGATATGTTAGGGTTTTTTTAACCTTTTTTTTCATAAATTTGCTTCCATTGTTGGCAATCTTGTTTAGTTTAGGTATTTTATGATTTTCATATTTTCAGTTCTAATATGCGTTTTTTATTTTTAAAAAAAATCCATACACGGGCTCGAGCCTGAGGCGAGCCGAGCTCGAACCACTAGATCAGTTCACGAGCTCGAGCCGAGCTTCGGTTGTCCAGGCTCGTTGAGCTAACGAGCCGAGCCGAGCTGGAGCTGAGCCCAGTAGTGTTCGGGCTCGGCTCATGCGATAAGCACCCCTAGTCGTGGATTCCGAAATTCAATTTGGGGTTTCACTTGAAACACTCAATACTAGTGAAGTTTTGTTGTTTGATCGGGCTTTATGAGATGGTTAATTTGATGAACATGCAAGTTGGACTATATTAGGATGATCAACTACTCCTCTGTCATATTACAACTAATTGATTCAACGATGAGAAGAAAAAAAATAAACAAAATACAATTTTTTATTGGAATCAAATTCAAATTTTTTAGAAGGAATTAAAATTCAATCTTTTAGGGAAACAAAATCCATTTGTTTTAAGGATTCAAAATTCAATCTCACCATTAACAGAGATTCCGCTACTGCTGTTTAATATGAAATTGCCAAATAGATCGAAACTGCAGTATGTCCATTTTTGTGGTAGCAATTCGACTTATGGACCGCCCTGATACTATTTCATTGAAGCATATAGTTCAGCTTTTTGGATATAAGAAGGGAAATATTAAGCTAATCATAAAGTTTAGAAGGTCTTACACCATGCTTATGGATGCAATAATTGAGTAAGCAATAACCATTCCACTTAAGTTGATATATAGCACTATCCCACAAGCAATGCAGTTTTGGATGGATGGATTTGGAGAGGAAATAGATTGATGAGGGATGGATTTGAGGATTTCCAAGTGAAGGTGAGTGGTGATGGACTAATGAACGATGGTGGATGATGAAGGTGGGTTGGTTTTTGGTGTGGGAGTTTCTATTTTCTTTTTTGTTTGAGTTTTGGTGTAAGTCTGGGGTTTAATTTTGATGTTGGTAAATACGGTAATAGAGGTGATTGGGTTACAGTGAGTTTGTAGCCAATACCAAAAAATGTTTGAAGGATGTTTGTGGTTGTACTTTGTAGGTTGCTCCCTCTATAAGTCAATTAATGAGTTGGAGATGTGAGGTTGTATTTATGGGGTGCTTAAAAGTGATGACTTTTTTTAATGAGGACAGATCTTTGATTGACTTAGTTTTGCTCATGTATCCTTCATATAATTGTAGTTTGTTAATAGTACTTTGTTAACAAAATTAGTAAATAAATAACAAAAAATACCGATATATGTGGTAATTAATATATGTCAAAAAATGATTAAAAGAGGTTTTGTTGAATTCATGACAAAAAAAAAAGATTCATACAAAGTGACCCTCAAGTTTCAACTTTTCTACATGGTGGGAGGTAAAAAAAAGATTCATACAAAGTGACCCTCAAGTTCTTTATATTCTACATAGTGGCCTTGAAATGAAATAAAATTCCCACTTCACCCTTGAACAACCCAACCACCACCACATCACCCACAAACCACCACCACCACAACACCCTAAAACCGCCCCTTTCTCTCTCTTCTCTCCACCACCCATCTTTCTCTCTCCTCCCTCCTCCTCTTTCTTTGTCCTCCACCGCCATATCTTTTCTCTCCTCCCACCGCCCTCTTTGTCCCTCCCCTCAACCTGGACCACGCACCACAACAAGACACCACTAACCTACCACCACCGCCAACAACCTTAGCACCACCACCCAACAACTAACACTGCCCATTTACGGGCTCGAATTCTTCCTCGAAGTTTTGGGCTCGAATAGGGGATCGAATTTTTCCCGGGCTCGAATATCGTCTCTTCATGGCGTTGGTGGCGAGAGAAGCGAGAAAGGGGGCCAGGTGGTGGAGGTGAGAAGAGAGAGGGAGGAGAGAAGAGAGAAAGTGATTTGTGGGTGTTATAGGGGTTGAGGGGGTGGTTCGTCGGGTGTTGCGGGGGCAGAAGGGGTGGTTCATGGGTGTTGTGGTGATGGTTCATGGTGGTTTTAGGGCGAGGGGGGTGGTTTGTGGGTGTTGTGGTGGTGGATGGTTTGTTTCGGTGGCAAAGGGGGTGGTTTGTGGGCGGATGAGACGGTTTTGTGGGGTTTGGTAGGTGCTGGAATGGTGGTAGTGTTGGTTGATGTGGTGGTGCTAAGGTGGTTGGGAGGTCGTATTGCTGCTGTGATGGCCTAGTTGTGGTTTAGAGAGGGAAATGGGATGAGGAAGGAGAGAGAAAGGGTTAGAGCTTAGGTGTTGAGCCACCAATTAATGAAATAAAGTTATTATGTAGAATTTTTCAAACTTAGGAGTCCCTTTGTATAATAAAATTGTTGCCCTCCCACCGTATAGAAAATTTGAAACTTAGAGGCCAACATGTAGAATTTCCCTTTAATTTTTTATAATTTTGACTATTAAACAATAAAATATATTAATAGTCAAAGTAAGCATTGGAGTCTACGTAAAACACAAGTGGGATATCTTTAAAGAACGGAGGGAGTATCTCTATCTCTACTAAAGGAAGAGGGAGGACTTAGCATTCCCCCAAAATTAAAACTCTCCCATATAAGGGAAAGGGGAGCACCAAACTACCATAATAAAACAATATCTCAAGTTCTTAACTTTACTAAGAAAATTAAAATTAAACCACAAATAAAATGACTTTTTTACGTGGAAGCATCAACTTCCAAATCCAACATTATCAACTTTAATTTTCTTTTTTGTAAAAATTCCTAATGTAATGGCACAACTATCTCTCTTCATGATGAATTGTTACACACAACATTACAATTTTTTTTATAGAAAAACCGTAAACTAACTATTAATTCTTTCTCTTTTCTCTTCCATAATCTTCTTATATTTATTTCCGATTATAATATGTAATTACGCATTTATTTTAACTTTTTAAATGCTTTTGCACGCGTCGCGTGCATATAAGGCTTGTATATACAGCACAAAGTATAAAAGATATACATTTGGTGACAAATGATATCTTGAGAAAATGATACAAGTTTACTGAAAAAATGACATACAAATAAGTAAAAAAACAAAATGACTAACAATGATATGGTACATAAGTAGTCGACAATTAATAATAAAATAGGGGAGAATGTTACAAGTTACTGAAAAATGACATAAAAATGAGTAAAAATGACACAGCAATGAGTAATAATGATATGGTATAAAAAGAGTTAACAAATAATTATAAAATAGGGAGAAATGATACAAGTTTGCTGAAAAATAACATAAAAATGAGTAATAATGATATGGTTCATAAGTAGTTCACAAATAAGAATGAATTATGGGAAGATGATACAAGTTTGCTGAACAATGACATAAAATGAGTAATAATGATATGGTACATAAGGAGTTGGCAAATAATAATGAAATATGGGAAAATGACATGAAACAGCCCTAAAATGTTATAAGTTTGCTGAAAAATAACATAAAAATGAGTAATAATGATATGGTACATAAGTAGTTCACAAATAAGAATGAATTATGGGAAGATGATACAAGTTTGCTGAACAATGACATAAAATGAGTAATAATGATATGGTACATAAGGAGTTGGCAAATAATAATGAAATATGGGAAAATGACATGAAACAGCCCTAAAATGTTATAAGTTTGCTGAAAAATGTCACAAAAGTTAGTAATAGTGACATGAAAGAGTTTCATAAATAACATGAATCAAATTTATTAAAAAATGACATGAGACAGCTTCAAAATGACATGAAATACGCCAATAATGGCATAAAAATGAGTAATAATGATATGAAACACTCGTATTAGTTCACACGTGTGAGATTTTGTTACACAATTAGTTATGAGGTAATATGTTACACCCAAGACGCACTCATACATTAAAGCATAAGCTTTTTTTTAAGCTGGTTCTATGAAGGGCCTCTTGCGAACCCAAGCCTCGCACGGTCTAACCAACAGTGCGTTTGCGGTCGAGGCTCCTTTGGAGGGAGGGGGATGGTAAGGGAAACCTCACTCCCAAAGAGCCCCTAATGGGGTTTGATCCCATGACCTTGAAGTCATAAGGCCAAACCTTTACCACTAGGCCAAGTCTTGCTTGGTATTAAAGCAGGAGCTTACTGTAGACTATAGGACAGGAATACAAATTGTTACTATAGTAATATCTGACCTGGCCAAGACATGATTCTTGAATCAGAATCAATAGCAAATTACCTTCAACGTATGCTAAATCAACCGTACCGTTGCTTAATTTGGCCGCCAACCCCATGGGAAGAGCTAGATAGCCTGCCCTACTTTGGAGCTCCAGACCAAGTAATATCTGACCTGAGAAGTACTGAGAATTGGTCTCTATAAGCCTTATGTTTTACTGAAGAATATATGGATAGATTAGTACAATTACTAACTTAAAGGGCATAATCATAACTAACTAGTCAACTTTGAAGGGATTTTTCATTTTTTTTACACCCTCAAGTATGTTCCTCCAAATCTTATAGTCCAGTTGTATCAGCAACTTCAAATGAGGCAGAGGTGGTAGGCTCGAATGCGTCTTACAAGATTGGGCGTGTCAAGGTTTGAAACTTCATCTCAATAATATGTTGGCGCATTTACTTCTGAGTTGTTTAGCGCATCTACTCGGCTGAATTTGCAATAGTGTCTTGCTAGAAATTTAGTAAGCACAATTAAGGATTTGTATTCAGACCAATTATCTTTCCTGATAAAAAAAAATCAGCAACTTCAAACTATACTGATGCTCTAAACGTGTGGTTTCATTCTTAACCCTTTCTAAGGGGTAGATTAGTTAAGAAATAAAGATATATACTCCCTCTCATATTCGTATCCATCTCGTATAAGTTGTCACATTATCCCAAGCCCTCATAATCAATGATTATGTAATTACATCATAGCTAATATTCACTGAGCATTTTTAATTTTGTATCTGCGACCTCAAACTTGAGCATTCACAACTTATTTATTGATCTAAATTTATCTTACGTATTCTACATGTAAAAGAAATATACTTCATTCTTTTCTAATTGCAACATTTTCCTTATTTAGAAGTTTCATATTAATTGCAACATTTTCTTATTTGATAATATCTTCTCTCTATCTCGCTCCTATCTCATGGGTCCTACTTTATATGTATTTCTCTCCACTTTACATAGGTTTTTTTAATGTGTCAATAAAGTATGTTGTCCGTTGTCAAAAAAATAAAATAAATATGTTGCAATTATTATAGAACAAAGAAAGTATAAAATAAATGATAATCTAAATAAGGAAGAATATTAATAGTATTTACAACTTCAGTTTACGACGTTGTCTATAATATTAAATTGCTATCTGTGTAATAATTTGAGGTATTACTTGAATCCAAAAACTAGTGAAATAAGTGAAACGTGTAGTTATATTGGGCCAAGTCTAGAAGGACCTCTGAAGTTTCGTCTTTGATTTCCAAAGAGGCAGAGCCATGGACCACATCATAATTGATAAGTTGATAGATTCAAGTGAACAAGTGGTCACATTTTGATGGTTGAATCCTTTAATTGTGCTTAGTGACACCTGACACGAACTGCGACGAGGCCCACAACATAGCTAATTGGGTAATTAATCAATTCAATAATAATTAGGATTTTTTTATTCTTATCGCCTTACAAGTACCTTGTTTTATGTATTACTATCTTTTGGTTTTTTTTTTCAAATTTACCATCTTAAAGTTCTTGATTCACTAAAAATCACCACCTAATTCGTTCTCAGGCAAGATTTCGGACAAGTGAGACCCACATAACTGATATAAAAATCTTTTCCCCCTTTTTTACTCTCTCTCTCTCTCCCCAATTTTCTCTTTGCTCCCTTCCTAAACTAAAATCATATTATTTTCTCAAACCTTTCTTCCATCTCAAATCCCAAATTCCTTTCTTCTAAATCCAAATTAACTTAGGGCTTATACGTGTCTGCCATATGCGAAAACAATCAAAGGATATTTTCAGATTCTAGAATTGTAAAAAGGTATGAATTTTGAATCAAATTTCAAAAGTTAGGGTTCTTGGTTGATTTTTGGGAAGAAGATTGAGACATTATATGCCTATAAATAATGAAGAGGAATGTGAACCAAATCAAGTATTAAGCTAAAGAAGACCATAGATGCCCTAAGTTAGACCCAATTTACCAAAAAAATCAAATTACAAAAAATGCCCAAAATCAAGCAAGAAATCTAACCTGCGAAATTAGATCCATAAATCATACATATAGAAATTCAAGAATCTGCAATTGTCATCTAATTGAGGCTGAGTATCTCATAAAATTGTAAGCTCTAACTTAATTTAGGTATCCATGAAAGAATTTTGGGGCTTTAGATGGATAGGAAGTCAGAAATTTGGTTTTTGTGAAAGGGAAATGAGAAATCGAGGCAAAAAGGGGAGAAACTAAAGGTAAAACAGCTAGGTAGGCCCTACTTGGTCGGATTCTTCACCTGAGATGAGTCAAGGTGCTGATTTTTAGTGATTTATGAACTTTAAGGTGGTAAATTTGAAAAAAAAAATTAACAAAAGGTGGTACTATATAAAACAGGGTAATACTTATAAGGTGGTAAAAATAAAAATAAAAATCCTAATAATTATACACCCATATTTTTGTGTGCGAAAAAAAACTATTTCCGTTCTCTTTTTTTTTTAAGTTAAATACTTTTTCCGTTCTTATATCTTCATTATGTTTAAACATTTTGATTTGCTTTACAATTTTCAATGCAGAGTTGTAACCATTATCACCTTTAATTGCCCTTAAAAAAGTAAGATAATGTGTATTTAAAAGATTCACATTAAAATGATTTCAATAAGATCACACGTGACTTAATCTTTCCTAATATATTGGTGAGAATTTCAGGCCAAAATTTTCATCGTATGTACATTCTTAATTCTAAGGCATGCGAGTGCCCAAAAGGCCCTCCCTTACCCCTGAGGTGCACCACACGCGCTTTATTGCCCGAGCCTTGAGAGTGCCCAAAAACATGGATTATAGTCTTCACTTTTGCCAGTTTTTGGACCGTTATCAGATTTCTCGTAACCTTCTGAGGGGGTCTGAATGTCTTGGGATGGCATTCGGATCATTGCCTATTAGGGATGGTAATAGATCCTGTACCGGCATGGAACCGTGGACCTGTATCCGTTTTTGGGATATGGATCCTAAAATTACAGACCAGTTAAATCCACGTCGGATTCAGGTCCATATCCGAACCAAGACCCGGATCCGCTGATCTGTTTTTTAAAAAATAGTTGGGTTGGGCTACAAATCCTCCAACTCTTACTAGTCTTTGACGGTTCCAAAGCCAAACTAACTATTGAAGACATTTTCACACAATCACGCTTCACCCTTCTCTCCATAAAACCCTAACGCCACCACGCCTCACCCTACTCTCCAGACTCCAACCCACCGTCCAACGCCCACCAACAATCCTCTTTCCGGCGTCAACCTCTTTCCGACCACCATTCTCTCCCTCGCTCTCTCATTCTATTTCCTTCTCTCTTGCACGACCACCAGCGAGCGGCCACCACGAAGCCGCCATCCACGATGCGAGCTAGTGATCGCGGTTTTTCTCTCGACAAGACGACAATCCAAGACCACAACACCACCAACTGCAACGGCCACCAGGCCCACCACCGCAAGTTTCACGTCAAGAAGAAGTGATTTTTTTTCATCTACATCTTCAAAGTTGCGAATTTGTTTCAAATATGATGTAATTTTGTTGCTTTATTTGTTTAATTGAATTTGTCTTACTTTTGTTGAATTTAGAGATTGATTTTGTGATTTATTTGCTTATTTTTATGGCGAATTTGTGGTTTAGTTGCTTAATTTGTGGTAAAGAAGGCAAAATAATGTAAAAACAAACAGATCCATTTTGGACCCCGATCCAGGAGATCCACAGTATCTGGATCTGGGTCCTAGTTTTTCAGACCCATCGAATCCAGGGCGGATCTGGATCCAGTCTTTATAACGGACCTGGATCCAGATCCTTATGGACCCGTCCAGCTCCAACCTGTTGTCATCCCTATTGCCTACATATGCCTTTTGTTTCCCTGCTATGTACCACCCTCGTTATCCCACGAAATATCTTTAGAGGCCATTTTATGCCCGTTCCAAGGCATGAGTGTACTTTTAATGTTCCTCTCTTGGCCCCCCGGTACATCTCATGGGCTCCGTTTCCCGGGCCCTAGGAATTCCTGAAACTGTAGATCACTTTTACCCGTTTTCGGACTTCTCTGGGCCCGACGACGTTTTTCATCCCCTAAATTGCTTGAGATGCCTTAAGATTGCTTGCAAGTGCTTAGAAACCCATTTGTTGCCCACATATGTCTTTCGTCGACTTGCTTTGTACCACTCACGCTATGCTCCGAAACGTCTCCAGAGGCCACCATTTAGTTGTTCTAAGGCATGTGAAGGTCTTCAAAGACCCTCCCTTGGCTCTGAGGTGCATCCCACGGGCTGGCTCCATTTCCCGGGTCCTCGAAAGTGCCTCAAAGTGTGGATCATAACCTTCACTTTTGCCTGTTTTGGGACATTTTTGGACTTCTCTAAGCCCGACGATGTTTGTCATCCAGGACCTTCCAAGGGGATCGGGATGCCTTGGGATGACTCTCGGGTGCTTTGAACCCCCTTTAACGCCCACGTATGCCTTCTATTGGCTTGTTTTGCACCACCCTTGATATGGCCGGAAATGCTTATGGAGGCCATTGTTTGCCCGTTCCAAGAAATAAGTGTGCCTTCAAATGCAATCCCATGGCCTTGAGGTGCACCTAACGAACTCCGTCCTTGGGACTCAGGAGTACCCGAAATAAGTGTGGACTATAGCCTTTACTTTTTCTCGTTTTGGAGTCGTTTTTGGACTTCTTCAGTCCCGGCAACGTTTTTTCTCTTTCAGAACTTCATAGGGGGCTCAGAGTGCCTTGGGATAATTCCCGGGTATTTCCAACTCCCTTTGTTATCCACGCATGCCTTGACTTGCCTAATTTTCCCCATTCATAACTTCTCCATACTTTAGCAAGTTAGCCTTATGTGTGTGTGTGTGCTTGCCTCAGCTTGCCTAACTTGATTAGTTCCCCATACTTAGCCTAGGGTATTGTAACACCCCAACTTATAAGCATCATTATTAGGTTAATTAGTTGCAAGGATTAGCAGCGGAAGACCTAGCTTGCTTAGTCGGTGCGTCACTGTCGTACTTTCCATTTGGGAAAGTACAAGGTAAACATTCTTTCATAAACTAAACATGTTATAAAAGTTATAGTAAATCTAGAAATATATATAGTTAACTTAAGTATATCTAGATCAGAGTTGCGTAATTTAGTATCCATAAACTTGGATTACATAACTGTCATGGTCGCATAACTTAAAGTAAATTATTCCTCACTGCTATGTCATCCCGTCTTCATATGCATACCTAAAACAGAAAACAAAACGTCATGAGCCGAGGCTCAGTAACATACTACTCTAACATCGTAAATTCATTTCAATTCATTTTATTTGCAAACAGGGATGAGAGAATATAGTCAAACCATTTCGCAAACATACACTTCGAATCAGGAATTTAAGGTTCATATACCTTGTCATTCATGAGTATCATCTCCATTATCACATTTCATTATCAGAAAACTTTCTTTGGTTACTTGGCGAGTACAACAGAAGGCATTGCCACCGAGGACATAAGTCCCCCATCAAAAGGTGGCATATAATGCCATAGATCATAACAGAAGGCAAAGCCACCGAGGATATTCATCTCCCATCAGAAGGTGGCATATAATTCCAATAGTACCATAAGGCAAAGCCACCGAGGACATAAGTCCCCCATCAAAAGGTGGCATATAATGCCATAGATCATAACAGAAAGCAAAGCCACCGAGGATATTCATCTCCCATCAGAAGGTGGCATATAATTCCAATAGTACCATAATGCAAAGCCACCGAGGATATTCATCCCCCATCAGAAGGTGGCATATAATGCCAGGCAAAGCCACCGAGGACATTGTCCCCCATCAGAAGGTGGCATATAATGCCATAATGGGGGTGCCATCGAGGAAATTGTCCCCCATCAGAAGGTGGTGTTGCCGTCAGATAACAGAATGACACGTGCACGACCCAGAGAACATAGTACTGCCATTCACCATCTTTCACTTTCATTTATCATGTTTCGTATCTTTTAAGTGGTTTTCAAAAATCATAGTAAAATATAAACATCATCACATAGCAAACATTTCATATCCCGCACACCATAAATAACATACCATAAACATTATATAAAAGCATCATAAATATAGTTGGAAGGGGAGTGCGGGTGTTACAGTAGACGTTACCTCGATTCCTACTTAATAACCTTGAAAGTCGGGGGAGGCTTGTAATATCCCTTCCTTTAATTTAACCAAGAATTTAAATAGCGAAAGTATAAATATTCATTTACTCTAATACTTAGTCTTTTGGTTATTATTATTAGTTATTAGTCGAAAACAAGTGATCTTATTAATTAATAAGAAAATGTTAGTAAGTTAGTATGTTAGTACAAAGTCATAGAATGTCCAAGTCCTCGTCCATAGTGTCATTGTCCTTGAAAATAGTCATACTGTCCATGAGTCAATTTTTGGTCATAACAGGAATGTTACTGATCAATATAATTTAATTATATTCTTAATCTTTAGGTTGAACTCTTGGATATATATAATTTATCTTCACCTACATTACTTTACTTATTAAGGAAATTCATGAGATCATACTTATTATTATCTTTAGCATTTATACATTTGTTTTCATACTATTATTGTTGAACTGCCATGACATGAGTATTAGTACAGTTAGTGTATTAAGTGGAGAAATATAAGTTAGAGCTATATATACATAATAAGTTAAAGTTACTTTATCTAAGCTTATTATAATCATCTATATAACTGCTCACAAGACTATAAATTAGATCAAGTTTCTATTATTAGCGTTAAGTTGAAGAATTAGAAAAGTATATAGACAAGTTAATCACCGTTAACAAGAGTACATAGGTTTCTGACTATAAGAACTAGATCATAAAATGTCTCTTATCTAGATTATTTGTTACTTTGTTTGTTATAATAAGCCCAACTAGAACTTAAGCCCAATGATAACTACTAAGTTATTACTCATATTAATTGATTCCAAAAACTTATAATTAACAAATAAAACATTTTAGGCCTAAAAAGAAAAAGAAAAGGAAATAGAAGCTATTATCTTCAGCATACCTCTAGCCTCCCCTACCCCTCTCTCTTTCTCTCTTAAACCCTAGCCTCCCCTACCCCTTCTTCATCAATTAGGGACTGACATTGATGATTTCATCCATGGTAAGCCCCTTTTCCCCTTTTATTTTCAGTTTTTAATTCATTTTCTTATTTTGTTTAATAAATTAGTCTCTTTTTATGAGTTTTTTTCAAACCCTGTTATGGGGTTTTTAGTTTCTGTTTTGGAAATCTCCTTCTCCCTTATAGGAGTTGTGAGTATGGTTTTTTTATTTTTAGATATGAGAAATTATTCTCATTGGTTGAAGTTCGAGACTCAACATGAAGGTATTGGAATCTCGGATGCGTTCAACATGACTCGATTAAGAATGTTCTTCCCAAACTATATCAGAATGATAGACTTCCTCATCAATAGCTGTTTGATTCAGCAAATACAAGGGGGCTGCGCTGTATTGCTCGATCTGGTTCATTATAGTTTCTTTGAAGACGAATTTAATTTAGCCTTGTTTAATTGTATCTTGTTTTTCTTTAATACATATTGTAGATGTCGTTTGACCTTCAATTAATGAAATTTCTCTTTAAAAAAAAAAAATCTTCAGCATACCTGGTACGATTGGAACAGAGAGAGGGGAAATGGCACGTCACTGGAGGAGGAGGCTGCAGCGCAGCACTTGGCGGGGTTCGAGGGTCGAACGTAGGAGCGGCGAAGGTGGTTGGTTTCTGTGGAGGTTCGTCGACGCAGGTGGGTCGAGGAGAGAGAGGTGCTGCGAGTGGGTGCAGCGAGAGAAAGGAAGGGAGTGTGCGAGCGAGAGTGGGTCGTTGGTTGTCGACGGGATGTTCGGTGGTTGGGGAGACACGGCGGCAGACGTGGGTGGTGAAGTGGTGGTGCGGTGTAGCTCGCCCAAAACAGAGGAGGATGCAACGAGCAGGGGGAATTTTTGGGGTCTTTTTGGCTAAATCATGTAACAAATTCTGATATTTTACTTTTGTTTTGTGTTGCCACTTGCTGGCAATCAATCGGGTATTTATAGTACTTGTTGGAAGCTATGATTGCACTATTGCATAGTTTATGAATCGAAAAAGATGAACTTTGGTCAAGGTACATTAATGGAGGAAGATTGAGAATTCAAAATTTGAGGCTTCTTCCAGATTTTGTGAGATATTGTATAGCAAGCTTTATTGACGATATGAGGATAGCTGCTGACATGGGTTTTGATTTCATGTGTGAACATGTCTCAAAAAATGTGCCGGAGAAGAAAATTGGAGGAAGGAAGAAGATGGGCTAGAGCTATAGGCTATAGGGGCACTTCTTGTAATATCTCAATAATATTTAGTTTCTCTATAGAATAGTTGTTTCTATTATCTTATAGTTAGGTTAGGTTTAATACAAGAAACTTAAAATAAGTTATTATACCTTCTATTATCTTTAACTCTTATTTTTGTTAGTTTAGAAAGATATAAATTCTATTATACTAAATCTGAAAATTAAAAAGATTAGTAATACTTAGATACGGGACATTTGCCTTGTCAAAAAGGTTCCGACAATTATCCTAGCCTTGAAGGCATTCAGGGTTCCTTTGAACCTTTTAGCCTTAGTTAAGTAAGTTTAGGGGGTGTGGGGGGGACGAATCGAAGCAACTACTCAGTAGTGGTTCGTGGCAGCAAGGTCACTCTGCCACTTACAATACTCTGTCATATATATAAGTTGTTTGCAAAGGATTGAGTGTACCACTTGGTAGGAAATGTACTTCAAGGCAACACTCGCGGCGCATCCGCCGCGCTAGTTTAGCCCACGATACGTGTCCGTGAGAGGTCGAACCCTATTGTAAGACAACAATCAAGTGGCATGAATACATCACTTCTGGCTCGGATTTTGTTAGAGCATGTACAATGTAATGACTCTCCAATAAAATATCTGTTATTCTCTCTCTTAAAGCTACTCTTACAAAAAAAAGAACTCTTTAAAGAGCTCTACCTTCATTTTTCACTATATAATGGTACTCATGTCAATTAATGAAACTCATTCCTTTGTGTTATGTGTAACCAATTGATTGGTTGGGGCAATGAAGAGTCTTTTCCCATCTCTCCCAAATGGTATCTCCTCCAAGAAACACTTTTCAAAGTGTCTCCATGGAGATACACTAAAGGCACACCCAAGAGCCCCATTATTGGGTAAGAAGTAACTTTCGGTTTTTTCTATCCTTAGGGAGCTAGTTGAAGAGCCCTGATAAGAATCTCATTGTACATGCTCTTAGAGGCATTCAGTCAATTTCCAGCGAAAAAAATGAAGCTAGAAAAGTGAAACAAATACAAAGCAAAATATTGTGCTATACTGATATCCTTAGATGAAGTAAAAAACAATAAACGAATTAAACACCCCACCTTTAAAGTCAGAAAAAAGGGAAAAAAAAGTTTTACCATTCATAAACTCATTAATAAAATAGCTAGAGTAAAGACAACATATAAAGACAATCTATATATATATATCAAAAACCCAAAGCAAAAACATGCTATGCTGCCACATGTACTCTCCCCCTCCCCCCACGCAATCAAATGACATATTAAACAATAAAAATGTGTGCTATATGCCTCGAACCCGTGACCTCTCATTTGAGATATAAGTGCACTAACCAACTACTCTACAATCTCATGTTGGTTTTTATGGGAAAAAAATATTTAAAGACAAGATATTTTCTATTTTCAAGACAATTAAATACAAATGTATATATTAATACTCATTAAGCTAATGTTAATAATAGCATGTCCTACCCTTTCAGTAATCTAATAAAAAAAATCTTCAAATTTTTATAACCTCCGTAATTAACAACACTGCACCATTTCATTGCATCGGTTGTATTCTTACACATCAACCTACGTTAAAAAAAAAGATTGTATTATATTTTTTATAAGTAATTATATATTTATATATATGTACTCTCTTGAGACCGAGGTTATATTGATGAATACTTCATATTATAATTTACTATGTAGAAAATTTAAAAGAACTCGAAAATCATTTAATTTCCTAAGCACAATCCAATGCCTATAACTCTTTTTTTCCCACTTTTCTCAAATGTTTGATTTAAGACTTCAAATTCACATTGATAATGTAATATCCCGAAAATTTAAACTTGATTAAATTAAATAAATAGTGGTTTCATTATAGGTGTGACTAAAGTTTGTTATACATTATGTAACAATACAAGATGATTTTGACTAATTAATTATGCAATATTGGATAGCAAGTAATAAAATATTAACTCCAATAGATGGTGTTTAAAAAAAAAAAGGAAAACTCAATAACTACTGTTTTCATTCCTATCTCCATTTTTCCTCACAAGAAAACCCAACAATGAGTTTTAAATTCAAGACTTAATTTTTATACACAATAAAACTCAACTCCAATTAAAAACTCCAATTAAAAACTCCAATTCAAGCCAAACCCTCCCAAAAACCCAATTTTTTTTCAATTCACAAAAATTAGACCCCCAACAATGGCTATAAATAGCCATGGTTGCTCCACCATTATCACCCACTCACAATTTCCAACTTCTGCCGGAAACCACCATCCAAGGAAACCCCAAAAGTTTGTTCTTTTGCCCTCTTTCTCTTTCCTCTGTTTCGGACTAACCACCCTCGCCCCACCGCAGAGCCGCCGCGCGGCCTCCGCCTTGACCCCCAACGTGCCCCCCTTTTCGGCGCGCCACCTACTGCACCGCCAACCCAGCCGCGACGCCCACCCTTTCCCCTCGCTCGCTCGTCTTTTCTCTCTCTCGCCTCAACTATCTTCTTCTCTCGTGCTCCTTTCTCCCTCCTCACTGGCGAGCCACAACCACCCTAGCACCGTCGTGCCTTCGCCGTTAACCGCCACCTGCTGCCGGAGCTTCAACCCGCACCCAGCCTCCTTTCTTCTCTCCCCTGTTCTTCGTGCCTGCTCAGTTGAGCAAGAAGTATGTAAGATACTCCCTCCGTCCCATAATATAGTGCTCACATTCCTTTTTTGGTGTCCCAAAATGTTGTGCCTATTTTCTTTTTTGTCAATTTATTTGGACTAAATTATCCTTAATTTCTACACAAACTTTTCAAAATACCCCTACTTTTCTCTCAAAACATGTGACCCCATTTATTACTTTACACCATTCCTATGAACATTTATTGCCTTTTTATTTTGTTTAAAGGAAAAAGAAAATAAATAACTAGTTTCAATACAAAAGTATCAAAAAAGCACTTTATTAAATATTTTTTTTTTGGAAATCCTACCACTCATTCCATTTTCCTTAATTCCCGTGAAAAATGAGAAGTAAGCACTATATTATGGGACGGATGGAGTACCTCCTTACTCTTTACTCTTTATATTCTAAGTTGTTAGTTGTGTTGTTAATAATCTAGGCCCAAATACCCAACTAATATATAGAACTCTAAATTGGGCTCAAATCTGAATTTTCTTATTATGTACTTAAAGTTAAACCATATTAATTCATACCTTTAAGTTATTAACTAAGTTTTTAAGAAAAGGAACTTAATTAGTCATGTATTGTAATAGTAATTGTTAAGTTACTCTTGTATTCTGAAAATCGTAAATGAATATTATTAATTTTATGATTAGTTGGGCTACGATAACTGAATTTGTTTTATAACTTGTTGAAGATAATTAAATTGAATAATGTACATAGTAGTATAAATATATGACAAGTAAAATTATAATCCTATAAATCAAAGTAACGTAAGTAAAGCTTAAATATTGAGTATATGTAACCTCAACAACGATATTAAATAATAAACGTAATCTTAATAACTAAAAGTCAAAATGTTAAAATAAAATGAATACTTATATTTTCGCTGCCCGGTTTCATGGTTAGATTTAAAGGAAAGGATATTACAGCCTCCCCCCGGGCTTTCAAGGTTATTAAGCAGGAATCGAGGTAACATCTATTGCTAACACCCACGATCCCCTTCGATATGTGTTTGTGAAATGATGTCTATAATTATGTTAAGGATTTTGTGATGTGATTCTTTATATGGATTGTGATGTGATGGATTGTTGATAAGTCTTTTTGGTTTGGTTTGATCCTCTTTATACCCTTTTCTTCCCTCTTTCTTCCTCATTTCTCTCTCTCTTTCCTTCACTTGATCATTGTTGATCATTGTGACATTTCGCTAGATTTTCGGTCAATTTTGACTGGATTTCTAGTACATTTGCTTTCACCGTGTTTTCCCGTGCTTTGATTGCAGGTATGATCTTTTATAAGGTCAAGAGTTGGGAGATACGGTAATAGGCGGGAGTTTCGAGGAGTTTGCACGCGCGAAAATGGAATAAAGGAAGCTTGACTTGAGCTCCATGGTGTGCCCGCACTCTCTTAGCACTGCCCGCACACATAGGTGCGCCCGCACCTCAAGCTGGTGCGCCCGCACCTCCCACAGATTGGGCATTTTTATTATCAGTCAGTTAGGTGCGCCCGCACCAGATCATAGGTGCGCCCGCACCAATCAGGTGCGCCCGCACCAATCAGGTGCGCCCGCACCATATCCATGGTGCGCCCGCACCTTCCCAGCGAAGATTGGCCATCTGAGTCAGTAGCCTTGGTGCGCCCGCACCACTTCAGTGGTGCGCCCGCACCACCTTTTTCCGCCAGAAATTTGTAATGTTCGTGGCTATTAAAAACAATAGATGGTTATTATTTTGAAGACTTATGCTTTATTCTAGAGTTTAGAGAGTATTATTAGGGCTCACATTAGAGAGATAAACACTTAGTTATTGATCAAGATTTGAGATTCGTAGATTATAGTTTGTGATTTCTACAACATTGAAGGTACTTTTATTCGATTTAATTTCAAAGTTTCAGTTTTTATTATCTCTTTTCATTGCTATTATTTGTTCTTCCCTTTTATTATATCTACTTTATTATAGTTTCATAGTTGTTACTTTCATTAGATTAATTATCTCTTAATCATGTTTAGCCCTAGATTAGTCATTGATTTCATGTTTTATTGCTTAGAATCCATGATTAGTGAGTAGTTTCCCATCTAGGGTTAGGGTGAAAGTATGGATTAGAGTTTAAATGTATTGTTAATGTGATTGTGATGATTTAAAGACGTTTATGCATTGATCTTGGTGTTTTGAGGCCTTAGGATAGATATTGATCACATTTGTGCTTTGGTATTTTGATTTCAAATGTTCTTAATTGAATTATGAATTCTTTTATCATCCCCATGAATCAACTTAATTTCTAGGCCAAAATATTGGGTAGAAATTAAGGGGATATTAGGGGTTTTCCAAATTCATTGGATCTCTTAATCAATTGACTAAAGACCATTCGAGAGAGGATTTAGTTGATTGATTAAGCGATCATGCTCGAGGACCATTCGAGAGAGGACTCGGGTATTTTAGAGGAAAACTAAACCTTGCCTAATTGTCACATTTGATTCACAATTGCATTAATAAACGTTGTCCACTTTGATCCATACTAGTAACCTTAACTCTAGTGTCTTCTTTATTCATATTTTCATCTCATTTTACTTGCTAGTACTTTGATAGTAGTTAGTCATTACTTGATACTAAATCATTTTAAAACCGTCAAAAAACCCTTCAATTAAGTAATTTAGACTTGATAGACTTTAATGAATCCCTTTTTCCCTGTGGATCGACCCTTGACTTGCCTTTACTACGTTCTTAGTAATTGCTTGTTAGGAGTTATAAATATTATTTGAAAAGCGATTTTTGGTGCCTTAACGACACACTAAAAACCTCTTATCAAAATGGCGCCGTTGCCGGGGAAATTGTGCTATTAATAGAAGTTTATTTTAGTTTAGCTTTGCTTAGTTGTTTTTTCTTTTCTTTTTGATTGTGGTTGTTATTTGCTAATCCTCTACTTAGCTTTGTTGTTGTTACATGAGAAGAAGAGCTCACGGTTCACCTACCTTTCCTCTAGGTTCAGAAATTGACCGTACATTGCGAAAGCTTCGGAAAAATTTGGAAGATTTGTCCTTGGTATCTGAACCATCTTCACCAGCCTCAAGTACAACACGCGAAGTTCAGTCAGAAATGGGTGAAGCAAATCCACAACTCTTTAGGGATTTCGGAAATCCGGGTTCCTATGTTCTTCAAGGTGGTATTTGACTCCCCACCACTACTACAAATTTCAGTATTCACCCTCAGTTCACTCGGATGGTGAAGGCAGAACAATTCTGTGGAGGGTCGGATGAAGATCCTCTGGACCATCTTGACAGGTTTCTTGAGATCTGTGCCATGATAACCACAAATGACGTCTCTCCAGACTACATCAAGATGCATTTGTTCCGGTCTTCTCTTACCGGAAAAGCAAAATCATATCTCAAGAGTTTACCTGCTAACTCCCTCACTACATGGGAGGAAGTCACAATGGCTTTTCTGAAAAAGTACTTCCCGGAGTGGAAAACGGCAGACATAAGGAGGAAGATCTCCTCATTTGAGCAAGAGAACGATGAGACACTTACGGAAGCTTGGGAGAGGTTCAAGGAGATGAGCCGTTCATGCCCTCACCATGAGTTCACCAAGAATCTACTCATGCGATTCTTCTATGATGGCCTTGATCCTATATCACGTGCCAACCTTGATCTTTGGAGCGGGAGGTCAACTTTCTAAGATCCCGCAAGATCAACTTGAGTCCACCATTGAAGAAGTAATTAATAACTATTCATGGGGTGGACGTCGAAGAGGTGCTCAACCTAAGAAGAATGGAAAGTTTGAATTAGATCCCATAGATCAAATTCAAGCTAAGATGGATCAACTTGACAAGAAGCTCTCCAAGATCAACCTCGCATCATCTAATCCATCACAGGTAAATTCTTTTTCTTGTGATATTTGTGGAGGTACTAATCATGATACATCTTATTGTGGAGGTACAAATTCGGAGCATGTGGCGGCAATCAACTCTAGAGGAGATGGCTACCAAGGAAACCAAGGGTATAGAAGCAATCAACAAGGAGGTTGGAAACAACCCCAACAAAACTACAATCAAGGCTTCAACCAACCTCAACAAGGATGGAATTAACCTCAACAAGGGTACAACCAAGGTCAACATCAAGGGTATGTGCAAGGGTATAACCCAAACTATAACCAAGGTGGTTCATCCTCACAAGGGTCTCATGTCTACCAAGCTCCACATCAAAGAGCCAATACCCAAAAACCTCCCTCTAACCCTCCGTTCCCCAAACAAAATCCCGAACCCACTCCATCTCCCGAGCCAACCTCTCTCCAAATTCTCCAACAACTTCAATCCATGAACCAAATCCTCCAAAACCATGAGCAAAGGTTTCAAGAGCTACAAGCCCATAATAAAATGCTTGAAACCCAAATTTCCCAAGTAGCCGAAAAATCCTTCTACACCCACAAATCAACTTCCGGCCAACCTATTCCTAACCCCAACCTCCATCAAGCCAAAGCCATTCATTTAAGGTCGGGAACAAGTTACGAGGGTCCCAAGATGCCAACCGAGGAGGTAGAGAAGGATAAAGAAGGTGAGGTTGTTGAGCAAGAAGTTGAAGTTGAGGAAGGCGAGAGAGAAGAAAATGTGGAAAGAGATGAGACACAAGTGTCACTGCCATCATCTCCACCAACTAAGACCTATGTGCCTCTGGTTCCCTATCCTCAGCGGTTGGTCGAGAGAAAATTAAGTGACAAGTTCACCAAATTTCTCAATGTGATGAAAAGCCTACAGATCAACATACCATTCCTTGAGGCTATGTTTCAAATGCCGGCATATGCTAAGTTTTTGAATGAGATCCTCTCCAACAAACGGAAGCTTGAAGATGAGCTTATCACCTTGCCCTATCAAGTGAGTGCTCTTGTGCAACGTGCTATGCCTAAGAAGCAAAGAGACCCTAGGGAGTTTCACCTTCTTAGGTGAAAATAGGTGATCTAGAGCCCAAGGGTGCATTGGCCGATTTAGGAGCGAGTGTGAGTTTGATGCCACTGTCTATTTCTAAGCACCTTAATTTTCCTCTTCATCCGACACGAAAAACTATTCAATTGGCGGACCGCACTGTGAGAGTCCCCCATGGTGAGTTGGAGGATGTACCAATTCAAGTTGGGCATGTATTTGTGCCTTGTGATTTTGTGGTGATGGATATGGAGGAAGATCCGGAGACTCCTCTTATTCTTGGAAGAGAGGCTCTAAAGACGTTGGGAGCCGTGATCAATTGCAAAAATGATACTATCACGGTTGAGGTAGCCAATGAGCGGGTTGTATTTGAGTTCTCTAAGACTTTGAAGAGGCCCATGATAGAGCGAATTTGCCGGGTCAACCTAGTGGAGAATGAGATAGAGGATGCTACGAGTGTGGTTCACACTGGGGATGAGTTGTAAGCTTCTCTTCTTGAAGCCCCGAGCTTGGACATGGAAGAGAGTGAAAGAATTCTCATTGTTTCTTGACACGCTATTGAGGAGACAAAAGAGGAAGCATTTGAGGTTCTCGCGACGGCCACCGACAAAGAGGAGTGTTCTAAGCCTCCTCCCAAGGTAGAGTTCAAACCTCTTCCCTCTTCTCTTAAATATGTTTTTCTTGATGATGCATGTACTTATCCGATTATTGTCAATTCGAGTCTTGATGACATCTCTATATCAAAATTGATTGAGATATTACAAAAATATAAAGATGTCATTGGGTACTCGATAGATGACCTTAAGGAGATAAGCCCTTCTCTTGCTATGCATCGTATCCATCTCATCGATAGTAATGCCTCATCCATAGAGCATCAGAGAAGGCTCAATCCTAATCTCAAAGAGGTTGTAAAAAAAGAGATTATGAAATTGCGTGACGCGGAATCATCTACGCTATCTCCGATAGCAAGTGAGTGAGCCCGATTCACGTGGTTCCAAAAAAGGAGGCATGACTATTGTTGAGAATGAGAAAGGAGAAACTATCTCAACTAGAACAACTGGCGGGTGGAGGGTTTGTATTGATTATCGGAAGTTAAACAAATCCACCCGCAAGGACCATTTCCTCTCTCCCCTTCATTGACCAAATGTTGGAGAGGCTTGCTCGTCATTCACACTTTTGTTTTCTCGATGGTTATTCCGGGATTCTTTCAAATCCCTATTCATCCAGGATGACCAAGAGAAAACCACTTTTACTGTCCGTATGGGACATTCGCATATCGAAGGATGCCCTTTGGTTTGTGTAATGCCCCATCTACTTTCCAAAGGTGTATGACAAGAATCTTCTCGACATGCTAGAAGATTCTATTGAGGTGTTCATGGACGATTTTAGTGTGTGTGGTTCGTCTTTTTGACACATGTCCGATTAATCTTGAGTGTGTATTGAAAAGATGTCAAGAGACGAACCTCGTCCTAAATTGGGAGAAATGTCACTTTATGGTCGAGGAAGGCATTGTCCTTGGGCATAAAGTGTCAAAGAAGGGCATTGAAGTGGATCCGGCAAAGGTTTCGGTTATTGAGAAGCTTCCGCCACCGAGTCGGTGACGGGAGTTCGTGCTTTCCTTGGACATGCGGGTTTTTACCGGCGTTACATCAAGGATTTTTCTCAGATAGCCAAACCATTGACGAATCTACTTCAAAAGGATGTAGATTTTGAGTTTGATGAGTCTTGTATTAAGGCTTTCGAAACTTTAAAAAAGGTCCTCACTTCTGCCCCCATTGTGCAAGCTCCGGATTGGAGCTTGCCTTTTGAACTAATGTGCGATGCTAGTGACTTTGCAGTGGGCGTTGTTCTTGGGCAACGCAAGGAAGGAAGGCTACATGTCATAGCCTATGCGAGTAGGACCTTGGATGATGCTCAACGGAATTATGCAACTACGGAGAAAGAAATGTTGGCCGTAGTTTTTGCATTTGACAAATTCCGATCTTACTTGACCTGCAACAAAGCTGTTGTGTATATGGATCATTCTGCGGTCCGTTATCTGATGAGTAAGAAAGATGCCAAGCCTCGGCTCATTAGGTGGGTGCTTCTTCTTCAAGAGTTTGATTTTGAGATGAAGGAGAAAAAGGGGACGGAGAATGTGGTAGCTGATCACCTGTCTCGTCTCCCTCTTGATGAGAAGGTCTCGGATCCTGACGAGACCCCTATTAAAGAAGATTTGAGAGAAGAAGCACTTTTCGCCATTCTGAATAATGAGATTCCATGGTTCGCGGACTATGCGAACTACTTGGCTTGTGGGATTGAACCTCATGGTTTCAATTCTCAACAACGGAAGCGATTTTTCAAGGAGGCTTCGAGGTTCTATTGGGATGATCCTCTCTTGTTTAAAAAGTGCGCCGATGGTGTTTTTAGAAGGTGTGTACCCAATCATGAGATTAATTCGGTGTTGAACCATTGCCATACTTTGGCATGTGGAGGGCATGGTGGAGCAAGCAAAACTGTTGCTAAGGTGCTCCAATGTGGTATGTTTTGGCCATCATTGCAAAAAGATGCTCGTGAGTTTATTTTTGAGCTGTGATAGATGTCAAAGGAGTGGCGGCATCACGAAGAGACATGAGATGCCTCAACAAAGCATTACGGAGGTTGAGCCATTTGATGTATGGGGAGTTGACTTTATGGGCCCTTTTGTCCCTTCTTTGGGCAACATGTACATCCTTGTTGCGGTCGACTACGTAACTAAGTGGGTTGAAGCCATTGCCTCTCCCACCAATGACCACAAGGTTGTGACTAAACTCCTTAAGAAGATCATCTTCCCGAGGTTTGGAGTACCCCGAGTATTGATAAGTGATGGCGGTTCACACTTCGCCAAGAAGCAACTGGAGGCCCTCTTGAAGAAGTACGGGGTGACTCACAAAGTCGGACTTCCTTATCATCCCCAAACTCAAGGCCAAGTTGAAGTTTCTAACCGGGAAGTGAAGAACGTCCTTGAGAGAGTGGTAAATAAAACAAGGAAGGATTGGTCTTTGAAGCTAGATGATGCTCTTTGGGCTCTTCGCACGGCTTTCAAGACGCATATAGGAACCACTCCCTACCGCCTCGTGTATGGCAAGGCTTGTCATTTGCCGGTGGAACTCGAGCACAAGGCTTGGTGGGCAATCAAAGAGCTCAACATGGATCTTCACTTGGCGGGAGATGCTCGGAAAGAGAAGCTAGGCGAGCTTGAAGAACTCCGCTTCGATGCATATGAGAGCTCGAGACGTGCAAAGGAGCAAACAAAGAAATGGCACGATCACCGGGATTCAGCAAAGAGACTTCCGGGTTGGAGACAAAGTCTTATTGTTTAACTCCAGGCTAAAGCTCTTCCCCGGAAAATTAAAGTCCAAGTGGTCGGGACCCTTCCAAGTGTTGAAGACTACGCCCTATGGAGCCTATGAGATTTTGGGCGAGAATGGTCCGTTTTTGGTGAACGGTCAAAGATTGAAGATCTACCACGATAATCAAGCCATCGGTTCTGTTGGTTGCTTGATCCTTCGCTCGCCCGAGCGCTACTCTTGAAGAACGTATCCTTTTAGTCAAGCTAATGACTTAAAACAAGCGCTACACGGGAGGCAACCCGTTTCTCTTTTTCTATTTTCCTTTTTAGTCTAGATTTTTGTTTTACCGGCTTACAATGAGCATTCATTTGAGCTTGAGAGGTTTTTGGCAGTAGCATTGGTGCGCCCGCACCACATAATGGTGCGCCCGCACCATTTTGTCTGTAGTGGGTGAAAAGAAACAGAAGCATTGGTGCGCCCGCACCATTCAAAATTTTTTCGGAAATTTCGAATGGTGTGCCCGCACCACATATAGGTGCGCCCGCACCATTCAGTCTGCCGTTGGTAACACAACACAGAGGTATTGGTGTGCCCGCACCGTTCAAAAAAAATTTCAGAAATTTTGAACGGTGCGCCCGCACCAATTACCCAGCAAATTTCAACAGAAGGAAGTAAGTTTGGTGCACCCGCACCACTTATAGGTGCGCCCGCACCAAACCCGTCTAAGGCTTTAAACACGGTTTTTTCTATTTTTTCGGCACTCTCACTCTTTTCTCTCATATTTTCGAATTCTCTCACTCACTCACTTTCTCTCACTTCCACAACTCTAGATCCGGCGACCACCACGGCTTTCCGGCGACCTCCGGCCACTTTCTCACCGGAAAACTCATCTCTTTCCTCTTTACAACACTCAAATGCATCAAATTTTGGGATTTGGCAAGATTTGGATTTCTAGGGTTTCAAAATTGGAGATTTTCATCTCCAAGTTGGTAATCTCCTTCCAACCTCTTGTTTTTCATAGATAATCTTGTTATTTGGTCTACAAGTTTGTTTTCTTTTTTATTGCATGCTTGTTTTTCTCCTAGCTTTGGTTTGTTCATGAATTTTGCCCAACTTTGTGATTGGTGTTGTGATGAACTAGTTTAATTAGTTGTTCCTTGTGGAAATTTCATAGTCTATGAGATTTTTGTGAACTTAATTGAACTATTTGAAGTGATTTGTTGAGCAAGTATTGATAAACATGTTGTTGGATTGTTGATTGTGTGAGTTTGCTTGAATTTTCGGATTAGAATTGAATTCTTGCTTGTTAGCAACTTTGTTGCTATTGATTGTGGGATTTATGTGCTGGTAGTTTTTTTTTTCCTTTTTAGGTTTTTGTATGTTTTTAGTGTGGTGATTTGTTGGACCAAAGGTTTTGAAAAGTCCCTCTGTTACGGCCGGGTCCTTTGTTTTTCCCCGTTTCAAAGAAAAAAAAATTCACATTGTTTTAAAAACAACACAATGGGAAAAAAAAGTGGCGAAGGATCCTCCTCCAGGGCTAAGAGAGCTAAAACAGGGTCCTCCTCGCAAGGACCCTCTTCTAGCTCTAATCCCCCTCCTATCTACCCGCTCAAATTCTCAAATGCTGCACACCGTCAAATTTTTACTCAGCTTTCGAACCGAACTCTGCGACCCACGAAGTTCTATGACTCCGATACCTGCCTACACCTTAAAATCGACACGATAGTAAGGGAGATGGCGGGAAATGCAGGGTTGTCGAACTTCCTTCAAGTTCGGGAACCTACTTATGACCAACTAACTCTTGAGTTCTTGAGTTCGTTGAACATAAGTAGGGAGCAAGCATCCGGTGCTCTGACTATTCAATCTCGTCTATTTAATCAAGTCAGAACACTATCTTTTGACGAGTTATGTGAAGCATTTGAGACGGACTCCGCTGCCCCATGTGATGCCCCCTATTCAATAATTTGGGAGGGTTACAATGAACACGAGTGGTGGGCCAAGATCACTGATGGCACCACTCGGTTTCGGACGAACTCGTCCAAAGCTTCTGAGATTATCCATCCTGCTCTCCGCTACTTCCATAGGATTTTGGTTTACACCTTCTTTCCTAAGAAAGAAGTCGGGCAATTGAGGAAGGAAGAGTTGTTGGTTTTATGGTTGGCCACAGAAGGGGCCCACCATAACGCCCGAATCAACTTTGCAGCTATCTTCCTTAAACGATTGCAAGAGATTAGGGGGGGTACTACGCTAGCTGGGGAGATCATTTGTGGTGGAATGATCACCCGGCTAGCGTCTTACCTCTCGTTGGACGATGACCTGGCCCGCTTAGAAGAAAGCGTGCCAACTGTTGGTCAGTCCAACTTATTGGATGGTGCGGCCCTTCAGCAGATGAAATTTCTACGTGGTTTTTTTAAGACCAGTTGCATTTGGCTAGTGGGAGGGAGACCCTACTGTTATATGGACACCGAGTTCATTTGGAACCCCCCGCCTGAATGTAACCGATGGCGGGTTCCCCCTTCCTCTATTGACCCAGATCACTGCGCTGATATGACCTACCTTCAGTCCACCACTGTGGAGTGACGCGCTCGTTGTAAACACGTCAAAAATACCTAAACTACCCAATATAGGGCAAGTAAAGGGTCGAATCCACAAGGACTAAGGGAAGCACCAATAAGTATCGATTTATGATAAGCTAAGCAAACTCTATGTTTTTGAAGATTTATAGATGAAAGGACAATAAGAAAAATAGCTTTGGGAAGGGGTATCCACCAATCAACTCATTCACAAACCAAGCAATCACAATGGGAATCAACAATGGGGATCATTTGAGGGAAATTGTTCATCCATTGATACTCTAACCACTCTCTCGAGCTAGCTAGATTGGCCTAGTCTCTTACCTAAGACCCATTCTCATGGCTAAGGCATTCAACCAAGCATATCCATAAACATGATGAACTTAAACAAGCAAACTAAGTCCCCTAGGCTAGGTAGTCCCTATTCTCATGGTCCTTCAAGCCTAATAATAGATTTGAGGCAACCCCTTAACTTCATCTCTCGATCCTTCACTAAGGGTACCTAAATTATGCTCCTATGATGGCCAATCACACAAACATTCATGAAAATGCCAAATCAATTAACCAAAATTATCCCAATTCAAAACCCAATGTTGGATTTAGAGGTTCATGAACTCATTAATGGCTTCAAACCCTTCCCAAAGAAATAGCTACTCACAAATCATGATAAATTATAAACTAAAAGACATTAACAACTATTAACATGAACTAAAACAATAATCTAGGATGAACAAGTAAATAGAATGAAAATGACATGAAAATAGGAAAATAAAGCAATAAAATATGAGAGAGAGTAAGAAATTCTCATTAAAGTTGCAAGGAGCCTCTAAATCTTCAAGTTTCCTTCTTAGATTTTTCAAATTCCAAACTTTCAACAAGTTTCTCTTACTTCTCTCTCTAGAAGATGGGATTTTCTCTCTCCTAGGGTTCTAAGAATTTCAAATCTCACTTTATTAAAATATAATGTAAATTAGCTTGCACTAAAATGAGAGGAGTTTGCCTTATATAGTCCTAAAATAAACTAGGCATAATTACAAATTAACCCCCATTCAAAAAGAGGATTTAAAATGAAATATTTCTGGAAAAGCCCAGCTACCCGGGCGGGTGGAGTGACCCGGGCGGGTCGGACCGTCAGAACTGAAATCAGTTTCGTCAGTTCATTTTCAAACGGCCATATCTCACTCGTTTTTCATCGGAATTGAGCTTATGACCACTCGTTGGAAAGATATTGAGCCAAGCTTTCATCTCCAACTTGAATCGCTCAAAAATATTTTGTGTACTGAAAGTTATGGTCATTTGAAGTTGACCCTTGTGCGCAAACCCTTCCAAAACTTCTTATATTTGCCCCCGGAATTCGGTTATGCTTCCTTGATGCTTCCTTGACCTTCCTCTTTGATATTAATATTTGGGGTTGTGCAAGTGTCCTCCAAGCATGCTCCTAATTCCTGAAACAAAACAAATTGCCCAAAGAAAGTGCATACAAGAAGGAAAATTGCACAAATTAAGGAAATAGCTAACAAACTAGCCTAAACTAACTCAAAAACAACTATAATACCAACTAAAAACTATCAAAAAGTAAAGCAATAAACAAGACATCAAACTCCCCCAAGCTAGGTCTTTGCTTGTCCCCAAACAAAATAGAATAAAACACAAGGGTAAGAGAATGAAGATTATTAGAAAACGAGATCAAGAAGAAAGAATAAAGGAAGAATAAGAAGAAAGAAAGAGAATCTACACTAACTCATTTTCGTAGGAATCACGATTGCATTTAGCATATGCAACAAGCTCTTTAAACCCCTAGATCGCTCTAGAGGGCGAGTGGGATCTCGCGAGGGTTTCCTAAGAGCTTTAAACCCACAACTCTAACTTTTCATCAACTTTTTATTCGACACTTTCAAAATTTATGCCCAAGTCAACTAGTAATGAAATGGTTCACAAGCAAATATAAAGAGCAACTTTCAAGACAACTAATTTCTAAGTGTATTCATGGGTTATGGGTAGAGAAAGATGCTAATCAAGATTGCAATAGAACACCTAATTAGACCTTTTACTTGACATTAGAGGAATACCTTGCTATCCGAAAGACTCGGGGCTCTTCAAGTGTTATAGAAGCTTAAATCACTAGTCCACCTTCCCTAGACACACAAATAGGCCTTAGACTCCACTCTACTTGAAACTTAAGAAAAGTAGAACTAAGTGTGGGAGTCATCCACAAATCGACCTCTTTTATTGAATTTCTTCTTCTTTTTTTTGTGCTTTTCCTTTTTATTCACTTTTTTTTTTCGTTTTTCACGCCTTTTTTGACTGTTTTTTGGCTTTTTATTTTTCCCTTATTATGTGAAATTTTCTATACAAAGATGAAGTAACTACTCACTAAAGAGAGACATAAGAACTTGTGGCTTGTTGTGCCACTTATTGCATACAAAGAGAAATAAAAACTAAGTTTCTTGTTGAGCTTTGTTTGGGGACATGATGAGTATATCTAGGGACACAAGGGACCGCAAATTTGAAGCTAAAATTATCCAAGCATGAGCAAATTAGTCAATGTTCAAGACTAGGCATCCAATTGAGCATTCATTAGTTTCATTTTGGTAGATTCTAATGCAATCAAGATTAATCAACTCCTAAAACACCTTAACCCATGCACACACTCTTCCAAAAGAAGCCTCTAAACATATATACTCAAAGTCAAAGCAAGGAATCCACATTATATTATTACCTAGCATCTTCCTTGGGCAAGGAAACCAAATTTTTATTTAAAACTAACACTTCTTTTTGTTTCTTTTTTTCTTGTTTTTTCAATTCATTTTTTTTTTCATTTTTGACTTTGTTACAACTAAAGAGAAGGAAATCAAAACTTGGAAGAGAAAGAAAAGAAATGAAAATAAGACAATTTTTTTAGATTTTTTTTGTGTGAAAAAGGGGAAAAACAAAGAAATAAAAACTATATACACCTCCCCCATGCTAGCAAATAGCTACTCCCCCAAGCTAGAATAAAACATTGTCCTTAATGCTTGAACAAGACGATCAAAGGGAGGGAGGGAGGGAAGAAACATTCAACCAACAAACATATGTTCCACAAATCATAGAGCATTGAAGAAAGATCAAAAGGAAGGAAGCTACCGGATAGTAGGTGGATGCAAATACCCGCAAATGACCCAATTTCTCCATTGCTAATAAACTTCTTCAAAACCATGATTTGCTTTCCACGTACCATTGAGAATGGTTGTCATTCGAACTATGTACCTAAATCAAAATCAAAGATAGAAAAAAAAATGAGTAAAATTAAAATTAAAAAAATGAAAGCAATAAATCACGGGTTACTTCCCGAGAAAGGCTTATTTAAGGTCCTAAGCTTGACCTTTCTAGTAAATAGCAATTCAAAGATCGCAAGAGTTTGTCAAATGCACTAGCACACATTTCCATTATTATTAAGTATGCAATGACAAAATGTAAAGTGTGCATATAGTGCAATGCAACTCCATGCAAATGAGGAGAAGAATGCCTAAAAGAAGCAACAAAAGGAAAAACAAAGAAATAAGAAGAAGAAGAATCAAAATAAGAAGAAAAATGAAGTGACAAACTCTCCTCAACAAACTCTTTTTTTGTGGTAATCTCACTCTCTTCCTCAAAAATAAACAAATTGGGCACTTGAATGTCAAAAGAGGCAAGAAACTCATCAAGAGGTGGAGTTTTGAGAGATGAAAATGGATATGAAATGGGAGTAGAGGGAATAATGTCAATCCTTCTTGTAAATGGAATATGAGGGGAAGAGATAGAAACAAAGCTTTCACTAACCACTTCACTCACATCACAAGACTTAAGAAGGGAGACTTCTTCCACCAATGAGTTATTATCAACAACATTTTCATTATCCATCAAAACTTCAAAATCATTACCAACCACCAAATGAGGTATCTTACTTTCTAATTGGCCAAGATCTTCACTCAAGCTAGAATTGGTAGGAGATGATGAGTGCTCTAAGATGGAAGGAGACGAAGTAAGGCTAAACCCACTAGAGTTAGGAACATCATACTCAAAAAGAGAATACAAAGATTCACAAACATCCTTACTTTCAATAACATCCTCAATAGTGGGCATTTTCTCCTCAAAAGCATACCCCTCATCATCACTACTCCAAAAACCATCATCAATATCTAGACTATTCTTTCCCAATTGATTTTCATTTTCAACATCCCTCGAATCAACATAATCAAACTTGAGAATGTCATTTTTGCAACCCCGATTTTCCCTAAGCGAATTCAAACCAATTTTCAATTGTAAAAAGAGATCCTCAATGGGTTTGGAATCAATTTTAGGGAGAGGCTCATAATTAGCACTAGAATTTGCCCCATTAAGATATCGCTCAAGAGTAAGCTCCAAATCGGATTTCGATGATTCGGAATGCAAGGAACCTTGAAAATCAATTTTGGGGGAGGGATCACAATCAATCATATGAGAATCAATATTGGGGACATGTGACACATCATTGAAATTCATGCACATATTAGAGGAATCATGACAATTTGCATAAAAGTCAGAATCACAAGTGTCCCTAGCTAACCACATAAAAAAATTCCAAGCTTCATCCGAAGATGTCGCTCGAAACTCACCGTTAAACATATTTTCAACAACTCCTCGAGTATGCTCATTTAGTCCCCAATATGTAATCTCACAAGCTTCCCCAATATCATAGCCATGGAACTTTATAAACTCCCCAAGCCTATCAAAGTATGCCCAAAAGGATTCATTGTCATATTGAGGAAAAGAAGTACATGCCATTTTTTTGAGAATTTTTCTTTTCAAAAAAAAGAAAGAAAAAAAAGAAAAGAAAAAAAAAAGAATATTCACAAATAGCCTAGACTTACCTAATCAACACAAATCAATGCAAGCCGAATTCCCGGCAACGGCGCCAAAATTTTGACGCGCTCGTTGTAAACACGTCAAAAATACCTAAACTACCCAATATAGGGCAAGTAAAGGGTCGAATCCACAAGGACTAAGGGAAGCACCAATAAGTATCGATTTATGATAAGCTAAGCAAACTCTATGTTTTTGAAGATTTATAGATGAAAGGACAATAAGAAAAATAGCTTTGGGAAGGGGTATCCACCAATCAACTCATTCACAAACCAAGCAATCACAATGGGAATCAACAATGGGGATCATTTGAGGGGAATTGTTCATCCATTGATACTCTAACCACTCTCTCGAGCTAGCTAGATTGGCCTAGTCTCTTACCTAAGACCTATTCTCATGGCTAAGGCATTCAACCAAGCATATCCATAAACATGATGAACTTAAACAAGCAAACTAAGTCCCCTAGGCTAGGTAGTCCCTATTCTCATGGTCCTTCAAGCCTAATAATAGATTTGAGGCAACCCCTTAACTTCATCTCTCGATCCTTCACTAAGGGTACCTAAATTATGCTCCTATGATGGCCAATCACACAAACATTCATGAAAATGCCAAATCAATTAACCAAAATTATCCCAATTCAAAACCCAATGTTGGATTTAGAGGTTCATGAACTCATTAATGGCTTCAAACCCTTCCCAAAGAAATAGCTACTCACAAATCATGATAAATTATAAACTAAAAGACATTAACAACTATTAACATGAACTAAAACAATAATCTAGGATGAACAAGTAAATAGAGTGAAAATGACATGAAAATAGGAAAATAAAGCAATAAAATATGAGAGAGAGTAAGAAATTCTCATTAAAGTTGCAAGGAGCCTCTAAATCTTCAAGTTTCCTTCTTAGATTTTTCAAATTCCAAGCTTTCAACAAGTTTCTCTTACTTCTCTCTCTAGAAGATGGGATTTTCTCTCTCCTAGGGTTCTAAGAATTTCAAATCTCACTTTATTAAAATATAATGTAAATTAGCTTGCACTAAAATGAGAGTTTGCCTTATATAGTCCTAAAATAAACTAGGCATAATTACAAATTAACCCCCATTCAAAAAGAGGATTTAAAATGAAAGATTTCCGGAAAAGCCCAGCGACCCGGGCGGGTGGAGTGACCCGGGCGGGTCGGACCGTCAGAACTGAAATCAGTTTCGTCAGTTCATTTTCAAACGGTCATATCTCACTCGTTTTTCATCGGAATTGAGCCTATGACCACTCGTGGGAAAGATATTGAGCCAATATTTCATCTCCAACTTGAATCGCTCAAAAATATTTTGTGTACTGAAAGTTATGGTCATTTGAAGTTGACCCTTGTGCGCAAACCCTTCCAAAACTTCTTATATTTGCCCCCGGAATTCGGTTATGCTTCCTTGATGCTTCCTTGACCTTCCTCTTTGATATTAATATTTGGGGTTGTGCAAGTGTCCTCCAAGCATGCTCCTAATTCCTGAAACAAAACAAATTGCCCAAAGAAAGTGCATACAAGAAGGAAAATTACACAAATTAAGGAAATAGCTAACAAACTAGCCTAAACTAACTCAAAAACAACTATAATACCAACTAAAAACTATCAAAAAGTAAAGCAATAAACAAGACATCATGGAGAGGGTACCGAGGGTTCCCAGGGTTCCAAGGTCCGAGCACCGCATTCCCGTGAGTGATGCGGCTGAGACCTCTTCATCCCAGTCCTTTGATATGGCCTCCGTCATGGCGGCCATAACCCAGATGCAGGCCACTCAAGCGGCCAACCACCGTGCGGTCACTGCTACCCTTGATGGTATCCGCACCGACCTTGACCATGTGTCTCGAGTGGCTTGGCGAACTCATCTCGCCAATGTCCACTCCGGACATGAGGCTCCCTTCCCTAACCACCCCTACTACCCTCCTGCTTTTGACCCTCGTAACGGGCCATTCGAGGAGGTACCTTTCCGCCCCTTCCCCCACTATCCGTCTTACTATCCAGGACGGGTATCCGAGCGCGTTCTTCCCCTTCTAACCCCGCTCCCGATGGCGGCAATGATGGGAACTCTTAGGTGCTCCTTTTGACCCCCTCCTCCCCCACCTTTTGCAACTCCGAGCGGAGTTTCGCTTAAGCGTGGGGGCCCTTGCATGCATGTCTATGTTTTTGGGAGTTTGGGGTCTTAGGTGGTTATTTAGGCGGGGTTTTTTTGGTTGTGGGTTTGACTTGGTGATTGGTTATTCTTCTTGGTCTTCTTCCCCCACCCCTTTTTCATCCAAATCACCCTTGTATAGCTTGTTTTTAGAAGTTTGTTTTTAGCTTAGTTTTGGTAGTTTGTTTTTGGTATTTTTGCATTGCATAAAAAAAATAAAAATATTTTGCATTTAGGGAAGCTTAGTTGCATGTATGATTTGTGGCTAAGAGTGTTCATAACTTGATTGGAAGACCTTCTTTGCATTTGACTTGATGATTTTGGAAGCCTCGTTGTGACGTTAGATGATCTTTGAGATCGGTGACTTTTGGTAGAGTCTCTTTGAAATTAGGCGAGTTGGTTGATTGGATTGCCTTGTCCCTTGTGCGGTGAACCTCGAAAGAGGGCCAAGAACCTCGTAAGACTCATCTACAACCCTCACCATTGATCACCTAACTTGTGACTTGCATTTTAGCTCCCCAATATTGCATAAGACCGAGTCTATAGAAGAATGATTTAGGGCGTTTCTTTTTGCTAGAAATAGGAGCTAAAAAGCCAAAAAAGCTTTTATACCTGCATAATTGTCCGCTTCTCAACCCATTTGAGCCTTTCTATCCTATTCTTGCTTAACCCTCGTAATAAGTCATGGCCAAACTTTCCCCAAAGTGGAGTACATGTCTAGTTTGTTTGGAGTTGAGTTATTTTGATACTAAGTCTTTGGTTGAAAGTGAATTAATGTGCGTGTATAATTGCAAAAGTTGAGGAAAATTTTGAGAAAGGAAAGACAAAGGAAATAAAAGAAAGAAAGAATGCTCTTAGTGCTTCATTTGGATTTCTATTGAAAAGAAATAAAGAGTAAATTGTCGAGAAAAAAAAAAGTGTGATCAAAAAGTGAAAATCAATGTTTTAAAAAGTAAAATCAAAGTGATAATCAAAGATGTGTGAGATATCGATTTGAGTTGGTGTTTGGACTAGCTTGGGGGAGTTTTTACCCCCTATTGTGTACTCCACTTTACCCTTTTCGCACCACATTCCAAAATTGTTATCCACACCCTTTAACCTAGCCCCGTTACAACCTAAACAAAGCCCCTTTTGACTTCTAGATTGGACTTGGTCAATTAGTAGTGGCGGGTGAGATTTTGTGCAAGTCATGATGAGGGTCATCAAAATGTGGTAGAGGCGAGCTATTATGGTTGAGCATCCCTAGGGGGGAGTCAAACTCGGGACTTGGAAGTGGAGAAGAGTGAGTAATCACTTTTAGAAAGCCTATTTTCAAGGGGACTCGGTTGATCGGTGGATTAGATCCTTTAAGTCACTCTTGTGCTTCCTAATCATCTTCCCTCTTATGTTCGGTTGGTCTCCTAAATCTTGTTATGAACTCATTTAGCTTGCATGCCATATTTGTAGCTTTGCTTTTAGAGCATTTAGATTAGTTTGTTGCTTGATTTTTCTTTTTCTTCTTTTTCACACCTCTCTTCTTTCTTTCTCATTCTTGGTTTACTTGAGGACAAGCAAAATGCTAAGCTTAGGGGAGTTTGATAAGTGCGTTTCTAACGTACTTTATGAGCTCTTTTTGGTTTGGTTTGATCCTCTTTATACCCTTTTCTTCCCTCTTTCTTCCTCATTTCTCTCTCTCTCTTTCTTCACTTGATCATTGTTGATCATTGTGACATTTCGCTAGATTTTCGGTCAATTTTGACTGGATTTCTAGTACATTTGCTTTCACCGTGTTTTCCCGTGCTTTGATTGCAGGTATGATCTTTTATAAGGTCAAGAGTTGGGAGATACGGTAATAGGCGGGAGTTTCGAGGAGTTTGCACGCGCGAAAATGGAATAAAGGAAGCTTGACTTGAGCTCCATGGTGTGCCCGCACTCTCTTAGCACTGCCCGCACACATAGATGCGCCCGCACCTCAAGCTGGTGCGCCCGCACCTCCCACAGATTGGGCATTTTTATTATCAGTCAGTTAGGTGCGCCCGCACCAGATCATAGGTGCGCCCGCACCAATCAGGTGCGCCCGCACCATATCCATGGTGCGTCCGCACCTTCCCAGCGAAGATTGGCCATATGAGTCAGTAGCCTTGGTGCGCCCGCACCACTTCAGTGGTGCACCCGCACCACCTTTTTCCGCCAGAAATTTGTAATGTTCGTGGCTATTAAAAACAATAGATGGTTATTATTTTGAAGACTTATGCTTTATTCTAGAGTTTAGAGAGTATTATTAGGGCTCACATTAGAGAGATAAACACTTAGTTATTGATCAAGATTTGAGATTCGTAGATTATAGTTTGTGATTTCTACAACATTGAAGGTACTTTTATTCGATTTAATTTCAAAGTTTCAGTTTTTATTATCTCTTTTCATTGCTATTATTTGTTCTTCCCTTTTATTATATACTTTATTATAGTTTCATAGTTGTTACTTTCATTAGATTAATTATCTCTTAATCATGTTTAGCCCTAGATTAGTCATTGATTTCATGTTTTATTGCTTAGAATCCATGATTAGTGAGTAGTTTCCCATCTAGGGTTAGGGTGAAAGTATGGATTAGAGTTTAAATGTATTGTTAATGTGATTGTGATGATTTAAAGACGTTTATGCATTGATCTTGGTGTTTTGAGGCCTTAGGATAGATATTGATCACATTTGTGCTTTGGTATTTTGATTTCAAATGTTCTTAATTGAATTATGAATTCTTTTATCATCCCCATGAATCAACTTAATTTCTAGGCCAAAATATTGGGTAGAAATTAAGGGATATTAGAGGTTTTCCAAATTCATTGGATCTCTTAATCAATTGACTAAAGACCATTCGAGAGAGGATTTAGTTGATTGATTAAGCGATCATTCTCGAGGACCATACGAGAGAGGACTCGGGTATTTTAGAGGAAAACTAAACCTTGCCTAATTGTCACATTTGATTCACAATTGCATTAATAAACGTTGTCCACTTTGATCCATACTAGTAACCTTAACTCTAGTGTCTTCTTTATTCATATTTTCATCTCATTTTACTTGCTAGTACTTTGATAGTAGTTAGTCATTAGTTGATACTAAATCATTTTAAAACCCCCAAAAAACCCTTCAATTAAGTAATTTAGACTTGATAGACTTTAATTAATCCTTTTTTCCCTGTGGATCGACCCTTGACTTGCCTTTACTACGTTCTTAGTAATTGCTTGTTAGGAGTTATAAATATTGTTTGAAAAGCGATTTTTGGTGCCTTAACGACACACTAAAAACCTCTTATCAATTGTGGGATATTCAAATTGTTTTCGAATGAGTTTCGTAAATGATGATCTTATGAGTTATTGATGTTCAAGTATGATTCATGAAAGATCTATGGCTTATGCCGATGAATGCTAAACAAACGAAACATGATAAATAAAAGTGAAAGAGGTCCTGGCAGTATAATGTTACGCTTATCTACTTTTTGGTCGTGCACGTACATTCGCACCCGCCGTACACCCAACAAGGGAGCCGGGCTCCTTGAGGGGTACCGCATGTTATGTTACTACTCTATTTTGGTGCGAGCGGTGTATCCAACAAGGGAGTTGGGCTCCTTGAGGATCATCGCATGGTGGGAGACGTCCCGCATGCCTATACTCGCCAGTTACCAAACTAAAAGATGAAAAGATAATGGGAACTTATGAAGTTTTAAGACGCTACTTATAATTGTTCACCTTACTATTATTTTATTATTGATTTCTAATGTGTTTTATCATATTCTCTTCTCCCTGTTTGCAAATAAAATGAATTGAAATGAATTTACGTTGTTAGGGTAGTATGTTACTGAGCTTCGGCTCACGATGTTGCTTTTGGTTTTAGGTACTGATGAAGGTGACGGGATGGCGTAGAAGTGAGGATGGTCAACCACTTTACGTTTATGAAAACTATATTGGTTGTGTAATCTAAACTTATGATTACTAGAACATGAACTTAGTTTAACTATAACTACATAAATATTAATGTTTAGCTATTTATATATATATATAAGTAAGATGCTTACGAGTTTCCAATGATTATAATATGTTTAGTTTCATGAAGGAATGTTTGCCTTGTATTTTCCCGAACGGAAAATACGGCAGTAGCGCACCGACCATCTAAGTTCCGCTGTTAATGATGGCTTAATTAACTTAACAATGATGTTTAGAGGTCGGGGCGTTACAGAGTGGTATCAGAGCTGAAGGTTTCTGAAACCCTAAGTAGAACCGTGATGGTTTTACGTAAATTAATTTTAAGTTTAAAATGGTTTAGGTGAAATAGCATAATAAATAATAGCGATAATGATATTATTAATTATAGGGTAGAAATAGTTGAGCTCTTTAAGATAATTAAGGAAAAATAAATGAAGATTTAAATTCTTTAAATTGGTAAACAATATTTTAAAGTATAATAACCATGAGCGTGAGCGTTTGGATCGGAAATGGGATTAGTTTTCTTTTCCTTTTTGGATACACTATGCCTTATTTGCCTTAAATGTGATACGAATGTGAAATGTTCAATGTGATAGAAAATGGCAACAAGTGAGAGCGATCACGTTGAAGGAGGAAATGGAAATCACGTGTCGGATGTGTCATTGGAAGAAATGAGGACAAGACTCGATGCTTTGCGAAGTGATCCCATTTTCGGAGAAGCCACCGGAGACGTTGCTAACGATAATAGAACGGACTTATTAAGACTTGTAATGATGGAACTCTTGCAAAGAAATTGACAAATTCCTAAATCAGAGCAAGAAGAATGCTCTAACATGTTTAAGCGATTTTCTGCTCACAAACCACCAACCAATGATGGCAAGCTGAAGCCTACCGAGTACGAAGAATGGATTAACCATATGGAGAAACTATTTGACGCTACTCAGTGCCCCGAGAAATGGAAGGTGAATTTCGCAAAGATTCTATCCGGAAGGCGAACGGACCTTTAGTGGAAGGCCGCAAAGGGAATGCAAAACCAACCCGGCTTTGGATGGGAAAATCTGAAGGGAGCAATGAGAAATCAGTTTTACCCTCAGAGCCTGCAGCTTAAAATGGAATCTGAGTTCATCCATCTCAAGCAAAGGAATATGTCTGTGTTAGAGTATGCTGTGAAATTCAATGAGCTTGCTCGATTTGCTCCTGACTTAGTGTCGACGGATTGACAAAGGATGAACCGCTTTGAAGAAGGCCTTAATCTTGATCTTCAGGAGAAACTTGCAGCACACATGAATACATCATTCCAAGAGTTGTATGATAGGGCTATCAATGTCGAAAGAAAAAGCAAGCTTCGGAAAGAGATCTTTGAGAACGGGAAAAGAAAGAAGAATTTTCAAAACCAACCCAACAATGGGTCATTCAAGAGGCAAGAAACTAGAAATCGAGGTGGAAATTTCGGAAACCAGAATCAAGCTCGAAAATGCTCTAAGTGTGGAAAGTGGAACCATACTGACAAGGAATGTCGAGCTGGTACAAGGGAATGCTACAAGTGTGGTAGCAAAGATCACATGGTTCGAGATTGCCCTCAATGGCGTCAAGGACAAGTCAACGGGAGAAATGAACCAGCTGGTCAGAACCGTGGAAATGGTGGCACTACAAACCGTAACCCTCCCCTTGGACCTCCCCAAGCTGCACGAGTATTCATGATGCAACGAGAAGAAGTCAAGGCGATGATACCGTCATTACCGGTACTTTTCCCACAATTCTATACCTGCTTATGTTCTTTTCGATTCTGGAGCTTCACATTCATTTGTCTCTGCATCATTTGCTAAAAACTTGAAAGTAAAACCATGCTCTCAATTCTCTGCTATGTCTGTTGCCCTCCCAAAGGGAGAATCTATCTCATGTGATGTCATATATAGGAATTGCCCTATACTAATAAGAGGTTGTGAATTTTTAGTTGACCTAGTTCAATTTGAATTAACCGACTTTAATGTGATCTTGGGTATGAATTGGTTATCCAAACACAAAGCCGACATAAATTGCCTTAACCATGAAATAACCCTTAAGAAACCAGACGGAAGTAAGGTATCTTATCGAAGAAGAAAAACCAAACCCAAAATCGTATCAACCTCAAAAGCCTTCAAACTACTCATGACTAGTTGTCAGGGATACCTTTGTAATATGGTAGACCTAACCACCCCTGAACCTTCTGTGTCTGACATTCCCATAGTTTGTGAATATCCTGACGTATTCCCAAAATAGATACCTGGCATGCCTCCGCAAAGAGAGATAGATTTTAGCATTGACCTTATTCCAGGATCAGTCCCCATATCTATGGCACCTTACAGAATGGCACCTGCTGAGTTGCAAGAATTAAAGAAGCAACTAGACGAATTACTTGAGAAAGGGTATATTCGACCTAGTGTATCACCTTGGGATGCACCAGTGTTATTTGTGAAAAAGAAAGATGGAAGCTTGAGATTATGCATTGATTATCGGGAGTTAAACAAGATCACCATCAAGAATTACTACCCCATATCGATGACCTTTTTTATCAGCTTCGAGGAGCCAACACCTTCTCGAAGATTGATTTGAGATCAGGATACCATCAACTCCGAATCAAACCCGAAGATATTTCAAAAACCGCTTTCAGAACCCGATATGGTCATTATGAGTTTACGGTAATTCCATTTGGACTGACCAATGCTCCTGCTGTTTTTATGGACTTGATGAACCGAGTTTTCAAACCCTACCTCGACAAGTTCGTAGTGGTGTTCATTGACGACATATTGGTGTTCTCAAGAAGTTCGAGTGAACATGAAGAGCATTTGAGAAAAGTATTGGAGATATTAAGGGAGAACAAGTTATATGCAAAGTTGAAGAAATGTGAATTCTGGTTGAAAGAAGTCGCCTTCTCAGGGCACATTATTTCGGAGAATGGAATCTCTGTTGACCCACAAAAGATAAAGGCTATAATGGAGTGCCCTAGACCCATCAATGTCATAGAAATTCGAAGTTTTATGGGCTTAGCTGGTTATTATCAAAGATTTGTCCAGGACTTCTCCAAAATCGCTTCACCCATAAACCGATTGGTAAAGAAGTCGGTCAAATTTAAATGGAGCGATGAAAGTGAAGCAGCTTTTCAGGATTTAAAGAAGCGTCTTACCTCTGCCCCTGTCCTCACCCTTCCCTCTGATAAAGACGACTTTGTGGTGTATAGTGATGCCTCCAAGCGTGGATTAGGATGCGTCTTAATGCAAAACGATAAAGTTATAGCCTATGCTTCCCGACAATTAAAACCGCATGAACAAAACTACCCAACCCATGATCTTGAACTTGCAGCAGTTGTATTCGCTCTCAAAATATGGCGACACTATCTCTATGGTGTTCCGTGCAAGATCTTCACCGACCACAAAAGTCTCAAATATATTTTCACACAAAAAGAGCTAAACTTGAGACAACGTAGGTGGCTAGAACTTCTCAAAGATTACGACCTCGACATTTAATATCACCCTGACAAGGCTAATGTTGTGGCTGATGCCTTAAGCCGAAAATCCCACTTAAACACCATCCTAACCCTACCCAAAACCATCCAAAAGGATATATGGAAGATGGAAGTGGAGATCATTCAAAGGAAAGGAGATGCATGCTTGAATGCGTTGGAGTTAAGGCCGACATTGTTGGAAGAAATAAACGAAGTGCAAAGTGAAGATATGGAGTTAGAGAAAATAAAGGATGATGTAAAGAAAGGGAAGTCATCAGGATTTGTGATTCAAGAAGATGGTACTCTGAGATTCCAAGGAAGGTTATGTGTTCCCAATAATGAGTCGTTAAAAAGGAAAATTTTAGAAGAGGCTCATAACAGTCCATTCTCGGTACACCCTGGAGGAAACAAGTTATACAAGGATTTGAAACAAACATTCTGGTGGAGCAATATGAAGCAAGAAGTTGCAGAATTCGTTTCAAGATGCTTGACTTGCCAAAGGATAAAGATCGAGCACCAGAGGCCTGCAGGATTGCAACAACCATTAGATGTTCCCACTTGGAAATGGGATTCGATTTCAATGGATTTTATTATGGGATTACCACCATCATCTAGAGGCATGAATTCTATTTGGGTAATTGTGGATAGATTGACAAAATCCGCACATTTCTTGGCTATAAGGAATAATTGGAGCTTGGATAAGCTAGCAGAGTTGTATATGAACACAATTGTCAGACTACATGGAGTCCCTAGTTCAATTGTATCTGATCGAGACTCACGATTCTAGGTGAAGTTTTGGAAAGAATTGCAGAAAGCTCTTGGCACTAGACTTGATTTCAGTACCGCTTTTCACCCGGCCACCGATGGTCAGATAGAACGAACAATTCAGACTCTCGAAGATATGTTAAGGGCGTATATATTAGAGTTCCAAGGAAGCTGGGAGAAATATTTGCCGCTGATAGAATTTTCTTATAACAACAGCTATCAAGCTAGCATTGGGATGTCACCCTATGAAGCACTCTATGGAAGATGGTGTAGAACACCCCTCTGTTGGAGTGATATAGACGAAGCTCGGATGATTGGACCGGATTTGATACAAGAAACGACAGAAAAAGTACGATTGATTCAAGCCAGGATCAAGACTGCTCAGAGCCGACAAAAGAGCTATGCAGATCGGCGAAGGAGACCACTAGAATTCATGGTGGGTGATCATGTCTTTCTGAAGGTCTTACCTACTAAAGGTGTCATGAGATTTGGGTAGTCTGGCAAACTAAGTCCGAGGTATATCGGCCCATATGAGATTTTGGAGCGAGTCAACGAAGTAGCTTATCGCTTAGCACTGCCGACAAGTTTGGATAAGGTTCATAATGTTTTTCATGTGTCAATGCTCCGAAAGTATATACCAGATCCTAACCATGTAATTAGACACGAGCCCCTAGAGCTAAGAAATGATCTAACGTATGAAGAAAAATCGATCGAATTCTCGATCGACGAGAAAAGCAACTTAGGAATAAAGTAATCCCTATGGTAAAGATCCTATGGGCTAACCATTCGTCGTCAGAAGCCACTTGGGAAGTAGAAGACCAGATGAAAACGAAATATCCTCACCTATTTGCTTAGATGATGATTTGAGGTTATATACAATATGCATGTGAATACTTGACTTTGAAATTATGATTATATATATATATAGGAGTTAATGAATGTATGCTTATGGACTATCATTATTAAGTTTTTCTAAGGGGGAGAGGATGTAATATCCCGAAAATTTAAACTTGATTAAATTAAATAAATAGTGGTTTCATTATAGGTGTGACTAAAGTTTGTTATACATTATGTAACAATACAAGATGATTTTGACTAAATAATTATGCAATATTGGATAGCAAGTAATAAAATATTAACTCCAATAGATGGTGTTTTAAAAAAAAAAAAAAAAGAAAAAGGAAAACTCAATAACTACTGTTTTCATTCCTATCTCCATTATTCCTCACAAGAAAACCCGACAATGAGTTTTAAATTCAAGACTTAATTTTTATACACAATAAAACTCAACTCCAATTAAAAACTCCAATTCAAGCCAAACCCTCCCAAAAACCCAATTTTTTTTTCAATTCAACCAACTCAATTCACAAAAATTAGACCCCCAACAATGGCTATAAATAGCCATGGTTGCTCCACCATTATCATCCACTCACCATTTCCAACTTCTGCCGGAAACCACCATCCAAGGAAACCCAAAAAGCTTGTTCTTTTGCCCTCTTTCTCTCTCCTCTGTTTCGAACTAACCACCCTCGCCCCACCACAGCGCCGCCGCGCGCCTTCGCCTCTGACCCCCAGCGTGCCCCCTTTTTCGGCGTGCCACCTACTGCACCGCCAATCCAGCCGCGACGCCCACCCTTTTCCCTCGCTCGCTCGTCTTTTCTCTCTCTCGCCTCAACTCTCTTCCTCTCTCGTGCTCCTTTCTCCCTCCTCACTGGCGAGCCACAACCACCCTAGCACCATCGTGCCTTCGCCGTTAACCGCCACCTGCTGCCGGAGCTTCAACCCGCGCCCAACCTCCTTTCTTCTCTCCCCTGTTCTTCGTGCCTGCTCAGTTGAGCAAGAGGTATGTAAAATACCTCCTTACTCTTTAGTCTTTATATTCTAAGTTGTTAGTCGTGTTGTTAATAATCTAGGCCCAAATACCCAACTAATATATAGAACTCTAAATTGGGCTCAAATCTGAATTTTCTTATTATGTACTTAAAGTTAAACCATATTAATTCATACCTTTAAGTTATTAACTAAGTTTTTAAGAAAAGGAACTTAATTAGTCATGTATAGTAATAGTAATTGTCAAGTTACTCTTGTATTCTGAAAATCGTAAATGAATATTATTAATTTTATGATTAGTTGGGCTACGATAACTGAATTTGTTTTATAACTTGTTGAAGATAATTAAATTGAATAATGTACATAGTAGTATAAATATATGACAAGTTAAGTTATAATCCTATAAATCAAAGTAACGTAAGTAAAGCTTAAATATTGAGTATATGTAACCTCAACAACGATATTAAATAATAAACGTAATCTTAATAACTAAAAGTCAAAATGTTAAAATAAAATGAATACTTATATTTTCGCTGCCCGATTTCATGGTTAGATTAAAAGGAAAGGATATTACAGCCTCCCCCGGGCTTTCAAGGTTATTAAGCAGGAATCGAGGTAACATCTATTGCTAACACCCACGATCCCCTTCGAAATGTGTTTGTGAAATGATGTCTATAATTATGTTAAGGATTTTGTGATGTGATTCTTTATATGGATTGTGGGATATTCAAATTGTTTTCGAATGAGTTTCGTAAATGATGATCTTATGAGTTATTGATGTTCAAGTATGATTCATGAAAGATCTATGGCTTATGCCGATAAATGCTAAACAAACGGAACATGATAAATAGAAGTGAAAGAGGTCCTGGCAGTATAATGTTACGCTTATCTACTTTTTGGTCGTGCACGTACCTTCGCACCCGCCGTACACCCAACAAGGGAGCCGGGCTCCTTGAGGGGTACCGCATGTTATGTTACTACTCTATTTTGGTGCGAGCGGTGTATCCAACAAGGGAGCTGGGCTCCTGAGGATCATCGCATGGTGGGAGACGTCCCGCATGTCTATACTCGCCTGTTACCAAACCAAAAGATGAAAAGATAATGGGAACTTATGAAGTTTCAAGACGCTACTTATAATTGTTCACCTTACTATTATTTTATTATTGATTTCTAATGTGTTTTATCATATTCTCTTCTCCCTGTTTGCAAATAAAATGAATTGAAATGAATTTACGTTGTTATGGTAGTATGTTACTGAGATTCGGCTCACGATGTTGCTTTTGGTTTTAGATACTGATGAAGGTGACGGGATGGCGTAGAAGTGAGGATGGTCAACCACTTTACGTTTATGAAAACTATATTGGTTGTGTAATCTAAACTTATGATCACTAGAACATGAACTTAGTTTAGCTATAACTACGTAAATATTAATGTTTAGCTATTTATATCTGTAACGCCCCGACTTCTAAGCATCATTAATTCATTAATTAACTTTTGATTAGCAGCGGAAGACCTATCTTAGTCGGTGCGTTACTGCCGTACTTTCCATTTGGGAAAATACAAGGCAACATAAATTCGTTAAAGAACATAACATTATAAATATGAAACTTCATATCTAACTTTGAAATGCATAAATAACTAGGTGAGGCATAATTAAGGTTCATAAACTAATGTTCTTAAGCTTAGAATACATAATAATAAGAGTCTGCATAATTTAAGTAGTAAGTATTCCTCACTGCTACGCCATTCCGTCATCCCCGTCATTACCTAAAACAGAGAAACAAAACGTCATGAGCCGAAGCTCAGTAACATACTACTCTAACATCGTAAATTCATTTCAATTCATTTTAGTTGTAAACAGGGAGGATAGAATAAAGTAAAAACAATTCATTATTAACCTTTTATCATGTTCATCATCATAATTATCTTATTGGTAACTTGGCGAGTATAACATAAGGGACGTCTCCCATAAGCATCATCATCATCATCATAATCATAAGGCAATAGCCACCAGGGACATTGTCCCTAACCAGAAGGTGGCATAAAGCCATGCATAGTGCGGTGCCACCAGGGACAATTGCCCCTAACCAGAAGGTGGCGTTTCCGCCATAAAATAGAACGGTACGTGCACGACCAACATAACATCGTACTGCCAAGAACCATCTTTCACTTGAATTTATCATGTTTCATATCTTTTAAGTACATAAATTCATAATCATTATGATACAACATATTCTTTTCTTTGCATCCATAAAATAACATCATTATATTTTCATAACATCAAAATCGTCGTACTTCATAGCATTAAATCATTTAATAAACATTATTTACATAGCAAACATTTCATATCCCGCACACCATACAACATCGCATAAACATCGTATAAAGCATCATAAAACATAGTTGGAAGGGGAGTGCGGGTGTTAGCGTAGACGTTACCCGAATTCCGCTAATAATCTTGATAGCCTGGGAGGCTTGTAATATCCTTTATCTTCTTTAATCTATTCAAGAATAATTTTATTAATGAACGTTTCGTTATTTAGCTTTTAAGCCTAAATATTAGCTAGCGCTTATTAACGTCATAACGTTCCTTATAACGTCGTAAAGGCCTCATTAAAGGTCGTTATTATCTTAGTCGTTAACAACTTCTTAAGGTGACTCTTAAACCACTAATTAGGTGATATAACTCTTTTAGTTATACTTTTAGAATTTATCGAAACCTTAAAGTTATATTAATACATAACCTATAACCATTCGAAAATATATTATTATTCGAGTTCATAGTTTAATCACTAAACAATCGTTTATTATTAAACTAATTGAGTTTAAAGCTATAATAGAACCGTTAACATTATTATAACATTATTTAATCTCATAAAACTCGTAAGTCAAGCTATCTTGTTATTATAAGTAAGCTTAAGTATTGGTGGAGGTAATAATAAATTAAACTCATATTATAAATAACAAGCTTATTGGATTTAATTTAGTTTTAAATAACTCAACTAATTTAGTAATCATGAAATATAACCCAATAATAATTTTTATGAGTCAAGTTAAGTGGTTTAATTAAACTAACGAAATCACCACATAATAAGTTCAAACATCTTTTTAGCCCAACATAATAAAATTCAGATTATAAATACTTAAGTTTAGTTCAACTTTAAGTTCTCCTAGGCCCAAAAACTATCCTAAATAGAAAATGGACTAAACTGGGCTTGGGTTAAACATAAAAAGAAAATCAGAATTTCTTCTAAATAAATCAGAGGAATGTCGTTACCTCTGCTTCTTAGAGCAGGGACGACAGTGCAGCGAGGCAGGGGATTCCGGCTCCGGTGGACGGCAGCGAGCAGCGGCGTCGGCGTCGGCGGCGAGAACGATGGAGCGACGGCGGAACGATGTGGGGCGAAGGTCGCCGGTGCTGCTGCGCGGTACAGCGACGCGCGAAGAAGAGAAGCGTGCGAAGAGAGTGCTGCTGGTCGGCAGAGCTCCGGGGAGTGACGGCCGAGGCAGGATGAGCACGGCGCAGGTGTCGCGCGAGCCGGCGGCAGCCGGTGGTGGTGGTGGTGCGGTGTAGCTCGCCCAAAACAGAGGAGAGAGAGAGAAAATTGGGGTTTTCTTTTTGGGTTTCTTTGGGTCGCGTTTTCCGGCGAGTTGTTGACTGAAAAATTCTGATTAGTTCTTAGGTGGTGGTGAGGTGAGATGAAAGGATGAAAATTGTTGGTGATGGTGCTGTGGTCGTGGCGTTGGTGGCTGTATTACAGCAAGTTCTTCAAAAAAAAAAAACAGAGAGGAAATAGGAGAGAGAAAAAGTGTGATTTTTGGAACATTTGGTGAGTAATTAGTTTTTGGTTTTTGCTTGAATGCTTGAATGGTAATTGCCTGGGTATTTATAGAGCTGAAAATGGGTTAAAACTTCACCATTGTTCATGAAAATCTACTTAGTCAAGGTGTTCATTAATGGAGGAGATACGGTGATCTTCGTTTGAGATTTTTTGTTGGCTCAAGGAGTTGTTCTTTGCTGACTTTGGGCTTAAAATGGGAGGCTACTGACAAGAGCATAGAAAAATTTTGTAGAGTTGCAATTGTTTTCTTCAACTAATTCATGGACATGAGATTGATGAGAGGAGACACGGTGAGAGGAAGAAGGAGGGCTAGAGTTCTAGACCATAGGGGTATTTTTTTGTAAATTTTGGCTAAGTTTAGCTTCTCATCTTTTTAGTATATACTTGTTGTTCCTATTGTCCATAGTCAAGTTTAACAAGTTATTATACTTTCTATTATCTATAACTCTTGTTTTTGTTAGTTTAGAAAGATTTAATTTATAATTAATCCGACAATTAGTATTACTTAGATATGGGATATTACAATATCTATATAAGTAAGATGCTTACGAGTTTCCATTGATTATAATATGTTTAGTTTCATGAAGGAATGGTTGCCTTGTATTTTCCCGAACGGAAAATACGACGATGCTGTATGACCGAATCTCAAGTTCCGCCGTAATGATGGCTTAATTAACTTAACAATGATGTTTAGAGGTCGGGGCGTTACATATAAATGATTAGGGGCATCGCCCGAGCCAAAAACTAGTTAAGCAAACAAAATACAAAGCACGTAACATGACACTAATAGATCTATGCTAGTATTTTACCTCATTAAATATAATTTCTTTTTGATTAAAGTACCTGATCAAATACTTCCTCCGTTTCTTAATAAGTGCGGCAGTAGAAAAGTGGGGGAATCTGCCAAGAATGTAGAGAGAGAAAAGTTGGGGCCCAATAATAAAGTAGAGTAATTCAGTGATGAAACAAAAAAGTTGTGGTCATCTTACTTTCTTGGTGGCATATTTGTAATAATATTGAACTTTTTATACCATTTTAAGCTTGGTTGCACTTATTGTGACTATCTCTATTATATAAGCCAAGAGGGGAGCTATGGTGTCCCCTCTTGAAAAGACTTATATACCCCTAATTTGAAACATAGAAAAAAACTATTCAAAATTTCTAATTCATTTCCTGAAATACAATTATACAATAAGGAAAGTTGTAAAAAGATAAAACTAATAACATAAAAAAGATTAAGATTGCCATTAAAAGATTACTTATGATTTGGAATATATCCTAACAAAGAAATTTTCCAACAATTGTAAAACCAAAAATACAAAGTTTTCGTTTACCTAAATATTCAATAACAATTACAAAGAACATAAATTTAAAATTCAAAAAATTACTGAGAAAAAAAAGAGTATAACTCATCTTTATATTTTTTCGATTTCATAATTGTTGTAGTCAATATGTTATTCAAGAGAAAAAGTTAAACCCGATGAGAAAAAATAGCGAGAGAAAACTTCTCCTTATCTTCATTTTCAATCTTATGTTTTGTAAACATAAATTATAAGTACGAAGTACATGTTTATTTTTCGCATTAATATTAATGTTTTTTACGATTTTGAATATCAGTATTAATACTAATATGTTGGCGCACGCATCGCGTGCATACGAGGCTAGTTTCATATAAGGAAAGTGTTGCACTTATTAAGAAACGGATGTAGTATTAAACATACTTCAAGAGTCAAGACCCAATATTCTCTCTTTTGCAACCCCAAAAAATATCTTTTTTTTTTTTAAAAAAAATTAATCAAAAAAATAAATTTTATGATTGATTTTGCCAACATTATTTGTAGTCTGTCAGATCTCACAATCTCCTACCTTGCGTTCTCTCGTGTCTCACCTCCCTCTCTCTCCTCTTCATCCTTCTCTCTCTCTCTCCTCGGCTTCTCATCAGTTTCGCGATCGCAGGTATTTTCTTCTTCAGATCTAAACTGAAAATTTCTGCTCTAGTAAAATTTCGCAATCTTTTCGTTCTGATTTAATTTAACTTCCGCTTATATTATCGATTAATCATTGTTGAATTTGCATTGATTGGTTGATTTCTGATTACTCTTGGTTTGAATTGTTACTATTCATTTGATATAATGCTATTTCACCAGTTGTAATATTCAATTTCAGTTGTTCTTTGGATGTTGATTTTGTCTAAGAATTTTTCAATTTTTTGTTCAGTAATTGATCGACAATGGGTGCTCATAATCTTTTCGATGCTGAGGATGGAAATCTGGAGGTTGGAATGGGTAAGTTTAATGATTTAGCATTATGGTATATAGTTAAATGTCAACTGAATTGATTGATGGATTGCTCTTGAATTGTTCACATTGGATAAATGTAATTTTGTTACTTAATTTGTTGTTAGTAGCTCTGTTAGGAAGATCAAATCAGTTTAAGAGGAATTTTTTTTACCTAATAACATTTTGAGTTGTTTGAGGCGAGGGTTTTGTTGTTTGACATTAACTTGATCTATTATAGAATGGCTTAGTTCTGAAGTAGGTGATATCAATCTGTAATACAATGATTTTCGCAATGTGCTACTTTTGCCTGTTAGTAATTGTCTCCCCTTCCTCTTTTGGGCGACAAATGTTCGATGATAGGAATGATGTGGATGTCTAAAAAGGTATAGAAACTCTACCTTTTTGGGGATGTTGAGCTAAGATTGAAGTATTACATAGTTGACTTTCAGAAAGGAGCTATATGGTTGGAATATCAATTGCCAGTCAATTAGTTTGACTTGCCTTCTGTGTATTAATCAACTGGACTACCTTGGTGCGGGTTGCATATTGAAGTTCTTGATGATAAGATTTGGCTAGTTTGAGGAGTTAATTATGCTTTTGGTTGAATTTGGAATGTCCATCTATAGTGTCATGTTCTAGTATCTGAGACTCAGGCAGGGTCTGTTGATTCAATCTGAAGATCTTGAGTGGAAGTTGATCATGCTGGGTATGGGTGATTTTCTGATTATGGCATGAACAAAGTTATTTGATTTGTGAAGAAGGGTTCGAAGTTTGAATGACTGCTGTGCTGCTAGAGTTGTAATTTTGATAATCGAATTGCCAATTTACACATTTCGTTTCTGCAGAATACAGAACAGTCTCTGGAGTTGCAGGGCCACTAGTTATTCTTGAAAAGGTTAAGGTAGGTGTTGATTCTTTACTGTCTTCTTTCTTGTTTGCTTAGCTAATTTTTTTTCTGGATCAAATTTACTCTTTTTGCTACTAAAATTAACTTTTTCCATAAATTGTATGCCCCGTTCATGGTAGGGACCTAAATTTCAAGAAATTGTCAATATCCGTTTGGGAGACGGATCAACTCGCAGAGGTCAAGTGTTAGAAGTTGATGGTGAGAAGGCTGTAGTACAGGTACTTGAATCTGGATTTTTGAACTGATTGTTTAGCTTGAACATACTGCAATGCTAGGCTTAGCTGACCTGCTGTCACCAATTTTAATTCTATTTTATAATGCTTCTACAATTAATACAAATTTAAATAGGTTTATCCTAGGAAAGGAAATTTAAACAAGTGGTCTCATATATCTTTCTGTCAGGTGTTTGAAGGAACATCTGGAATTGATAACAAGTACACCACCGTGCAGTTCACTGGTGAGGTAAGAAGACTCAGGATTTCATTGATATGAGCATCAGTAATTCAGTACAAGTTGTATCTCCTGATGGATGTAGCTTCATAATTGCAGAACAATTTTAAATTATTTTCTGTGCATGAGTAGGATATGGGTCTCACTTTAGCTATATTGATATTATTTTACTGTCTTTCGATTGTTTCTTCTTCCTGCTTGACTCAACATGGCTTCTTTGCAGCTTTCGGTGCCCTAATTTTAATGAAAATACTTGTTAGAAATCTATTGCACGGTTACACCTGTTGAATAGGGAAATGTGGTTGATGACTGATTAGTTTCTAGTCATAAATTGTCTTTTTTTGTTGTATCACTATCCTCTTGCTGTCACGGAACTAGAATACTGTGGTTCTTGGTATTGATGGGTGTAAGTTTTTGCTTCTATCTAAAAATGAAACTCATATTGTTTCAGTTCATTATGTACTATTGAGATGAAAGGGCTGCTTCTCTCATGAAATAATTTACAGATGCAAATATGATGTTCAGTAAGACATTGGCTCGAGGCATTGGTGCTTCATGTTTATATGTCTCTTATTTTTCATACGCTCTTTTTCCCTTCTCCCTCTTCCTTTTTTCACTTAGTTGATATCTCATATTAATTTTCTCTTTTTTTTTTTTTTTTTTTGGGGGAGTTTTCCTTTAAAGAGGGAATTTTAGTCTGTATCAAAAGAGGGATTTTTAGTCTGTTTTACTTCGATCAAAATAGTTGGATTCCTTTCTAGTTTGTGGGTCTAGAAGAAACATCTCTTTAGCAGCCTTTGACTACTTGGGTAAAGCTGATTTCATTTGGACCTCCCCGGAGACCTAGAGAGAATCGAAACAAGAGGGTTTTTGTCTCTTTGTTGTTTTCTCCATATGAGATTCTAAAAGTTGTCTCTAGAAATTCATTTTCAAGCTGTCTATGACTCTATGTACCTCACCTTATTTACTGCACCCTAAACATCTTCTTGTGCAGGTTTTGAAAACTCCCGTATCCCAGGACATGCTTGGGCGCATTTTTAATGGATCTGGTAAACCTATTGACAATGGTCCTCCTATTCTTCCTGAGGCTTACTTGGATATTTCTGGTAAGGCTTTGGTGTCCTGTTCATGAGTAAAACCTGCTTTATGTCATTGAAATTTCATCTGATATATATGGAAACCTTCTTTCATATTCCAGGGAGTTCAATCAACCCCAGTGAAAGAACTTACCCAGAAGAAATGATTCAGACAGGCATTTCCACAATTGATGTCATGAACTCTATTGCTAGAGGACAGAAGATCCCTCTTTTTTCTGCCGCTGGTCTTCCTCACAATGAGATTGCCGCACAGATTTGCCGTCAGGCAGGTCTGGTGAAGCGGTTAGAGAAGTCTGACAACCTTTTGGAGGTATGATTGGCCTGCTAAAGATATATCTGCTTTTTACAAACTTGATGACGGAAAACTATAATTGGCAAGCTATGCTTTCTTTTCCTCCAATTTTTTTTCTGGATCCCTCTTTTCCTATTTACCTCTACTTTTGCTTTTTTTTGTTTTATTTACACCTGCCCTCAACGCCGAAAAAAGGGGGAGGGGGGGGGTAGGTTTGGGGGGGCCAGGGCGTAAAAACATAGCCCCCCCCCAATTAAAAAATATAAATTTTAGTAAAAAGAAGATCCCAAAAAAGAAGCCTCTTTTCTATTTGGGTTTTTTTGGGTGGCAGGTTGTTGGTGGGTGTTTTTTTTTTGTTTATTGTGTAGTCTTTTTTTCTCTTGCCCACCTTGTTCCCCCCCCCAAAACCCGGGTGACTATTATTTCCATAACGTCGTCATATCATATTTTTATATATTCCCTATTTGAGGTTTTGTTTCCGTCATTTTTCCCTCTACATTGTCTCGCACCTTTTATGTGAGGATTTACCTGTGCACTATGCACTATCTACTATGCAGGGGGTGAAGAGGACAATTTTGCCATTGTATTTGCTGCTATGGGAGTTAATATGGAAACTGCACAGTTCTTTAAACGTGACTTTGAAGAGAACGGATCTATGGAGAGAGTTACTCTCTTTTTAAATCTGGTATGTCCTTTTCTGTGGCTGTTGTACATTGTATAGTGATAGTGTTTCCTGTTGTTTATCGCTTCCTCCCCATGCTGAGTCAGGTTCTGATTTCTGGTTGCCTTTAATCGTCTCTTTGCAGGCCAATGACCCAACCATTGAGCGTATCATTACTCCTCGTATTGCCCTCACCACTGCAGAATACTTGGCATATGAATGTGGGAAGCATGTGCTTGTCATTCTGACTGACATGAGCTCCTATGCAGATGCACTTCGTGAGGTAACTTTTTGTCCATCATATGGAGATGACTTTCTTTGAGATGCTAAATGTGTTTGATTATGATCTCTATGTTCACTGTTGGGATTTTCTTTTGATTGGGATTTTGAATAAAACTCTGTCAGTATTGCAAGTAATTATATGTTGGACAAAGAATAATATGGAACATACACATCCTACTCATTATCATACAGGTTCCGTAATTGAAGTGACATTGCCTTAAATCAGACGTCCCTCATTTGCTTTTGATCTGCCTCAATATGATCCAATTTCTAAGCTCAATATGCCTTGATTTCTGCCAGCGTCTCGGCCCAGCTTTATGCCAGTTTTTTTGCTCATGAAATGGACCCTTATTTTGCTTCTAATTCATTCCTATTGCTCTCAACTAGCTATCTAAAGTCTAAACACGTCGGCCTGTTGAATATCTTAAAATACTAGTTGAAATCCAACTATGGACCATCAAAAGAGGGGAAACCAGATGTGTAATTCAATCTCTTGTTCGATCACAATCCTTCTTGTTGGGACTGTATGACGGTCAGAATAGTTTAATGTACCAATATGTACCCGTATGTCACAAGGCTGTATTTTGATATACTCATATGGCATTGGCTGAAGAGTGTGACTCAGGAATGAAAAGGGTTGGGTGAGGGAGGGCTTGGATATTGAATGAAAAGGAGGACGAGAGGTAGGTGACATGTGTTTGACATACCAGGAGCATGTAAACTGGAGAACACCAAATTACCTGGAGCACGTTTAATAGACATAGATTAGTTATAATGTATTTTATCCATCCAACTTAAAGCATTTAGATGTAAGATAGTCATATTCCACATGATAAATTGTTTGCTATCTAACTACTAATTGGCTAGAAATACTTAAATTAACTTATAATTCAATTCTTGTCATGAATGTGCCATATACATGCTTCAAGTCATGATGTAAGTATGGCAACTTTTCTGTTTTTGAATGATAAATATTCACTTTGATGTCGTGCCATATCCATAATGATGAATTCTAGAATATAATTGAGGTTTTTATAATTTATTCTGAAGCCATATCCATAATGATGAATTCTAGAATATAATTGAGGTTTTTATAATTTATTCTGAAGCCATATCCATGGTTGAAGTATGATGTTAGCCACATGGACCTCATGACTTTAGATAAAGATATGATGCGATCATATACTTAAAACAGCCTATCTCAACTTTTATTTTCTGCGATACATCTAATTCTGTGTTTTTTGTTTTAGTGCATTAGTCTAAGTTGGATTAGGCTCTTCTGAAACTACCTTTCTAGACAATCTGTACTAGGTATTCTTATTGTACTATGTTACTGTTATTTTAAGTTCATTTTAGGATTTGGGGATGAAAATTGAATAACTTTTTCAGATGTCAATGTGCTGTAGTTTCTGTAATGAACTTGCATCGACAATAAAGTCGGCAGCCAGTAAAAATAAATTTAAAATGCTTATGTTGCTTGAACTGCAATTTCTAAGGCATTGCTTTGCTGCAGCATCCTGAGTTATCATTTATTTTCTCTCTTCAGGTATCAGCTGCCCGAGAAGAAGTGCCTGGAAGGCGTGGTTATCCAGGTTACATGTACACAGATCTTGCCACCATCTATGAACGTGCTGGACGTATTGAAGGGCGATCAGGCTCTATCACCCAGATTCCAATTTTAACTATGCCTAATGATGGTAATGATCAACGGACATTTCTTTTACGCTGTTTATCACGTCTATTGTTTTAAATTTCTGCTCTTTTTCACACACTTTTATCTGCCTTCTTGATTTTAGATATCACTCACCCAACTCCTGATCTTACGGGTTACATTACTGAGGGACAAATCTATATTGACAGACAGCTACACAATCGTCAGGCAAGTATCTCGTATAGGCACATGTAATTTATTAACTTTTCGCAGATGTTATGTTATATATTGATGAACCTGGTTTCTTTAACTTAATCATCAACGACTTCTTATCCTGCTCACGTGCAGATATACCCACCAATCAATGTCCTTCCCTCACTTTCCCGTCTCATGAAGGTGAACCCTGCTAAACTATTGTTAAAAAATAAGTGGTTGTTAGTGTTATTTAACATCAAAGTTTTTTCAATCTCTGGCTGAAAGTTCTCGTCTGACTATTACTACAGAGTGCTATTGGTGAAGGCATGACTCGCAGGGATCACTCTGATGTGTCTAACCAGGTCTGTTCGCATACGTGTTTTGGTGTTGATCTCACTTGCATTGGAGCCCTTAAATTAATATGTATCTCTTTTCTGTATTTTCAGCTATATGCCAATTATGCCATTGGAAAGGATGTACAAGCCATGAAAGCTGTGGTTGGTGAGGAAGCTCTTTCTTCTGAAGACCTGGTAATTATCCCTTTTTCCTTGTACCATATAACCCAGGTTTTAAGCATAAATCTCAAGAGTTGACTAGCTAATTTACTTTCTTTTAACTTTCAGCTATACTTGGAGTTCTTGGACAAATTTGAGAGGAAGTTCGTAGCCCAAGGAGCATATGACACCCGCTCCATCTTCCAGTCACTCGATCTAGCATGGACACTTCTCAGGATTTTCCCCCGTGAGCTTCTTCACCGTATACCAGCAAAGACCCTCGACCAGTACTACAGTCGGGATGCTTCGAATTGATCAATGAACGAAAGTCAGTACACCGATGTCCCTGTTGCATTCCGCACTTGAATCTGTTATTTATTGTTCTTTACCAACCGTCTGGCGTCAGTCAATAAAGGTTCCCATTGTTTTCAGGTCCTCTAAAAGTGGGGTTATTTTGGTTAGTTGTTGTGTACATTAAAAAGATATTCTTTTAGTGGGGGAGGGACCATGTAGATTGTTAAGATAAAACGGAAGAAGCTGTATTTGTGGTTTTGACTGTTCTTTCTCCTTTTCTTGTACTATTTAAGACTTGAGAGGTGGGTTTCAGAGAGCAGGAATACCTCGGCACTTGTTTGCACCGCTTTCTTGAGCATGTATTTGATTTATACTATTCGTAGCTCGCTAAATTATTGGGAGTTTTGCAAAATAAATTTTGGTGCAATTGTTTGGAGTACTGCCAAATAATCTTTTGACTGGTTTATGGTTCCGATCGTACGTGCATCGGTGCATCACATGCGTTGTGAGTGAGTGCATCGGCGTGTGTACTCTTTGGACATTATTTTAGTTAGCAATGGCTCGGCATTCTACGTTTATTTGCTTTTGGGACTAATCGACTGTAACAACTTCAGTAAACCTCACGAGCTTCTGGGATTTTTTTGTTTTCCTTGCATCTATGTACTAGTGTGCAAATCATGTAAACTCTCATGGAAGCAAATAAAGCTACTGATTGAATAGTTAATGTAGGGTATCTAGTAGACTCACATTTTCTCGTTGATACTTATATTAGTCTTGTTCTTTCTTCTATCCTTGTAAACGATGTATTAGGAGTTTGCTCGTGTAGATGGTCTTCATAATCTTTCCTTTTCTCTTTACCATATTAATTAAAGAAAGATGCACTAGTGTGCAAATCATGTACATTGTACGTACAATGCTTATATTGTCAACAGTAGCAAATTGTAACAACATAGAAAACGAAGATCATGCAATGAGAAATGAAATGATCCATCAGGTTAAGAAAATGAACCCTATTTTGTAATAGTACTATGTCAAAAATAAAGAGTGGGTTTTATGGCTACAAGAAATCAAAAACAATAAGAGAACTAGCAATGCATATCGTGGCAAATACCATAACCTTGAAAATAATATCTGGTGCAATCACCAACCGGTGTGGTAAATTGCATTCACTAATTTGCTCCCATGGTTAACACGACGCAAACTTGAATGCACTTCCACAAGAGCTAAACAAATAGTTTAAATTATTTCGTGAGGATAAATAGTTTAATATATATCCTCTTTGTATTCTTCCAAATTAAGGTGAATAGAAACCTCAATTAGTACCATAAAAAGCGAGAGAAAGAGGGGGAATGACTCATCGACAACCTAGGTCACCAGCGAGCCATGACAAATATTGTTATGGACTACGAGAGAGTTAGGGAGCAGTAGAGAGAGAAAATTAGGGCTGATTGTCTAACTCTAAGTATGTTTTTTTATAGGCTCTAAGTAAGTATTCCCTCTAGTCTTTATTAGTTTACCCGTTTCTTTTGCACAGAGTTATAGGAGAAACAATGTTGTGGGACATTAAAAGAAAGAGAAACTATTATTTTATATTAAAGTTGAATGTATGTGTGATGGAAAGTTAGTGCTCCCATTCCAAAAATAGAAACAAAAGAAATGGGTAAACTAATAAGGGACATCCCAAAAAGGAATACGGGTAAACTAATAAAGATCGGAGGGAGTATGTTAATAGTACAACCTTATTACTAAAGTAACTAAGAATACAAACTGATACTTCTAAATCATATGGCCATTGTCTACAAAGTTATCAATAAAAGATAAGGGTCATTGTTAATTTGAAGGTTGATTGATTTTCTTCGCAAAGTTACATATTTCATAAATCGTGCCTTTTCTCCATTCTATTTTTAAACTTTCTATAGTTATTTGTTTTATTTCGATGTATTTTCATTTTTCAGTCCCTTAAATATATTCAAGTATTTTAAATGGATGTCCCACCCAAAAAAAATCTCATTTCGATAACAAGTATACTTTCCAATATTTTCCAATATTTTTAATCTACAAGTAACGGTAAGTTTCCTACGGTCTTATTCCTTCCTTTCGTATCTGTCTACTTCTGAACCCTCGAATCTCGATAGCAGGTTTGCATTATTGGTGTTAATTCATATGGTGCAAATTGCATGGTGTAAAGTCTATCCATTCGCCTTACCCTACCTATTTAATGCTGAAAACGAACAAACAGCGCAAATTGCACATGCTATGAAGATCAAAACTTCAAAGTATTATACTCAAATCTAAAAGATCCATGGGCAAAAAAACAGCGTAACATATCTCAGCACAAGTTATATCATGTGCACAAAATACAAGGTCCTGGCTACATATTAAATACAAAAAAAAACTTGGTGAACATGTATAACTTAATAAAAATTAAAAATACATTTAACTACAAAATAATAAAGTCACATTATTTAAACATTTTCTTAAGAATCGATGAATTTCAGTACGACTGTCTTTGCTTTCTTCTGTAAGTCTCGGATTTCTTCTATAATGAACTGGATAGACCGCAGCGATCACCTTCTCGTGCGACAAACAACACATATATGGTCTGCCATCCTTTATGTGTGCTCTTGATCTATTCCGAACTCACCTCAAAGTATATATATCTTTAATTAACTCTCTCAGCTGGAAACTTTATGGACTTCCTGATTCAAGAGAACTTATGGTTTGTCTGTCATCTTGAACTCTGTTTAGAGTACCAGAGTTTCTTCTGGCAAACTAATATCTTTTCATTCTCACTATTATACCCGGTCTCTTCCTTACGGCATTCCCATTTCATCCCCTTGGCAATAGCTTTAATAGCATCCACAAAGTAGTTGTTTTCCCGGATGATAGCATACCCATTAGGTCGTAGGATTCGATCCATTTCCAAGAGCACATACTTCATATCGCACCTGTCAATCAATGAAACAACTCACATTAGACGGGTCCTTGACTCATTTTCCTTTTTTTTGCTTTCCCTGTAAAATCTTTCCTAACCCAGATGGTGATTTGAACATTGGAATGAAGGGATCTCATTAAAAAAATGAGTTACCTGTGACTTTCAGCAGTGAAGAGACCATCCGCGTGAAGAAGATCATATGTTCTTGGATAGGTAGAGAATGGCTCGCACCTGAACGAAACAAAGCTTATTAAAACAAACCTACATCATCTGACCAGTACTACAGCAGGTAAAGGAAATATAACCCATCCATTCTATACCAAGTTTGTATTATAAGAACAGCAATTGTACAACTGCATGTATATCGAGATTTCCACAAGGGAATATTAGCTTACCAGTCATGATTAGCTCCAATAAGTCCCCGATCATAAACCACGGGCAGTGTGTTGGCACCATAGGAGGACACCACGTTCATAACCCAAACGGGATCCTCAATTAGTTGAGCTGCAAGACCTCCATACATCGTATTCATATCCATAACATTCCGTATCTTGTCACTTCCAATGGCCGGGACCAACTTCTTGTAATGCTTTACTCTGACCTTCCACTTGCTTTCATCATGCTTGAAGGTACCAGCATTCCCACCAGGAACATCAGAGAGGCGATCCGGTGCAACATTTATACGCAATGGCCACTTGGGCACGGATTTCAAGCTCAATTTCTTGAGCTTCGGACTGGGGACAGTCACACACGAGCGAAGAGGAGTGTACCAAGCCGCATCAGGCTCCACACTATCATCACACTTAGGGGGATAAGCATCGACATTAGCAACCTTTTCATCATAGCAGCTATTATCTGACGCCTTCCTCCACACAGCAATATCATCCTTTTTGCTAAACAGCTTGAAGCACATAGAAGTAAGCAACTCCTGTAGTTTCTCATAGTCTGATCTTTGTTCCTCAATAGTGGTATTCCACCCTCGCCAATGGTTCTCATAGTTCACTGGAGGTCCAGAGAGAACCCAAAATCCTCCAGGCCGGAGTATACGATGTATTTCCATGAGGTAGACTCCACCTAGAGACAGCAATGAACATGGGATAACATATTATAACTTATAAGCTATCTTAGATGCAGCAAAAGCAAGATTCCAATTTCATCCAGTGATATAAATTTTCACACAGACACATACGAGATAAAACAAGTATATTATGAACTGAAGAACATACCAAACTCAGTCCATGGGATGAGGCACCTTGAGCAGTGAGCCATATCAAATGAGTTTGAAGGGAAAGGAAGCCTTTGAGTTGATATAACTCCTAAAATTGCAGGGATACCGCGTTCCAGGGCAAATTGGACTTGTGCCTGATGGTTATCTCTTGGGGCTAGAGAAACAGTTAGAATTCCCCGATCCAACAGATCGCCTCCCCAGCTTGCAACCTTCATACCAAGTAGCTCATAATATCAGTAATCAATACAAAAATATCTCAAAACCTGAACAAATTGTATGGAGCATAAAAAAATTGGTTACATTCACAAAAACAATTCTTTTATAAGAACCCCTAAAACAATATATATTCTCAGAAGGTGTGTGTAACTCACCCCACAGCCAGTGTCTATAGCAGTACGGATAGTTCCATCTTTCATTTGAGGAATAAGGGCTTCCATAAGATCTACATAATGACTAACTCCCTTTGGAAACATTGTTCCTCCACCAGGGAAGAGGAACTTCTCTCCTTCTTTCTTCAGCCAATTTTGATTAGACTTCTGCTTGTTGATCCAATCAAAAGGCACATTTCTATAAACAAATTCACAAGAATAGTCACAAAAAATCAGAATCTTCTTTTTTTCAACAATAAGCAATCTAGTATACCTCTACCGGTCTACCCATGATCAAGTAATAGTAAATTTTATATAGTCAAGCAGTATTACCTGTACCAACACTCATTTTTGCTCTTAGGCCATCTGATTGGCAGTTTATACCCCTCAGGTGGAGGCACCAAGCACTGTTTTCTTTCAAAAATTGGCGGACAGTGTCGTTCCAAGAAAGCAAGACGTTTATAACCATACTTCTTCCATCTCTATAAAAGATACACGGCATAAGCATCAACATAACTCAAGCAGTGTGCTTGAAAAAAGAATCATCTATGATTTGATTAGTAAAGTAATATACCATTGGATCCGTGCAAGGAGTGTAATCTTGATACTCAATACCACATTCAGAAAAGGAAACAGACTTGATCTGCAGAGGTGCAACTGCTGATGTCGTCTTCTGTTTCTGTTCTGTTTTAGTAAAGACACTAGTGATATCTTTAGTATCAATATTATCCTTCAGAGGATTGAAAACCCCACCAAGGTAAAACGATATCCCACATAACAGAAAAATGATAAAAGACAGGGGGACATCCTCACGCCTTTTTCAGGGTGAGAGATCGGCTTTCCGTCCTTAAATTTCATTTTTCTGGGACTCGACGATTTACCTGCACAAATAGATTCAAGTAAAAGGTCATCAAAATTGATTACATAAACCCATGTTCCCAGCAGTTGTTACAATAATGACCTTTTTGGCAAAGAACACACAGCATGAAGTACAAATGTACAATAGACTATTGCCAACCAACATACTATCAACCCACAAAACAATATAACGACACAACTGATAAGTCTATATATTACAGATCATGATAAGAATAACAAAACCCGACACTGTAATATTGTCAAACTCAAAATTTGTTCATTTAGTTACCTGAAACACTAAAAAAATGATGAACACAAATCCAAAACTACTTCAAACCTAGATGAAAAAACCCACTTCAAAATTCAAAGTTTACATTCAAATCTAAATGGAAAAATACCAGACTTGAGAAGTAAGCACAGCTGACTGAGAATATGATGGTAATACCATAAACTAAGGAATCTAAAACATGATTATATTGGAAACAGATCTACTAGTCAAAGCAGTAAGTTGGAATTTTATGGCAGGCCACCAATCTGAGATAATTAAGATTTCCTAGACACTTGACCTTGCTAGCTTTTCACATGGAGGTGGGGTCCCAAAATGCTAACCAATCTTCAAAACTTTTCCATCTAAAAGAAAAAAAGGGCCAATCCCAGTCCCCACTCATGTTAGGAAAAGTGAGGGAAAAAGAAAAAAGAAAGAAAAGCATGTAATCTTATTTTCAATTTTCTAGCATTATATTATAACTAGATTGGAAAGATGAAGCAAACATGCAATACTACAAGATTATTGTTTCTAATGCAAGGAAGGAGGAAATCTTTCTACCATAATTTCTGCACTAAATTATTCACCAATCAATGAATTCAACTGAGACATGATTGATAGCAAAAGCACATAAAACAAACAACCAATTAAAATCCAAAATAAAAACATTATTAAGGAATTACATATCAATTCAAGTATGTAATTACATTGATCTAGACAAAATGGGTGAGAAACCAAATCCAAAATTATATATTTTTTTCTCATATAAAAGCCTTGTATTGCAAAAAACCCCTACCCATATTTCAGAATGTTTTTTTTTCCTCAGTAAACACCATTAAAAATTCAATTTTGCTGGAGACCCATGAAAAATCTGGAAGATGGGTACATTAATTAATAGTTCAAATTGAAAAATTAAAAATACCCATGTTAAGATCTAGCTGAAAATTTGCTCCAAAGGAAGAAAAGGGGGAAAAAGTGAAGAAAATAAGAGGATAATATGAAGCAATCGCAGAGAAGAAAAAAAATACCCTTTTATTTTTCTTTGAAATTTTCTGTATCTCTTTATCTGCTGCGTGAATCTAGCAACATGCACCAAACAATTTTCTCCGAAAATTTGAATGGCGGAGACCCTCTCCCACAAGAAGAATAGAAAGAGAGAAAGAGGGCGTTAAGTGAGAGAGTGAGTGAGATATATGGGGAGAAAAACATGGAAGCTTGGATAATGGAAGATTTATTATGAAAAATCAAGTTAGAGAAGAGGGTCCACTCAACTGCTTAAATAATTTAGAATTTCAGCCCAAATTAGTACATACACACGTAGGTATGAAGAGTACCATATGCACGATGAACATCAAGCACTAGATTATGTACAGAAAGACCAATGCCTATGAACATTACCAACAAGGATGTACATATGTTCATTTGGCCATTATTCATGCATACGTGTGTTCATTTCGACTTTCTATCTATGCATTTTGGCCATTATTCATGTATACGTGCGCACTCACGCTTACATGTCTTATGAAATACTGTACCATCTACTGATTGGAATTTTAGATACTGTAACTTGGAAAAATAAAAGAAGGTAACATGTCCCGTAAAAAAACAAAGGTAACACCTAGTGGTGTCAAAACAGGTTCTCGAACAAGTTTCGTATACCCACGACGAACCAGTCGGACCCTGACATGTCAGGATTCTATCGATCGGTGCTCGGGTCGTGATTGGTCAGGTTTTATTCATCTGAGTCGGTCACATTTGAATTATAGGATTGCCGGGTGCCAGACAGGTCTGGGTCGTTCCATTTACAAGTCGACCATTCCCGGGTAAGATCGCCCGTGTACATTTTTTTGTCGGGTTTGCACAGGTCGTATTTGGGTTTCATGTACGCTTGGGTCGAGTCAAGTGTACTCGGTTTGAATCACTTATGACCTTAGTTCGATCATTGTGAAGCATCGGGTCTATTCGCTGTTGAACGTCAATTTGACTTCGGTTGTAATTTTTTTTGTTAAAGAAACATTTATGATTGAAGAAAACCACTCCTCAGTCTGTCCCTTATTTCAGAACGAATGAAGTATAAGCTTTGCGTAATTCAAAACTATTAGTATATTGAGTAGTATATAAATGTAGGTTCCTTATCTAGGGCCCTGGGGTACCCGTTAGCATTTACATCATCTGTTTCAAAATACTTGACACAATTTATCGGACACGTTTATCAATACATAACTCTAACAATTAATATTTCTAATTCCCTATACATGAAAAAATTATAAAATTTATATTCAAAAAGTATATATCGAGACGAATCTAACAAGATCTCACGTGACTATATTTTTCCTTACATCAATATCACGAAACACGGTCAAAAGAGAGTGTGTGAATAGTGCAAAAGTCAAACTGTGTCATCTATTTTAAAATGGAGGAATTATATAGTACTTTTTGTATAATAGTATTTTTTTTTGCTGAATATACCACCAAAGGTTGTATATAACAAAAAATATTCAGAATAGTTCTGATTTAGGCATTTGGAAAAATACGTAGGGTTATTCCATTCCTTGTATATGTTGAAAACTCTTTACTTTTTTTAAAATCTCTACAATATACATTTGGTTTTGTATCTTAATCAATTAATATTCTGTTAGTAAGATACCTTTGTGTTCAAAGCTATATAGTACTTTTTTTTCTAGTGTTAAAAGCTATATAGTACTTTTTTTTTCTAGTTTAAGTGTAATGTAGTAACTAAGACGAGATTCAAAAAAACCCTAGCCTCCTCCTCTCCCATCTAAAAAACACTAATCCTTTCCTTCTAGTTTGGGGCTGCCACCATCCTTTCGATGGCGGTAAGCCTCCAATTCTTCTTTTTTCTTCTAGTTTTTATTTTGTTTGTTATTAATAATCCCCCATTCTCTCTCGTTTTGAGAGTTTTCTACCCAATTTTTGGGTTCTTTCCCTCTTTAAATGGGAGTTTGGAGTTTGATTTTATTCTTTTCCCACATAGAAGTTTAAAAAATGGTATGAAAAATTGTTCTTATTGGTTGAAGTTCAAGACTATCAACATAAAGGTATTGGAAATTCGGATGCGGTCAACCTGGTTAAATCAAGAATTTTCTTCCCCAAACTATGTGTTGTATTACTCGATCGGATTCATTGTGGTTTCTTCGAAGATGCATTTGATTTGGTCTTGTCTGATTGTATCTTATTTATCTTTAATACTTATTGTAGATGTCGTTTGGCCATCAATTAATAAAATTTCAGTTAAAAAAAAAGTTTAATGTAGTGAGAATTTAACTTTAACCATTAACCGAATTCTTTCATTGTAAACTAATTAACTACAGAGCATATATAAGTTATAACACTTCTCAAACGTAATCTATACTAATATATTAAAAGGCGTTCATAATAAAGTATATGTTGCCACGTGAACCCCCTCACTAGGAACATGCAATATCATATGTTTAACAAGAAATATGTACTACAAAACTTTGTGTAGTAAGATTCGAACATGCAACTAATAAGTTGTATAATAGACATCTTACCATCTCAACCAACTATTAGCTATGCTATTTATTCCACATAAATATATATATAACTTGGAATATAAATATATTAGAGCTGATCAACTCCAGCCCGGCCCGGCCCGGCCCGGTTTTTGGGCGGGCTTGTGCAGTTTTTTTTTTTTTGGGTGGGCTTTGGACAAGCCAAAAAAGACTTTTTAGTCTGAATTTTGGGCCCGACCCATTTTGGCCCGCAAAAGCCCGCTCGGCCCGGCCCGAAATACCGGACTTTGGGCACAAATTTTTGGTCCGGATTTGGGCCCGGCCCGCACAACGGGCAATTTTTTTTGTGCGGCCCGGCCCGAACCCGAACCGGCCCGGCCCATGATCACCTCTAAAATATATATAATAAACTAATTTGAAATAAATAAAAGCTCAAAACATAGAAGTATTATTTAAAGTAAAAACTCGGGGCATCGCCCGAACTACACACTAGTCTATACAAATATATTAAAAAGGCGTTCCTAAGGAAGCCTACGTGCCACGTGGCACTCTCCTCAAGCATCCAATGCAAATGTCTTATGTCCATGTGAACTCCTCAATTAAAAAAATATAAATATTGTGTAATTGCAAGGTATCGAACACGTGATCTTTGAAATGAAATGTGAGATCTTATCCATCAATACACTATCACTTTTATTGTCTAATGTTTCAAATAAAATATGATAAAGTTTTATAATAATTATATTTAATTAAAAAGATTTAATGAAGTATTTAGATATCTAAAACTCTTTTATGGTAGTAAGACGACCAAGAGACTATTGATGACATATATTGCCCTACCCCTATAGTATCATAAGATGTTAATGCATTCTAGTGAGAGAAAGAGAAGGAAAAGGAAAAAAAAGCCCCCCCTAAAGTCCCTTCACTGTTCATCTTCCCCAAACAAATCAACCACAAAGACCACAAATCTTCTGTCAAAATCGACTCTTCTCCTCCTCCTTGCAAATGGATATTTCCATTATGTCAGTTTTCTGCCCTCCTACCGAAAATCCAACTCACAAAAGCCAAAAAATTAAGCCCTAATGATTTTATTTTTTGGGAATTGCTAAGACCTTGCGTCCCAAGGCACGCCACAACCGATTTAGGGCCGCCTAAATCAGGGATCTTCCCTTGTAATGATGGTTTATCAAGGGTCCATCTTCACCAACATCAATCAGATCTTGAGATTTGCGCCGGCGATAATAAAATAATCTACTTTCTTTTTCTTAATAACGCATTATGCCCAAGTAATCCAGCTCCATTGGTCATTCCTAAAGCAGCTGCTATTTTCTCCCTCCTTCCGAATAATTATGGTACTAATTCAACCAATGCAGGGAAGTTTTCTACCCTTCCTTTAATTAATTGTCTGTTTAATCACTCTGGTATACTTCTTTCTTTCATCTTAAAGTCCTTGTCTGCTTGTGCTGTGTTTTTCCCCATGCCGAATTGTGCACTCTTCACCTAAATTTTATTATGAACCTTCTTGCAACTCTTGGATTTCCTTATGGTTTTTTGGTAATTTTTCTCCATTTGCCTATAAATACCGGTACATGGTCTTGCGCACTCCTTACACTGCCCACTATCCTTTCTTTCAATCCTTATTGTTCCACTGCTTAACTGTGCCCCTCTATTGCTTCTTCATGTCTGATAATCCCTCCCGAGTGACTAACTATGCCTCTCTCCTTAAGTCCTCTAGATCTTCTCGTCCCGTTCCCGCTAACACTAGTAGGCCCCATCAACCTCCAACTTCTGCTGTGGATAACAATACTGATACGTCCTCTTCCCCCGACTGTGTTTCCCCCCACCTATGGGTAGTAACCATAACGGTCCACCTTCCCCTTCCTGCCAACCTAGGGACCCAAGTGCTCCTCAGCCAGACCTTCCACATCCACTTCCCCCAAGTGTGACTGTCCAAGCCCTGGCTTTAGAGGACTCCCAGCTAGCTGACTTCCATGAGACTTGCCTTTTTGGTAAAATTTAGGGGGACCCTATTCCAACTATTGCGGTTATAACCCGCCTTAAACGCGACTGGAACTTTCTGTTAGGTGAAGTATCCCTCCGTTACCTTGCTAACGGTTGGTTCCTCATAAGATTCTCCAATCCCTTAGACAAGGAAGAAGTTTGGTCTAGACGCCCTTGGTTTGTTCAAGGTTTGAATTTTGTGCTTATTGCTTGGCATTCCATGTTTAAACCTTTCTTTGCTTCTATTACTCATGTTGATCAATGGGTTAAGATTCCTTTTCTACCCAACGAGTATTGGTCATGGCCTCATCTAGTTACCCTCACTCAACAAATAGGTCACCTTGTAAAACTTGATCGCTTCACTATGCAAAATGATGATAAGGCTCAATTTGCCCGTGTTTGTATTAATATCAATATCACCCGCCCCGTTCCTAGGTCAATTACCGTCACTTCTGATAATGAATCCACCGAGTTCTTCCTTTCTTATGAAGGTGTGCATGAGGTTTGTCCCCTATGTGGGGATAAAAACCATAATTTAGCAACTTGCCCGAATAAACCAAAGCCTTGCATTGAGTTTGTGGTCGCTAAGTTGGAGGCTAGTCATCTTAATCCCACTGCTGCCCCTCTATCTCCTACGGAAACTAACTGGGTGTTTGTGAAACCCCAAAGGCGTGGCAAGCTAAGGTCCCCTCCCCGTGGTTATATGCGTGGTCATAGACCTTACCCAAGAAGGTTTAACAACACTCCAAGAAACCTGTCCACGGCCTTGATTACCTATGATGATACCCGTCCCCCCATCCCGTGTCCAAACCACCTCCCATCTTCTTCCACGAGTCTAGCTCCTATTGCTACAAATCCAACCCCCCTTGCTAATGCTTTTGAGCCTCTTGCTGGCTTCCAAATCAATAGTGATGATCAAGTCAGGCTTCTTCCCCCTCCTTCAAATGCTCTTCCTCTTGCTCCTATCAATGATGAGGATGACCTCGATGATGATTTTATCGCAAGCTTAGGCACCATTCATCATAACCCTCACCTGAACTTTGATGCCGACATGACCGAGTTGTGTCCTCCTGTGGCAGCCCAAGTAATGCCGACAAAGGGCGAAGCGGGGGTTCCAAGGATTCTCCGAGCGCCGTAAAAGAGAGGAATTTGAAGATTCCCTCTCCCCCTACACGCCTAGTCCATGATTGTCCTCTACTTTTTATGTTGTTTTTTATCTATGCTGAGATTACGGTGGTTTTTTTTAAGTTGTTTCTCTTCTATTTATATGTACTGGGTTATGTTTCTTCTTCCCCTACCCTATCAGTTTTCTCTTCTCTTCCTAGCTATGGCTAGGTTAGGGTCTTCTTGTAGGGGGACGGTTTATTTTTGCAGTTTCCTTGTAATTTTTCCATTTTCAGTTTTAAGGAAGGAAGTTATTGATTATCCTCTTTATGTCTCTGGCGTAATTCTACACTGTTGCTTTATTTTTGCACATTACCATCCTTGGATGGTCCATGATTACTATATTCTCTATTTGTCCCCTTTTATTGTTTTCAGTCCCTGTTATTTTCAATTGCTCTCGTCCGAGTTTTTCTGCTTCTCCCTTGTCTGTGCCCTTCAGTACTTATTTTTTAGTTCTAACACATGCAGCTTTCTTGTTCATGATTCTCTTGAATCTAAAAAAAGTGTTGTTCTCAACTCTCTTCTTAGGACACTTTGGGTTTCGTCTCTGGTCCAGCTTCACTCACGAACTATTTTTTTGCACTGTCAGGCTTTTCGGATTCAGAGATGGCGAAGGGCCAACTGCGTTGGTTTTTTCATGCTGGGCTACGACGCTGGGAACTATTCTTTTTGTCAATGTTATTACTGTTTCAGCTCCTTCTATATGCTGATTTATTTATCTCTCGTTTCGTCTGTAAATGTAAATCACTTGGATACTTTTGCCATGCCAAGGTTGTCTCAACCTCATATGAACCGGATGTTAAACATCCGCTATGCCCCCAAGGTGTTTTTAACACCGCTACTACAAAAAAGAATTATTTTACGAGGATCATAAGTTGGAATATACAAGGCGGCAAGAAACCCGAAGCTCTTGCCGAGCTTGTTTTTCTAAGAAATAAGTATAAACCGGATATAATGTTCATCCTTGAGACGATGACTTCGCATCAAAATAGCATATATATTTTAAAGGCTCTCCATTTCGATCACAAACTAATAATTGACCCTATCAATCATTGTGGTGGTATTTGGGTCCTTTGGAATGAAAACAACATTCATGTCTCTGGCCATTCTACTACCAATAGATGTGCGCATCTCTCTATTCGCTTTAAACCAACTAATCAGGATTTTGTTATCTCGGGCCTTTACGCCCCCGCTCAAGAACAAGACAAAAATGAATTTTGGCAATATCTTGAGGGTTTTCTCTCCTCATGCACTCTCCCGTGGCTTGCAATGGGGATTTCAATGAAATGCTCATGCCCCGCCGACAAAATCGGTGGACGAATTATTTCCCCTTCTCAACTAAAGAGATTACCGCACTTATTAAATGCCACTAATAGCATGGACATTCCTACGGTACAATCCTCTTTCTCATGGAAAAAAGTCATTTATAACCATTCCATCTATGAGAGATTAGATCGTGCCATTGCTCATCACTCTTTCATAAGTATATTTCCGCAGAGCCAAACTTTGTATGGGGCTTTCACTGTTTCTGACCATGCGCCCGCTATCTTTGACTCAAAATTTAATAGCTTGTCGAAAGCTCCCCCATTCCGCTTTCAGAACGCATAGGTGCTTGACCCCAAATCGCACCAAATTGTTGCAAAAACTTGGAACAATTCCATTCGTGGCTCTAGATTTTTTCGCATTCAACACAGACTTTCTCAAATAAAAGCGTACCTAAAAGAATGGGCCAAGCACAACTATGGTCACACTCAAAACAAGCTAACTGAAAATTGTGATAAAATCAAGGCTATGGAAGAGAGGCTTTGGGCCCAGCCTTTCAATCCGTTTTTGATTCACCGTATTTATCGCCTCATTTTACAAAGAGAAAAGCTACTTCTATTTGGTCAAGCTACATGGGGAAAATTTAGTAGAAAACAGTGGTTGTCTCAAGGAGACAGAAATTCAAGATTCTTTTACAACAAAATGAAAAAACGTACTGTAAATACCTCTATCTACCGACTTAAAAACGACATGGACCAATGGGTCAATTCTCCCGAAGGGATTCAAAACCTTCTGCTATCTTCATTCAAAGAACGCTTCTCCTCTTCCGTGGGATCACAAAGAGTAATTACGCTTGATTTCCTTCAACCCATTGTCTCACAAAGCGACGCTTCTCAACCCTCGCCCCATTTTCTGATAATGAAATTAAAGATGTATTTTTGGACATGAATCCCCATAAGGCACCGGGATCAGATGGGTTTGGTGCCAAATTTTTTCAAGCCTACTGGCCAATTATTGGCAAGGACATTTGTCTAGCCATTCATGGTTTTTTTCATCATGGTCATCTGCCACCTTCTCTTAACCATACGATTATTACTCTTATCCCTAAGATTTCTACACCAGAAACGCCTAATCATTTTAGGCCTATCAGTCTAATTAACTCAATCTATAAAGCAATCTCCAAACTCCTGGTTGCAAGATTGTGCCCGATCCTAAAGTCTAACATTAGTCCACTCCAAAATGCTTTTACACCTGAAAGGTCGATTCATGACAATATTCTTATTGTACAAGAAATACTCAACACCTTTCAAAAGTCCGCAAGTATGGTTGGTTGGTGCGCTCTGAAACTTGACATGGAAAAGGCTTATGACCGCATTGAATGGGACTTCTTGTGGCAAGTATTAACACAACTCGGATTCCCCTCTCAATGGATTGAGTGGATCAAACAATGCGTTACCTCTGTGTCCTATTCCATTAAGATAAATGGCCACACTACGGATTGGTTCAAACCAACCAGAGGTCTCCGTCAGGGAGACCCCCTCTCCCCCTATTTGTTCATTATATGTATGGACGTTCTAATAAAGAAACTCACTATTGAGAGTGCCATCCCCAAATCAGGCCTCGGGTTTAAAATTTGCCCAAGAGGGTCTATAGTTCCTTGCCTAATGTTTGCTGATGATAGTCTTGTCTTTTGTAAGGCTACTACCTCAGCCTGTACTAAGCTAAAAGCTATTCTTGATGACTTTTGTCTTATGTCAGGTCAGCTGATTAATTTCCATAAATCAGCCCTAGTCCTTTCAAAAAGGATCCCCAACTCCAAAAAAGCCTCCTTGGCTAGTTATTTCAATATGTCCCCTAAATCGTGTCTGGGTCGTTACCTGGGGATCTTTTTTAGTTCTTACTACCCTACTAAACGGGACCATAGTCACCTCTTGGCTAAAACTTTGCAAAGAATTCAAATTTGGGAATCAGGATTCCTTTCCAAAGTGGGTCGCCATACATTGATCCAAACTAACCTTGAAGCTCTTCCAGCTTACACCTGCTCTTCGGCTCTAATTCCAAATGAGCTGTGTAAGGCCATGGATACTATTCACCGTCAATTTTTCTGGCGTCAAGCAAAAGATAAAAATAGTACACCGCTAGTTGCTTGGAGCACCATATGCTCCCCTAAATCTCAGGGAGGCTTAGGTCTTAGACGGACCCTTCCTTTAAATAAAGCCTTCCTTGCCAAAATCGGTTGGAACTTGATTATGAATAAAACATGTTTTTGGTCAACTTTGATTAAAGAAAAATACCTTCATACTAAGTCATTCTTTGAATACATTCCAAAACCAAACGACTCGTACATTTGGAAAAAAATTCTGGCACAAAGGGAACTTTTGCGAAAGGGTATTCGCTGGAAAGTTGGAAATGGCAGACTTATAAATTTTTGGTTAGATAATTGGTTGGGCCATCATAGTCTTTGCACCACTTTAAATATCAGTGCGTCATGTGTTGATATGGATTTAAAGTTAGCTCATTTCATCACTCAAGATCATTCTTGGGATCTTTCGTCTCTCAGTCAAATTCTCCCAACGCATTTAATGTTGAAAGTTCAAGGGATTCCCTTACCAACTACTGACATTCCGGATTCTCCCATTTGGGGCCCCACTCCTAGTGGGCTTTTTACGGTTAAATCAGCAACTTGGTTAGCTCATGATCTTCCCCCCAAGCCTCCATGGCCCTTTCGGTGGATTTGGAAGCTGGATGTCCCACCCAAGCTCCAAATTTTTATCTGGCAAATTTGTCACAATAGTCTAGCAGTCCGAGATACTATGTTTAACAGGCACATTATTCCTATCAAGCATTGCCCTCGTTGTAATTCAGGGACAGAAACTATTGATCATTTGTTTTTTAATTGTCCGCATTCTACTTCATTTTGGACAGTTCCTGAAGTTTTGGCTTGGTGCTCCCCACCAAGGTCCTTCCCCGGGGTTCTACAATTCTTGCAAGACACTACTCAGAAACATTTATTACAACCCTTCATTTTCCTTTTTTGGAGTATCTGGAAAGAACGTAATGCTATCATCTTCAACAATGACACATGGTGTCCCTCTCGTGTTTTGCACCGAGCTAAATTTGCGCTGTTGGAATGGAAAGCCCGTCTTCACGTCGACCTTTGTCATGATAAGGGTTCTCCTATGATAGGAGCTCCACCCCCTCCCCTCTCCCCCACTATCCCAGTTCCTTCGTAGCTTGGGAACTTCCTCCTCCATCCATATTCAAACTCAACTTTGACGGTTCCGTTCGTGATTCGGGCGGGAATGGGAATTATCATTCGTAATCATCAAGGTTCTCTTCTACATGCTCAAGTTATAAACCCGAGTCACTCTACGCCCTCCTAGCCGAAGCTTCGCTTCCGCATCATGGTCTTGTCCTCGCCACTCAAATGGGTATCCGCGATTTAATTATTGAAGGGGACAACCTACAAGTCATCAATGCTTTCAACAAAGATCTCGGTCTGGCCCCTTGGAAAATTGCCAACATTATTGAAGACTCCAAGATTCTCATGTCCAAGTTCAACACTGTTCAAGTTCGTCATATTTTCAGGGAAGCTAATAGAGCAGCTGACTGGATTGCAAATGTAGGCCATTTAGTTAGCTCTAGATTTGATATTTCAGTTTGTAATCATTCTTCACTTTCATCTATCCTTGTATCCGACACTTTAGGCATTCCCCTCGAGAGGAGGGTGGCCTAAGGTGGTTTTTCCTTACCAAAAAAAAAAAAAAAAAAAAAAAATTGCCCTACCCCAATTTCTTTTAAGCCTATTATTTTGAAAATGAACTCTAAGTTTCTTTACTTATTACATCATAACGTCAATTTTACAATTTCTCACTAGACAAAAAAATACGAAAGTAACAAATGAATTATGAAATTATGAATAATAACATATTTGTGTATTGTAATTCACCCGAGGCATCGCCGGGCCAAAATACTAGTTTAATATATTAAAAGGCGTGCCTAACAACGCATACACGCCACATGACACCTTTCTTACTCCACTAGAATTGTCTAAAGTGTACATATGTCAACTAACAAAAATAAATTGGCCGCAACAAAGATTTCAACCTACGTACATCTCGCTATTATATATAAGCATTTACCATCTCAACTAACTCTTAATCGTGTTTTAAATGTCCACATTATTATATTTCTAGACATTTTAAATGCTGAGCTTTTCTTTATTATATTTTAATGTAAATCAAAAAATGCATATCAAGCTTCCCAAAAACACCCAGAAAGAATGCCGCCCAAATACTAGTTTATCAATTGAAAAATGAAGGGCAATGTTGAGACGCTAATAAAAGTATACGAGTATCGAGAGAACTTGAAAAATGTTGAGGATACAAGGTATATTTATCAAGAAACAGATAGTAGAATGCACAAAAACCACAAAAAAAAAAAAAGAGAATCCCAAGTTGCTTGCCTTCTACTGCGGTGTCCCTTGGGTTAAAGTTCATTTCATTATATGCTTAGATTTTGACGTGTGAAATCCTAAATGGGATTACTGCTATTTTGGTATTTAATAAAGCAAATAAATAATTTAGGAGTATATGATAGTCGCACGAAGGCAAAAAGATATTTTATTAACTAAAATTAAAGTGCGATCCCCACTAATTAATGACCGTCATTACTGCTATTTTGGTAAAGCAAGGCCAGCTCTTGGCCAGCCATTTTTACTTTTGTCACTTTCGGGTTGTGTTGCTCAATTTGGGCAATAAATATTCTCGTGTACTAATAGGAATTAGGGTTCGCTTAAGTAATGATGAATTTGTTTGACCTATTAAGAAAAAAAAGTTATTGTGTACTAATAATGTATTTATCTATTCTTCAAAAAAGAAAAAAGAGTATTTTATCTATATATAGGAATATCTAAATTAGAATTTACATTATTGATTAGTTATTTCAGTTGGTCGAAACTACCCTGTGACCCGGTTATAACCCTGAAGCGGTGATCCGGAACCGACCTAAAATCAACTTGTATCTAGATAATATAGGTTCAAACTCGCTCTATGTCCGACACGAAAACAACATGACCTGTTATTAACTCAGCCCGTTATTGAGTTGACTCAACTAGTAGAAAAATGATAATTTGCATCTCTCTATTTGCGTCGAATAAAATAACAACTGACGCAAATGTTCAGGAACAAACGATTTGCGTGGGATCGTAGTCAAAATCCGACGCAAATAACCAAAGAAAATGAGTAAAAAGAAGATTTGCGTCGGACGTGCACAAAGGTGCGACGCAGATGATTAAAGCCCAAGGATTTAGATTCAACAATGTGCGTTGGACGTGCACCTAGATACGACGCAGATGATTAAATCCCAATTTGGATCCAACAATGTGCGTCAGATTTTACTTAGAGTGCGACGCAGATGAGTGAAAGCCCAATTGTAAATGTGCGCGCTTCCTTCCTTCCTTTTTATTTACTCAGGGTTATAAACCCTACCAACTTCTTCCTTCCTCAATCCTCACACAACCGTCACTCTCTCTCTCCCTCTCTCTCCTTCTCTCTTTCCCATCTTTCTTCCTTCAAATATTGAATTCATCTCAAATACTGAATTCATCTCAATTGCCGCCGGAAATTAAATTCATCGGGATTTCGTGGTTGTTTGTCGTCGATTTACGTTGGTGTTTGTCGCAGTGTTTCGTTCTTTCATCTCACTCCCAGATCTGGTGAGTGTGAATTTTGTTTTTTTGGCTTTCATTTGAGTTTTTATGATGTGGGTTTGCTTTGATTTTTCTGATCTTGATTTGGGTTTTTTGCAGTTTTTGTATCTGTTTATTTTGGGTTGTTTGTTGGATCTGATCAGAAAAAACGGCCAAAATATGGGTAACTTTGTTGATTTTTGGTTGAGTTTAAACGGTATATTCATCCACGCTCCGAAGCCATTTTCTCTCTCCTTTTCCTCTTCTACGGGCACTGTTGAAGCTACCAATACTGTTTCTCGTCGGTTTACGTTGGTGAAGATTGAAGAACATATCGAAACTCACTCTCGTCGGTGAAGATTGAAGGAGTTGACGGTGTTTCTCGGGGTTGTTTTAGGGTTCGATTTAGATTTGAGGTTATGTTTTTAAGTTTTTCCCCAAATTGTATTGTTAATCGATTCAGATCTGATTTTTTTTGGTTCAATTTTTTCATTTCGTTTTATTCTTGTATTTCGTTCTTGTATTTCGATTCAATATTCATTGTTTCTTGTATGTAGTTCTTCTATTTCAAATATTATTCGTTCTTTTGTATTTCGTTCATTTGAATGTCAAATTTGCAAACTCAATTTGGTGTTATTTATGAATTATTGGGACGAGGTTTTTTTTTTTTTTTTTTTGATAAAAAAGACACAATTTGCGTCGCATGTACCGACAGAGCCGACGCAAAAGCCTTCATCTCGCGTCGCATGTGGGCATGGGTCCGACGCAAATGTGGCCTAAAAAGCGTGGGTCAAGCGTACCACAAGTGATGATGTGCGTCGGTTTCCCCCGATGTTCGACGCAAATGGTTGTTCAATTGCGTCGAATCTCCATCCGACGCAGATCGTGTCTGCTCAATTTGCGTCGAGACTTGTGGCGTTGCACCTACATCCTACGCAAATGATGCCTTCGGATACGACGTAAATCGTTAATCCTCTACTAGTGCTCATTACAATGCATAACCGCTTCAACCCAATCACTAATTGACATAACTAAACCGATTACGACCTTGACATGATCTGGAAACAACCACACCCAAGATAACTTGATCCGACTTCAAGTCAACCTAAACAAGACAATGACCCTATTTTGAGAATGACATGATCTGGAAATGACCTGAAATTGGTAGCGACTAGGCTCAAGATAACCCGAAACTGACTATTCTCCGACCAGAAGTCAGCCTAAATCATATTATGACATGGTTCTAGATTGATATGATCAGAATCTAAACTAACTCAAAAATAACCTGAAATGATCATGATCCGATCCGAAGTCAAACTGACTCCTAATAACCCGACCTATGTGACCCAAAACAACCCAAATCGAAATAACTCGACTCTAGGTGACTCGAAACTGATTATGATCGGACTCAGTCGAAGTCAATCAAAGCGCAAAATAACCCGTCTAAATTGCGAATTGATTAAGTCCCGACCCAAAATTTTCAAATTGACATGTTTCAACCCGACCTAGCTAGTGAGTTTAATTCATTTTAATTCAACCTGTTTTTACCTGACTCAATAATTACCGACCCAGAATGAACTATGTGTCTAAACTAATACCTCTACTTTCGTGGTATAGTGCGGGTGTGGTTCTTTGTCCTAGCTGCTACTAGGCGGGTGAAGGCTTGGTGGCTTTATGAGTTAGCCGAAGCTAATGCCTTGTGTTTCTTTTTGCCCTGATGATTACTAAGTGCCACAAATTTTGCAAATGTCATATTGGGGACCTACTGTAGGTCGATTGTTTCCTGTTTTCTCCTCTGGCTCGATCTATCTTCCTAATATGGATGGTGTTATGCAAAATGCCTTTATATTGAGTAAAGATTTTGTTTCTATTTCATGGTCTCATGTACTTAGGAAAATAGTACTACTACTCGTAACTTTATTAAACTAGTGTCTTTTCTCGCGTAACAACATTGGGAGTGTCATTGTCCACTAATAGGATCTTCATATGTACTTATGGACTCTTTGTCCATTTCTTAATAAAATGCACTAGCGATTTCCTCGTCTAAACAAAGAGTATTATTTGTGCAATATATACAAATTTTATACTGTATAAAATTCAAGACATGTTTTTTTTAGTAAAAAGATAATGTAATCTTGTGAGCTTAATTAGTTGATAAAATTTACTTTCCTTTTCACAAAGGACCTACTCCACACTCTGTTTAATTAGTTTGTTTCAGAAACACTTTTTAAGTGAAAAGAATACACTCAGGTAGTCAGGTTAGAAGATAATCAAATTCTACTGAATAGTTTTTTTTTTTTTAAGGGAATTCTACAAATAGTTTTTTTTTTTTTTTATTAAGGTAAGGAGAAACCTTGACAAATCGTAAAGCTTAATCCCAACTCGCCAGGGTAATCAATCCCGCGACCTCCTAACCCATGGGCTCTAACCACTAGGCTATCCCTCACTCTCTCAATTCTACTGAATAGTTGGTTATTAGTTAATCATAAGAAATTACTGAAACAAATACGGACATCGCCGAGGAGAAATCAAGTGGCACAATGTAAATACAAATTCTCATCAACTTTTATTCATATTAAAATATGTTACCGACACTGGCTAGGGTCACTTTATTCCTTGCTTTCGCTCTGTCCTCAATCATAATCATAATCATCTAGAAAAGGCTTTTTTTCTTTTTAAACTTTCAGAATTTAACAATATATAAATAACTTAATTAGTGGGGTTTTTTTTGGTAACAATGTATGCTTTAATTGTTTAGGCCCGCTGTTTTTTTTTTTTGCTTTTTAATTTTCAAAGCCATAGATATACGCCCTATAAATGAATAAAAAATTACCAAATTTATCGTAATACGATTTTGAAAACTGACAACTAAAAAGTGAAAACCACTTTTTCTGGTTTCCTGTTTTTGGTTTTTAGTTTTCAAAAAAACTGAAAACTAAAAACAAAAAACGATAACGAACGGGCCCTTAGAAAACTTCACTGTAACACTCATAAATGTATAATTTCTGTAAGAGTATTCATATTAATTTGTCAGGTTTAGCCGTTTAGGTGCCTTGGAAGATGTGTTGTTTGAGTGTGTGTAACCTATTAAATATGAATAATTATGAAAGTCATGAGATTTGTTCCTGAGTGAACAAGGCTCACGGCTCACGGCTCACCCACTTGAGGATGTGTAGCTTACTAACTCGTAGCGTTGTAGTTGTAGGTAGAACTGGGTGAGGGTCTGAGGCAGCATTTCAGTTCCTTTTTCATAAATTAATCTGTTAAGATCTCATATGAAATCCAATGAGGAGTTAGAAAATAGATGGTGTTGTATTTTTTATTCATCTAAATTTATGCAAATTGAATATATTAAACATGATTGGATCTAATCCTTTTCGATTTCACCTTAGTTTTAGCCCTATTAAATTTAATTAGCTATTCTTTAAAAGTGAAGAAAATGCATTTGTGAAGCACAAATTCTTATAAAAGACGGCCTCACGTTATTGTTAACGCGATACCACCGACGTCACGCTAATATCACGCGCGCGCATCAAACCACGTACTTTGGCTATGAATAGCAACTAATTAGTAAGATTTGGGCCTATTACTTACGCCAAGAAAAACCATCACATTACTCCTCAATTTATATTTTCTCTCTCCTCTTACAACTCTCATGCCCCTCTCCGCTACCAACTCTCAATTCTGTCTCCTCTACCCCTCTTGTTTCTCTCTCCTCCGCTATCATTTTCGTCTCCTCCATCCAACTTCCATTTCTCTCACTTGTTGTTGTATATAATCAGATATAAAACATAAAGCCTACTTCTCTTTCTTTTCTTTTTTTCCTTTTTATTCTTTCACTTTTCCTTTGAGCTAAAACACCAAAATCATCCATATTTGTCAAAGTTTTAGCTCAAATATTGCTAATTTTATGTGAAAATTGAGCTAAAGTGGGACAAATCAGATTTGAACATTTGAAACTTTCAACTAACATCCTTTTTCGCGTCTTCTTCAATCTTGATGATGAGAATTTGATTCTTTGTTTAGTTTCTCCCGCTTAAACAATGACAGTGTTGCATCAAAGTCAAGTATATTCTTAATTCTCAAAGCTCATTATTTCCCTTTATCTATGGGTCTAAACTCTAATGTATCTCTTATTATGAGTTATAGTTTTCAGGTAGTTAGTTATATAGTTTTCGTTGTAATATATGTTTTGGTTAAGTAGTTATGGTTTTCTAGTAATTAATTATGGTTTTGGGTAAATAGTTATATTTGTAAGGTTAAGAGTTATGATTTTTAGTTATTAGTAATTGTTTACACGTTATTAGTTATAGTTTTCATGTAATTAGTTATAGTTATGGTTCTGGGTAAATAGTTATATTTCTAAGGTTAATAGTCATGGTTTTTAGTTATTAGTAATTATTTACACATTATTAGTTATAGTTTTGGAGATGAAATATGGTCTTGAGTGGATACTAAATAGTTATGGTTTGTTTGTTATTTGTTATAGTTTTCTGGTTAATAGTTATTTTTTTGAATTGTTAGTTATAGGTTTAGATAAAAAGTTATTGTTTTGGATTATGGTGGTTTGGTTGATGTTATTATTTTGGGTTAATAATTATGGTTTATTGGTTAGTAGTTATGAGTTTGAATTTATTAGTTAGGCCATCCACCGGGAGTTTCGGGTTTAATACCGATATTTTAGCAACAAATCTAATAAATCTCAGTGTAGTGCTTTGTAATTTCATTAAAAGCTTTTTTATTAAAAAATAGTTGCACATTTTTTGCAATTATTTAACATTTTAAATAGTTTAGTTAAATTATTTTGCTATACCATAATCAAACGTGTGTGAATCATCACGTCTCATGTTAGTCTTAACATGAGACGATCTCTTTAGAGACTCACTCGTAATGTACAATACGAGGAGAAAAAATGGAAGAGAATTTGATTCTTGTTTCTTCCCTTCTTAATAAACTAAGTCAATTCAATGTTGGAGAGCTTTGAAGAAATATTAGTTGTTAGCTCGGGCGATGCCCCTGATCATTTACCAATGTGAATTTGAAGTATTAAATCAAACACTTGAGAGAAGTGGCAAAACAAGTTATAAGCATTGGATTGTGTGAAATGATCTTTAAGTTCCTTTTAAATTTTCTACATAGTAAATTGTAATATGAATTATTTAATCAATATAACCATTGGCTTCAAGAGAGTACATATATATAAAAATATAATTACTTACAAAGAATATAATAAAACTTGTTTTTGAAATTTAGATTAATGTGTAAGAAGATAACCAATACAATAATTAAATGGTGTAGAAGTGTTAATTACGGAGGTTATAAAAATTTAGAAATGTAACCAACGTTTATTGGAAAAAGCAACCCCAAAGATTTGGGACCAAAAGCGATTAGCGGTGACCATTGAATATGGTTATTACACCAAATTGAAGATGCTTTGGGATCAGTTGGATTCAATATATCCTATACCTATGTGTGAATGCAAAAACTGTACATGCTCAATTTCAAGAAAATTGTTGAAGTCACAGCAAGATAGAAGGTTAATGGAATTCATGATGAAGTTGAATGAAGGATATGAGGTCATAAGGGGAAGTATCCTCATGATGTCACCACTGCCTAACATATCTCAAGCGTATAGGTTACTAATGCAGGAAGAAAAACACAGAAGAGATTTTTCAATATAAGAGTAAGGAAAGGTAGGACACACTATTATTAGCATTAGCTTAATGAGTATTAATATATACTACATTTGTATTTAACTGTTTTAAAAATAGAAATAGTAGTCTTTAAATAAATATTTTTCCCACAAAGACCAACATAAGATTGTAGAGTAGTTGGTTAGTGCATTTGTATTTCATATAAGAGGTGATGGGTTCGACTCATTTGATTATGTGGAGGAGGATGGAGTACATGTGGCAACGTGGCATGTTTTTGCCTTGGGTTTTAGATATGTATATATAGATGCATGCTCATTTTTCCCTCACCTTCCCATTCACCTAATTTTGACTAATTTAAACTTAGGCCCTATTCTTTTTTACAGAATTTGGTTGATATGAAGTGAACTGAACAAGGTTTTACTCCCTCTCTTTTTGTTAATCTCACTTTCCTTATTGAGATTAATTGTTGTTAGTCTCAGCTATTTTTAATCTCACAAATTGACATAAGTCATCCATGGGCTACGGAACGTATTAGAATTATAATGTTTTGGCAAAATTGGCCTCAACACCCTGAACTATAGCGCAGGTGCACCAAACAACACCAAGTCACCAACTAAGACTTATAGCCGTAACACTTCAAAGTACGACACTGGTGCAACCGTACCATAAATGAGGTTGGTGACCAAAATTCTCACCCGGCGACGGGAGAATCTTCATTTATTATTATTATTATTTTCCATTCCCCCCCTTTTCTTATTTTCTTCTTTTTTCACCCTAATTTTTTTACTTAAACAAAAAAAAGGCACGTGCCTTCATTTTCTCCTTCCTCAATTGAAGACAAATACTTTCTTCCCCAACTTCCCCTTTCTTCCCCAAATTCCCTATTTCTTCCCCAAATGAACCCTAAATTCTGAATATTAGCCAAATTGAGATTGAAAGAGTTAAATCCGCATAACAACAATGAGCTCATCTTCAAGTTCAAGAAGAATTTAAATACCAGTTTAGGTAATGCTAGGGTTTATTGTCGACATCGATTGCCTGCAGTAGTTCAATGAAGTTCAACCACAATCAAGGAAAACGCTTGGGAAATTCCCAATGGTGACCTCGAACTTTTCGAGTTTCTCATTGGTAGCCCTAAGCTTTTTTATTCCCACTGGTAACCCTCAATTATTGTTTTATTCCCAAATGTGACCTTATAGAGTAAAAAAAACCGTTAATTTCGTTAACTTTTCATTAGAATAAATGTCTCAGTTTGCATGCTTGAAAATTGTCTAGGTTTGCATGCCGCAAATATAGCTCGGTTAAAGTTTTGGGGCTCATTTTAGCCCTTAAGGGTCAAATTTAAAGTCTAAATTGGTTTTCATGTTTAAAAATTGGTCGGCTAAGGAATTTAGTGTCATTTTGGTCCTTAAAGTTCAAATTTGACGTCAAAATTGATAAAAAAATGACCGGAGCACCTTAGTTTGTGTGCCAAGACATTAGTTCAAATAGAAACTTAATGGAATTAACAGTTTTTTACTTTATAAGGTCACATTTTGGAACTAGAACAATAATAAGGGTTACCAATGGGAATAAAAAACATTAAGGGTAACCAATGGGAAACTCGAAAAGTTCGAGGTCACCATTGAGAATTTCCCAAAACGCTTCTATGGCTGCCCAAAGTGGAATGTAAGCGCAATTGTATTTGTTGAAGATGTTTTTTTATTTGTTGTAATTTTGATTTGATTGGAAACAATATCTAAAAACAGGTTGATGATTGTAAATTCTTTGAATGGATTGACAAAGAGGATTATGGGCCACGTGCAATTGAAGTAATTAATGGTTTGGCAGCTAATAATCATCGCATGGAAGCTGAATTGAAGGATATGAAGAAGGATTTTTTGATGGGAATAATCCCACCTTTTGCCCGATCTCTCCAAAACAATCCTATTTTTCACAAAATTGGGAATAATCCCACCTTTGTGGGACATTTGTCAAAAACGGACCTCATTAAATTTTGACCTGCAACAACAATGGTGCTAGTGACGTGGCAAAGACCGTTATGAAAAGGTACATTTTTTTTTTTTAAATTTTAATTCCCTTCTCCCTTTTAAACACCATTTCACCTTTGTTTTCTTTTTTTTCAACCCTCATTTTCTTACTGCCCTAATCAATACCCATTCCTTTTCTTCCCTTCTCTCCAATGGCGGGTGGAAATTTACCAGCAACAAGTGGAGGTTCAAAGTGTTCATATATCGTCAAACGCGAAATCGAAGATGAAGTGCTTCCATGCCATTGAAGCAATTGTGAGGACATGTTAGAAATGGCCAAATGCAGGGAGAAGGTTCCATTGTTGCTCATTATGGCCTGTAAGTATTGTACTTTACTTCCTAAATTAGGGTTTTTTTTAGTCTTTGAATGATGAATTTGAATTACTCTGATTTAGGGTGACGATGATTGCAAATTTTTCAAATGGGATTCAAGGTTTCTGGAAGATGAAGGATCTGAAATTGAAGATCTTAAATTCCAACTTTTTGAGAAAGACACTACCATAGCTGAGTTAGAAGCTGAGAAGAAGATGATGGGGGAGGACACTGAAGCTTCAAAAAGAGCATCTTGAATTGGACCTCAAAGGGATGAGAAATGAGCTCATGACATGTGCCAGGAATGATCAAACCATTTCTATGACAATGATTGTAACTTGGGTTTTATTTGGCATAATAGTGTATTTGTTGAAGTAGTTAACTTGAAAAAAATGTATTAAGACCTCAATCAATGTAATGAAGCTATGTTTGTGATGAAATGGAAAAAGATCTAATTGAGTAGAATTCATGATTGTGCATTGCTTTTGCAAAATAAACATCATAAGTACACATCCAAAATAACTCCAAAAATGGAGTAACTACCAATCTAAGTCAGATTACAAAGTACTCTAAAACATAGGCCTTTTAGACATTATAGCCTCCTAATAATCTTCCTATACTGACGTAATTCACTAGCATGGGCCTCGATAGTATGATGATGATGATGCTTGGCTCGGGGTGGGCCTTGACTGAGGTGTGGGCCTTCACTGACTGGTGGGCCTTGAGAAGCTGTGAATGTAGGCTGTCTGAGTAGGGTGGGCCCCGTTGAAGAACCAACAACTGCCATCTATGAAAAAAAAGGAAGAACAAAATGTCAATGGGCTGGAAGAAGCAAACAAAAAACTTAAAAACATGTGAACTTTACAGATTCAAGGGAGGAAAAACTTACAGAGTTTGTCTTGCCTCCTCTCCCTCCCCTAGTGGTTGTTCCTCCTCCCCTGATGCTGGTCCCACTTCCTTTTCCTCCCCTATTACTGGTCCCACTTCCTCTGCCTCCTTTGTTGGTGTTATTACCTCCTCTTCCCCCCCCCCCCGTGCCGCCTCCCACCTCCTCTTGCTCCCCTTCTTCCTCTCGATTGTCCTTCCTCCTCTCGCCCGCAGTAGCCGGGTTTAGCCGTGGCATTCGCATGCCCCGCACGCCAGATTACATGGGCCGCGTGGCCGCACAACCGTTCTTGGTCTACCTCTCGACTTTCTTTGTGGAGGTTCTTCCACGGTGGGTGTAATACCCCATATTTTTGAGTATTTATTCAAGTAATTAAAATATTTATTTTCTAATATAAATATTTTAAGCAAAGGGTATTTTAGTAACTTAACTCGTTTTTTAAATTATTTTGGCGGGAGATGACGCCAAAATTGGATTTGTTAAGCTTTTGGTTTTAAATCCTAGTCAAAAAATTATGGTGAAGGTTACAAACTATTTAATTTTGAAAATTAAGTACTACCTATTCTACTCCTATAAATACCCCATACCTTAAGCCATCTTTTCCACACAAAAACTTTGAAGAATCCATACTCTCTTACTTCAAAGTTCTTCCTTCTCTTCTTATCTATTCTATCTAGTTTTATATTTCTTATTCAAGCTCCAATTCTCTTTGGTTTAAGAAAAAGATTTCCATGTATTTTACTCAAAAATATTATGCTCATGATAGGTCATTCATGTTAAATTCATGATTAAGTTCATGTGATAAGTTACTTATTGGTTGGGTAGAAGAAAGCTAAAGCATAAGAATAAGTGTGAAGATACTAGTATACTCTTTGTGCAAGATCGAGGTACGTTATGTAGCTAGATCTTTTGAAATGTGGTTTTATGAGGTAAAGTTGTTTATTGATTTAATGGTTGGATTGGTTTGAAAATTTGGTTTTAAATGGTTACAATATTTTATTACTCACTCTTGGAAGTGAAAAGAAGGAATGATTTTATCAATCATTTTTATATAAAAGTTTTGTCATCCTTTTTGGAAAATTAAATTATTTTTACAAAGAAAGGTTTGATTGGTTTTTATGAACTTTGGAATGTTCAAAAAGTTGTTTATGAGAAAAGGAGGTTTATTCATGACTTACAAGTCATATTATTATTATTATCGCTTGATTAACATCAAGAAGGGTTCATGCTTCAAAGTCCACTTGTTGGCAATTATTGTTACCCCTTGATATAGATCCGTGATGGGATGACTAGCTTGGGGGGTGTGCACACTTAGGAAATAGAAGGGCATATAAGAAGAGGAATTGTTTTCAAGATTATTTTTAATCCAAGTTATTTGGAAAGAGTTTGTTCTTAAAAGGTTAATTATTCATGAATTATTATTCAAGTGTTTGGAAAGAGTTTGTTCTTAAAAGGTTATTCTTGAATTATTATTAAAGTGTTTGAAAATAGTTTATTCTTAAAGAGTTATTCTTGAAATATTAGTGATGGAGTTTTCAAAATGAAAAATGTTGCGAACTAACAAATGTGTTATTTATCTAGTACATTTCGTACTCAGTTTTATACTGACGCGTATTTCCTTTTTCCTATTTGGCTTTGCCCTGTTTACCTTTTTGGTAAGGAGTTGTGCATGTGAATTTTGGATGTGCATGGGAGCATACTAGGAAGGTGATCTTCACCTAGATTAGGGTGTTTTATTTATTTTGAGTATTGAAACAATATTTACTTTTATTAATAAAGAAGTATTATTATTTGTCTTCCGCTGTAAGTTATTTTGTTAGTTAGTAGTTGGTTGCCGAAAGCGTGTTAGTCACGTGGCGGTAATACTCCTAAATTACTCAAATATTATTTACTAAATTATTTATTTAAAAGCGAGTAATTTGAGGGTGTTACAAAGTGGTATCAGTTTTTCAGGTCTTGAAAAGATAAAAGTAGAACATTAAAATTGATGGTTAGACATAAGATGGGCATATAGAGTAGAGTTTCGCATTTGCATAGATGCATCTTTGTGCCACAAAAAGGTATATATTTTTTTTATTTGGAAAGATGAAGGGTGTAGATGTGTTGGGGTGACAAGCTCTGTCTAGGATTAGGAAGGCTCTCCCCGACGCTGTGGGTAACTTCCTTACCTGGGAGCTATAATCACCTTGGCTATTTTATATCTTGAATTCAAGTACACTTTGAAAATTTTGAAATAAATATTTTATGCCATAGTGGTGCATCTAGTACAAATCTTGGACCATATTTAGTTATCATATATTAGTATTACTCTTATGATGTTGTTCTTGTAATATCTCAATTCTTCTTGTTTTTATATGATTGTTGTTGGAAGTTGAGGAAAAGGTTTATGTTATTCCCTATGCATGGGATAAGCAAGGAAGTCATGTTGCTTTAACTAGCAAATAGTAGTGTTATATGTATTATTATTATTTTTACCCCTCGAGAATACCCAGGCCAATCTGATTATATGGCCATTGATGAGATGGAGAATATTATTAAGGCATATTACCAAGAGTTTGAAGTCTCCAGTAACCGTAGACATATATGGTTTTGTTTCGGCCATGAAGCGGCCTAGTTGTCTTACGAATATTTTGATACACTCAAATGTTCTAGTAGTTGCTATGTATAAGGCCCAATATTTGGCCATGATATATGAAGTATGTGATTTCTATGATTCGAACTAGTTATACTTGCATGTTTATGGAATTGTTTGTTAGTTACGCAACTATTTTTGAGTGTTAGTTGAGATTTGTCCTCAAACACTCTTACTTCTAGAAGAATGGCGTAAAAAAAAGGAGGAGTATGAGCTCTATGGTTAGAAGACTAGCAAAGATAACTGAAAACATCACTCAAGTGATAGCTAATCAAGAAACCAAGCAGAGTGAGACTGATAATTTTGGTGAGGTCTTTAAGAGGGTAGCAACAATCAAACCTCCGACTTACCATGGGAAAAAGGACCCAGCTAGCTTAGAAAACTGGATCCGATATTTTGATAAGCTTTTGATGCCATAGTGTGCCCTAAAAACCTTAGACTTAATAATGTTGTTTATTATTTGAAAGATGAGGCAGACCTATGGTGGAAATAAAGGAAAGACGATCTTTTAGAGGATTCAGACTTTGGGTGGAACGAGTTTAAAGATACCTTGAGGACTAAGTTTTACCCTCCGTACTTAAGGAAGTAAAAGGCTATGGAGTTCACCAATATGAAGATGGGGACTATGTCTGTTAATGAGTATTATAGCATATTTTTGGAGTTAATGAGGTTCGCACCGGAGATAGTACCATCCGAGACTCTGAAGGCCCAAAGGTTTGAGCAAGGGTTAACCTTAACTCTACAAAGTAAGCTAGGAGGTGTAACTTTTGAGACTCTTGATGAAATTTATGGTAGAGTTGCTCACTTATATGGGATTAAAGGAAGAGAGCTTGAAGGGACCTCCTCTGGGAAAAAAAGAAAGTATAACAGCAATGGGAATCATCAAATTGGAGATAAGAAGCCTAAGCCCAATGGTGGATTTAACCAAACTGAGAAAGACAATAGGTATCCTAGTCGGAAGCCTAATGGAAACCAAGGGAATGGGAAGAAAGCTTAAAGAACCTTTTTCTGCAAAAGGTGTGATAAGAACCACCCTGGGAAGGATTGTGAGGGCAACTTGGTGACGTGCCGTTATTGTCAGAAATTAGGGCACCGAGAGTATGAGTGCTTTAAAAAAGCTGGTGGAGAACCTGCAGTCAAACCCGACCCGAGTAGTAAGGCCCCTCAGAATGATCAACAAAAGTTAGCTTCTTCGAATGCTGGTGTTAAACCAGGGATGGGGAATCGCCTAAAGGCGAGTTTTCGCCATGAACCCGTCGTGAGGCCGAGAATGTTTCGAGGTAGTAGTTGGAAACTTTTTCATTAATTCTCCGTCTGCCAAAGTGTTATTTGATTCCCGGAGCATCTCATTCATTTATTTCTAGCACTTTAGTGGAAAAGCTCCAATTAAGCAGTCCAGTGTTTATTTCATTAGAAATTGCATTGCCATCAGGGGAGATGTTTAATTGTACTAGGTTGCATAGTCAAGTACCTTTAGTGATAGTTGGGTGAACTTTTTGTCCGACTTAGTTGAGTTTGACTTGTCAGACCTCGATGTAGTTTTGGGGATGAATTTGTTGGGAAGATTCAAGGCTCATATTGATTGTGAGGCCCAGAAGGTGTCCTTAGTCGGCCCTCAGAAAGAAAGGGTGACTTATAGTAAGCTTCGGGAAGGAGAAAGGAATGAAGATAGTGTCTGCGATGAGAATTCAATCTTATGTGAAGAAGGGGTGCCGTTATTCTTATGTGGAGTTCAGAGGATTGAAAAGGAAGATGAGAATAGGGAGGTTCCGGTTGTATATGAGTTTCCTGATGTGTTTCCTGAAGAGATACCAGGTATGCCACTTGTTAGGGATCTTGAGTTCACCATAGACTTGATGTCAGGAACCGTATCTATTTCAAAGGCTCCGTATAGAATGGCTCCAGTTGAGATGAAAGAGTTAAAAGTTCAGTTGGAGGAGTTGTTGGAAAAAGGGTATATAAGACCTAGTTCATCTCCTTGGGGTGCACCTGTATTTTTCGTGAAAAATAAAGATGGTAGTTTGAGGTTGTGCATTGATTACCGGGAGTTAAACAATGTGGCGATCAAAAATAAGTATCTGCTTCCGAGAATAGATGATTTATTTGATCAGTTGAAAGGAGCGAGAATTTTCTCGAAGATAAATTTGAGGTCAGGTTATCACCAATTGAGGATTGCATAGGGTGATATTCCTAAGACTGCGTTTAGGACGTGTTATGATCACTATGAGTTCACAGTGATGCCGTTTGGTCTGACCAACGCACCCGCAGTGTTCATGGATTTGATGCATAGGATTTTCAGGCCATACTTGGACACATATGTGGTTATGTTTATAGATGATATATTGATATATTCGAAGGATAGGAGCAGTCATGAGTTGCATCTGAGAGAAGTTTTATCCACCTTGAGAGAGCAAAATTTGTACGCCAAGCTCTCTAAGTGTGAGTTTTGGTTGAATGAGGTTGCATTTTTAGAACATGTTATCTCAAAGGAAGGAGTTTCGGTGGATCCTGCTAAGATTCAAGCAGTGCGTGAGTGGCCAACACCGAAGACGGTGTCTGATATAAGGAATTTTCTTGGGTTAGTTGGTTACTATCGAAGATTTGTGAAGGATTTCTCGAAGATCTCGAGACCAATGACTAGCCTGATGAAGAAAGAATGTAAGTTTGTATGGACTCTAGAGTGTGAGGAAGCTTTTTCGGCGTTGAAGGAAAGGTCGACTTCAACACTGTTTTGGCTCTACCCGATGAGAGTCAGCAGTATGATGTTTATAGTGATGCTTCGAAATTTGGGTTAGGGTGTGTATTGATGCAGAACAGAAAAGTCATCGGTTATGCTTCTAGGCAGTTAAAACCATATGAGGTGAATTATCCCATGATATTGAATTAGCTGCAATAGTGTTTGCTTTGAAGATATGGCAACACTACTTGTATGGGGCAACATGTAAGTTGTACACGGATCATAAGAGCTTAAAGTATATTTTCACTCAGAAGGAGTTGAACATGAGGCAGAGGAGGTGGTTGAAGTTGATCAAGGATTATGATTTGGAGATCCAGTACCATGAAGGGAAAGCTAATGCTGTTGTTGATGCATTGAGTCGAAAGTCGAGTCATTCAGTTAATGCAATGGTGCTACCGAGTCAGTTATGTGTAGAGTTTCAGAAACTGTCATTGGAGGTACTAGAAGAAGGAGGTGTTGAAGAATTGTTGGGTTCTTTGTCAGTTCAACCCTCGATCTATGATGAGATTAGGGAGGATCAATCAAAGGATGAAAAGTTAGAAAAGATTCGAGAGAAGATCCAGGATGGTCAGGTGTCGGATTTCCAGATAGCTGATGATGGAAGCATCCGGTTCAAGGGGAGGCCCAAGTAACAGAGAAGAGTTGAAGTGGAAATTAATGGAAGAAGCTCATAGCTCACCTTATTCTGTACACCCAGGTGGTGATAAGTTGTATAAGGACATGAAGCAAACGTTTTGGTGGCCAAACATGAAGCGAGAGGTAGCAGAGTTCGTGGCTAAGTGTCTCACATACCAAAAGGTCAAGTTTGAGCACAAGAGGCCGCAAGGGAAGGTTCAGCCTTTGGATATTCTGAGTTGGAAATGGGATTCTATATTAATGGATTTTGTGTCTGCATTACCAAGGACTAAGGCTAGAAATGATACGATTTGGGTGGTGGTAGATCGTTTAGCTAAATCCGCAACTTTCATACCTATGAAGAGTACTTGGTCGATGGATCAATTGGCTAAAGCATATGTGAAGTGGGTGGTGAAATATCATGGTGTGCCTAAGGACATTGTTTCGGATCGTGATTTGCGGTTCTTGTCCAACTTTTAGCAGAGTTTGCGTAACGCTTGGGTACTAATTTGTTAATGAGTACAACTTTTCATCCCGGCTACAAATGGGCAAACGGAATGAATGATTCGGACTTTAGAAGATATGTTGCGATCTTGTGTTATGGAGTATCAGGGTTCGTGGGAGGATTCCTTAGATTTAATAGAATTTTCCTACAACAACAGTCATCATGCAAGTATTGGGATGGCTCAATTTGAGGCTTTATATGGTCGAAAGTGTAGAAGTCCAGTCTGCTGGAATGATATTAGTGAAACCGTGGTGCTTGGACCGAGTTCCTCGAAGAGACGGTGAAGCAAGTGAAAGTGATTCAGGGAAAATATCAAGGCAGCTCAAGATCGGCAGAAGAGTTATGCTGATTTGAAGTGGAGGGATGAAGAGTTTCAGTTTAGAGAGAAGGTATTGTTGAAAATATCTCCAATGAAAGGGGTGATGCTATTTGGGAAGAAGGGAAAGTTAAGCCCAAAGTATATCGGGTCATATGAGGTGTTAAAGAAGATCGGGAAAGTGGCATATAAGTTGGATTTGCCAAATGACTTAAGTTGAGTCCATGACGTATTCCATATATCTCAGTTAAGGAAGTATATTCCGGATGTGTCTCATGTGCTGCAACCTGAGACCATTGAATTAGATGATAGTTTGACTTATGAGGAAATACCTGTAAGAATCCTTGATAGTAAAGTTAGAAGTACTCGGATCAAGGATGTAAGATTAGTCAAAGTATTATGGTTAAACCATCATACTGAGGAAGCAATATGGGAAGCAGAAGCGGATATACGCAAGAAATATCGGGCGTTGTTTTCCGAGGTTAGTTGTCGAGTTACGGGGTCGTAACTCCTTTTAAGGGGGGTAGAATGCGATAGAGTTTCGCGCTTTTACCATAGTTATTGCATTTTAACATATTTTTTAGTCATTATATGCATTTTAGACATGAGCATTTGAGTTAGAAATTGCAATTTTGGATTTTAATCCATTTTTGGAAAGTGATTATGACTTTTTGTCTTAAGTTTCGAGGTCGAAACTTATTTTAAGGGGGGGTAGACTGTAATACCCCATATTTTTGAGTATTTATTCAAGTAATTAAAATATTTATTTTCTAATATAAATATTTTAAGACAAGGGTATATTAGTAACTTCACTCGTTTTTTAAATTATTTTGGCGGGAGATGACGCCAAAATTGGATCTCGTTAAGCTTTTGGTTTTAGAATCCTAGTCAAAAATTTCAAAAAAAAAAAAAAATTTCTTTTTTTTTTGGGCCATATTTTTTGACGGGATTCATAGTAAATGGGGAGGGAATTTTGTTTCCTAAAACTTCCAAATTTATGATGGAGATTACAAATCTTGGTTTAATCTCCTAATTTATGGTGAAGGTTACAAACTATTTAATTTTGAAAATTAAGTACTACCTATTCTACTCCTATAATACCCCATACCTTAAGCCATCTTTTCCACACAAAAACTTTGAAGAATCCATAATCTCTTACTTCAAAGTTCTTCCTTCTCTTCTTATCTATTCTATCTAGTTTTATATTTCTTATTCAAGCTCCAATTCTAGCTCTTTGGTTTAAGAAAAAGATTTCCATGTATTTTACTCAAAAATATTATGCTCATGATAGGTCATTCATGTTTAAATTCATGATTAAGTTCATGTGATAAGTTACTTATTGGTTGGTTAGAAGAAAGCTCAAGCATAAGAATAAGTGTGAAGATACTAGTATACTCTTTGTGCAAGATCGAGGTACGTTATGTAGCTAGATCTTTTGAAATGTGGTTTTATGAGGTAAAGTTGTTTATTGATTTAATGATTGGATTGGTTTGGAAATTCGATTTTAAATGGTTACAATATTTTATTACCCACTCTTGGAAGCGAAAAGAAGGAATGATTTTATCAATCATTTTTATATAAAAGTTTTGTTATCCTTTTTGGAAAATTAAATTATTTTTACAAAGAAAGGTTTGATTGGTTTTTATGAACTTTGAATGTTCAAAAAGTTGTTTATGAGAAAAGGAGGTTTATTCATGACTTACAAGTCATATTATTATTATTACCGCTTGATTAATTAACATCAAGAAGGGTTCATGCTTCAAAGTCCACTTGTTGGCAATTATTGTTACCCCTTGATATAGATCCGTGACGGGATGACTAGCTTGGGGGGTGTGCACACTTAGGAAATAGAAGGGGAGATAAGAAGAGGAATTTTTTTCAAGATTATTTTTAATCCAAGTTATTTGGAAAGAGTTTGTTCTTAAAAGGTTATTCTTGAATTATTATTCAAGTGTTTGGAAAGAGTTTGTTCTTAAAAGGTTATTCTTGAATTATTATTAAAGTGTTTGAAAATTGTTTATTCTTAAAGAGTTATTCTTGAATTATTAGTGATGGAGTTTTCAAAATGAAAAATGTTGCGAACTAACAAATGTGTTACTTATCCGGTACATTTCGTACTCGGTTTTATCTGACGCGTATTTCCTTTTTCCTATTTAGCTTTGCCCTGTTTACCTTTTTGGTAAGCAATTTTGCAGGTGAATTTTGGATGTGCATGGGAGCATACTAGGAAGGGGATCTTCACCTAGATTAGGGTGTTTTATTTATTTTGAGTATTGAAACAATATTTACTTTTATTAATAAAGAAGTATTATTATTTTTGGTGATGAAAGTCTTCCGCTGCAAGTTATTTTGTTAGTTAGTAGTTGGTTGCCAAAAGCGTGTTAGTCACGTGGCGGTAATACTCCTAAATTACTCAAATATTATTTACTAAATTATTTATTTAATGAATAATTGTCAATAATAAGTCAACTTTTGTCCTGTCCGCTAAAAATAAGTCATCTTTTGATTATTTCCTGAATAAGTCTACCTTTAGTACTTATCAATTTTAAGCAAGTTAAATCACAAATAATATGACTTTTTTCTTTCTTTTTTGTAATTTTTAATTTCTTTTTGTTTTCACTCTCATCCCTTTGAAGAGTTACACATATCATATTTAAACGGTTAAATAAGTTAACAACATGCAATGACTTGTTAAAAACATATTGGTATTAAAGGTTGACTTATTCAGGGATAATCAAAAGGTTGACTTTTTTTTAGCGGATGGCTTAAATGTTGACTTATTTTTGACAATTTTTCCTTTATTTAAAAGCGAGTAATTTGGGGGTGTTACAAAGGGCCATTTATTTTGCACAACAACTCTATTTGGGTATCTTCTCTTATTATGTTCCTTGGTTTTGCACACACCACAAGTCATCTCAATGCCATGCCTACTCAAAATTCCGGGCTTCTTGGGTGACTCATGGGGGCCTTTATCCTGTTCTTTCTAGGCCTCCCTGGCCCAACTTTTATAAAAGGAGGGTCTAGTGGACAGTCAATCCTAGGCCAGTGTCTTTCTCCCTCAATTGGTGGTATTGACCCTAGATACACTTTCAAATACCTATCTCTTTTGTAACATTCATCCACAAACCGCTTAGGCTCCATATGACGAAAAAAATTGCAAGGACAAGCATGAGAACAAGGGAAGCCACACATGTCCCACCTCCTACATGTTCGGTTTTGGCTTCTAGATCAACTGTGAGACAATCCAAATAATGATTAAATTGAAAAAGCTTGTCACTAGAAGGCAAAACATCACAATTTGCAGCCTCTCGCTTTCTCCTTCTCTAACTTAGTTCTAATCCTAGGGTAGATTTCATCACCGGACTTCTCCATGGCCTTGTCTTTTTTGAACTAGTATTTGCATAAGTGATGCTCTAATATCTTCAAGCATGTACACAATATGTTTTGTCCTAGCATTAATAATATAACCATTAAAGGTCTTAGCTATATTGCTAGTCACAGCATCACACCTGGTTTTGCAACTTAGAAAGGCCCTACAGAACAGCTTAGGGTTGTACTTTTTGAAGGCCTCAGCCGCAGCTTCATCTGCTTTTGTTAACTCATCCAGGGCATCATTATAATCAGCCTCATTGAATGCCTTTACAATTTTCCAAAACATAAGCTTCATTTCATCCCCTTTGTAAGTTTTGTGCCACAATGTATAAATGTGCCTTGCACAATGCCTATGTTCTGCCTTGGGCAGAATTGTGGCAACAACATTGATAATGGACTTCATACCACAAAAAAAAGGAGGGAAAATGAAATGCATTAATAACTCTATTGTTAGTTTCATGAAATGCAATAAAGTAGAAAGAAAAAAGAACAAGGAGGAATTGTAGAGTATACCAGGTGTTCATCAGAAACAATTCCCATATCAGCACCCTCTCCTAGATCCAAGCTTCTTTGAAGTTGTCTGAGGAACCATTCCCAACTCAGGTTGTTTTCACCCTCCACAATGGCCCAAGCTATGGGGTACATCTAGTCATTGCCATCTCTACCTACTACTGGTATCAACCGACCTCCTAGAAATGTCTTCAAAAAACAAGCATCCACATCAATGAACTTTCTACAACCCTCCTTTCATCCCTTTTTGATCCCCTCAAAACAGATGTATAAGCTTTGGAAAACAAGTGGGGAAGTCTACTTCTTAGGGTCAGTCACTAGCTCCAAATCACACTAGTGAAAAAAAACGCTATATGTCACAACAAAACCGCTGCGGTCCTTAAAGAACCGAATCGGTAAATCCTCGAAATTTTGGGTGAGAAAATTAGGAACATAAACCGTTGCGGTTCTCGAGAAACCTAAACGGTTAACGTAAAACCGATGCGGTTCTCTCGTTAACCGTTTCGGTTACCTGTGGAACCGCATCGATTAATATTCATTTTTTTTTTTTGGGTTTAACGACTCGCATTTTCACCATTCTCCTTCCTTCCTTCTACAATTCGCACACACCACTTGTTTCCTCGCGTTAAATTCTCCAACGACGGCGAAACCCTCGCCCTCTACTCTTCTTAAACCCTAACCCTAATCTCTCTCCTCGTCGGCCACACCGAAGGAATCTCCAACCTCGCTTGGTCTTCCGACTCTCACTACATCGTCTCCTGCTTCTTGTTCGCTCTTTAATTTAATTTTTTGTGCTTTTATTGTTGTTGTTGGTGTTGCGAGATTAAAAGAGGCAATTTCCTCTTCCTTAGTTGATTTACCTTGTTCTTCTTCGGTTTCTCCTCTGTTCTTCGATTGTTCATGTAAGTTAATTACTACTCTCCCACTAAAATTAGGGTTTTCGAATTTTTCATATTAATTTGTGGTTTTGATTTTGTGGATCGATTTTTCGCTTGAATTGGGTAATTAATATTTGATTAATAGTACGTTTGAAGTAAATTTTGTTGTTTTTGAGGTGTATTTAATTCGTATTATATGGTGTATTGTTTTTCATGGTGCAAAGTAAATTTGTAATGGTTGGTGAAAGTTGTAATTTTTAGATGAATAAGCTATGTAAGTGTTCATGTGGGAAGGGGGTTGTGTGTGTAGGTGGGCTCTAGAGGGGGTCAGTGTGTAGGGGGGGTTGGCAGGGGTTTGAGCTTAAAGGGTTTAAGGATGATTTGAATGGAGAGGGTTTTCTTAGGTATTAGTATAATCTGGATAATGTAATTCCTTGATTAGAATCGCAGATTTAGTCTTAGTTATGTTTATTTATCACCATTGGTAGTTCTATGTTATGATGTAGTTCTTGTTTAGATTTAATTATTATCACATAGTAGTATAATGAAAAGGAAAGGCAATGGGGGCTCGAGGCTCAGTTTCGATGTTGGTTGTTAGTTGCTTGAGAGCCATTGTCCGAGCTCCCCTTTGCCCATTCTGATCTTTTTGTCACTTTTGTTTATGTTTTTCAGTACTCTTATTATTGTTTGAGGGACTTTGGTATTTATCTATTTATTGATGTCTATTGTAATATTTGTTCAGAATGTCTTTTCTTTTTATTATCTTCTCTATGTTGGTTCTTGTGTGCACTTAATCGGAAGCTGTACTGTAAGAGGTGCCATTTGCTGGTTTCTACCAGTTTTAAGACTTCATCATTGCCTGTGATTATGGCAAAATGCATAATTTGGGAAGATGTTTAGTTAGTTTGGATGAGCTCTTTCTCTTTGAACCATCATTCGCATTCCCTACTCCCTAGTGTACCGTATATGCGTTGTTTTTGAGAATCTAGGAAGAGTCCGATGGCATAGCTCCCACCTCCTAACCATGAGGTTGGGGTGTTAGATTGTCACCATTACCAAGTTGGGGATACTGTGTTCCTTCGGAATACAACTCTCGGTTTTCAGTCTAAATGATCGTGGTTTTCTTGTGGTTTGGATCCCCTTATCTCCCTTATCGGGGCTGTGTCATCTGGAGCCATTTAGCTTCCAAATACAAGAGTCACATATACGCATTGTTGTTTTCCATGTGAACCAAATGATTGCCTTCTTAATCCCAGTTGTAGTTTATGATATGATCATAATATTGCATTCTAAACATGCTTTGCTTGTGATCTGCTGCTTGGATCTTGTTGAACTACATATATATTACCTTGCTTTCATTCACACTTTTCATGATTGATACGTATTTTTTTAGCAGTTATTCTCCTTTCCATACATCTCCACTTTTATAACCTTTTTCCGATCTTTATATTGTTTGTTCATAGCACTAGAGGAAAAAAGCCCAAGGGCTGCGGTCAAAAAGGGCCCAAGGGCTGCGTTTTTTGACCGCAGCCATTGGACTAGCAGCCCTTGGCATTTAGGAAGGGCTGCGGTTTTTAACCGCAGCTCTTAGCGCGTTAAGGGCTGCGGTCCAGGCAAAAACCGCAGCCCTTGGTGGGTTAAGGGCTGCGGTTAAGGGCCAAAACCGCAGCCCTTGGTGGGTTAAGGGCTGCGGTTTTGGCCCTTAACCGCCACCCTTAACTAACCAAGGGCTGCGGTTTTTGCCCGAACCGCAGCCCTTGTGACCCAAAAAAAAAAAAATTTTTTTTTTTTTTTTTTTTTGCATTTTTTTGTCCTAAATGTTCCTAAATATATATATAAGTATGTTTTTCATTACAAATAATGTTTTTTACACAAATATAGAGAAAATAATAACTGAATTACATTAGTTCGAGGATGCCCTCTATTGTTCGAATTGCAATATATGAGTCAGGATCACAACCATCAGAAAATAAAGCAACCAAAGAACAGCCATGAAGACATTACAACAACGCCACCAAGATCAGCATCCGGATCCCTCAAAAGCAACTTTTCTAGAGATGATAGAACCTGGCAAATAAAACCAAAATCGCTTTAATTTGAAGGTGAAACTATATCTATGCAAGTACTGCAATGAAGAGGCTGACCCACTCCACAAGAACAACTTTCAGAGGGGGTGCAGGGCTGGGCTGGGGGTGTAGCGGGGGCAGCAGGGGGTGCTGGGGTGGGGGGCTGGCAGGGGGATAGTAAGGCATAAGGTTGTAGATGTCCATGTCCATAATTGATCCAAATTTGTGGCTGCCTAGTGGTGCATTTAGTTGTAGGGACCAGGAAGTGGTGCACAGGAAAACAAGTAAACAACACAAAGTGTCGTTCTAATACATTAGGAGTCATCCTCTCACTCATTTTTCAGAATTCGGATCAACGTATCTTGTTAGTTGTTAGGATTCAAATAATTACAAATGTGCAGACCGGTTACTAATTAAAATCTATAATTTGGTAACTAATGACCATTTGATAGTTTCCATGCTAATTAGTTCACCTTATTTCAAAATTGTGCTGACTTCATATAAGGTAAGACTAGATCAGACCAAACTTAACTATCAGATCAGATCACTGAAAAAAATTTATATCAAACCAAAGTAGGAAAACATGTAATGAATCAAAATCACATGAAGACCATGTATAAGAAATCATGAGTCTATTGTACAAAACAATTCAAGTGGTAGACATCCCTATAAGATAAGTACAACATAGTAGTTAGCTTCTTGGTTTTATGGAAAGTAAAACTATCTCCATGATTTAACTTACTGGTAGTAAAAACAACAAATTCAGCTCCTTTTTTTTTGGAAAAGCTATTCAAAGTAGCATTTCAATTTAGATGATCTGAAGCTCCTTCAAATTATTTAAGGTATATGTCAATCAGTACCAATGATTTTGATAATTTAAATGTTTCAGCTACTTATCATTTAACGTAGTTAAAATGAGTTACCAAACATAGCTACATTATTATTTTCAGCAACTTACCACTTTCAGTTGTCCTCTTTTTAGGTTTCCTCTAACTTATGAGTTTAAGTTTTGTTTCAGCTCATTAACAGGTTTTACCACGAGATGAGCCAATGCAGAACCAAATAACTATATATATAATTAAAGCATCCTTCCATGCAGGGTCTTAATGAAAAAATCACTGTAAGTAATATTTTACCATCATAAAGAGTGTGCCTTTTGTGCTTGTCCCAATTGTGTCTGTAAGTTCTAGGTAACCTTTTTTTTTACACAGAAAAAGAAGAGCAAACTTAAATCAGATTCAGGTAATGGTAGATTTCTTAGATTATTTCCTTAAAACAATATAAAATGTTTCTCTTATACATTTTTGGCTAACTTTTCTTGTCCATGATGCAGAGAGTAAAAAGCTCCAGCCAACGAGACCATCTCATTGGTTTACATCATCAAGATCATCAAAAAAGGTAAATGACGTATCAAGTATTCTTAGGTCATAGACTTCTAGCATCTTCATTCTCTAGATTTGTTGCTTAGGATATTTATACCCTCCCTGTCCTCGAGGACATATCTGCAGCAGGGGGGAGAGTGGAGAGTGCAGCAAGTGGGGGGGATGGGGGTGTGCGGCGGGGGGCGGCTAGGGGTGTGCGGGGGGGAGGGGAGTGCAAGCAAAGGGGGGGAGGGTCGGGGACTTTTAACCTTATTCCATTCAATCACTATAGCTATTGGTTAATATTAACATGAATTGGCTAATATGTGGAATGTTCAATCATCTTTCATCAATTCTTTGCATTCACAAAAATGGAAATGATCAAATATCAAACTTTAGAAGGTTAAATCATGAGAATCTAGCCTTGAAAAATAACTGGAACCTTAGATTCAATCATCAATTTGGTAAGTTTGATTCTCGCAAAATACTCTTGAAAAGCTAGCCTTGAAAAATAAATATGCTTTTGCTCTTTTTTTTTTTTTACTTTTAAGTTGTATTAACTATGAGTTCTCTCTTCGCATTAGAAAAATAATTTCACGTTTAATAAGTTTATATAATTAGTTTAGTTAAGCTTAGATAAGTTCTAACTTATAACACCTTATATAAGTTTCAATAAGTTCAATTAAGTTCAGTAAGTTCAGATATTAGGCCAAGAAATCCCACAAATATCAATAACTAACTAAATTCACCAACTTTATGCATGAAGTAAGCAATGATGGCAAAAAACAATTAAACAAAACCAGCATGATCCCAAAGGGGGCAACAATGCCCATACTAATTCCTCGAACAATCATCTTCAACTAAGGGGGAAAGGGAAAAAAATAAGGTTCATCCTCGAACAATCAACTTCGGATAAAAGGGTTCTAATTTCTAAAACATAACTCGATCAAAGGCAAGACAAAAAAAGAGAAAGAATAACACATACCTTTTTTCATACTCCGAGAGATTAATACAAATCAATATAAAACGCCTTACTCTAATGAAGTTAACCCCGCAACGCCCGCATCGAAAACAACCCCAATATTCAATCAATAATGTTTTGTTCAACCGAAAGAACATATTCAATATCACTGTCAATTTTTAGTTTCCGAATCCCAAATTATAAGGCATATACTAGTTAACAATATGACAATGCTTGACCATTTCAACATTATAACAATATAAAATCCGAAATTATAAGGCATATCCGGAATTTTAATTATGTATTGTTTCTTTGATAAAAGGAAAGAATATAATAATCAACTCTATAAATAAACGACAATTTCAACATTGGGGTCCAAACCAAGATTCTCCAAGCTTGACCATTCAAATATAAACATAAGAAAACTTGAGAAGATCAAGTAGCCAAGTACGCACTCTAAAAACAATACACTGAATAGTTCAGAATCCGAAAGACAATACCACTGAATACAACTTCAATTCACGCACAATAATTTAGTAAACAAACACAATAAATTTGGCTAATTAAGGATAAGTTCCCAATACTACTAGTGCAGGAGATACAATATAAAAGCAGAAGATGGATGAATATCCACAACTCTAATCTACTTTATTTTGTGTTTATTTATTGAAAGGTGTTAATGTTGGATTGTTGTAGCATCTAGTAAGAGATTGAGGAAGGAAATTAGAATGAAGATAGAAAGATGCGAGGGTACACTGATATACGAAATAGTTAAAAGAAATACAGAGATCAGAAACACACATATTCTGATACTTCAGAGAACATCCAGATATAAATCAAATCGAAAATGTCATATGCTGTTGGAAAGATACTATGTATGAATATCCACTCTCTATCTTCCTTCACAAGCTTCTTGAGAACTGAATCGTATTGTACTTGCTAGTGTACGCTTCCCCTCTAAATAGACGCACATGAAAAGGACAACTGAAGCTTATAGGTGCTCGTATTATTTGTGATAGATGCTTCAGAAAATGTATTGAGCCTAATTTATATTGAAATACTTCCTAGATGAACCCAATACTAAAGAAAACCTAATTCAGATGCTAAATCCATCACATTGCAAAACAAATCACACAATCAAATGAAGAAATTCGCAAAAAAAAAACGAAATCCCTAAAAAATCAGACAAATTAAAGAAGAATAAGGGAGAAAGAGAGAAATACCTGAGTTGGAGGACATTCGTGAACGACGCCAGAGAGGACATTCGTGAGAAGCTGCTTTCAAGCCGCCCTACAATTACTGCAGCACGGTGGTTGCGCTACGAAAATGAAAAAAGGAGAAGAGTGAGGGAAGGAGGCGCTGAGGAGAGAAGACTGAGGGAAGGAGGAGAACAGCAGCGACGAAGCGGCGAGCAAACCCAGACCGCAGTCGACGTCAGAGAGAGATGCAGGGGCGCGAGTGTGAGAGAGGAGGCAGGGGAGTAAGAGAGAGAGAGAGGCGGGGATTCAGCTAGGGTATGGTGGGTGAGTGCGGGAATTGCCAAAGCGAGGGAACTTTTATGGGGAAATTAAAAACGAAAAATATAACCTTAAGGGTTGCGTTCTTTTAAAACCGCTGTCCTTTGTAATGAAGGGCTGCGGTCTTTCAAAAACCGCAGCCCTTTGAAATAAAGGGCTGCGGTTTTTAGACTAACTGCAGCCCTTTGTAATTAAGGGTTGCGTTTTTTAGATAACCGCAGCCCTTGCACCGCAGCCCTTGGTCTTTTTTCCTCTAGTGTAGGAATAATCAAAATGATAATATCATTGGAAGATGTTTAAAATTATCTTAATCTGACTGATGCTAGTGAGTAGTGACTAATTTACTGCCTAATTTAATTGCTGAGTAGGTGTGAACGAGTAAAAGCTCATTAAATTATTGAATTAGGTGTGAGCTAGTAGAGTTTCTTGTTTTAGTGCTCCACAATTAACTCTAGTGCTAGGATCACTATTTTCTGTTCATGTTTAAGGTCTCATTTACTCTTATGAACTGACTGATTATCAAATTCTAATGGAACATCAGTGGGGGTGGGTGGCGAGTGCGGGGGGGCAACGCAGAGGTGGGGGGCGGTGCGGGGGTGGAGGGCGGCGGGGGGTGGGGGCGGTGCGGCGGGTGGGGGCAAGTGCGGTGGGGGTGGGGGCGGTGCGGGGTGGGTGGGGGGGCGGGGGGGGTGAGGGACTTGTGCGGTGGGTGGGGGCGGTGCGGTGGGGGGTGGGGGCGGTGTAGGGGGTGGGGGCGGTGTAGGGGGGTGGGGGCGGTGTGTAGTGGGTGGCAACGCAAGGGGTGGGGGGCGGTGCGGTGGGGGTGGGGGGCGTCTTTGGGGCAACGCAGGGGTGGGGGGCGGTGCGGTGGGGGTGGGGGCGGTGCGGGGGGTGGGGGCAGTGCAGTGGGTGGGGGGTTGTGTAGTGGGTTGGGCAATTGCTCTTTGAAATTTTGAGTAGCTTTAAAGATTTCAGCTTTATAATGTTATGGTCTATACTTCAGTTGATATTGTTGATATTGTTAATATGAAACCAGACATTTTTCTTGTGAGTTGAAACATTCTAAAGCTTTGAGTAGTTGATTCTAATCTAAGGTGATTTTATTTGCTAATAAATTTGAATTCATTTGATGTTTCCCAATTCCCAAGTCTCATCTCCCTTTTTGGTATTGTGGCATATAAATCATTCTATTTCTCTTCGTGGAAGCAGTCTTTGCTTAATTTTAATGTTAGTGCCATGTTTTGAATAAGCTTGCTAGTAATTTTAAGTATACTGTTGTCGGTCTTTGTGTTGCTACCTCTCCTATCTTGATGTTCTCTTGGAAATATTTTTGCATTGAGGATGGTTGGAGGAATGTTCCCTCTACAATCTAAGGGGTTGACTTTTGGTTTGAATTTCAAACATATGCTATTTCAGCCCATTGTTTAATTAAAGGAATCTCCATATAATTGCATGGTGCATGTAGCTTTTATACTTAAAGTCTTGGTTAGCTTCCATATATGTGCAGCTAAATTACTGGAATACTTACGTAGATTGCATTATTGATCCTTAGATTACTTGTTGGAAGGACAACTTATTGAGATATTCTTTGGCGCTATGGGGAACTAACCAAATCAAATGACCGGCGCTTTATTTGCTTACGTTGTGATGGAAACAGAGATAATGTGTCATTCTTTTCAATGTATATAGTTATAGTTTAGTATGATATTAAAATTATAGTTAATATTCTTATGTATCTAATTATTTATGCTTATGCTTCAATTGAGCATAATATGTTTAATAAAATGATTATTGATATATATTATTGATTTTTTATTAATTAATAATGAAAAAATGCAAAAAAAAAAAAAAAATTTTGGTTTTGGGGTGGTCAACCGATGCGGTTTTGACCCAAAACCGCAGACGATTAATCATTTACATTGCGGTTTTGGGTCAAAACCGCAGGAGTTAATAGATTAACCGCTGCGGTTTGAACCCAAAACCGCAGCGGTAAATGATTAACTGATCCGGTTTAGGACCGAATCAGTTAATATTTGGGGACTGCTGCGAGTCCAACCGATGCGGCCCAAAACCGCAGTGGTAAGCCCGGTTTTGACCGCAGCGGTTGAGCTTTTTTCCACTAGTGTCAGTTGTCGGACTAGATTTTCTCAAAGCTTGTAAATACCTCCCAACCTTCTTGTAATGGTCCTACATAGAATCATGAAGCAACTTGTGTGCATTGTACTTGACTCTATATGCAAAGTCCCTCTTGATCACTACCTTATAAGCTTTCCTCACAGTTTCAATGATCTCCTTAGCAGACCAATGATGCATGGCTTTAAAAACCTCCAAAAACTGTTGTGCTAACCATTTGGACTTCAATTGCTTCAATCTCCTCATGGTTTTGTTGCACCTATGCTCACCTGACACACTCTTCACCACAAATGTTGCTCTTCTGCTATCCCAAGATGGATACAACTTAAAGGGGCAACCTGTATTGCACACAACACCAAGCCTTTGCTGCCTATTTTTATTACTAGTGGCAAAACTCAAGTTCCTGCCCTGTAAAATAGCATAGCTAGCTACTGCATTCTTAAAGTGAGCCCTAGTTGTGAACCTTTGCCCAACCCTCCATTTGAATACACTGAAATCAGTATGCTCACTAACCAGCTCACCCCTCTTTGCTCTCTCATTGCAGCTAAACTATCTAGCCCTCCTCATCACTACCTGGAGGTGTTTGCATCTCATCCTCTGAATCCTCATATTCACTGAGGTTCTCATTGTTGTTTGTGACTGGTTGTTCACCCACTCCCCTGTTGGTATTTGTTGGTTGTGCACCTAGCCTACTCTCAGCTGCTTTCCTTTGTCACTGAGGTTCTCATTGTTGTTTGTGACTCGCTGTTCACCCACTCCCCTGTTGGTATTTGTTGGTTGTGCATCTAACCTACTCTCAGCTGCTTCCCTTTGTAACTGTCTTGCTAACTCCAACAACTTTGCATTAAAACCCTTCACCTTATCCCTAGCCTGCACATATTCTTCATCACTTGTATCAACTTCCTCATGCACCTCATCTTCAAACTGAGCTTCAAACTCTTCCTCACCATCTTCTGGATCTTCCTCACCATCTTCTGGATCTTCCTCACCAGCTTCAAACTCTTCCTCACCATCTATTGGATCTTCCTCACCAGCTTCAAACTCTTCCTCACCATCTACTGGATCTTCCTCAGTAGTGTCAAACTCTTCCTCTAGATCTTCATCATCCCCATCTCTCTCACTACCTACATACCCTTCACTCCCATCCGGAACATACTCCCCATTCCCTCTAGGTTCCTCATCTGATGAAAACTTATCTTCAATTATAGCATCACTCTAGTTTCCATCTCCCTCACTCCTGGGATCAAACCATTCATAGTCATCTGGGACAGGGGTCACTATGACATTGGGGTTCTTCTTTGATGCTTGCTTAGGAATTTTTGGTTGGGGTGCTTCACTTGGTTTACCTAGTGTAGGTTCAGGTTCTCTGTGTTCAGTCTCAGTATTGGGTGCTTGTGTAGGGTTTTCTGTTTGTGCTTGCTTTTGGTAAGTGAAAGGCCGAGGGGAAGGTCCAATCGGGTGTGGGTTTGTAACGGCCCCGTACATCCGAGCCGCTAACTAAACATGCTTAACATGCACTAATCACAATTAACACTTAATAAACCTCGAACTTATACTTACTCACAGCGGAAACATAATCGTTTTACACGATCACAGACCTATGGGATTATTACCCCACAATAACATCCCAACATATAAATACAATTACATGAAATGAACAAACCGGATCTCCGAAATAATACAATAATACACCATAGGAATTCATTTCAACTAAACTATATAATCTCCACCTTAGCTCATCCAAAAATCACTTCTTATAACACTCACGATCCTTTAACCACACCGGAGCTAGCTTTAACATTTCCAGCAAAAATCACTAACATTGAATGCTGCCCCCACCAGGACAGGTTCAAAGAACAAAATCAGCGAAACTGAGTACACACTGTCCAACCAAAAATTCTTTTTGGTGGCTTAAAACACATTCGAGTTGCAGAGTGTGATTTTATAGAGAATAAAGGCATAACAAAGAAATTACCTTAACGTGTGAATTTTTATATCTCATAGATTAATGTACTTAAAACAAAATCACGAAACCATATCTTTTCGTCAAAGAAATCGAAGATTCCGCATAAACAATATATTTATACTTCTCAAACATTTTATACTTGCTCAAAATACCGAGATACTCCTCTTATAGATACCAAGGATGCAAACATAATATGTCAAAGAATATACTAAGTAACTTTCCAAATGCTTTCCATAAATCATCTTGCTATATCAGCATCATTATCAAACATAACTCAAATATTTTTCAATATTTTAGCATCAAAATATTTAACTCAGGGAAGGAACACGAATGGAGAGGGTAAACCACGTCTCCAGACTTTTGAAGGACGTCTCCCCACCTTTCTTATACTCTGCTTGCAAGACTTTTAGGTCATGACCCTACACAACATAGCAATACCCGCTCCGGAGCAATACCCGCTCTAACACATAATGAGTAATACCGGCTCTATGAATGTTGTTCATCACTGCTTACGCAGCTACTTCCCCTTATAAAACAAAACTTATACTCATACATAATTACTTATACTCAACACTTGTACTGATATTCTTATACTTAAATACTTATACTGAAATACTTATGCTGAAATACTTATACTTAGATACTTGTACTGAAATCATAAGGCTCAAATGCTTTTACTCAACTTACACATTAATTCATATCTTTTAAATACGTTTTGTCATTCCAAGTTCCATTAAACAATTCTAAAATAATTAGCAGTATTCAAAATACTAAAATCACGAAATACTTTAATCTCCTTAAAATTCATTTAAAAGTAAGCAGATTACCGTTCAGAGCATATTTAAGTTCCTCATACTGGATCCTCCAAATATAATTTCTAACAATCCAACCATAGGTTCTATAGTTCTACCGTATAACTTCCCAATCATCACTAAGTTCATATTCAATACATCAACTCCGAATTGCCAGAATAGTAGGCGTTTCGGCGTTTCCAACTTCATTTCATTAGTATTTTGTATTTTTATACCCACTTGTTGTAATACTATCTATAACTTTCATAGCTCACAAATATCTTACTCCGAATTATATGTCATGATCCCATACTCAACGACCCAAATATAGTTGATCATCCCAATATTTAACTCAATGTCCTGATTAATCTTAAATTTATAATTCCTTTGTAATCGAGTCACAATTTTAACCCCAAAGTGCTCCACAATGGCAGATTACATCCTCCTAACTTCCAATTCTTTAGTCTTATCCTTCACATTAGAAAATTAATCTGTTAACCTCTATAACTTATCCCATTCCAATATTTATAAGAAAACATTCCCCAACTCGGATAGTGTCACACCCATAAGATATAACTTCTCGTAACTCAAACAAAATAGTTCCCATTTACTATTGACACAACTATTTCGAACCATCTCTTAGATTTCGATCCCTTATACCACTAATATGCCATTTGCATCTCCAATATTATTTCCCAATATTCGAGGTACATTGATCCTTGAAGTGTCCTCAATGAGTTTATTGTCTTTAATACCCTTGAAGTTTTAGTAATAATCCTAGTAAACCATTAGTTGACGTTAAACTCCGAAACTTACCTCAGATTCTCTTAATTTTGATTCCTCAAACATCCGCATCATAACCATATCACCATGCATTTCTAATCAATAATTCACTTTGGGAGAGCATATTATATATATATATATAACATAACTCTTAGCACTGATACCTGATTTCATATTATCATTTGAGCACAATATCATTCTAATTATACTTCCTAATAATATTTTATATCTCTCCTCCCCAATATACTTATTTACTCCCCTCATCCTTAAGACCCATGAACTTCTCATATCAGCTTTACTAACCCATTAACAGATAGATTTTGTACTCACTTCCGAATCACAACTTTACTAACCAACCCAACATTCTCGTATCACACTTCGTATTCTTAAAATAGAATTTCTTAATCAATTAATTTCATCTCGCATACATTCCAACATAGATCTCCAAATTAATAAGACATAATTACTCCAAAAATTTCTTCAGCGGTTATCTTCTAATTTATAGTATTTTTGAAATCAGTATGCAAATCTGTATATTAGAGATCGCTTAAGGAAAATAACATTCCTAAAATCTTATTGACTTAAAGCAAATAAAAGATCTTGTAAAGTCCATATATCCGAAATCTCTTCAATAATATTTCACTAAAAATGTACCCGAAATCCATGAGCTTTCAGTCCTTATATTTAGGTCACATAACACAAAGTTCGCTCAACCAACTTAATTTCAAGAATGATACATACATTAGTAACACATACCAATTTAACAACTCATAATCCAGCATCCATGAAATCAATATATATATCGAATCTATAATTATAAATGTAGCAAATAATGTCAAGTCTAATTCAAACAACCTTATCACAATAGTATTTGCGATTCAACTTATAAAACTCAATATATAGGCAACTTAGCTTTGATCATTAAAACACACGTTTTCGAATGTAATTATACTCATAAAGATTCATATTACACTTTCAAACATTTCCAACTTAATGATCACAATAACATAACAAGCTTGAGTCAAATGTTCATTTACTTTACGTGAATCATAAAATTCATATAAAACATCAATTCCAAATTGGAAATTGGGAGGACAATGTGTACCTTTTCTATTCTCCAAATAACGCTCGATTCCATAATAATCTTCAAGAGTCCGATATCTCCAAATTTTACGATCAATCTCCACTAGTCCATTATCCTTGCATATTAGATAACACTTGAATTCCACAGTGATTCACCTCGCAAGATCAACAATAATACCAAATGATTGATACTTCGTTCACTAGTAAATAAACCAATTTGCTTATCTTTCCTCAATCATACATTCTTTACTATTCTCAATCACATCTCTAACTAGAACTCCAAGCATAATCTTTCCACATTATGCTAGTCGAAAAGATCATTACTGCCAAATGCAACCTTTATGAATAACTTATTTTAGCAATGACACTAATGATATTTCAAACAACACTCATCGAAATTCCAAATACACAAACCCAAAACAAGTCCCATTATTACTCTCGTCGAAATCTAGAAATGGAACTCATTATACTTGTTGGTAAATCATGAACATGAATCTCATAATCTAACTTCACTCATCTCAAACGATTCACATAAAGTTCTTAAAATAAAGAAAGTTTTCTTACTCAAAGTCTCTTTTAGAACTAGATAAATAGAAATCATTTTTCATATATATAAAGAAGATACAATCTTTTCCAAGCTTCGATAAAATCAATTACTAACTACAATTATTGAGTTCATAGAATTGACAAACCATAACCAAACTTATTCCACCAATTCTTTGAACCAACAAGAAGCCAATTTGGGTTTCTCAATTTAACAAATGAATGGAAGAAGGAACTTGAAAATTAAGCTTATACCTTAATTAATCAAGAATGCTACTGCCCAAAAAGAAAGAAGGATGGCACCGAGAAGACCACACTCAACCAACAACATGCAGCAACGGCGTCGCCGGAACACCGGCAAGGAGCAGCAACAACGTCGGCGGCGACATCAACACCAGAAATACGAAGCAGGGGAAAGAGGAAACGGGCAACATCACAACATAACTTCACGAAGCGATATCTTACAGCTCCGAACTCCGAATTGAGTGATTTCTGTGCGTAAATTCAATAACTCGAAGAGATCTACAACTTTGATGCAGAAACAAAGAGCAAAATTGGGTTGCATGTTGGAGATAATTGAAGCAACAGATTGACGAAAACAGAGGAGAGAGAAAACTTAAGGGCGTTGGGTACTCTTCGTTTACTTTTGATGAGTTTTGCTGAATCCAATTAAGCTTTGAGTTATGAGAGATTTATAAAGTGGAATTAGGAGAATCAGAAACCTCATCATATGGGTTGGCTTAATCTCCAAAAGACACGAAAAGAGAAATGGAAATATGAGAACAACATACTAACTTCCACCAAGCCAGCCACGAAGAAGTACTTTGATAGGAGAATGGGTTCTTTTCTTTTTATTTTTCCTTTTATAAAATAGAAACTCAAAATATATATTCATGGTAACTAGTTGTAAAAAAAAATGTCTAAATATGATATTAGAATATCTTTATTTAACTCCAAATAAAATTCTCAAAATGATTATAATTAAACTGAATAAATATAATTAACTCTTAATTAGAGATATTAAAAGTACAGGCTATTACAGAGTTGTTGTTGTGTATTCAATTGGGAATTAGATTCCTTGTCTGATGTGGCATGAGATGTGGGAGGAGTTATGTTTCTCCCAACAGGTTCAATACTTTCTACAATAGTAGGTTCCCCCAACTCAATGGAAACCATTCCATTTTTACCACTGCCACGTGGGCTAACTCTAGTGGGAGTCAAAGGTTTTTTCTGTGGGCCCCTCCTAGGGGTGAGTTTTTTAGGAAAAGTTTGTTTAGGATGACAAAAATGATGCTGGGATTCTATTGTTTCTGGTGTGTTGGTTGGGATTGTGTCTTGTGTGCTTGGTCCCTCTAAAGCTAATGGTATTACATCAGGGTCATCAACACTATGTAAAACATACAACTCAACATCCCTATTCTTCACAACAATGTCAGTTAATTCCCTCACCTCATTGTCAGTGTACACTTTCCTCAAACCCTCATCTATGGACTTTCCCGGAATTAAGTAGAATATGCTTTTTTTGTGAGAACTACATTTCTTTGCCTACTCCTCCAGCCAAAACCAACACAACTCATCCGAAGCCACATCAAAAGTTCTAACCCCCCCTCCATAATAAATTGTACCCTCCTTCATTTTCCTAAACAACCCACCATACCAGTTTTCAAGGTAACACCCATAACAACAAGTTATAACCTAACAATTGCAATTATGCGAAAAGGGGTTACACATATGCAAGATGCATTAAAAAAATGTACACCAAAAAACTCTAAAATAACAATTGCAATTAACATCAAATTTTTATGCTTTATTTCAGAAAACTAAAGGAAATATGTAATTAAAGATACATAGAAGCCTAAACAAAGTTAAAATATCAAAAAAATTTAACATTTCACAATTTCAGATTAACTTACTTGTGGAAGAATCCCAATCGTTTCTGGACACAGAGGATGCAAATGAAGAATCCACCCTCCCACGCACCTCCAGTAAATGTAGATTAACCAAATTTCGAAAAAAAGAGAAAGAAAGATGAAAGCTTCAAGAGTGTAACAATGGTCTAGTTTCGAAGAAAAAGGAAGAAGAAGAAGAAATGTTTGAAGGAAGGAAGCAAGTGGTGGTTGGGGGCATCTAATGACTTTAGGAGGGAAAATAAACATAAAGGGTGGATCATCACCTTTTGAACCGGTGATCAGTAAAAGGCCCGTTTTTTTACAAATGTCCCACAAAGGTGGGATTATTCTAAATTTTGTGAAAGGTGGGACTTGTTTTGGAGAGATCGGGCAAGGGTGGGATTATTGCCATCAAAAAATCCTATGAAGAACAAGAGTTTGATCGATAATGAAATTGAAGATCACATTGATGTTTGTAGGGAAAACATGAAGCTTCAAATGGCACTTGGAAGGCGAAAATAGAGCCATGAAGCGGCAAGTGAAGCTTATGAGTGGCAGATAGACCACTTATGTTGTTGCAATTTTAGTTTCTTGGATTTTCTTTCTTTTGTATTTGGGCAAGTTTTAGGTCAGATCTTAATTAGTGGAAGAGAATCTGAGTAAATGCTCTTTATGTACTTGGTTTGCCTTTGTAAAAAGTCTAAGTTATGGAATGAATGGCTTTGGTTGAGTGGCAATTATGTTGGTGTACCATGTTTTGTCTTATAGCATCAAAAACGAACGAAAATGGTTGCAACAACCTTCCAAAATTATTTCCACCATAAATAAGAAATGTCTTAAATCATGGCAAATACACAAAAGTTGTTCAAAAGATGCCTTTGACTACTTAAAAAAACTAACCCCATGTTTCCATTACAAAAAGATGCTAACCCCATGTTCTCAACACTGACTTCTTCCCCAAAACCAAAAACATTCACATGATTTGTTTTCAACACCCCAAGGTAAATATATAAAAAGTGGATCCAATCAAATAACCAAAATATCCTAGAACCTAAGGCTTAATCTGCTGCTGATGCTTGAGTGCCAAGTGCATCCTATGAACCAGTCAAAATGGTGTTGGTGTCTTTCCTTAGTTTGCCCCTCCCCCTTTTAGAGTCTTTTGTATTTGGAGTTGATGAAGCATCCCTCTAAGTCCTGGTTCTTGCTGAAGTAAACCTCTCAGATCTGGTTCTTGCTGAGGCAGTCCTCTCAGGTCCGGTCTCTTGTGTTCTTGCTGAGGCAACACACTCAGTCCTCCTTCTTTTATTAGCTTAGAATCAAAAGCACATAATCAGATCTGGACACAGAAAATGAAAAAAAATTAAAAAAATTCCAGATCCAACTTACACCAGATGTACTTAGGTTTCCCTGAGATTTCAGAGGGCACCTTCTTTTGTTGTGTTGCTTGGATTTACACAAAATGCAATTCATCACCACTCCATGCTTGCTTAATTTTCCTTGCTTCTCTTGACTCTCATGTGGTGCTTTCCTCCTGGCCTTTCTTGGTCTCCCAACACCAACCTTAATTTTAGGAGGATGCAAAGGGAAGTCCACATGCTCCCAATGTCTTTCACCTACATGGGCTTGATAGTTACATTGTATGTCTCTAAATTCGTTAGTTTTGTCAGCCTCTCATCAACATATCTCTCACATGGCATTCTAAGCCAGTTGCAAGCAGCAATGGCATGACAACAAGGGATCCCATGTAGGTCCCATCTCCTACAAGTACATGTTCTTTCTTCTAAACTCACAACCAAAACCTCCATTCCATGTAAGACTTCAAAATCATAGGGTCTTGAAGCTAGAAATATGACACTCTTTTGCATACTCTTTGTTTTTTCTAACCTCTTCCTAATTCTTGGACATATGTTGTCCTTTGACCTCTCCATGATTATTTTTTCTGAAACAACCTCTCCGTGACTTCCCTTCTTATATCTTCCAATATGTGCATTATAGGCTTGGACCTTGCCTCTAAAATCCAACCATTGAAGGTCTCAACAAGGTTATTCACTACCAAATTGCACCTAGAAGTTGTCCTAAATCCAAATATACAAAAGGACTTAGGGTTTTGCTTCTCATCCTCCACAGCAGGTATAGACAGTGCATCCATCTCTTGGATAACTTTGTTATAATCTGCCCTTGTGTAAGCATACACTGCTCTCCAAAGCAGGGCCTTCAATTCATCACCTCCATGTTTCTTATGCCATGGAGGATATATATGTCTAGCACAATGTCTATGCTCAACAAGTGGAAAGGAGGTCTTCACTGCACCAATAATGGACTGCAATCACAAGAAACAAGTGAGTTTATCATTTTTTATACTATGAAACTGATGAAGAAAATAAGTCAGTTTATTTACCTTGTGTTGATCTGAAATAATTGCGCAGTCCGCTCCTCCAAACTCAGTCAAATCTTCCTTCAAGCATTCCAAAAGCCAATTTCAAGATTTATTATTTTCTGCTTCAACAACAGCCTAGGAGATGGGGAACATTTGGTTGTTCCCATCCCTCCCAATTCTTCGCTAATAATTATCCCCCTAGGAATGTTTGAAGGAAGTACCCATCTAAGCAAATCACCTTCCTCTGACCCCTCATATAACCCTCTCTTAGGGCAGGGAAGTTTATGTACAATCTTTGGAATACTAGCTCCTCCTCATTTCCATCCCTAGGCACAATTATCAACTCATATGTAACTGCATCTAGGACTGTTCGTGGTTGGATTGGTGCGGTTTGGTATAACCCAAACCAAACCACATATATACGGTTTGACATTTTTCCAACCTAAACCGCGTCGCACTTTTGTCCAAACCAACCCAAACTGGACCACGCAAAACGGTTTGGTGCGGTGCGATTTGCGGTTTAACCATATTTTCCTCCGCGATATGAGTTTTGTAATCTAAGAATTAAAAAAAATTTGGTACAAAGTTATAGATAAACCAATACATAATTCTCTAAAACTACATAATAGATACTGAGCAGATGAGTGGAGGTCGGAGGAGCAGATAAGTGAGGAAGGTAGGGGATTGCAAAGAGGAGCAGATGACTAGATGAGTGATGAGTAAAGAGTGCAAATACCTAACCTTTGTTTTTTGAGGGGAAAGATTGGACGATATATTAACTCAAGGATAAAGCATCCATCAGTACATAAGGGGTGACCTCATCGGGACAATGCAACTCCCAACATTGTTTTACACCAAACGGGACCAATCTAGCTAGCTGATGGGCAACGAAATTGTCATCTCTAAGCACATGAGACCACCTAATAGACAAAAAATCTTTACTCATACATAAATCATCCTCTAAAATTAAATCCAAATCGGAATAAAAAACCATAGACTTTGACAATTTCTTAACAAGAGTTCCACAATCAGACTTCACAATAACATGTTGAAAGCCATGCCCCTTGGCGAGTTTAATAGCAAGGCACAAGGCCTTGCCTTCGACAATCTTCGGTGGCCACCACACCCTTATCATGCGAGTAGCAGCCAGCAAGACACGACCAAGGTGGTCCCTTGCCACCACGCCAAGACCAACCCAGCCCTCCTCCGAGATCGACGCATCAGCGTTAAGTTTCACACAACCAGCAGGGGGAACCCACTGTTTCGGGCTCTTGGGAACAACATCACTCTGTCTCCCATAGATGCGAGTGGTATACACTCGAAACTCCTTCACAGCCTTAGAAGCAAGCTCCACCACACACTCATTGGGGCTACAATACTCCTCAAAAACGACCTTGTTTCTTCTGAACCAAAGGTAGTAAGCAAGAAAACCCATCCTCACAAGCTTCATATCATCCACTTCCTCCCAGGCATCCTAAACCTCCAGCAAGCAGCCCACATCTCTCGACGGGAGCAGGTCGGCAAGACCAACCATCTCCCAAGCTTCGATAACAACCGAGTAATGGAAAATAGCATGGTAGGGAGTTTCCGAAGCACCCTTGCAAAGGGGACATACATCTTCGTCAATAATGTGTCGATGTTTTAGCAAAGATCGCACATGAAGAGTAGCTGAACTAAGATGCCAAAGAAAATGACGCACCTTCGGGGATACATCAAGGCTCCAAATCCTAACCCAAGCTCTATGAAACAAGTCAAGGTTCCTGGACTTACCAATCATATATGCTGTCTTCACCGAGTATGGGCCATCCTTAGTGAACGCCCAACAAATGGAGTCATCCGGTAACCTCTCACTTAACGGGACCGCAAGGATGGCTTTAGCATCTCTCTCGCAAAAAGAGTTCAAAACAAGGTCCGAGTTCCACTCCATGGCAGCATAATCTATCAAATCACACACACCCTCAATTCCATCAACCTTCTCACCAATAATGAATCTACTATCCTCTTTGACCACCCAAGGATCCTTCCATATATTTATATCCGTACCCTTGCCCACTCTCCAAAAAAACACCTTCTTTAAGCAAGGATTTTGAGCCCCAAAGACTCTTCCAAGTATAGCTACCTGTCGCGCCCAAGGGATCCTCCAAAAAGGAAGATCTTGGATAGTACTTAGCTTTGAATACACGGCCTACAAGAGAATTTTCAGCCTGCACTAGACACCAAGTATTGCGCCCGAGAAGGGCCTCATTGAACACAGCCAAATCCCTAAAACTAAGCCCACCAAGACACTTCGAAGAGCACAAAGATGCCCAACTCCTCCAATGCATAGCATGACTCGATCCCTTAGCTCCCAACCAAAACCTTGCCATGGCCGAGTGTATGGATTGAATCACCGAGCTCGGGAACCTGTAAACCCCCATCAAATAAGTCGTAATGGCCTGGACAATAGCTTTCAATAGAACCTCCTTTCCTGCTCTAGACAACAACTTCTCCTTCCACCCTTGCAATTTCTTCCAAATGCGGTTACGTATTTCCCGAAAAAATTATCTTCTTCGACCGACCCGGCTAAAGTAGGGATGCCTAGGTTCTTCGGATGCTTATCAACATGTCTCATGGCTAAGAATTCCGTCAACTCTTGTTTCTGAACAGTACTAACACCTTTGCTGAATGAGATTTCTAACTTTTTAATATTTATTTTTTGACCAGATGCCGCTTCATATTTGTTGAGAATATCAACTATTATACTACAACCCTGTCGGGTAGCTCTAGCAAAGAGTAAACTGTCGTCAACAAATAAGAGGTGAGAGATTTGCGGGACTCCACAACTAGCCTTCATACCATGAATAGTCTCGTTTAGAGTTGCTTTCTTCAAAAGAATGGAGAGAGCATCTGCAACAATAATAAACAAATATGGAGAGATGGGGTCACCCTGTCGCAAGCCCCGGGAGGCGTTGACAGAACCACAAACATCACCATTAACAACAAAGGAATAGTGGGTGGAGGAGACACAACCAATAATAACATCAACCCAATAGTTAGCAAAGCCAAACTTCAGCATAAGTTCACGAAGAAAACCCCACTCAACCCTGTCATATGCTTTACTCATGTCAAGTTTCATGCAATTTAACCCTTTTTGTCCTTACAACGATACTTCATAGAGTGAAATAATTCCATAGCAATCAAAGCATTGTCCGTAATGAATCTCCCCGCTACAAAGGCACTCTGGTTTTCAGAAACAATTGCAGGCAAAATAATCTTCAACCTCTTCATAGAGTGAAATAATTCCATAGCAATCAAAGCATTGTCCGTAATGAATCTCCCTCAAAGGCACTCGGTTTTCGAAACAATTGAGGGCAAAATAATCTTCAACTGTTTAGCAAGAACCTTTGAAGCAATTTTATAAATGACATTACACGACTTAAAGGACGGAATTCGAGACCGAGTTGGATTTTTAACCTTAGGTATGAGCACAATATTAGTTTTATTTAGAGAGTCTGGAGGACGAGTGCCATGAATAATACATGTGGCCACCTCAACAATGTCATCGCCCAAAAGGTGCCATAACTTTTGATAAAAGACCGCATATATCCCATCCGGCCCCAGGGCCTTACACGGCTTCATTTGGTTCAGCGCCATCCACACCTCATCTTTCATACACACCTTAGTGAGCTCACGGTTCATGTCATCAGAAATAATGGGGTCCATAAGCTCCAACACCTTTGGCATAGCTGCGGTGGTGTGGTCCATCGAAGAGAAAAGTCCACCGGTAGAAGCCACACACAATCTTAACAATATCCTCCTCATCCTCACGCCACACCCCGAGTCATCAAAGATCCCTTTAATTAAATTTCGTTGCCTACATTGTGAAGCCTTGTGGTGGAAATATTTCGTGTTCCGATCCCCATCCTTAATATCGGCTACCCGGGACTTCAAGAACCACATAGCCTTTTGTTTTTCTAGAAGATCATCAAGCTCCCCCCAGAAGCGCAATCTCAAGATTACTATCCCTCTCACTATAGTGCCATGTTGAAGTTTTTTCAAAGTAACCTCCAGCTCTGCAATTTTCTTTTCTAAAATTTTGAACTTTCCATGACTTCAACCCTTCAATTCCCCAGCCACCATTCCGATCCGATCACCAAAATCACACCCCACCGATCCCTGCCATGTTTCTTTGACTCGATTTTCACACTCCTCCTCGAGGAGCCATGCTGTTTCAAAGCGAAAAGGTCTCTTATTTTTCTTCTTGCGACGATAATGATTGCCGAACAGGCGCACCATGGTCAGAGAGTGGTCCGACTTGAAGTGCAAAAGGTGCCCCACTGAAGCCGAAGGAAAGCAGCCGACCATTGTGTCGAAGCAACAAAGCGGTCCCACCTCTCTATAATGCGAGTGCTCGATTTTTTTCCCCTCTCCCAAGTATACCAAGTCCCCGTAAACCTAAGATCTCTCAACTCCATGAAATTGAGAGTATCCCTAAACTCTTGTATCCATCTCCTTGTAGACGTGGACCCCCCCCCCATCTACTCCGAAGTCAAAACCTCATTAAAATCACCCCCAAACAAAATCGGACCGCGATGATGATCGAAAGTACGCATCAACTCCCACATTTTATGTTTGTGAGAAGAATTCGCCCACCCATACAACCCCACAAATCGCCATTTAACACCACCCTCCCCTGTCACATCACCATATATATGATGTTTAAAGAAAGACACAAGCTCGAACTTAATGTTTCCCGGGTTCCAGTAAATACACAGGCCACCAGAAAGACCCTCACTATCAACTCCAAAAGCACATTCAAAACCAAGATTTGCTTTCTTTTTTTCCGCATCCAACCTACTAAGCATAGTTTTCGAAACAAAAACCAAAGATAGGCCAAACTCACCGCTCCATCTCCGGAGCATATGAACTGCACGGGGGTTGCCCAAACCTCGACAGATCCAACATAGTAGATTCATAATGCCTGGCGGGGTTGGTTCGTACCAACCTCCGCCTCGACAGATGAAACATTACTGCCATGCACAAGTAAGTATGCCTTAAACTTCTTTCCCCCACTAACACATTCTTAAACAACATCATCATTCACCAACATATTATCAGGGAGCTTCCTTTTTTCTCCGCAACCCACCCCTTCTCTTCACATGTATCAACCTCATCATTCATCAGCATAGGTTTTAATTCACTTCTGTCAATTTCATGCACGTTCTTATTAGTTATATTACTCCCTTTTGTACCACTTTTTAATTTTCGGGCTTTCTGCAAAGGAGTACTGCTACCGAGAGAAAGAAAAAAACGGGAGGGGAACTTACTTGCACAAGTAACCTCGGGTGCCGCGCACGGAACAAACGTGCCATCCGAGGCCGGTGGGAGATATGAGCGACCCCTCCACCTAGGGATGTTCACAGAGGTGGGTCGGACCGGAATCCGGATTGGACCGGAATTTGGACAGGACTGGACCGGAATTTGGACCGGTCCGAAAATGACCACGACACCGGCAGGTTGTCGACCTTTGAGGAAGTACAGATCCCAAAGTTCATGCCTTTGAGGAAGTTGCAAAGCACAACACTAAAGATGATTGTTGGTTGATTATTTATGGGAAGGTCAACTTTATTAATCTCCCTTTAGATTTTTCTTAATTGATACAAGTTTTTTTTTTATTATTATTAATTTGAGAGTTTTTTTTCCTTCTGATTATTGTACATTTTTCATACTTCTGTTATGAGATGTATTGGAAATTTAGAGAAATTTGGATGGTTAATTATTGAAATTGCTTATTGTGTGGAATTGTAAAATTGGCTGAAATTGTATAACTTTTGCCCAGATAATTAAATTTTGTGAACTGTGTTCATGGATTCATTGATGGATATGTTTTTTTTTGCTTTTTCGGATTTTTTTTTTTATGAAAAGCAGGTCCAATCAGGTCCGGACCTGGACCGGACCTAATTTTTCCGGTCCAGTCTTGAACCGGACCGGAAAAATCAGGTCCGATCCCCGGTCCAAGGAATTCCAGAATTTCGGTCCACCGGTCCAGCCGGGTCCGGTCCGGTCCTGGACCGGTGAACAACCCTACCTCCACCCACCCGATCCCCAGATGCAGGAGTACTACCTTCGGGGATTTTATCAAAACCACTCCCCCCACCATCCTCCATAGCCGAGGTATTCTCATAAGTGAGTTGTCTTGTACATCCTAGGAAAGCTTTTGCCTCCTCCATCATCTTCAATCTCCCTCCGCGTGGCGAGGCGCGTAGCCACGACCCTCGTTGCTTCTCCTCCTCCCTATCATCCGAGGCCAAGAGACAGTCACGCTCAATATGCCCCATAATTCCCCAAACATAACAAAAGATGGGAAGTCTTTCGTACTTAATCTTGATCATTGTTATCTCACCACTCCTCGTCTTAATTTTCTAGAGTCTACAAAGAGGTTTCGAGACATCAATGATGACTTTGGCCCTAGTAGACTTGTCCAGTACAATTTCATCCGCTTCCACCTTAATAACTTCCCTAAGGCTTCCAGCAATGATCCTAACAAAACTCTCAGAGCGGCTGTCCAGAGGAAGGTTATAATATCGCAACTAAAACGGGCAGCGATTCAAAGATAGGTTCGAGGGTTGGACACTCCTCCCCAAACTCCTCCACCAACTCTAGTTTATCATCAAACGTCCACGACCGACTGGCTAAGACCTTATCCTTAATCGTGGCAAATTGCACTAGAAAGAGACCATTCTCTATCTGACGAAAGAGAGCCCCTTTCGAAATTGTTAATATCTGATTCAAGGTTCATTTCAGGGCCTCGAAATTGTATGGTCTAATGGTTAAAACTCGCCCCACAAGCGCAAGGTTCGTAAGAGGATCACAAACGTCCTCCGAAACACCATCCAGAGAAACAATTAATAGTTTCCTCCTCCGCTGTTGTTCTCAAACTCGACACCTTATTGATGATTTCATCAGCCATTAAGGCTGACCCAGATCTCAAGAGGGACTAACGAAAATCGAGAAACGAGACTCACCACTGGAAGCCCTAGACTTTTTACTCAAACCCTAGCATAGCACTAGAGAGAGACTTTACAATTGTGAATTTGTAATTGATAGAAAAGTGCAAAGACCTAACTTAATACTCGTATTAACTTCTATAGTCGTATTCTCTCGTATACTCGTATGCCTGTTAGTTTGTCAAGTGCTTTAAAAAAAATCAAAATAGATAAAAAATATTTTTTTTTTTAAAAAGCATATAAATTTGCGGTTTATGGTGCGGTTTCGGTTTAAAAAAATTCAAACCTAACCCAAACCGAAAACCGCGGTTTGCTTGAAATATCAAACCAACCCACAATTTTGAAACCGCAAACCAACCCAAACCGCGAAAAAACGGTTTGGGTTGCAGTTTAGTGCAGTCCAGGCCGCACTCTGAACAGCCCTAACTGCATCATCACTTCTTTTCAGCTCCACAACGTATGATGCAATCAATGAATAATGGCCAAATAGATTACCATCACTAGAGGAAAAAACTTCAAGTACTGCTTAAAAAAGGCTGCGGTTTTAAGATTAACCACATCCCTTAACTTAAGGGTTGCGGTTAGCCTTAAAATCTTGACCCTTTTCCGTTAAAGGGTGTCGTTTTGGGCTAACCGCATCCCTTAAGTTGTGAAGGGCGGCGGTTTTGGGCTAACCGCTTGGGACTTATTATTCTTTAGCCCCGTTTATCATTCTTACCTAGCCCAGTCTACTCTCATTCTCGCGGGTCCTCTCTCCCCCCGGTCGTATGTTCTCACCCCAAACCCTACCTCCCCTTCGGTTCGCCGCAATCCCCCCCTCCTCCTGCGCTCGCCATGCTTTGCTCTATCTCTTTTCCTTCGTGCGGTGCTCCTCGATCGCTACTCAATCGGTTCTTTGCTCCGAAGTCACAACGGATTTTCTCTCTCCTCTATCTTTCTCTCCCTCCTAACGTAGATTTTAATGGATTCTATGGTTCTGGTTTCCTCTCTCCTTTTAAATGCGGGCGCCGAAGAAGAAGGTTTCAAACCCTATGAGGTACATCAAGATTCGAAACTCGTTCGTGATATCTCTGTTGGTGAAAGTTGATTTTCTTTGAAATAGTTTACGTTTTTTTAGGTTGTGGATTATTGAATCCCGTGTTGTGAATTTGAATTTGTTTTTGATTTGCACTTTGTTTGGTATTTTTTTAGTAAAGGAAGGGAAAAGAAAGGAAGAGAAAGGAAAGGAAAGTAAAAGAAGAGAAAAGAAGGTAGTTGTAGTTTCCAATGTTTGGTATAATTGGTGGATTTGAGAGGAATCACATGTTTGGTTGTCATTAGTAAAGGAAAGGAAAAGAAGGAAATAAAGAAAACATAGATAAAAACTTATTAGCTTTCTTTCCTGTCAAATTCCTCCGATTTTGGGAGGAAAGGAAAGCAAGGATTTAAGAGTATTCTTTTCCTTCCACTTCCTCTCCTTTCCAATCAAACCCCTCTTATTTTCTTTTACCAAACAGGAGAAAGTTTGTTTTCACCTTTCTTTTTCATCCAAATCCTTCCTACCAAACAAAGCTCCAAGAAGTATTAACTTTTCTTTCCACTTCTTCTCCTTTCCAATCAATTTTCACATTTCCTTTCTTTTCCATCCAAATCCTTCCTACCAAACAAAGCCTTGATGTTTTAGGTGTTGAAGCAAATAAATGGTCAGACTCATGTTTACATGGAGGTACTAATGAAGCTTTTTTTTTTAGATTTAATTTGATTTTCCAAATTGCTCTTTGTTTTGTTTAAGTTTGTTCGATTGGAACAAATGAGGTACCCAAAGTTTTCAGCGCCTGCTTGATGTTACTCAAACTGCAGTTGTGGTCTGTGAAACAAAAAAGAGTGCATCACAAGCTTCGCAACGACGAGGTTCCAATTAAAGCATACGTGAAGCATACGTGACTGAACTCTCTGAATTTAGGTATTTTTCTTTCTCTATCCTCTTCTTCTCTCGATTTGTTTCATTGCAATTATCTAATTCGTTGAATCTATCTTAGGTTTTGAATTTGTCTATATAAAATCAGAGTTTTTAAGTTACAAATTAATCGAATTTTTGTCCGTTTAATGCGTAATTTGATGTTCATAGTTCAATTGATTAATTCGACGATAAATCAGCCACCAGTACAAAGAGCGTTGAAATTATTGTGTAATTGTTACTCCTCTGTCTGATAATTCAGTCGCTTATGTATTTCGAAGCTACTTTAATAATACAAGAAATTTTGACGTGTTGTAATATTATGTTTAAGTATGTAATGAAGATTTCAAATGGCATGCTATTTTTGGAGCTTGTGAAATGAAGAATGTGAGTAAGGAAAAGGTGTATTGCTTGCTGTTGGAGTTTGGTTGGCTTATAATTTTCAGTAAATCGGTTGAAGTTTTGTGATTTTGTTATGCACTAATTTGAATATCTGGGTTGATTTTTAATGTTTGCATTGCTTGATGAGTACTGATTAGTTAATCTTATGGTCATCTATAAAGGGGAAATGTTGGATTGAAATTTGAGATCTTTTTGTTCTTACAAGATATAATTAATTGAGGAATCCTTTTGTGAACTTTGGATCAGTATCAAGCTATGTGTTAGAAGGAATTGTGGCTGTAGATTTTGAATTTTAGGTCTAAGGGAAATATGGATTTGGGTTTTTGTTAGATTGTTCTGGCTAAATGTGGTTGGTATTTCAGTGTTGGAAGGAATATTATAAAATGCTTCAGGTCTTCAATACATGTAGACTTTGGCTTCTGAACTAGTTGGATATATTGTAGTGTTTGGCTACACTCCCTGATTGTTTCAATGGAATTCTTTTAGGCGAATGAGGCTGGATCCTCTGAATTTATACCCTTTTCACCAATCGTGCAGGTATACTAAAATGGGTTTTTCTGGGAATGTGGAGCCTTGCTTTATAGTCCCAACTGCCATCTAGTCACTTCATCAAAGGAACTTTGTATAAGAACTTTAATTTTTATATTGTATTATGAGCATACTTTGTATAAGAACTCTAATTTCTATTTATATATAGATATTTGTGTGTCAATTTGGCATAAAAAGACAAAAAAAAAATGGCTAACAAGGGCTGCGATTTTGCTAAAAACCGCATCCCTTAATCCATTAAGGGCTGCGATTTCTACTAAAAACCGCAACCCTTAATTGTGGTCAATAACCGCAACCCTTCAAAAATTGTTAAGGGCTGCGGTAAAAAACGCAGCCCTTAAGCCGTTTTTGACCGCAACCCTTGACCTTTTTTCCTCTAGTGCATGAAGTAATCTGTGAGCAATGGCCTTGACCCTATAACAGTTTCACTTAGATATTTTGACACCAAACCTTTTCATAACATCCTTCTCCAAATCTTTCCTTGGCCAATTAGGGTTGTCTTTGTATTTCCTTAAATACTCTCTTGCAAACCAACTAGCCTTAGCCTGAATGTTTTCATAATCTTCCCTATTCAAGTATGCCTAAGATTACAAGACTTCACAGTCCATGATTTCCTAGGACCATCCCAGGAGTCATACAACTTTCACTCACAACCATCTTTGCACCTAGCCTCTAGTTTCCTGGCCTCACTTTTGCTCCATCTAATACTGTAGCCGACAATCACAGCATACATGTTCACCATATCCTTAAACACTTCAGGAGAAGGGAATTTTAACCCCACTTGGCACACAAGTTTCTTGAAATCAATGTTTATGTCCACAACCTTCTCAACTAATTTCTTCCTATCATCCTCATCAACATCAGTCTCCACATCTGAGTCAGGCACCCTATCTTCATAACCCTCTCTCATCCTCATATTCACTTTCCCACCCACAGGTCTTCTTTCACCCTTGAACTACCAGCTACATCACCAACACTCTTACCTTTACTCTTACTCTCCTTGCTCTTCTTTGTTACCTGAACAAACTCATCATCACTAGAATTGACCCCAGTTACATCCAGTTCATAACATAAATCCTCATCACTAGAGAACCCATCACTCTCACCACTGTTTAATTCTTCTAGGTCACTCTCATTCTCACCCCATCAGTATTTCCACCTACAGCCTCATTCTGACCCCATCAGTATTTCCACCCACACCCTCATTCTCACCACCATCAGACTATTCCAGCTCACCTTCACTGACAATCCTATCTACCCCATTAAGGCTCAAATCCTAAGGTTCATCTCCATTCCTACTATAATCATCATCATCAAAACAATTACCATCCTCATCAACATGACCAAACCACTCCTCCACATGAATGTAATATGAAAAATGGGCTTGTTCATCAGGACTATGTAAGGCTTCTTGTTCATCTCCTCCTTCTAAATCAATGGGTTGTTTAGTGGCTAGTTGTTCAATTCTTTACTGATTTTGTCAATTTTTGTTTGGGCTCTGTTAGTAAGCTTTTTTTGCCTTTATTTTGTGTAGGAGATGGTGAACCAACAGGTTGTGCAGAAGGTTGGATAGGTGGGATGACTTGAGGTGGTGTTCTAGGGCTCCTCCTAAATTGTGCTAAGTCAATGACCTTGTGCACTGGAAGCTTCTTCCTACGAGTGTTTGGTTTAATTTGTGGCTGCAAAAGAGCATTGGTTTAGTTGGGTTTTGTTGCACTGGAGGTGGGTTTAGTCCAACAGTGGTAGGTTTAGATCAACAGTGGGGTGGTTTATTTCAACGTGGGTGGATTTTGTTGCTTAATGGGTGGGTTTTGTTGCTCATTGCGTGGGTTTTTTTGCTCATTGGATGGGTTTTCTTGCTCAACAGTGGGTGGGTTTTCATTAGAGGGGTTCATTTTGGATCGAGAAAAATGTGATCTGAATCTGATCCGAAAAAAATCGGATATCTGAAATTTCGGATCGGATATCCGAAAATTGAAAAATTGAATTTTTCAAAGGAAAAGTTCATAAAATAAGTTTCAGAACGGATTTGGATCATCGAATTTTTCGAATATCCGGTCTTGAAGACGGATATTTTTGAGATGTCCGGAAAATTTCCCATGTTTCGGATATTCGAAATGAAAATTTCCGATCCTCATCCGATCCGAAAATTTTCAGATATCCGATCCGAAATATCCAAAAACTAAAAAATCGGGTCGGAAATCCGATTAACCGGATCGGGTCGACACGGGTCGGATATTTATGAACACCCCTAGTTTTTATGCTCGGTGGGTGGGTTTTCTTGCTCAACAGTGGGTGGGTTTTCATGCTTAGTGGGTGGGTTTGGGTTTTCTTGCTCAATGGTGATGTACTCTAATCCTTTAATCACTTCAGGCTCCTTTAACCCATGGATCATATACACTTCTACCATCCCATTATCTAAACCCACCTTACAAAAATCAGTCACCTCCTCGTCAGTGTTCACCCTAACCAAACCATGTTCTAAGCTTAACCCACACAAGCAGTAATACAGAATGAAATTTGAGTTATACTTAAAACCTTCATCCTTCAACATATCAAGAAATTCAAAATAACTCATAAAATCAAGGTCTACATTATCCCAATAATGTATTTCCCCTCCAACATACTCCAAATTTGGAGATAAAACACCCCCATGCCACATTTTAATTGTAAACTCAAGATCCATGATCTTAGAGCAATAATCTAACAACAACTACCCTAATCAGCTATGCAAACAACAATTCACCCTAATTTCCTAATCCACAGTTCAATTACAGAACTCAAACAAATCGACAAAACACTAGAACTATAACATTCACTGAAAATCCAAGAATTTATTTGAATTACTTAGCAAATTGTGGGGTACTAAAATTACAAATCGCGAAAACACTATTGATTTGAGAAAGGTTTAAGTGCGCAAATGTGAATTAATAACATCGTAGAAAGGTTCAAAGAGAGATCTACCTAATACGACAGTAAGACATGCTTGTATGCACTGGGTATCAATTCACGTCCATAAGCCATTGATGCTTAAACAACTGAATATATGTGCCTAGAATTCCTTTTCAATTTTCGTTTCTTTTTTTCTTCTTTTGAATCATGTGGGGGAATGTTGGAGTTAGTTAGTATGGTGTTAGTTTATTACTCCAGAAGTTGCTTCAAAAGAACAAAAAGCTATTTGTCCCACATTGGTAGTTTGAAGTATTTCTACCTTCTATATATAAAGTTTCCTTCTTTATACATTTGTTAAGGGTTGAGTGGAAAAGAACTAGTCACCACAGGCGCGGGCGCGCTGGGCTCGGGCGTGTGGCGCGGTTGTGGTTAGGGGTGAAAGTTCGGTGTACGGTTTGGATTAGGGCCTAATCCAATCCGATCCGAACAAAATTTAGATTTTAATTTTTCAATCCGAATCCAAACCAATTAGAGTTTGAATCCGATCCAATCCAATCCGAATTTTCATACTCTAGATTGGATCCGATCCGAAAATCCGGTTTTTTAAAACTTAATTTTTCGATGAAATAAATTAAGCACAACATGAGCCTAGTAGATTTAGGAAATGAGAAATTAAGTTATGTTAGGGTTTTAGGGGAAGAATTGAAGTGCTACGCCTACTGGGGTATGGACTAGGCTTATTTTTTATAAAAAAATTCAGTTATGCACTTAAGCCCAATCCAGATACATAATAAAAGGCATATTACTATTTGGTTATATTGGATTTTTGGATCAAATTACCCGCAATCCAATCCGATCCGAACATCTAATTTGCAAAAAAATTTCAATCCGAATCCAATCCGAACACAGTTCGAATCCGATCCGAATTACTAATTCGGATTGGATTGGATTGGATTTTGGATTTTATCCGAATAACTTTCACCCCTAGTTGTGGTTGTGGGATATTTTAGTTCAGTTATTTATTTTTTGCCTGAAATAAGCATTCATATCTTCGTTGATTTCGTAACCGTTATTCTTTCCTTGATTACTATTTTCGTTATCCCTTAATATCCGCCTAATTGATTGCCTTCTCGGTTTTGGTTTTTTTGCCTTCCTCTACATATATAGAGCCTATTCATTCTTCTTTAACACACAAAAAAAATCGCCTCCCTTAAAATTACAGTCTAACTTTTCTCTTCTCTGGGCATTGTTCAAAGTGTTGTCAAACTATAACTCTGTACTACACCGGGAGGAGCGATGAATCGTGTATCTCTGGTGGTTGGTTGCCAAGAGTACATGTGTACGTAACAGGGCAAATTCAACTTTATGACAGTGTTTATTCACGCCACGACTTTCATATAAGTTAATTAGTATGGTTCTATCAGCTTTAATTCCTACATTCACTTCTTTTGTATGTTAGGAGGGTACTTTTACATATTGCAAGTGCAATATTTTGTTGTCGTCGGCGGATGCTACTTGTCCAACCGAACACAACGACAAAAAGGATAGGCAGAAAACCTAATTATTGTTTTTGACAAAATCAACTATTACTATAAATAAAGGGTATATAAGTGTTAAGACTTTTGACTAAAGCTACTCTTACAAATAGACATTGTTGCTTAGATACCAAGTTATTAAGCCAGTTGTTTCAAAAAAAAAATTACCAAGCCAGTACGTGAAGCTTACGAAGTTAAGCTTTACTGTCATTTGTCACCGTAAATACATCGATTACATATATTTGCATGAGGGTCTATGGACTATGATGAGTATGAATATGATAATGCTGTTGATCCTCATGTCAATTGGTTACATACGTCTTGCATGTTGCCATTTGGACTTGTTTTCCTTTTCAAATTTATGTTTCGGTTTATACTAAAAATAATTTTAAAAAATCTCGTACACACCGACACACTGTTATGGTGGTAAGTGTAACCATTTCCCAATGTCTTGGCATTAGAACTGTCAGTTTGGTTAATAAACTCTTGGTTAATCGAAATAATCGAAATTTAAACCGAATTAAACCGAACCCGGGATTAACAGAATCGAAATCAAGCGAAAAATGATAAACCGAAACCGAAATAAACCGTAAAAAAATAACCAAAACCAACTCGCAATCGAACCGAAACAAACCAGAATCGAAAATAACGTGGAAAACCGAAAAGTTGATCGATCAACGAATCAACCGAATCGAATATGTAATCGAATTAATCGAATCGATTCAAACCGAACCGAAACCGAACCGAAATCGAAACCGAACCGAAACCTAATCGAACTAAAACCGATTTAAGTTGAAATTGTTATAAAACCAATCTAAAGCATAAATAATTAAACAAACCCTAAAACGTACAGATCTAAGGCATAAAATATAAAATATCAACTGAAAATTATTTAAAAATATAAATAAAGCAACAATAACATATACGTAAAAAAAACCTAAAACGTTCAGATCTAAGAAATAATCCTAAAACATTCAGATCTAAGACATATATAAAATATCGACTAAAATTTCAAGAAATTCTTTACAAAAAATAAATAAATTAACAATAACTGATAACATATAGCATAAAAATTCTAAAATGTTCAGATCTAAGCCATAAAACAAATAAAAAATTCCTAAAACATTCGGATCTAAGCACTAAATAGAAATTATCGACGGAAAATTCTATACAAAAACTAAATAAATAGACAGGCAAGAAATAATCCTAAAACATTCAGATCTAAGACATATATAAAATATCGACTAAAATTTCAAGAAATTCTTTACAAAAAATAAATAAATTAACAATAACTGATAACATATAGCATAAAAATTCTAAAATGTTCAGATCTAAGCCATAAAACAAATAAAAAATTCCTAAAACATTCGGATCTAAGCACTAAATAGAAATTATCGACGGAAAATTCTATAAAAAAAACTAAATAAATAGACAGGCAAAATACCGCATGTAAACATGATTGAAACTTTAAAAAACCCTAAAACGTCACAAATCTAAGACATAAAATTCAAAAAAAAAAAATCTTTCAGATCTAAGGCATAAATAAACCAAAAACGTTCAGATAATGTAAACCATTTAATTTTAACAAAAAAAAAAGGCTAAAACAAGGAAGATACATAACCTTCCTTCAAGATTGAACCTTCAAACGCTTAGCCGTCGTTAGCCCCACCGTCGTCGTTTCCTCGCCGTCGTCACAGTCGTCGCCAAAAACTCCGCTTCACCGTCGTCGCTGCGCGCCGGAAAATGTGGAGCCATTTAATGGAGATTTAGAGATGGGAGAAAATTGAGAGAATTAGGGCAAAATTTTCGACATTCAAATCGAAATTGGAAGAGGAGATATTGATGAAAAGATTTTGTGTGTGTGAGAGATGGAGAAAATTGAGAGAATTAGGGCACCTTGAAGCTCTTCAGTTTGATGAATTGTGTGTCTCACTCTCGCACTCTCGCCGTTTTAGTTAGGGTCAAATAAAGAGTCAGAGTGAGGGGAATAGTTAATGGGAGTCTTGTTCTATATATAGTGAGCCAAGTGAGGGTCTTCGGCCATTAGGGCTAGGGCAACAGTTGATTTCAATTAAAATGGGCCGGCCCATTGTATATTATTTTAAACGGTAATAATTTGTTATTTAAGTCTTTTAAACTTCATTATTTAAAATTGTATTATTATTTTATTATTATTATTATTATTATTATTATTATTCAATAACAATTTGTTAGTTGTTGCATACCATGAATTAAAATAAATACTTTTGCTACGAAATTAGTGTTACATGGAGACAATTAATTTGAATAGTGTTTTGAATTATTTAATTAAACTTTTGGCTTACATTGATGAATTGATGTTATCTAATAACATATTATTTTATTTCAATCGTATAACTTTAATGAGTTTATTTACTTAAAACGATCAAATTATATAGACCGTTGTTATGTTCAGTAGAGAATAAAGAGTATATCAGAGTATAAAGTATCTTTAACATAAATGGTCAATGTAAATCATATACACCGTCGCCGAAGATATTTAGATCTATATATTGATATAAGTCGATTAGTTAATTGGTGTATATGATTTACATGGACTGTTTATGTTAAAGATACTTTTGTATTATGAAATACTTTGTATTCTGTTTACATTGACCATTTATGTTAAAGATGCTTTATACTCTGATATACTCTTTATTCTCTACTGAACATAACAACGGTCTATATAATTTGATCGTTTTAAGTAAATAAACTCATTAAAGTTATACAATTGAAATAAAATAATATGTTATTAGATAACATCAATTCATCAATGTAAGCCAAAAGTTTAATTAAATAATTCAAAACACAACGTCTAATCGAATAAGTTAGTAACAACTTCACTTATCAACTTGTTTTGCTTTAGCAATATGTTTTGTATTTGCGACACATAAAGCTTAAGCAAGGTTCATTTTGATAGATCATTGCCCTTTTCAGTTACATTGTAAGCTTACATTGATACATTATATAATCTAGTATCAACTTATTTTAGTTAAATTAGATATTTGAAATTTAAAATAATTGTAACTTATAAACGATTAACTACATTGGAGTGTTCTTATCTTCATTTATGTTATCGTTTCACATTGATACAACATCTAATAACCTTATACTAACTTGTTTCACTTCAATATTATTTTCGATATCGTAATGGAGGCATGGAGCAATATTATGTTCAATCAATTGATGGTCTTGTAACTTGTAAGAGACAGCATACTCTTAATTTTAAACTGGACAACGGTCCAATCCCAATATTAAGAATAGAACAAACCATCTTTGTAATATAGTGACTAGTTTAATCTAATTAGTGACAAGTTCAATCCATTTGGTTCTCACATTATTTAATCGTTGTAGTTCGAGATTCGTTGTAATCCAATATCAATTTGGTTCACTCGAATATTATGTTTTAAAATCAAAATGGATACAACTAATCTTACTTTAAATTAAGCAAAGTGATTTTCAATTACTTTACTGTCACACATAGATACCTTGATCTGATATAATATTAACTTATTTTACGTCGATTATATGTTTTTCAGCCTCAATGACTAGTATCGTTATAGACTTATAGTAAGCCCTTATAGTTAAAGTAAGACATTAATATAATCAACTTTTTTAAAATGTCTAACTCGTCTTTTGAGGAAGTTTATAATAATTTATATTGATATGAGACGTCCTTTTTAAATCAAATATGATATGATTTGCATACAACTAAAAGTTTGAATATCGACTTATATAAATTTGTCTTATTCTAAATCATATATATCAGTAATAAAATACACTTTTACCAATGTCACTTTCATACACGTTTTTATGAAGTACAACTATTTTTTTCGAAGCAATTGCGGAAGTGCCGACAACACTTATTTGTTGCATTAATTTTTAACCGGACCCGAAAAAACATCTGGCCAAAACCCAACATGAAGTTCAATTTTTCCCGAACAAATACAAGAGTGTGATTAGCTTCTACCCGAACCGGTGCGATTATCGTCGAAGTTACGTGGTTTTCGTCAATAACTGAAATGAACCGAAACGAAACTGAAAACAACCGCAACAAATTTTAACTGCTATGGATTCAACCGTTGGTTGGTTTAACTGTTTGGATAAAACCGATTTAAACCGCAATCGAACCGAATCGAAAATGGAAAGGAAAAAAACGAATTAAATCGAACCGAAAAGTTTGTTAACCGAACCGAATCGAACCATTAATTTTTCCAACTGGTATCAACTGAACTGATATCAACTGAACTGTTTGGTTATAACCATAACTGAACTGTTGAACTGAATTGACACCTCTACTTGGCATATTGCATTGCAATCTACGAAGGCTACTCCCGCAATTATTTGGGTGGGTGTACGCTAGAAATAGATAGATATATTTACTCATTGAGTAGGCTATCCACTAGAAATAGACGATATTATTTTCAGATTGAGGTGGTGGAGTAATGGCATCGCTTCTCACCTCATATTCATGAGGTCTAGGGATCAAATCTCATGGGACTCATTTGAGGAATTTCCCTTATCCCCCTCAAGTGAGTCCCCTTCATCTTACCTTAAATAAAAAACCAAGGACCCTTGAATCCAATGGTATGGCTTCCTATCTCCCACATGGGAGACCAAGGTTCAAATCTTGGTGGAAGCAAAATTTCAATATTGTGGGGGAGGGGGGGTTGGGGATTGTTGGGCCTCTGGGTGAGTGGCCTTGTGCGAGGGCAGCTCAGAGGAAATTCATCTTACCACGGGTTTTCGAAAGGGGGCCCAAAAAAATCCACTAGAAATAGACAATTAAAAATTATTAATTCTATTTAATTATACTTCATTAATTATTAATGTCTATCTATATTGGGTGGATTACCCACTAAGTAGACAAAAAAAATTTCCACGCTAGAACAGGTTATAGTCACAATGTTTTAAGCAGCTTCTACATTTAGATGTAGAAGTTGTTACCGTCTAAGATAATTTGAATATATTTTTCCTTAGATATTATATTCTATCAGTTAGTAACATTTTATCATAGCTTACTTTATTCAGGCTTTTTTAGTTGCAACAATTTGATTCACATTTATCAATTCAACAATTTGACCATAATTAACATTTTCATTGATCTTCAAGGAAAAATTATAAGAAAGTTTTTCTTAAAACTGAAACAAATATTGAGAGGAACTTAACAAGTACTTACCTGGCTATTTGCTTACCTATGAATCACCAAAGATTACCTAAGTTGAATACGTGAATAGTGTAAAAGTGCAAACCGACGCAACTAAAAAGAATGGAGAAAATATGTAGCAAATAAAAAAATAGAGGGAATAGTTAGCTTTTTCTTCCTCATCTAGCTAGTGGTATTAAACTAGACAAAAGTGACATCTGCCACCTCCTATGCTGCGTATTTTTTTATATTAGTAACTCATTTGCTGTTTCAAAGTCAAAGTTCATTAACTTTTACCATATTCTAATACTAATGTATAACATTAGATATTATCAATGTGAGATCTTTGTTAGATTTAATATGCGAGACTTAAGTTATCAACTTTTTTATAATTTTTATTAATACATAATTGAAAATAGTAATGGTTAAAGGGATATCTTGAAAACTTGGAAAAGTAAAGGGGTAAACTAATAAAAAAAAGAAAGGATCCTCCCGTATTTTTTTATCTTTCCTACTTTGACTTTTGCACGTTTGCACAACGCACTTATTCTACCTTAAATATTTTTCATTACATATTAGTAAAAATTATAATAATTGAATATTAATAAACTACTCATTGAGATCGAATCAAACAAGACCCTTACATGACTATATTTTTCTTATATATTGAGAAAAAATTAAAAGATTCTCCCTAATTGTGAATAGTGCAAGATTCCAAGTGAGAAAGATAAAAAATATGAGGGAGTATATAATTACATGTGTTTCATATACTATCACAAAAATATTCTATTTTATCCCTTTTTGTACTATTAGCAATATTGGTTATGATCACAGATCACCAAATACTTGCCTTAGACATATTATGTTTTTCTCGTTTTGGGCTTATGCTCCCTGATGGAATGACCCGGCAAATTATATAAAAAAAAGATACATTATGTTTTAGTTAGGTTTGCACATAATTTATAGGAAAAATGGATGAAAATACCCCAAACTTTAGCCCGTCCGCTTTTAATACCCCCAATTATGAGTTATTTCAGAATAACCCCAACTATATAATATGTCTTCCAAAAATGGACCGTGACTCCGAATGAACCTAGGTTTAACGGGTTAAAAATGCCATGTGTCGTACTCTTATTGGCCATCTACTAAATTTTTTGTTTTCAATTTTTTTATCACTCCCCTTTCCCTCTTCCTCCCCCACCCCAAAGTGTCATCCCCTCCCTCCAAAAAGAACCCCGCGCCCTCCCCGGCCACCCCCACCCCAGAGATATGAAAGCATGAAAATGGAGAACAAAATTAAGAGACCGAAAGAGAATTTATTAGGTGAGGGCCGTAGGGCGGATCTTGTTCCCTTATTCTTCATCTTCCCCAGAAGAAACCAAAACTCAAATTTCTATCCCAACAACCAAATTCTAGAAATTATGGATATCAAATCTCTAACTGCAAAAATCAATCAAAAACACCCCAATTTATAACTATTCCATCAAAGAAAATCAAGCAAATAACTTTATGCGCAGAGGCCTCGTCTTGTGGCTCCGCCATTTTCCACCATCTATAACCATCGCTCGCCGTAGTTCGTAGAACTAGACTGGAACCCACCATGTCCCGGATTGAAGGCGAGCGAGAGGGCGAGGCCCGTAGGAGCGTTCAACACTTGCCTTGAATAACAGAGCGTGGAGAGAGAGTTTGCACTCTGCACTCTTTCCCTGGAGTCTTTTTTTTTAATTATTGAAGTTTACATCTGATTTTTTTTTAAATGTGAGGAAGGGAGGAATGAGGTAATTTTAAGGTTTAGGAGATTGGCCATTGATGATAGGTTTTTTCGGGTGTTGGTGGCGATGGTGTAGGGGAGGAAAGAGGAAGGGGAGGGTGCTAGTGCACGGGGTGGGGACGGTGGTGGGTGGGTGGGTGGGTGGTGGTGGAAGGGGTAAGGGTGAAGGAAAGATAAACCAGAGGAAAATTATAAAAAATTACCTGTTTTATAGGTTTCAAGTCACCTGGGTGCATTTTTGGTGGACCTACCCAATAGTTGGGAGTATACAGGAATAGCTCATAGTTGGGAGTATTAAAAGCGGACGGGCCAAAGTTGGGGGTATTCTGATCCATTTTTCCTAATTTATAATGAGTTCACCTGTTTTAAAGGTTCAGGTTTTAAAGTCTTGAGAATATATATAACTTAAAAAAAAGGCACTGACCACATTATTGCCCCTGTAAAATACTTAATGTTGTTTTTTTTTTTGATAATTTTTTAGAGGATTTTATTAAAAGGCTTCAAGCCCAAGAGGAGTAGCCATACATTGTTTGCCTTAAATAAGAGCTATTGCTATGAATTTTAGGAAGTTCATCCTCTAAAGAGATACATACAACCAGCTCAAAGGAGCCCCACTATCTGATAAATACTGGCTAATCATGGGCTACAACCACGCAATAAACTCGGCATCTCTTCGCAATCCTTGTTTGGCCAAACAGTCCGCAACATGGTTTGATTCTCTTCCTTTGTGGGTAATCTTCAGGTTATTGCCATGTTTTACGAGCATTCCGAATGAAATTGAGAGGGAAGGCAAGATTCCATGGACCACCCGAGTCCTCTAAACACCATTGCACCGCATTTGCTGAGTCGGACTCAATGATAATGTTGCAACTTTTTGTTCGATCACTGCATATGGAAATTTTTATAGCTCGAAGGAAATACTTAATGTTGTTGAAATAAATTACCCAACATTATGTAGAGTAAAAGACAAATGTATTGTTAAATCGGATAATCTTTTCAAAGTATAAACGTTCATTATTTTTGGAAATGATTCTAATGCTATCATCACTTCAAAATTAAGCTTAAACCGTATATAGCGATGCTAGAACTATAATTAAATTATCTGAATAAAAAGGGTTATTTGTGGGGAAGGACCAAATAAAATAGGCTTTTTGTGGGGAAACACCATTTAAATTTTTTTTTGGCGGGAAAGACCAATTAAAATATTTCCGTTGGCAACTTAACACCACATTATGATTTCCGACCAAATTGCCAACTTTCCGGCGTTGACAATTTCTTTCCCTCCAAAACCTTGGTTTTTTTGTTTCTCCTCCTCCCCCACCCCTACGCCCTACCCACCGGAAACCCCCATTAGTCCCCTACCCCGAAATCCTCTCACTCTCCTTCTCTCTCATTTTCCTAGCTTCATCCTTCTTCTTCACCTCCCAATCCCAAATTCTCCAACCCCTTTTGCGCTGGTTGCCCCTCTCTCTCTCTCCCCTCGTGGGTCCCTGCTCTCGTGGTTCACCTATCGTAGGACGCAGGGGAGGAGGAAGAAGGTTGGGATTTCCGGTGGGTAGGGCGTAGGGCGTAGGGGGGGGGGGGAGGAGGATTTCGGTGGGGTTTCGTGTGGGTAGGGCGTAGGGCGTAGGGGTGGGGGAGGAGGATTCCGTGGGGTTTCGTGTGGGTAGGGCGTAGGGGTGGGGGGGAGGATTCCTGGTGGGGTTTTGTATGGGTAGGGTGTAGGGGCGTAGGGGGTGGGGGAGGAGGATTCCGGTGGGGTTTTGTATGGGTAGGGTGTAGGGTGTAGGGGCGTAGGGGGGGGGAGGAGGATTCCGTGGGTAGGCCGAGGTGTGGGGGAGGAGGAGAAACAAAAAAAATCAATGTTTTGGACGGAAAAACAAGTCAACGCCGGAAAGTTGACAATTTGGCCGAAAAATCGTAATGTGGTGTTAAGTTGCCAACGGAAGTATTTTAATTGGTCCTTCCCGCCAAAAAAAAATTTAAGTAGTGTTTCACCACAAAAAACCTATTTTAATTGGTCCTTCCCTACAAATAACCCGAATAAAAATGATGTACAAATTTTGGAAAGGTTTACTAATTAAGCAAATTGACAATGATTCCATGTTGTTGCGTCACTCGTAAGCTAGATCTAAGGCGTCTCAATGAATATGTTATGTTGCTAGATCAAGACTAAGAAATCCAATAATGACCAATCTTCCTAACGAATATTATCATTCCACCAAATTAAAGGTAGTCTATTTATATACGACGACATGTAATGCATGGCGTTACGTATTGAGTTTGGTTGTATAGAAAGTGATACTTTTTTTTCATATTGTTGTCGGTGTTTTCAACTCAAAAAGAATACCACCGGTGACTACACTGATTAGTGAGTGAGGAAAGAGAGAGAGAGAGTCGATCAATCACATGACTGTACGATAAAACAGCCAAAACAAGCCATGTTCATGTGAATTGTAAGACAAGAAGACTGAAAGAAAAAGATTGGGGTCTTAATCATCTTTCCAAATGTTTAATAATTAATTTAATTAAGGAAAAATTGTCATAAATAAGTCAACCTTTAAGGCATCTGCTGAAAATAAGTTATTCCTTTAATTATTTCTGAACAAGTTTAACTTTGATACCCATTATTTTTACACAAGTTAAATTACTTGTGACCGGTACCACAGGTAAAAGAATCTAAATTTTTTTTGTATTTTTTAATCTTTTCTTTTCTCCCTCTCCTATCTCCTCCCCTCCCTTCCATGGCTTCCACCCCCTCATCTCTTCCCTCCAAAATTCTATACAACCACCAAACCCCACCCAAAACCACCGAACCACACCCAGGACAACCTTACAACCACCGCACACCACCACGAAACCCCCACCCAAAACCACCACACCACCACTTAAACCACCCGAAACCACCTCACCACCTCTGAAAGCCACAAACCCACCCACAAGCAACCCGAACCCACCCACAAAGCATCTCACTTCTTTCTCTCTCCTCTCTTCTCTGATTTCTACCCCATCAAACCTTATGATAAACAACAAAGACAAAATCTATCCATTCTTTTCTTGTTTAAGAGAAACCTATAGAGCAGAAAAAGAAGACCAGCACTTTGGATTCATTGCTCCACTTCTCACACAAAAGTATCTGAATTTCTTTCCCCCTAATCAAAATAATGGCGCTTTTTTCTTCACAATTTTCCTCCAGTTACGAGGAAGGAGAGAAGAAAAACCCAGAGATCTACGGTGGCGGTGGCGGTGGCGGTGGCGGTGGCGGCTGGAGATGGCGAGTTCAAGCGGAAGTAAGAATGAATTTGGACTACAGGGATCGCACTACAACCGCTAATGCCTCCCACAACAACCGCTGCAATTCATCCTCTCCAAAATACCCACCACCACAACAACTCGAAATATCCCCGTTGTACTACTGTGGAAGAGGAAGGGGAGGGAGTGGCAGCGTGGCAGGGTAGGGGACTAGGGGTAGAGGAGTGGAGAAGGAGCATGGAGGTGATAATGGAGGAGGGGGTGCGTAGTGTGATGGTGGAGGGAGGGAATAGAGATGATGAAGTATGAACTGATGATGATGATGTGATGATAAAGAGGAGTAATACGCCTAACGCCTCTAATTTGCAGTTCTTGTGTTAGTTTTTTTTTCATTTTTTTAATTTTGTTTTTAAGAACCAATGATTATAAAACACGTGTCTCATTTTACCTATTCTTTAGGTTGTAACCGGTCACGATTTGTTGAAAACAAATTGATATTAAAGTTAAACTTATTCAAAAATAATCAAAGGTTTGGCTTACTTTTAGCGGACGGCTTAAAGGTTGACTTATTTGTGATAATTTTTCCTTTAATTAATTCTACTCCGTCAATTTGGAGCATTTCCGCCGACGCCTGCCTTTGTGCTCCCTTACTTTCAGATTTGTGTTAAACTGTTAACGTGTAAATTGTCTCATGAGAATGACCTGATGAATTTTTTTTCTTTGTTTTGGAAAAGAAAATGTCTGCTTAACTTTGGGTTATATATATGTGAAAACACTTCTGTTTTCAAAATTATATTACTTTGATGCAAGTATTAAAGAATCTATTATATAAAGTATAAACTATATCCGTCAACTTCAATGCCAACTATATGCTGGGTTCGTAGAATATTAAGTAGAAGTTTATTTGGTGTTCATGGGTATGTTATTAGCCTCTGTATAAGAAAAAAAAATTGTTACTCATTGTAGTGCTCTTCAAGGCCAGATTTTCAGTCTTAAAATTGGAATACAATGTAGTATTCATTGCAAAGAATCTGAAGAGAAGCATAAACTACATTCAGGCTGGTTTTCCCAAATCCATCAAGTTTAAATGTCTATAGCTTTTTGGAATGTGCGTGGTTGCCAAAGAAAGAACCTTTTTGCCGAAATAAAAAGCTTTTGTTCTGCAAATCATATTGAGATTATGATGATTTGTGAAACAAAATCTTCTATTCCTCCTTCTTCTAGTGCAATCAAGAGATGTGGTTTTTCTGAATTTGATTTTATTCCTACTATTGGTAGATCTGGTGGATTGTGGGTTATGTGGAAAAATAGCCTATCTAATCCTTTTTGCTTGAATGTAATTCATAAAAGTTCTCGATTTGTGGCATGTAATATAAAGTTCAGTGGGTTAAATATCTCATTTGTGGCAATTTTTCTCTATGCTCCTGCCTCCTCTAGTGGTAAAGAAATGGTTTGGAATGAAGTTATTAGTTATACTAAAGCTTTAGAGATCCCATATATTCTAATTGGGGATTTTAATGAGCTTAGTTTTAATTCAGACAAGAGTGGAGGCATTCCTATCTCCTTAACAAGATTGTCTCGGATGAATGACATTAAGAATCAATTAAACTGTTGTGAATTACCTTTTTCAGGCCAATGTTATACTTGGCGGAAAAAAAGAAGTGGAAATGATAATGTTCTTGAACGTTTAGACAAATGTGTGGTTAGTTTGGATTGGTTGAATTTATTTCCTTTAGCTAAGCTTAGGCATCACATTTTCTCTTCTTCTGATCACTGTTTCATTTCTTTGTCTTATCTTCCTTTTTCTTCTTTTAAAGCTCCCCCTTTTAAATTTGAGAAAATGTGGTGCTTAAGGAAAGACTTTGATGTGTTAGTTAAAAAAACTTGGTGTTCGAAGTTTTCTGGCTCGTTTATGTATAGATTAGTTAAAAAATGTAAACTTCTCAAGTTAAAAGCAAAAGAATGGAACAAAACTCGGTTTGGCAATGTTTTTCGCCAACTTATTTCAGTTGATATGAAACTTGAAGCTATTCAAGCTCAGCTTATTATTGATCAAGATAATGTTGATTTACAAAAAGTGCAAGATAGATGGTTGGAGAAACGTCGAAATTTATTTGAATTCCAAGAAAAATTCTGGTTTCAAAGGGCTAAGACTACTTCATTTACCAAAGGTGACTCAAATTCTAAGTATTTTCATGCTTGTGCTTCCGTTAAGAAGAATCGAATCAATCTTGATTCATTTACTACGCAAAATAATGATATTATAACAAATCCTCATCGGATTTCGTTTCATATTACGAAAGAATTTGAAAATAGATTTCTTAGTGATGTCATTTGTACGTTTGATAGTCAACATGATTTTTCGCTTATTACACCGATTATTTCTGAAGTGGATAATCAACATTTAACTCAAGATATAACTGATGAGGAAATAAAAATTGCTTTATTTGATCTTGCCCCAGATAAATCTCCTGGTCCAGACGGGTTTCCCCCGTTTTTCTTTCAAAAATACTGGACATTGGTGGGTAATTCAGTTACTAAAGCAGTTAAAGCTTTTTTTCATTCAGGCCATATTTTAGCTGAAATAAATCATACGTTCATCACGTTAATTCCTAAAATTGACAACCTACTTCGCAGACTAATCATTTTAGACCTATTAGCCTCTCGTTCAACTATTTATAAAATTATAGCTAAGGTTTTAGCTAATCGTCTTAAACAGGTTTTAGGTAAAATTATTCATCCGCATCAAGGCGCTTTTGTTCCTGAAAGACTTATTCAAGATAATATTTTATTAGCTCATGAAGTGTTTCATTCCTTTAAGAATAAGTCGGGGAGAGAAGGTTGGTTGGCAGTCAAATTAGATATGGAAAAAGCTTACGATAGATTAGAATGGATTTTTATTTTTATTATGTTGGAAAAATTAGGATTCAATGAAAAATGGATTTAATGGATTAGAATGTGTATTACTTCAGTTTCCTTTTCTGTTCTAGTTAATGGTATTCCCGGGGATCGTTTTTTTCCTTCTAGGGGGATTAGACAGGGGGATCCTTTGTCTCCATATATTTTTATTTTATGTGCAGAATTGCTTGCTAGGGAAATTTCTGCTCACTCTATGGGAGGGGAAAAGCTATTGGGTGTTAAAATAGGCCGAACTGGTATAAAGATTCCTTTTCTGACATTTGCTGATGATACTATGTTGTTTGCTAAGGCTTCTGATCGTAGTTGTCATATCATCAAAGCTGTTTTGGATAAGTACTGCTCTATGTCGGGTCAATTAGTCAACTTTCATAAGTCAGTGTTTCAATGTTCAAAGAATGTCTCACCTCAACTTGAAGCTAGGTTCCAGTCTATTCTTCAAATGCAAAATTCATTTTCGTTAGGTAATTATTTGGGATGGCCAATTATAGACTCTCGTGTGACTAAAAATACGTTTGGCAAGACTATCCAGTCTGCTCAAACCCAATTAACTAAGTGGAAAGCTAATTCGCTCTCTCAGGCAGGCCGTGCAGTTCTTATTCAGTCCAATTTGTCCACAAAGGCTAATTTTCAAATGCAAAGTTTTTTACTCCCGGTGTCTATTCGATGTCGAATTGGACAAAACATATAGGAATTTCTTTTGGAATAAGTCTCCCGATTCGGGCTCTGCTAATTTAATAGGGTGGGATAAAATTTGTGTTCCCAAAAAGTTCGGCGGTTTGGGTTTTAGGAAAGCGCATGTTAATAATGTTGCCTTGCAAATGAAGTTGCTTTGGAAGATTATTGATAACCCATCTAATTTATGGGTTAAGATGATTTCTAAAAAATATCTTAAAGGTTTATCTATTCTTGATTATTCTCCTTCTAGTAATTGTTCTTGGCAGTGGAAAAAACTTATCTCATCAAGAGATATGTTTAAGAAAGGTTTAAGATGGTTTGTTAACTCGGGTGTTCAAGTTTCTTTTTGGGAAGATAATTGGGTTTTGCAGTATCCAATCTCTTCTATTTGTGTCCCTTGTAGGGGGTATGAGAATTTAAAGGTTAGTGACGTTACTAATGAGTATCGTCAGTGGAATAAACAGTTACTAGCTTCTATTGTGCCTTCGAACATTTGTCAAACTATTTATAGTTTATTTCTTCCGCAAAAAGTGGATTCTGATAAATTAATTTGGGGTTTGACTTCGGATGGTAATTATTCTGTAAAGTCAGGGGCTTTGTTAGTTCAGGGGCTGGCTATCGATCCTCCTCCCCCGAAGCCTTTCTCTTGGATTTGGGGGCTGAAAATTCCTCCTAAAATCAAGAATTTTCTTTGGAAGATTTGTCAAGATGGTCTTCCGACTAAAGTAAGACTTCAAAAAAGTCATGTCTACCTCCCTCAGGAATGCGGTTTTTGTAATTATCATTACAAGATGTTAATCATCTTCTCTTTGTTTGTCCATTCACAAGAGATGTGTTTTCTTGGATTCATGATCTTTATGGGTGGACTTGTCCCCCTCCCATTACCCTGTCTGATGATATTGTATATAATTTAAATCTTATTAAGGATAGCTCGTCCTGCTTAGATTTGACTCATTTTTGTTTTACTTGGTGGTTTATTTGGTTTTCTAGAAATAAAGTTATTTTCCAGGATGAGGTGTCCTCTCCTGTTGCTACAGCTCATAGTGTGGTTAATTATTTTCTTAGTTGGGTTAAAGCTCAATCGCAAGATAGTTTGTTGGATATAATCCCGAAAACTTCTCCTTCTCCGTTTAAAAAGAATGTGGAGGTGTCTTGGGCCCCTCCTCCTATGAATGGTTTTAAGCTAAATTTTGATGGTTCCAAGCTTTCTAATGGGCAAGCTTCCTTTGGGTTCACTATTCGGGATCATTTGGGAGGTCTTTGTCTTGCTGGTGCTATGGCTCTTTCTTCAGATTGTTCTATTCTTCAAGCTGAAGCTTGGGGGTCTGCGGGAAGGCGTGAAGGCGGCCAGGTTTCTTAATATCTCCTCTCTTATTGTTGAAGGAGATAACCTTGTTGTCATCAATTCTGTTAGGAGGTGCTGGAAGGTTCCATGGGAAATTTCTGCTTTGATCTTTGATTCGGTTGAAGACCTGAAGAGTGTTCCTGAGGTCTCGTTCAACCACTGTTTTAGGGAAGCGAATCAAGCGGCGGATTTCATGGCTCATAGGGTTCACGAGGCTTCGTCTTTATTGTATTGGTTTTCTTCTTCTAATTTGGTTTTTTCTTCCATCATCCGAAAGGATGCTGTAGGCTGGTCCTATATTAGGAACCAGACCTAGTTTTTTCTTTCCTGTAACAAAAAAAAAACGATTTTTTCACCAAATACCCCTGACAAATAAATTTATTCACCAAATACCCCCACTTTTTTCAAAATTCACCAAATACCCCTGACCTTTAAAAAAATTCACCAGATACCCCTGACATTTCAAAAAATACCAAAAATGCCCTTTTTGGCTAACGAACGTTAGTTCTCCGTTAATTAATTAACTAATTAACCTAAAAAACCCTAATTAAACCCTAATTAAACCTAAAAACCCTAAAACTCTAACTAACCCTAAACCCACCCCCAAGCCCACCACCCTCCCACCCCCACCCCCCACCCCCACCCCCACCCCCCACAACCCAACCCCACCCCCTCCCCTTACCCCGCCGCCGCCCCTCCCGACCACCCCCAGCCGCCGCGCCTCCCTCCCGACCACCCCAAACCCGCATCCCCTCCCCTTCCCCCAAGAAATCGTTGCCCCACCCTCCCCTTCCCCGCGAACTCGGTCGCTCCCCCTCCCCTTTCCCCGCCGCCACCCGCCCACGCGGCTCCCCCTCCCGACCACCCCATACATTTCTCCACCGTTCAAAGTAAGGAAATAGGGTAGAAGTATAATCATGGCCCACAATTTCAGCATGAGAAGAAGATTTAGCAACCATAGATTGAATCCTCTCGCATCTCGAAGACATTCCCAAATAAAAATGAAGGTGAAGGGCCTTTGATACCTCTATTTTTAAGCAACTTTCTTTGTTTTCGTGTCTTCACCCACATGTTATTCTTCCGTAAATGAAGCACAAAACTTATTAACCCACAAAAAAGAAGAGAAACTAAGATTAATACTCCTATATGGAGATCGGGAAACATAGTCAGTTTCCTTGATCATTTTCTCTGTTTCTTTCTTTCTATTTCTCTTTTTTTTTTTGTCTTCAAGGGAGTGAAGGGAGGAGGAGAGAGAGAGGAAACAACCGATTTCTTTGGGGAAGGGGAGAGGGATGCGGGCCGGGTGGTCGGGAGGGGAGGCGCGGCGGGGGGAGGGGGTGGGGTTGGGTTGTGGGGGGGTGGGGGTGGTGGGCCCAGGGGTGGGGTGGGAGGGTGTGGGTCAGGGGGTGGGTTTAGGGTTAGTTAGGGTTTTAGGGTTAGTTTGAGTTTTAGGGTTTTTAGGTTTAATTAGGGTTTAATTAGGATTTTTAGGTTAATTAGTTAATTAATTAACGAGCACTAACGTCCGTTAGCAAAAAGGGCATTTTTGGTATTTTTTGAAATGTCGGGGTATCTCGGTGAATTTTTTTAAAGGTCGGGGTATTTGGTGAATTTTGAAAAAAGTGGGGGTATTTGGTGAATAAATTTATTTGTCGGGGTATTTGGTGAAAAAACCGAAAAAAAAAATACCAACTATATGCATAATGAAATGATACTCCAAATTTTTTTTTGTCTTTGATTGGTAGATTTTCTGAAATACCTAAGATGAAGAGTCATATCGGGCCGCAACCTTTCACATGTCAACTCAGCCCAATTAGTAGGCTAGACATTTTGGGAGTTGGGGAAAATGTAAGAGAATCATCTCTTCCAAAGTGCCCCTAGTGGGGATTGATCTTCCAATCCTGTGTTTGGAAAGTTCTCTCCTATCCACTAGGGCCTAGGCCAAGCTTAGCCTGGTCTTTCGTTAACAGCAGTGGGGAAACCAAGATTTTTTAGTTACGAGGACCGAATGACCATTTTTTCTTCTTCAGGGATCGAATAATGACCGATACAAAGGAGGTGTAAATTAGGCGATCCCCCCGATACGGTATCATGTTTGTATGGGTGTCTCTACTCTGGACAATGCGAATTATTCGAGTTCGTTTTTCCATTGCATCAATATTAGTGCACTACCCATATTTTTCCACTTTTCACGATAATCTCTAGGTCATCTAAGTTTTTTTCAATGGTGTCTATCTAACACACAGTTTAGTACTGTTGAAATAAAATCGATGAGAACAGTGCATCAAATGTCAATGCAATCATCTTATAACTTCTAAAATATAGGGGGCATTTAGGGAATAGTGAAACTAATTTTAAAATCTTTAGTTAAGTCTGATTTACTTATACCACATTTAATGTGTAAAGGTTGTATAGATATGAAAGTTCCCGATGCAATGTGGCTCTTTATTTATAGATCTCTATATCTTTTCCATTGAATCCTGATACTTATAAATTAAATTAACAAGATTCTTTTCTATGTCCCTCATCTTACGAAGAGTCCAAAATTTCCTAGCCTTAAGAGCTAAGAGCTCCAAAGGAAATACATGAAGTTGAATATGGAAATGCAAGTTTTGAACCTTTAGCTTTCCTCTATAGTTGGTACCTTCTTAGATTAAGAACTCAAAGTCTCGGAAGAATAAAGGTAAAAGAAGCAAATGTAATTAATACGCCAATAGGCATATACTTTTTCTCCTTTGGGTATTTTTAAATATTAAAAACTAGATACTTTTATCAAGTTTTGATTCCATGACCTTATGTTAAAAAGTTCTTTTTACCAATCTACTTTACCACTCAAGCAAGATCATTAATGTGATATAATTAACAAGCAATTTAATACAATATATATTAAAAACTTGCAGGGGCCACTCTTGTAATACATGGGCCACGAGGGTGGGTCGTAGGGGCCGCTCCTGCTAGCCCCCCTTGTAACTTCGCCCCTGGTTAATAGATTACCCACCAAATAAATGTAGCATTCTCTGTTTAAAAATATCAATATTATTTATGTAATTTCTTTCTTTAATTGGTAAGGAAAAATGTCCTACTAAATCGTAACCTCGCTTAAGTTAATTTGACTGATCCAGCTACGCAAAAAAAAAACCCTTTAAAAGTGGAGTATTATTCATTTATTTGTATATGGTACCCACATTTATAGCAATACGTAGTAATATACAACTGATCCTGTAAGTGAAGTCCTTTTTTTTGGACGAGAAAAAAAAAAGCAATACTAGTATTAAGTTGTTTCCTTACTAGGGGTGTAAGTGGATTGGACTTTGTTAAATCCAAATCCATACTAAAGTTTTTTGGACTCGAGAATTTGAGTCCAAATCCGATCCAAACTTTTTTCGAGTCCAGTCCAGTCCAGTCCGAAACTTTTTTCTTGAGTCCGAATTCAGTCCAGTCCGATTATTATATAATATATTAATTTTTTTCGATTTAGGTTTACAATGTTTTCTCATGATCGAATCATTGAAATTTGAAAAATTGGACTCATTACATCAATTCCACAAAGTAAGTTACATACATCTTTAATGTCTTATAAAATGCAAAATATAAAAGGCGCCAAAAGGGTTAAAATAACTTTTGCCTTTTAATTTTTCAATTCTCACTTTGGATTTTTGGAGGGTAAGTGAAAATTCAAGAGATAGGTAAAAGAATTTAGAGCGGGAATGTTAAAAAGTCCAAAATTTTAACAAAAATGTTGAAGAAATTTCTTCAAATATACATTATATGTATATATATATATATTATATGCTAAAATATTTTTTGGATTGGATTGGACTTATTGGACTCCAAAGGGTGAATTTATATGCTAAATTTTCAAGTCCAAATATTTTCGGATTATATTTTGGGGCCATTTCCATGCCGGCTCAGATCTAGACATCTAAATTGGATTGGATCATATTTTGAAGCCCGAAATATGTTCTTTTTCTAGTTTCTTGGGTTATTCCCCAAAAGCCAACCGGCCCATTTTCATAATTGGACATAAAATTCGTTACCAGACTTGACCCCGACCCGACCACTTGGTTCAAACCGGGCCCCCTAAGAAAAACAATTCAATATTGGTTTAGTGAGCTTTTAAATTCGAACCACAAAATTACCGAAAAATACTAAATTTCGGAAACATTGTTCATACCCTTCCAGAGAAAAAATAAACAAAAAAATTGGGAGAATCAAAATATTGCGTGGCTCAATTTGTGTGTGCTCTCCACACGTCTCTCCACTTTGTTTCTTCATCTTCCCCAATTTCTCCTGTAAGTTTTTTTTCCCCAGATTGTGTGTATTGTTTTTTGTTTTGATCTTCTTTTTCCTTTCTATGGCCTAATTTATTGTATTCTACAGCTGTTGCTTAATCATTTATTTTATTTTTTGGGTTATTGTTAATAAACGATCATGATTTGTGGATTTTCTGCGCAATTTTTTATTTTGCGGGTAAATTTTATTGAGGTTCTGCATTCCTTTGTTCATAAGATACTCGGGTTACTGTTCTTAAATCGATCACAATTTTTGATATTCTGCGAAATTTTGGATTTTGGGGTTGAATTCAATTTAGGTGATATTTCGATTTTGTTTTTACGAGGTTAGATTTGAAATAATATTATTTTCTTATAATTTTTTACTAACATAAATTGAGAGTACTTGACAATCAAAGTTCGACCTTGAATATCGTGCTTGCCTATAAGATGGAGGGAGTATTTAGTTTATCATGCATTAATGGTGGCATGTTGCTAACCCTGGTAATTTATATACTTGATCCTACAAAGAACATTTTTTGTATTAGTCATGGTGTCAGATGTGCATAATAAAAAATAACATTTGTTCTATACTTCTATGTTATTTTCATATTTTGCATACTCCCCTTTATTATGTGTCCCAAATTATTTGTTTCGCTTACTTTGTTCTCTTTATGCACTATTCTTTATCTCCTTGCCCATGGCAAATGTGCAAAATAATATGGAACGGAAGGGGTTATGTTTTTAGTGAAGGTGTGTAATTTGACCGTCGTTAAGGCCGAAGAATTGTTGTCCATAAGGTAGAGAGTGATTTTAGCACTCACGGAGCTAGAGCAACACGTTAACACTCCCACTTATGAGATGAACGTTAGAATTGAAAATGTAATTATAGGGATGCTAATATCATTTCTTGCCTCACTAGTCACTACCCTCTAAATTGTCAAGAGGGGAAGTTAAAAGTTAAAGGATACTCTAACTAATCTGGTCTTGAGATGGCATTATTTGAAGGTCTTGAAGGTCCTTTATAGAACAATGTTTTCAGCGGTAAATTGTCATTCCAACTTCCAAATACTCATTCGAGCACATCAAGACATCAAGTGAATTTTGAGTACCCAAAATGCTTCATAACGAATCTAAATAACCTCAAATATCGAACTTTAAAGGATGCACAGTTAAACTTTGCCTTTACCCATAAACGCCTTTCTGAATGGATGAAGATTTGTTCTCCGATGCTCGTGTTCTTTTATTGATGGTTATGATGTTGGCTGAATTTCCTGTGTTTACACTTATATATTCTGGTCTATTGGGTACTCTGATGCGAAAACTTAGAAGGCAGTGAGCAGAAGCATCTATTGTAATAGCCATGCTGATTATCCTTTCTGGCAGAAATTGGTGAAGTTTCCCAGTTTGGGTATACATCAGTGTCATCTTTTTGTCTACGGAGATGTGAGTGAAGTAAAATATTTGGCTTAGTTTCTAGGATAAATTTGCTAAATGACACGTTCATTGCCATCACCATTGATTACCTCCCAGCTCCGTTGAACTAATAGCAATATTCTAAAATCAGCCTGACTGTTGTACATACTAATCCAGTGCATACGACTTAATCCTTTGCATTTCTTTGCAATTTGTTTGTTCCGAGGTGCCTCTTTCATACTTAGTTGCCTTGTCAGTACAAATATAGCATATTCTGATTAGTGGAACTCTTGACCCTTTTAAGTAGGGCACTTAAACCTAAATTTGAATTTGAAGGTTCAGACCTCTTAATATAATATTTTCTCTTCTTGCAAGCCAACTGCCACAAGAGGTTTTTATGGACTTCTTTTTGAGCAAAATGAAGGAGAAGGCATCTGAATGCCCCTTTGACGAGCAAGATATCCAGCGATGTCCATTCTTGAGAAACATTAGTGAACCTACAAACTTGTCTTTCTTGCCTGTGAATCTTTCGGTTCCGGTGAGTGCGTATTTCTTGTTTATCTATGGCCTTGTGAACTAAAATTTTGCGGAATTTCTCAACTATTTTAAGTATTGCTTGGTGGAATTAGTTTACTAGTATTTGCATAGCCATTTAAATTCACTTCACTGGTCCAGAAAATCATAATGATGTCTCTACCACTGCAGGTAGCTGGATCAAAAGGTCCTATCTTTGAAGATGGTCCAAACTTTGATTTGGCTTTCAAAGTTTTCCACGGGAAGGATGGGGTTGTCCCCCTCACAAGGAAGGCAAGTTTTTACGTTGACGACCATTTGGAACCTGAGTCTGCTCCAAAGTTTAACCCATTAGCTGCAAAAGCAGCCACAATTAGTTTGTCCGCATTTGGACTTGGGGGTCCATTTGGTTTCAATTTCTTTTCTGACAAGTGGAAGAATCAGAAGCAGAAATCCGATTCCTCGAGGAAAAATGGAAATTTCTCTCAGGTAGTTATCCCGTCATTCTTGAAAACCAAATTGTGGGCATAATATTGTGACCGTTTCAAGAAGACTACTTTTGGTGTGTTATAGGCTTATAGCCGAAATTAAGTTTGCTTTTTCAGGAAAACCATAATATTACATGACATGATGACATCACTTAATACTTCTTTTTATTTCATGAAGTATGATAGTTCATTATTTACCACATGCTTTCTTCAATTTAGGAAGGAAATCCATCAGGACATGAGGCCCTTAGCAACGAGTGGCTACAAAGTGGGAACTGCCCCATAGCAAAGTCTTATAGGGCTGTTGGTCACGTGCTTCCCCTAGTTGCCAAGGCTCTTCAACCACCATCTGGTGTGAAGATCCGTTGTCCTCCAGCTATAGTTGCTGCCAGGGCTGCTCTTGCTCGCACTGCTTTTGTAAAAAACCTCCGCCCGCAACCACTACCTGCGAAGATGCTCTGCATTGCTGCATTAGGCATGGCAGCTAATATTCCTCTGGGGATATGGAGAGAACACACTCAGAAATTCTCATTGTCATGGTTTATTGCAGTTCATGCTGCTGTCCCCTTCGTAGCCATGCTTAGAAAGGCTGTTGTGATACCCAAGACTGCCATGGCGTTGACCATTGGTGCATCTATTCTTGGCCAGGTAATTGGCTCAAGGGCTGAGCGGATTCGGCTGGAAATAGTGACTAAGCAGCAAATTACAGCTTCAGAGAAAGCTGCTGATTATGATTTTACGGGCTATAGCTCTGACCCCGTTGAAGGCACCACTAATCTATTTTGTGGAAGTCAGCAAATGATGTTAGAGACACTTCCCAGCAAGCCTGATAATGGAGGCTCATCTGGAGCTAATGTCTGTTTCTGAGACAGGTGGAGCCCTGCTAAGTAAAGTAATGCACAGTGAACTGGTTGCATTTGTAATCCAGATTGTAGGTTGCATTTGTAAATTGTAATCCAGATTATACGAAGATATAATCTGCTCAAGTTTGTGTGAGGCGACTTGCAGGTTATGGCTATCTATTATTGAAATAAATCAAATAATGATGCCTTACACAATGGAACTTGTCGAACAGTATTGTGTTTGTCTATTGATGAATATAATGTTCCAATCTTCCCGACTTTTTCATCAAAGTTAATCTTCTACAACCAATAATGATCTTGTTGTTTTGCTAGTTGTAGAGAATGATGGGTGGTTCTTGCCAAAGAATCTCGGCCTCATGTTTCACCACCAATCATCATCTCTATTATATAAAGCAGGGAGGAGGTGTGGTGTCCTCCTGGAATGGCTAGAATCTGGCTTTATTAATTTAAAACAACATTTTCTTTTTTTATAAAAAATTAAAAAATGAGAATCAATGCAACTTGACATATGAAATAAGTAAAAAATGGAATAGGCAATCACCATTAATAACTTGACAAAATAGATTGACACAATCAATTCACGAAATTAATAAGAATCTTCAATAAAAAAAAGTTTGCGATATATCCTGACAACATAATACTTCGATATACAAAGTTCAAACAATATGGTTTATTAACATTTACAATCGTTAAAGAACTATACTAAAGCCGCTGACAAGGAGTTATTAAATCATCAACCAAATTTTTCGGTGACGAAATTGAGCAGGTTAAAAATCGGTCGCCTCCGATTTAAAAAGATAATAACATCTAAAAAAAACGCCAATAATTTACATCACTACCAACATAATTTTAAATTAAAAAAAATATGCGTTAAATTGCGTATAGGCTACATAAAGTTATTGATTAGTGAAGTAGTAATTAAAAAGTCCCCCTCAAAATAATTAAAAAATAAGCTACGTGTAGGCGAATGTAATATGTACATTCTCCGTCAAGGACCGCCTCCAAACCCCATTAAAAATGCTCCAAAATGACTACGTGTAGGCGAATGTAAAATTACGTAGCTTGTTATGTAAATAGCTTACTCTGCGGGAATGGGTAGATTACACAAGGGAAATGGACATGTTAATACTTCATAGATACTCCGCGGAAATCCGTCTATTACTTTATCGGTTTTCATTCTCTTTATTGTTCCTTTAATTAGTCCTCGATACGTTATCCTCAATTCACACACACCGTAAAACTTGTGTCTAAATAGTTATTGTGTGCCTCAATTTAAGCCTTGCCCACAACATGGCTTTAACTGTGGGACAAAAAGCACTCTATGCACAACCAATCCAACAAGGGAATATTACATATAGTACATATAAAAAACAGATAGTAGAACTAAATTACATGAACTCGAATCCATTGACAAACCAAGGCAAACTACGAAACCATGTAAGAAAAAGAAACCCCTTAACTATGTTACAGGAGAACATGCATATCGACACAATAGCAAAGGCCTATCTGAGTATCTGTTGTGCCATTATCTCCTTAAGCTCGTATGGCAAAGTGACAGTTTATTAGAGATCCCAGAGCACTGCTGTACACAGTCAAAAACACCACAACAACAGTGCCAACCCTGAGCAGATTCGGGAATCAACCAAAATTTGGAGCCAACACTTCTGTACAAACTTGTCTCAATTTCTTAAGATTAGAAGCCTCCAACCTGTTGTCTTTGACCACCACCATATCTACCAGGACCAATATTACTACCACCATAAGCTGGAGGAACAGCGCTTAATCCAGGACAATCCCTTGCAAAATGCCCAAACTTTTGGCATTTGTAGCACTGTCCAGAATTGCTACCACTACCAGCTGCTACTGTTTGATTCACATAGGCTCCTGGACCGCTAATGATACTTGGGCAATTTGTTGAACTATGACCAGTACCCCCACAGCTACTACAGGTCACGGGCATTCCCGAAGCAGAAGAGCCGACATATCCACCACTATACTGATTTCCGAACTGGCTTGTGTTGTTAGTAAACATGCCTGCTTCTCTACCAGGAAGTCCGGAATTTGTTCCATAGCTTACACCTGATGCAGGCTGACTGGATCCAACATGACTAACTCCTGATCTACCTATTCCAATATTGGGATTGACATTTTCTGGTTTCGCAGCTAGGGAACCAGAATCACCTACCTTGAGCTTGTCCATTGATGCTAAAAGAGACCTGAATTCAGCTGTAAAGTTTACCCTCTCTGCTTTCACCACTGTTGACTTAACTCGCTGCTCATCACTGAAAGTCTCTTCCTTAACTTTCAACTTGAATATGTATTTATTGAAAATGGCTGCACGAGCAATTTCCATAAACTTCTCCTCATCTTGTTCCTCATTTTTTAAATAGTACAAATTTTTAGCAGAGATGCCCATAATCTCTTCACCAGCTTCTTGAAATGCCGTTACCCAGGTTATAGCAGTATGATCCTGAATTTGAAACTGAAGAACGTATCTATAGTCGCATTCATCAACAGACTGGTCACATTTATCACACCGCCACTTCCCATCCCCATTGTTTGTAACTTTTTTGCTGCATGGACGATCCCCGACCAGAATCGGGCATGCTGTGTAGCAGAAGGAGTCCACCTTAATAAATGAGATGGTGGCACAAACTGTAATCCAATCAGGCTTCTCAGAGGTTCCCAACTTCTCATTTTTAATTTGTGATATAGTCTTACGAGCATCGGTCCTTGCCAAACTTGTCGTCTCTCTTGAAATGGAGACAGAAGGCATGTTCTTTCCTTCCCCTGTCAAACCATTCCTTTAACCTCTGAGCCTCCGGGAAATCGGGTTCTATAAATAGCTGACTTGTGAAAAAAGTTCCCACATTCTTCCCATTGAATTCAGATACTCTAGCTGATTTTACAGCTAAAACAGGAAAGTTTCCACTGTCGCACATATTTTGCAAGGTATGTCCTTCTGTATTACAATAATTTCCCCACAAGGTAAATTCAACACTTCTCCCAGACATATCCTTCAATTGAAGACTCCTTTTCTGAGTTTCAGTTCCATTTTTCCTCATAATTGAGGATGACGGACTGATTGAAGAGACTACACCAATCACATCCACAATAGCATTGTTCTCTAAGCCCTCAATGTCACTAATAGGCTGGAAGTGAAATTGCTGCCTAGGAATTTTGCTGTCATCTTCAAAACAAGGTTGTACAACAGATGTGGTGTCCAAGAAGATCTCATGATCATTAGGAAGATGATTGAAATTCTTCTGAGCAGGTTTCAAGGTTCCTTTGGATATCAAATATACTTTACCAACCTCAATTTGGCTGTAGAACTGATCAACCACAGCATTAAAGCAGGTTACTCGAATTTCCCCGCCATCAGAATCTAAAAGATCGAAGGAAAAAACTTTCCCATCCCCACGTGGATTGCTATAGTGCCTAAGGTCACTCTTTGCTGTCACTCTTGCCTTGATTGTCCATCGACCTTGGTAGGGATTCAAGGCAGCAATTGGAACAATCCTTGGAGGGCCATCATTCTTAGCAATAGGACCCCTATTCATGTACATTGAAGGAGGCTGCTGATAGGCAGGTTGCTGATTGCGTGCATAAGCATTTGGAGGAGCACGAGAGTAATCCGTATTAGCATTATTGAATGCTACATATGGACCGGGCGCAGCAGCATTTACAGAGTTACCAGGAGCAAATTCTGGTTTAGCGTGCAAAGTAGATCCATTAGTCGTATTGTAATGTCCTGAGACTGGATTGCTAGCAGAACCACCATAAGACTGCATTTGAGCAGCACGTTCCAGCTTCGGTTGTGGTAGAACACTCCCTGCACCACTAGGTCTCGAAGCAGGTGGTGGATGAGGATTTGCAGGCTGAGCATTGCCAGGAACCATCCCACTTTGACCCAGAGAAGAGGGCACTTGAGCAGCAGATCTAGCACCACCAGTCACATATTGCTTTGGTTCTCCAATTGTAGGGCATGTCTCTTGTATTACTTCAAGCTCAATCATAATTATAATTCTGCAAAAAATTAACCATATAAGAGCCCAAGTCACCAGACCATTGAATTTAAAAATCCAGACTTGACATGCTTACTAATTTCTTTAAGGTATATGCTTAATCAAGTAATGGTAACTCACAGTATATGCTTAATCAAGCAATGCTAAAAGCTAAATACAGCAAATTAAAGATAATACAACAACATTACAGCAGCTTCAATAACAAAAAAAATAAACAATAATCACTTAGGGTAAGTAATGCTAAAAGCAGCAAGTCGTCAATTTAATTGTATCATTGAATTATAGAGTGGACATCAAATAATTAATCACCTTCAGCTATACATTTGTAGCTTGTAACTTGTAAGGGCTAGACACTCAAAAAAACCAAGAAAGAAAGAAGGAAACGGAAGGCAGTCTTGGGAAAAAACAAAAAGAAAAAAAAAACTGGAAGGAGAAAGAGGAGCTGTCAACCCTCAACAATTCAAACATACTTCCACAACACTATGATATGTCCTTCGCCATCACACCCCCACTTACAAGCCCCAAAACCCAGAAGATGACAATAACATGCAAGCTTATAAATCCAATAAAAGGTCGTCTACAGCTATTCAGGACGTGAGGAACTTATCTCAGTGTTTAACATTCATAGATAATGAAAATAGATCAACTAATCAAATCATCTGCAACATGGTATCTAGTATAAAGTGACCAAATAGAAGGATAAGTTTTTCCTCCTGAATAATCAAATCCATTCCAAATTGGCAATGCTTTCAACAATAAATGCGAACCATTCTACCTTTTCCCCCATCAAATGCTTTCAACTTCATTCATTGCCTACGAAAACACATATCCTCTTGTAATTTCACCAAATACAAGTACTTGCTATCTTCAATACAGAACCACAACAATGACCCATTGCCCATCCCCCTAAACATTAAAAGAAAAGGATCAAAAGATGAAATATAAAATAACACAACATATGTGCCTCTCCTTTCAGACTAACCGAAAATTCAATTAACAGCCTTTAATCACATACAAAGCAAACACAAAAATCAGTCTAATGGATGACAGCACAAATCAGCTAAAAGAGCACATGAACATATAAAATAAACCATCAACACAAATCCACCAAACCCCAGTTTACACTTACTATAAACTACAGGTACAAACTAAACCAACTAAACTAACTCAATATGCTAACACCATAAAAACAAAAAGCATCAAAATTCAAACCACAAACAACACCAACTAAAACTAAAACAAATCAGAAAATTATCCAGATGTCATCGAACTTAATCGATAAAGTCTTACGAGGGTAGTACCCTGAGATTTAACCCCTCTATATCACTGCAATTAGTCGCTCTCTAACACCGCAAAAGAAAAATCATAAAAATAGAACTTGAAGAGCCAAATTAAACTAAAAGAACACTCACGTGCGGCCTTGAATGACATTACAAACGGCTTGAATTAAACGAATGATGGAACCCTTCTGCAACGCACCAGATTTAACGAGTTCATTACGCTGAGTTGCGAGCATCCCCTGTTGCAAATGCAGACCGTCGGATAACAAAAGCCGGTATCTCTCGGTAGCACTGCTAGGGTTTTGAGTGTTAACTAGACGAATATCAGCAACTTGAAGCACCGGTTTCAGGTCAGTGTCGCCATTGCACATCGCTTCGATTGCTCCTTCTGTTAGATTAATCGCCATTGAAACTACGATCTGAAAACCCTAGGAGAGAGAATTAAAATCGGGAAAAATGGGGGAAATTTAAGAGGTTGAAGAGAGAGAAGAAGAAGAAGAAGAAGTAGTGAAGAACCCTAAATTAATTTTCAATTGGAGAAAAGCGCCATTATAAGACAGTAGAGCGCCAAAGCTAATTTTGTAAAGAAATTTCTGTTATTTGCTAAGAGGGGCCTGTAGTATTATAATTTGCGAGAGAGAGGGCTGCTGGACTTGATGAACATTAAAAACTTGCAGCGCACACCTTTGGAAAAGCCAAACCGTCATTTTTTTTCGTTTTGGTATTATTATGGTTTTTATTAACCACGTCTACATTTGTAAAGTCTTGATAAACTCTAAATTAATAAGCTAAGGAAAAAAAAGCTTATAGGGCACACTTGTATGTTCTATACAAGATAAATAGAATCGGGGTTGATTTTTTCCATTTCTAGAATATGATATTAAGGAAAGTATTAAAAACTAGTTAGAAATAGAATAGCGTTTTAATTTTTTTTCTATTTTGAAATATAATTTTAAGGAAAGTACGTTTATATACGAGATTTTTATGTGAATTTTAGTGTTGGTTTCATGATTTTAGTTCAGGTATGTTGGTGTCAGGTTTAGTTTTATGGATATTTTTATAGTAGCATATATTTTTAGTTGTCTAATAAGGTTAAAATTATTTTTTTGTTTTTTTTTTTTTTGTTTTTTTTTTTTTTCGGTTTTTGATAATTATGAAAACCAAAATAAGAAATATGATAAAAGTAGTTTGCGGTTTCCATTTTTTATATTTTTTTTAAATTTTTTTTTTTTTTTTTTTTTTTATTTTTTTTTTGGGAGGGGGTGGGTTTTGATGGTGAAAGGGGTTTTTTATTTTTGTTTTTGGTTTTAAAAAAACATAAACAACTAAAGATGTAGCAAATATGTTGGTGACTTGGTGTCACGTATGCAATTTCAGTGCATATATTTTTTCTTGTCAATAAATATATGCCCTTGGTAATATAATAAGATAAGAAAGATGTATAGTTTGGGTTGACATTTGTCATAAGCCCAAGTCATATTTTAATAGTAAGATCACCACATTACAGACAAAGTAAGGTTATGGGTTCAAGACCTTTATGCAATTTTTTTTTTTGATCATTTTCTAAGGACATGTTATGTTAGCGTATCAATGGGATGTTGGACATAAAGCGGCGGGGTGATACATGGCGGCGTGCAGTGCTTGTTCATACGTCTTAATAATATATAGAAATACAGATTAGTGAGTGGTTGGACAACGTTTTAAATTGTTGTATTTGGCAACTGTCGAATAACTTGCAATTAGTTTATCTATATTTTTAAAATATTATGGAAGTAGAGTACGTACATGCATGGTACACCGAGAGGCAATTCTGTAAGAAATTTCTCCAAATGAGCAAAATTTTACTCATTATCTCTCTTCTTTCCTCCTTTACGTCTTCATTGTTTATCTTACCTCCTATTTTCTCTCTCTCCATTGTTTCCCTTATCTACAGTCTTCTCTTTTCTACATTGTTTCTCTTACCTCAATTTTCTCTCTCCTACATTGTTTCGCACCAAGTTTCTCTCTCCTCCAAATTTGCATCCTACATTGTTTCTCTTGATCTCGTTCAAATTTACAGTCGTCATTGAAATTAATGAATGACAAAAATAAATATTGGAGCTCCGAATTTCATCAATGGCAGAATTTGATTTCAAATTTGAGAGTGAACATTAGTGTTTCCAAAATATGGTTAGAGAAAGTTGGACTTTATCAATGGCAAAAATAAATATTGAAGTTTCAGAGTTTAGCAATGGTGGACTTAGTTTCACATGTGAAATCAATATTGCTGTTTTAAAATGAACAAACACTTGTGTGCTCATTTGAGAAAATTAAATGAGCAAACAAATTTGCTCATTTGGGTAAAAGTGTTTGCTCATTTCCTCAAATGAGTAGAAGTATTTATCCATTTGAAAAGTATGCTCATTTGGCGGATGACAATAACTAATTAGAATGATCAGTAGAATTTGACTCATTTGGAGAATTTAAAATGAGCAATGAACAAAAAATAGTCGTGGATGTTACCATGAACATGGTATATCCAGGTTTACTATAAATTTTCTCATGGAAGTACGTGGAGTATATTCTTTAATAAAATAAATAAATCACACATGAAGTAATAAGATTGTAGTAGATTGGTGGATATGCCTCTCTCATCAATAAGAGAGGTTATGAATTCGAATCTTAATACATAATAATATGTATGTGAACCTGTATGATGGCGTGCAGAGTGGCCCTTTAAAAAGGAAAAGTTGATTCAAACAGTCCCAACTATGGGCGCCTTGACAAAAACAGTTCCAACTTCGGTTTATTATTGTTCAGTCCTAACTTTGAGGGGTGTTTTACAAAAATGGTCCGGGTTAACCAGTAACCGGTTTAAGAGGTTAATTTTTTTTAAAAAAAAATTTCCCCTGCCATCCACACCCCCCTGCTGAGTGCTGACCTCCTACCACCTCCCCTCCCCCTCCCCTACTGACCCCCTGCCACCTCTTCTCCTACCTCACTTCCCCTACCAACCCCACCGCCACTTACCTTGCCACCCCCCACAACCCTCTCTCCTCCAACCCTGAAACATCCCCTCCCCTTAACATGCGCCCCATTTTCTCTCTCCTCCCCAGTATTATGGGTTTTCACCATCATCGCACCTCATCCAGTGATGGGGTCCAACAAATCGTCAACAACCCACGCCTTTCAAGCTCCATGACTCGACGCACTCCTTCAAACAACAACAACAACGCATCAACTAACGATACTTCTACTTCTACAAGCACAACTCCTAATAGCAGCAGCAACAACAACAACAATAGCGGAAATTCTCTCTCCATTCACCATGAGATCGACCTAATTCTGAACTCACCTATATCTGATTTTGATGCTAATCCACTTTGTACAGATGGGTTTGATTCATTTGTTGAAAAGAAGCAGACCCATAGTCATTTTGGGTTGCTTAATCATAGGATTAAGAAGCATTCTTCAACTGTTCTTGAATCTGCTATTGCTAGGAGTGTTGTTGAGCTTGGTTTGAGATAAAGGAATAGATTGGGTCAATGGATGTTCTGGGTTCCGAAGGTGGTTTCGAATGTGGTGGAGGGAGTGGCAGGCAGGGGAGAGGGGTTCGGGGGGCAAGGGAGGTGATTTTGAGGGTGAGGGGGTGTTTCAGGGGCGGGGGAGGTGGTGGCGGGGCAGGGGAGGGAGTTTTGGGGGCGGAGGAAGGGGTGGCTGGGTCAGGGGAGTGGTTTCGGGTGGCAGGGGGAGATGATGGCGAGGGAAGGAAATGGGTTTTGGGGATGAGGGAGAGGGTGGTGGGGAGTGGTGATAGTTTGGGGAGGTGGGTGAGGGGGGTAGTGGGGTGGAAGGGGAGGGGGTTGGGTGGTAAGGGGAGAGGAGGAGGTGAGAGCAGTAAAGAAAGGAGGGAGGAAGGAGGGAGGAAAGAGGAGGAAGAAGATAGAAAACAAAAACGGAAAAAACAATGGCAAAGTTTACCTGCTACAGCAGGTTTCTAATTAACATGCTGGGACTACCATTGTAAAATACTCCCAAAAGTTGGGACTGAACAATAATAAACTGAAGTAGGGACTATTTTTGTCAGGGTGCCCATAGTAGGGATGGATTAAATCAATATTTCCTTTAAAAATAATCCCACCTTTTGCCGGTCTTCGCATAATAGTCTCACCTTCTAATAATCTGGAAACAAACCCATATTTAGAGAGTATCTTCTCAAATTGGTCCTTGACCTATTGTTAACCGGTATAACGGGTAAATAACACACGTGTTTTATTATAATTGGGTCGGTCTTTTAATTTATTGTAAAACTTTTTTTACAAAAAATTATTGCCTAAAAAACAAGTTCCCTCCCCGAGAGTCTACCCTCTTTCTCTCTCCTCTCCTTTCCCCCTCTAAGCTCTCTTTAGTTCAGTAATCCTCTCGTCTTCATCCCATTTACCTCCAGTTTATTCACTTCAGCGTTTCCTTCAAACGATGTCAATGATGCTTGTCCTAGTTCCGGTGAGGTTGCGAGTTTTTCGCGAAAAGAAAACAGAAATCTTCAAGATTGCCGCCTTCATCTCAAATAGTAACGTACATCACAAGATTATGATGTCCATACCAAGCTTGGTTGAAGAATTTCTCGATCGGCGACAATTCTCTCTCTTCTCCAATTTGGTTTTTTTAGTTTGGTTTCCTTTTGATTGGGCAGGTACAATGTTTTTAGGTTATATATTAAGTATTAGGTTCTTGAATTAGATTTTTCGTGGATGATTTTCGGTTTCTGATTGATGTTTTGGTTGATTAATCTTGTTCGTGGAAACTTGCATCACCTCATCGAACATGTTAGGAGTGGGTATATTATCTTCGTTTCTTATCTCTGAAATTTCTGATTGTTTGGAAATCATTGAAAAAAACGAGGATATGATATCAAATTATGCAGAGGATTACTCTTATCATTTGCTGCTGTCCAGGCTCACATGTGTGGGGGTGAGGATGTGAGTTTGTAAGGGTGGAGATGGGTGGGGGGTTGGTGGAGATGGGTAAGGGGGGTTGGTGGAGCTAAGTTCAAAGAGTTAGGGTTTTGTTAGCAGGTGTCCGGCTGAGTTCGTAAGGTAGCAAAAGTCTATTAATGGGGAGGGTGGTGGCAGCAAAGGAGGAAAGCAATGTGGGGCTGGTGATAGCATGGGAGGGTCATTGTAAGTGGCTTGATAACCGATCTAACAAGTATCCTGTTGAAAAGCTTATTATGTATAAAGGTAGGATTAATATTATTCCCAGATTATTGAAAGAAATGACCATTTTGAGAAGATTGGAGAAAGGTGGGATTATTCTTATCAATTAATCCCTTTAAAAATTAAAAGAATGAGGTGGGATTATTCTTATCAACATTGGAGAAAGGTGTGATGTATCTGAATTTTATGAAGGGGTCAAGTTAGCTCATGAAGAATTCAAGAAAAAGGACATTTTCGTCCCTGAATTTTAATTGGCTCTATTTGCGATTGATTCTTGGTAGATTTCGATGAAAAAGAAATATAGTATATGGAAGAAAAGATCAATGTTGGAGGTTTTCTATGCCAAGATCTGCCAAAGTTAAGAGGATCTTGGCGAAATTTACTTGATCTGCTAACTATTCGGGTGCCTGAAAATCCATATTAAGGCGAATACTCCACCTTCGTGGTGGGTCTCTTTGTATACAGATGGAGCTACAAAAGGGAGTCTAGGCTTGGTAGGTGGAGGAGAAATATGTTTGGACCATGATGGAAATTTTGTATGTACATCTACAATGTACATTTTGTAGATGCTCAACCTTCTGTGCTAAACTAATGGCAGTAGCTTGTGGTTAGGCTTTGGCTAGAGGTGATCAAATGGCGGGCGGACCGTGCCTAAAAAAGTTTGCCCATTAGTCGAGTCGGGCCGGGCCAAATTTCGGGCCAAAAATTTGTTCCCAAAGTCCGCTTTTTCGGGCCACAATCGGGCCGGGCCAAAATTTCAACTAAAAAATCATTTTTGGCTTGCCTAAAATCCGTCCCAAACAAAAAAATTGGGCCAAAAAATTATGCCCAAACCCGAGCAATTTTTCGGACCAGGCGCAGTTTGATTAGTGATAAGTGTATATATTTCTATATTTTTGTTCCCTAAAATTAGTCTTATAGTTGTCTTCTACGTGTTATTTTATAATATTTATTGACTTTTATTATTAGTGGGTTATTTATGTCTATATTATATTATAGTGATTAAGTAGCTTAAATAGTGTGTTATTTTTATTATAGGTACTTTACAAGTTCACTTTGCTAAAGGAAGACAAGAAAACTAAAAGAAAGAAGCAAAGAAAAGAAAATAATAATGAAAAATAGTGAAGCACAAGCTCACGTGAGCTTTGTAAAGTTAAAGGAAAAAAAATAAAGAAGGCAAATCTACCTTTCTATTCCTCCTTCCTCAACTCTATATATAGAGCAAACAAAAGAAATAGGAAGATCTTCCTCCTTTCCTAATTCCACCAATCCGTAGATGGTGCACACGTTCGTATGGTGAGGAAGGTGCGCACAAGTACATGGCTAGCAAGCCAAATGTACATGAATAACAGGTCAAATGAACACATGTACATGGCTAATAAGCCAACTGAACATATGTACATCTCTGTTAGTATATGTTCATTGGTATTTGTCTTTATGTTCATAACCTAGTGCTTGATATTCATCGTGCGCACCTTACTCACCATACGGACGTGTGCACGCAAGAAACAACAAGGAGGAATTTGTTTCCTTGTCTCCAAGATACAAAGACAAATGTAATTATGGCCTGTTTGGGAACTAGAATTTCATTTGAAATTCTGGATTTGGCTCAAATCAGGTGTTTGGGAATCCAAAACATTGGTATTTGGATTTGGGCCAATTCCATGTCCTATACTAGACCAACTTAAAACTTGTCATTTCAAATACCAACTTAAAACTTGTTATTTCAAATACCAAAATAAAGCCCACAATCACATACTCATCCACCCATTTCTCTCTCCTCAATATCACGTACTCCATGTTTTTTTAGTATTGACCCATTTCTCTCACCTCGACCTCCATTGTTAACGATTTTGAGCTCGATTCTGCTCCTCGTCACTACCTTCTCTTCTCGATCTTCCTTTTTTCTCTTCTCAGTGTAATCCGTACTCTACTTTAACTTTGAAATTCCAAATTTGAAATTCTCAATTTTTCCAAACACAGGACTTGAAATTGAATTCAAGTAATTCAAATTCTGGAATTGAATTCCACTATTTGAAATGAAATTATGGTATCCAAACGCAACCTTAGGGAATTATGGAGCAAATCAGAGATCACTTATTCTTCTCCAAAAGTAATTAATTTCCAAAATTTTGATTATTGGGGATTTCTCAATTGGGTATATAAATCCCTAATTTCTACCGCAAGAACACACACAAGCAGAGCGACAAAAATTTAGAGTTGTGAGAGCAAGGTAGTAATACAAGGAGATCCGAGGCTAAGAGATTGAAGAGTATTGCAGGAGAGTGGTTGACATTTGTGGAGAATCAAGTGCAGCGGTTGCCTTGGGTTAATCCGAATTTCATAAGTTTCTCTCTACTTTATTCCTTAATTATCTAGTTCTTGTGATTGAACTTAGTTGTTATTCTTGTTAATTGGATATAATTTTGGTTTCGAATTTCTGATTTTAGTCTAAGTGTTTGAACGCTGAGTTTATTCATATTTCAATATTAAGTCTGTATTTATTCAATTCATATAATCGTTGCTAGAATAAAAAGTTTATTACTTATGCTTGTGATTGCACGATTACATGTATACATTAATTAAGCTATGCTAGATTTCTATTAGGCGCGGCGTTTAATGGTTATTTAGAGTTAACGACTTAATATTATTAGTGTGAGCGGCTCATGGTAATTTTATCGAGTATATGAATTGATCTGATAAAGGAATTTTATTGGGGTTGGCAGTATTTTAGCAAGATTCTAAGTTTTTAGTGAGCTTAATAACGTATTGACCGCAGCGGTAATTCGACAACCTAGATACTGAACTTATTATTGAACTAGACCAAATGACTGGGATTAAGAAACTAAGTTATGTCTAATTTATCCACGATCGAACCTAAGTTATATTGGTTGCTTGTTTGTCACTTGTGAATAGTAGAGTAGTATTATTTCAGTTATGATTTCAAACCCCCCCCATTCTATGTTCATAAGAGTAAATAATGTTTATATGTGTATAATGGTTTGTTTATGTTATGAGTTAAACTTTGAGAGTTAGGAATTTTAATAATCTTCTCGTGGGATCGACCCTTTCTTACCCTTTTACTAGTTGTTACTATTTTTGAAGGACTAAGATAGGTATTATAAATTATTAATTTGTATACAGTAAACGACACATATCAATAAGCTCTAGCTTTGGAGAAATTTGGCGTTAATAAACTAATGGTTGAGATGGACAATAAATTTTGTGTACTACTACTACTAGAGAAAGAATAATCTCAATCGTAAATGTCATCAACTCATCACATCATCAATTATTGTACGTAGGAGGCTAATACCTCACAGGAAGCGGAGAAATGGTATTCGTGTTGCAAATTGTCTTGTTAACTGAAGAGCTCTTCAATCAAACAAGATCACCATCATCCAGTTTAAGGTTCTTTGCAAGGACATTATAGGGTGGCTTTGTAATACCCCGATCTTTGACGGAGTCGAGTCTATCCCCAATGCGCATTTAGGGCCAACAATTGTCCTCAATAACCAACATGAGTTCTTACGGTGCATTTATCCTCATTCATGCGCACTCTGAGAAACTTCAATAGAGGTCACCCATCCCAAGACTACTCCTGCCCAAGCACGCTTAACTTTGGAGTAACTTAAGAAATGACCTCCCTAAAAGAAATATGTATCTTGTTGGTATAAGTAGTCTGCTAAATCCGTTTCACAGCAATTATGAGGGGTATTACAGGCTTTGCCACACTTAGTTCCTGACTGGCTTATTTTTTATTTTGGTTGAGGCTTGTCCTCTCATTTGCACCAAAAAAAAAGTATTACAAAAATAACTATATAATGTAAATATATAAACACAAAAATGCTTAATTGACTGAAAAAGTAAATATTGTGATGTTAGTTAAAGGGTGAGGGGATGTTGGAGATCATTAATTCATCAAGTATAAATTGCAAACCCGTAATGGTTCATCCTTATCTAACACTTAATTACACTTTATTACGATTGCATTAGGGTGAAAGAAAACATGCAATCAATAAATTTGTCCTGTTGGATCTTAATTATGTTAGGATTGTGGATATAAACTCTGATAAAGTCTTGAGTGACAAAACCCAAAACTTGGGATCCACTCCATCTACATCACTAACCTTTGTGGTGCTTTACACACCAAATTAAATAAAGATAACAACTGTATTAGGACTACAAATGATATGATGGTCCTAAATCACGTTGTATGTTTTTCACAAGTTAGTGAAAGTTGACATTAGCTTGGTAAGTTTGACCAGTAGACCAATACGAATCGGCAACATTGTAAGCTACAATAGTGTGTCCAACTCCATTCTTGATCTTGAAAGAGAGAGATTGGCCTCCTAATTTAGAAAATACTTGGAAGGAAGCTCCCCAGTTGCGGCTCATGCTCAACCACCCAGTGCTGGATCCTTTAACCCACATTTCGGATACATCTCCACTTCCTCCCACGTTCATCACATACACTAGCAACCAGTATGGGTTCCCTTGGAATTTGAATCTAATTCCTCCTTGCCTTATGCATGGCACCCTGGTAAAAAAAATAGTTTACAATATTATTTTAGTTAATATACGCCTCTTTTGAGGAGGATTTAAGATAGTGCAAAAAATGTGAAGTTGTATAAATGTGAAGGTTTCGTGGTTAAGTTTCATTAATCTTCATTAAAAAAATACATGTTTGGAAAAAAGCTGTTATTTTTTTTAAGGTCTAGTTTTTTGATCCATGAGCCACAAATACAGTATAAAGTATAAGTAATTTAACTTGTATTTCATGGTTTTTGCCTTTTGGTGTTGAAAATACCTTTTTAAGTTTTTAGACTTTAGGTGGTGATTCTAAACTTTAATTTTGATGTATTGAGCATTGATCCATTTTAAATTAATAATAAAACTGGATTTCTAAATTAATAAGAAGTACCTTCTGTACATGACTGGGATAATGCCAGCCTTCCATTGAGCAATTTTCATGAACATGGGCTTAGACAAGTCAAAATGGGAGCGAGGTGGGTTGCACCACCCGCCCGCATTGGTGTCCTGGTACCAGTTTGGTGGGCAAAGGTTGGTAGCCGTGATCTTGATGGTAGGCCCATAATAGTAGCACCACTTTGAGTATTTGCACTTGATCTCATAACAAGTCCCACAAGCTTTCCCATTATTGAACATCACGGAGCTAAGGGCTGCCGTTTCTAGTCCATACCCGCTATCGTGCAAGTTCCCGTACCCGCAAGCTCCTCCTGTTTGTTAACCCATTTTATATTTTATTAATTAGTAATTGTCTAAAAACAATTACTCATCAGGATTCATTGATGATTTTATTATCTTTAATTTGATGGCAAGATTCCTCTAAAAAGAAAGAATTTGATGGCAAGACCCATCAATATTGACAAAAAAATGTTGATAAATGAGAGTCGATTTCAGATCTATGACTTAAACACATAATGTTGATCTATCACATAGTAATCACTAATTGGCTAATACTAATGCATTCTTGAATTTGATGTAAATGTATTGAGTGTGTTGTTATTAGCTGTTTCGTTTATGTTGTAATGTAGATAAATGCAAATAATACTGGATTTATCTCAAAGTATAGTTTTCATAATATCAAAATCTTTTACAATTTTTATTAATAAATTTAAATAGTCAAAGAAATTCATAGAAAAAGTTGTGTTTTAGAATACATGAAAATTTTTGTGGTGTAGATCTCAATGAGGTATTTTTGACCTACTAGTGGTAAAAGATAACGTGTTGGATATAACTAAGCTAAGTCATAATTCAACCTCTGTTTTTCACAATCCTGAAAACACATTATCAATATATTTATGGGAAATTCTCAATGATGATCCCAAACTCTTTGAGTTTTCCATTGGTGACTCTCAATTTTTTTATTCCCATTGCAGGTAACCCTTAATTATTGTTCTAGTTCCAAATGTAATTTTATGAAGAACAAAAAAGGTTAATTCCATTAACTTTCCTTCAGAAATAATGTCTTGGCACACAAATCAAGGTAATTTCGATAATTTTTTGTCAATTTTGACGTCAAACTTGATCCTTAAGAGACAAAATGACACTCAATTCCTTAGTCGACCCATTTTTAGGCATGAAAACCAATATAGACTTTAAATTTGACCCTTAAGGGCTAAAATGAGCTCGAAAATTTTAACCGAGCTATATCTGCGGCATGCAAACCTAGACAATTTTCAAGCATGCAAACCGAGACATTTATTAATGAAAAGTTAGCGACATTGACGATTATTTACTCTATAAGGTCACATTTGGGAATTAAACAATAATTTAGGGTTACCAGTGGGAATAAAAAAACTTAGGGTCACCAATGAGAAAAAAGTTCAAGGTCACCACTGGAAATTTCTCTATATTTAATTCAGGACCGTCTCATAAAATTAGGGGCCCTGTGCTAAAATAAATTATAAAGATTAATTTTTTTTGGTGAATAGGAAGAGACGGAAGAGTTATTAATGAGGTTTTTTGGAGAATAGGAGGAGAAGAAGAAGAATACCAAATAGAAATTAATCTCTTTAAATTTGCATCCAACATTACACTTGATAAAATTGGAAAAGAATAGTCTGTAATTAGATTTAGGTTTTTTAACACGGACAAGTAGAACCGGACCCTTATATTTTAGGGGCCCTATGCAGTTGCTCACTCTTCACATGGCCTTAGCCGCCTCTTACACATGAGTAAAATAAATTATTATATATTAAAACACACATTTAAACAAATTTAACAAAATCTTTCTAGAAGTTGAAGGACTTTAACTAAGAAAAGGTAATTTGGAATAGAGGAAGTGATGAAATGGCAATTGTCTTGATCATGGACTTTGACAAATACTAGCATGCAAATTATAAGAAGCTAAATCACATGTAAGGAAATTAGAACTAACCCATAGTCTCAGAGGCAGTTTCATCCCCGTAAAAAGTAGCATGTGCGAACTTCCAATATTTTGTTGTCGGAAAAGAAGGTGGCGTAGGCGTATAATAACTGTTGTAGCTGTTGTAGCTATTGTAGTTATCGTAGCCATCCACAACCGTTGATCCCATCATCGCCGTCACTAATACGACGGCGACCACCACCAACAGATTACAACTTCCAAAATTTGATCTTATCATCATCCCCATTTTGTTTGTCTTCCTTCCTTTTCTCTTTGTAGTGGTACTCGTGTAAGTAGTTATACATATTATGCTATATTAGCCTATGTATATATATAGAGCTCCTTAACTTCAAATAGTCAACGAGTTTAAACATTATACGTGATCTTCACAACTTGGAATTATACTTTTATTTTCTTGGCAAGCTATTCAAGTCAAAATGTTTAGAAGTGTGAAAAGTCTAGCCAACTTGTAAGCAATTAGATTTTAGCTTGAAATGTGTTATTAGTCGAGCACTGCTAAACTTGACTTGAGACGGTACTCGTAAACAGGTTTAGATATTTGAACTATATTATTTTTACATACTTCAAAAATAGATGAGGATCTTTATTTATTAGCAAAACTCAAATATATAATAAATGCTACATCAATGACATGATTTTTACTTGATTACAATTTTCTAACGTAATTGAATTTTGAGCTTAATTGAACTTGTAAACATGAGCTCCAAAAATCCTGAGACACAATTTGATCAAGCACTAATGCACTATAAGGAGCCAAAATCGATCGAGCAACCTGAGTTCGAGCTCAATTCAGCTCGTTACCACTTACCACTTCAAGGGCCATAATCAGACAATAAAATTGTCAAAGGACCAACTCAACCAAAAGCTTAAGCTGATGGTTGAGGCCCCAGGAATAGATTTATACTCTATCACGCCCCCTCACACAAGAGCCCTTTGGGCTTGAAGTGTGGATGCAGCACAAGTCTCCCTCATACCTGGCGCTACATATTCCACTGAGAAAGGAGGGGTGGAGGAGATTCGAACCCGTGACCTTTTTGTCACACTGGCTCTTGATACCATGTCAAAGGACCAACTCAACCAAAAGGTTAAGCTGATGGTTGAGACCCCAGGAATAGATTTATACTCTATCAAAAATGTCTCTAATACTTAAGTAGTGATACTTAATTAGTGATCACGGAAAGAGAATAATTGTTAAATTTCTTCTTTACACTCTTCCTCGATAAAGTTGCCTCATACTGTCATACGTTGTCTTTAACTAAAGGGCTTCATATATAAAATTGTTAGTTTCTTTTAAATTAAACCTTCTTGAGACAACAAGTGTTTGATGAAGTAATATATTGGGAAATTTGTCAGAAACAACCTTTTAAAAGGAAGATTTTATCAGAAACAACCTTTTAATTTTTTTTTGCCAAGACCAACCTTAAACAAACTTTTTTTTGTCAAAAGCAACCACATGATGTCATTCCGGTGTTGACTCATGTTTTTCGGCGTTGACTTCTTACTTAACATAACATAACCCAATTTACTCCCATTTCCCTCCAATTTTATTTACTTAGAAACCCTGTTCCCTCCCTCATTTATCTCATCTCCCTCATCTCTATTTCACGCATAACTCATAAACTCATTTCTCTCTCTCTTTTTATTCACTCAGAAATTCTCAAAACTTCCTAATTTTTCAGAGATCTAGTTTTTCAAGGTTTAATTCCTTTTCTTTTTTTCTCTCTCAATTGTGCAATTCATATGTGTAAGTTAGGGTTTCTTTTTTCTCTCTCAATTGTGCAAATTTTTTTACCTCTCCAATAATTCACGAATTTTGCAGCAACAATGGTGAATTGTGGGTGCGGAATACCGGTTGCGAGAAGGACTTCATGGACACATGAAAATCCTGGAAGAAAGTTCATTGCTTGCAAGTTCTACAACCACGAAACTGGACAAAGGGGCTGCAATACCTTTGAATGGGTTGACGAGGAGATACTGGATTGGCAAAGAGATGTAACTAATATTCTTATAGCTGAAAAACACAGGCGTGCTACTGACAATCACATCCTCACAATGAAGCTGAATTTTGTTGCACATGAGAAGTGCAGGCTAGCTGAGGAGGTGCAGAAATTGAAGAAAAAATTAGTTAGGAACCCTCAGACTTGTACGTTGGTTGTGAAGGAACAAGCAAGGATGTCTGTTGTGGGAGTGTGTGTTGTTGTTTCTGTTGTAGTGAGTTTCATTTTTGTGAAAACTCTTTGGATAGCTTAAGTGTAGGATTATGAAGTTAGGTGGTGGTAGGATGTTTGTTGTTTTCTGTTATTGGGTTGTTGGTATTGTAAGTTGTAATGTTAAAGCCACCTAATGATTATGAAGTATGTTTTATGGCCTACAATTTGATTCTTCACTATAGCTCAATCAATTTGCAAGAAAAGTTTGATATTACCATTCATAACCATAAACCATACATAAACTTAAGTTCCAAAAAATACAAAACTAATGTCCTTCCATATGGACCATCAGTAGCAGCATACAAAATAGGATGACAAACTACACAAAAAAGGGGAACACACACCCTCACAAATTTAAACTGATATTGCTTTCATTTTGGGCACTCTAAGTCTGGCTCATTGCCTGGGGAGCATAAGATGTTGTGGACACTTGTGAAGCTTGGACCTGTTGACTCAGTGTGTCACTGTTGGTTCCCTTGCTCTTTGTAGTTTTAGTCTTCTTCTTAGTGGCAACCCGAGTCTTTCCTTTGCTCTTTGTTGCATTTCTTTGTTTTTTGTTTCCATCGGTGGCGGCGAAATACTAACACCATGGCCACCAGTACCTTCAACAACACTCTTAGGTCTCCCACCTTTTGAGCTTTCAGATGGTTGTAGTGTAGGGTTTGAACATTTAGTCTTGTAATGGCCAAGTCCACCACACCTGCTGCACCTATTCTGCTTTTTGGCTCTTTTTACATGCTGCAGCTCTTCCTGTTCCCCAATACCCTTCTTCCTCTTGTGCTTGCTAGGCCTACCAAGCATGTTTCTGTGAGGTGGTGGTAGTGGCCTATGGTATGGTGTCACCTCCCATTGAGTCTGACCTGGCATATCTCTAAAAGAAGGGGTATATGCTTTGCTATATGTATTGACATGATATGCAGGGTGGATGAAGTCCCCATAGTCAAGTCTTCTGTTTTGAATACAAGCCAAAGCATGCCAACAAGGTATTCCCATAAGTGACCACCTATTGCAACTGCATTCCCTTTTGTCTAAGTTCACTACATAAGTGTCATCCTCATGGTCAACCTCAAACTCATGTAAATCATCTTGACTTAACCTCATATTGGTCACTTGTTCTAGACCCTTATTAACCATTTTAACAACAGAGGGCATAATCAGACCAGTGAATTTCTTCAACCCCTCCCTCTTTTCACAACTCCTAGACATGACATACCTTCTAATCCACTCCATTAATTGAAGGATGGGTTTCGACCTAGCCTCTCTAAGTACGTTATTAAAACTTTCACAATAATTATTTAACAACATACCAGACTTATTGTTCTAGACCCTTATTAACCATTTTAACAACAGAGGGCATAATCAGACCAGTGAATTTCTTCAACCCCTCCCTCTTTGCACAACTCCTAGACATGACATACCTTCTAATCCACTCCATTAATTGAAGGATGGGTTTCGACCTAGCCTCTCTAAGTACGTTATTAAAACTTTCACAACAATTATTTAACAACATACCAGACTTAGATGAGGTGCTAAAGGCATGTCTAGACCAATGGTAAGTGGGGATTTTCTCCAAATAATTGAATGCTTCAACATTTATGGCTTTGATTTTTTCCATGTGCATATTGAAATGGTGCTGCAAAATAGGTGATCCCATTAGTGTCAGAATAGTTAAAAGTATCATAGCTGTTTAATCAATGAGGTGAATCTTATACCCTTGTTGAAGATCTAGCAACCATCCAAAAATGCTCCCTGTAAACAATTCCTGGAAACTTATTTTTGAAATTACTCTAAATGTGTCTACAGCAATACCTAGTATCAGCATTAGGCATTACTATACTGAATGCATCCAATAATCCCTAGTACATGTGAAGCAAACAAAATAAGAGATCCATCTTAAATTAAGGGAATAAGCAAGCATATTTAGAGTTTAATTTCAAGTGACAAAACCAAGCTAACAAAAATAATACCTTTTGTCTATCTGACATGTATGTTAGTTCATCCTTCTCATGTACCCAGGTCACAACATCAGCAACAGATGCAATATCTTGTCTCACCAGCTCCAAGAACCAACACCATGTCTCTGAGCTCTCAGTCTCCACCACAGCCCAAGCCACAGGGAAGATGTTATTGTTCCCATCTTTCCCTACAGCTGTGAGTAAAATACCAGGGTATGCTCCTTTTAAGTGAGCCCCATCAACACCCAAGATTAGCCTACATCATGCCATGAATCCCTCCTTGCAAGCTTGGAGGCATATGTATAACCTCTAGAACAAAGGAGGGGGAGTGTTAATACCTTCAACTTTCACAATTGCTGTGCTCCCTGGATTGTATTTTCTGATGGCTGCAGCATAATCCCACACCTTCCCATACTCTAAATCTGCATCACCAAATATCATCTTCATTGCCCTTGACCTTGCATAATAAGCTTTGTAGTATTTGATCTCCACCTTCAACTCCCTTCTTGCTCTCTTCCTAAAAGCTTGCAGCTTCCATGTTGGATCATCTCTCCAATCTTCTAAGTATCTTTCTACAAGATATTGAGCTGTGACTTTGGTGTTCTCATGTTGGTGACTACAAATATGCTATGGCCTTATGGTTTTAATTTGCCAACTGTCCTCAAGTTTCAATTTCTTGCAATGAACCTTAAATATGCACTTCTTCTTTTGTTTGCAGGTGCATTTCAAGATTCTTGCTTTCTTCCATTGGCAGCTACACCTTCTTGCACAGTATACAGAAATCCTTGTCTTGTTATTGTGAAGAAAGTAGTAGTCATAGCCATTCTGAATGGCATGATGCTGCAAGGTCTTCCTGAAAACTTTGTTGGAAGGGAATTTCAGGCCTTTGCTTAGTTGAATAGCCCCTTTGAAGTCAGTTTGGGGGTTGAACTCTGGGTAATGTGGCCCTTCATCATCTGACCCAATAGGACTCAAAACCTCATCATCACTGTCATTTAGATCTACATCATTTAGAACCTCAACCATAACATCATTTCCTCCATCCAATTCATCTTCCAATTCCTCCTCAGTTGTTCTGTTTGGTTGAACAAGGGCACCTAAACTCCTGGTGACCTTTTCAGTGATACCATGGTCAACATTCTCACTGAAAATATCATCAACACCCACATCTTCAATATCATCCTCACTCAAGCAAGCATCATCTTCACTAACATCCTTTTCCTGCTCATCATTCTCACTAAGATCTGGTGGATCCACCACAGTTTCAGGGATCTGAAGTGGTTTTTTTTTTGTGGGCTGAGAAAGTGGGCAAATTTTCTGGTCTACTCTGATTGGGTTTGGGTGGAAGGTATGCTGCATTCAATTGTGAGGGTTCTTTGTTATGAATATTTAAAGAAGGGAAAACCATAGTGTTTTAGCAGCTGTTATTAGATGTAGGGTTTCCTTTGTCAGTCAAAGTGTTGACTGTGTGGGTCCCCTTGTGACTGTGGTCCCATGTGGCCCCCCCTGTGGGTCCCCTTGTGAATTGATGTTTGATTCCTCACTCTCACTTGTGTTCTCACTGTCACTATAAAACCTCACAGATGGTCCATAAGCAAGCTTATTAAATTCCACTTCCTTATCTGGATGAACCACATACAGGTGGTACCATCCATCTTTTTCAGGTGCCTCCAAAAATCCTGGAATCTCCACATCACTCTTAATCTGTGACCTACCAGTATGTAGTGTGTACCCCTTTCTCCTATACCAAATCTCACCAACATCAGCATACCCTAACTCCTTTGTTATCCAATACACAAACTCAAAATAGCAAACCTCATCAACATTAGGATGTAATGCAATCCCATAATTATTACCCCCTTTCTCATAACTTGTTTTGTTGTTCTTGGTCAAAAAGTAACCACCATGGTACAACCTTATATGTATAGGTTCCATGAAACTAAACCAAGGCTCATACACTGTTTCTCTACCAGTGAACCTGATAAATATCAATTACAAAACAAACACTCATGTATTTAACAAACATGAACAATGTATTGCAAATTTTCTACAGTTCCTTCAGATACATCTAATTAATCAGACAACAACAAAATTAATCACCTTCAGCTTAAGCCAATTTCCTTTAACCCTAAATAATTAATTCAAAAAAAACCAATTAAATTAACAAAATTTATGAACATACCTTGATTTATCAATAATCTTGTAATTCAACCTTGTTTTCTTCGAACAAACCCTAGCCTTCCTTTTCGCCATTGTAGAGAGTTAAAAAACGCAAAACATGAAGCAGAACATCATTAGAGAAAGATAATTAAGGAATAGAACATTATTAGAGACAAACGATAGTGGAGGAAGTTGGGCATTCAATGCTAATTTACATACCTCAGTTACTGAACCTCCTCCTTAATTTCTTCTGACAATTCGAAGAGAATTCAATGCAAAGGAGATGTTAGGAGCTCAATAGTTAAATGAGGGAGATGAGAGAGATGAGGGAGGGAACAGGGTTTCTAAGTGAATAAAATTGGAGGGAAATGGGAGTAAATTGGGTTATGTTATGTTAAGTAAGAAGTCAACGCCGGAAAACATGAGTCAACACCGGAATGACATCATCTGGTTGCTTTTGACAAAAAAAATTTTGTTTAAGGTTGGTCTTGGCAAAAAAAAATTTAAAAAAGGTTGTTTTTGACAAAATCTTCCTTTTAAAAGGTTGTTTCTGACAAATTTCTCTAATATATTACTTATATTTCTTCGGGACATACATGCTACTTTTGAAATCTTCCGGTTGAAATAAGCAACCAAAAAATAAAAATAATTCTTATTTCTAAAAACTCGCTTTTAATTACAAAAAGAAAAAGCAAACCAAAGCCAATATTTTTTTTTTTTTTGACGGGAAAAGCTTGTTAACATTACTCCAATGCTGCTAAATCAGCCATTACATCAGTCATAACAGACGGGGGAGCTTCTTCTAGCCAAACTCGCATCTCCGCGTAGTTCCTACTTAGCCGGGCAAGGTTGTGTGCAACCTTGTTACCAGTTCTACAGACATGAGAAAATGAAATTACATGGCATTGTTTAGCTAAATGAAGCACATCTGAAATAATAGTACCAAAACTTGTGGCTTCTACTCTTCCTTTCTTCAGATGAGTGTAGACCTTAAGATTGTCCGTTTCAATTACCAGCTCACATAGACCTGCTTCCAGTGCTGTAGAGAGCACAAACCGCACCGCCATGGCCTCAGCAACATCGACCGCATACTTACCCCTTCGATTTATGCACATGGCTGCCAGTATATCTCCTTCCCTATCCCGAACAACACCTCCCAAGCCTATAGAATCATCTTCGAAAATCGCTGCATCGGCATTAGCCTTGTATAAACCGCCTTCAGGTGCTCTCCACACTCTAGACAGTTGCGGATTACTGATCCGTGCTCGCAAAAGCTGCTCATTCGCTTTCTCGTATTCACCCACTAACCCAACAGCCCTTCGAGTGACTTCAGTAAGGTCAAGTTTTTCTTAGAGAAAATCCACGCATTTCTCTTCAGCCAAATTCCCCACAAAATACTCCAAAAAAGAACCCACCATTCATCATTAGTCACACTCTTCATCATGTGCGAGCAGTAGTCCCACATACTCGTTGGCGTGACAGCAGACACATCAAGCCTTAGAGGGGATAATCGCCAAATGTGACGAGCTTCAGTACAATACATCAAAGCGTGAAACAAAGTCTCTTCCTCTGCACCACATAGTGGACAGATGGTATCTTTTGTCAAAACTCTTCTCTTCATATTAACCATGACTGGAACTCCACCATTTAAAACCCGCCATCCAAAATGTCTGATTTTTGGAGGGAGCTTCGAACTCCACAGCTTTGACCATATGCCATGATTTTCCTGAGCTGAGTGACTAGCTTTTCCATCTTTTCTCACCTTAAGTTCAGCATAGTATGCACTCCTAACCGAGAAATCACCATGGTTTGTAAACTTCCAGGACCATTGATCTTCACATGGATACGAAGATAACGGAATCCGTAAGATAGCTTCCTTTTCCCACTCCGTGAAATACAGCTCCATCATTTCCCTATTCCATCTATTAGCAGTTTGAAGTTCATTCACAAAGATGGGCATGTCTGTGCTCCTGTTTTGGCAGGGAAAAACTTTCGCATTTGGGAGTCCGGGAACCCAGGGGTCTTTCCAAATCTCAGTCTTTTTACCATCCCCAACTACTCGTATAGCACCTCTTGATAATAATTCTCTAGAAGAAAGAATTGACTTCCATGTGAAGCTTGCGACAGGACTAGCTTTCACTTCCAAAAAATTCGAATGTGGGAAATATTTGTTTTTAAGAATCCTGGTCATCAACGTATTGTGGTTAGATAAAATCCTCCACGCTTGTTTGGCCAGCAGTGCCTTGTTGAAAACCTGAAGATTCCTCATCCCTAACCCTCCCTCTTTTTTTGGAGCATACATTCTTTCCCATGCCACCCAAGCTGTTCTCCTTTCATTATTTTTTTGCCCCCAAAAGAAATTCCGGCACAATTTTTCGATTTCATCCAGAATACTAACCGGTATTGCAAAGCATTGCATGGCATACGTTGGGATAGCTTGCGCTATTGCTTTGATGAGAACCTCCCGACCCCCTTGTGACAGGAATCCTTCTTTCCACCCCTTCAACTTCTTCAAGACCCGTTCCTGAATCGATTGAAAAATCACTTTCTTCGAGCCTCCAATGTACGTTGGGAGCCCAAGGTATTTATCATGTCCTTCCACATCCTTAAACGATAACTTCATCTGAAGCAACTGTTTCTTTTCTTGATCTATGTTTCGGCTACAAGACATTTCAGACTTTTCCATGTTCAGTTTTTGGCCTGAAGCAGTTTCATAAGTGGATAAGATATCAAGAACTTGGTCAACTTCCTCTTCATTTACCCTGATGAATAACAGACTATCATCTGCAAAAAAAAGGTGAGATATAGGGTCGACTTTCTTTCCAATTTTCACACCATGAATCTTTTTGTTATGTTCAACATCACGCAGCAGCGCAGATAGGCCTTCAGCACACAAAATAAATAAGAACGGGGAGAGAGGATCTCCTTGCCGGAGCCCCCGAGTAGGAACGAACCATCTCGACGGCTGGCCATTGATAAGAATAGAGAAAGAAGCAGAACGGACACACTTCATGATGACAGTCACAAAGCTACTCGGGAAACCCATTTGTAACATTATTCCTTCAAGAAAAATCCATTCTACTCTATCATACGCTTTGCTCATGTCCAGTTTGAGGCCTAGGTACCCTTCTTTCCCCTTCTTTTTCTTCCTCAAATAGTGAAAGCACTCATACGCCACCAGAATATTATCAGTAATCAATCTTCCCGGGACAAAACCACTCTGAGACTCATGGATAACATCAGGGAGAACTTTTTTAAGTCTATTGGCTAAAACTTTTGACACCAATTTATACATCACATTACATAGACTAATTGGTCTGAAATCAACAGGAGACTCACAATTCTTTATTTTTGGGATTAAAGTAATGTAAGTCTGATTAATAGAACCAATATCCTCCCCATCATTCAAAATATTCAGCACCTTTTTAATAACATCGGGACCCACAATGTTCTAGAATTTTTGGAAGAAAAGAGCACACATACCGTCAGGCCCCGGGGCTTTGGTTGGGTGCATTTGATTCAAGGCCTCCACCACTTCTTCACCAGTATACACGGCACTCAGCATCTGTGCTTTGGAAAGTGTGACTGTTGCCTTAATTTTTTCGATAATAGGAGCAGGCTCAATGTGTGCGTTTGCACTAAAGAGGTCCTCGAAATGGTTGACGAAAACTTCAGCTATTTGCTCTTCTTCCTCGAACAGAATCCCAGCAGCATTATGTATGTGTTCAATTGAGTTTCGAGCTCTCCTTTGTTTCGCTTTCTCATGAAAAAAAGACGAATTTTTATCACCATTTCTCAACCACTCTTGCCTACTTCGTTGCTTCCAATACATCTCTTCCCGATTTTCTAGCTCATCCATCCTCTCATCTAGTATACGCATTTGCCTTATAACCTCCGAAGTTTGAGTCTCTTCCATTAAGTTATGCATTTGTTGCTGACAACTCCGTAACTCTTTCTTGAAATCCCCAAAGGTACTCTTACTCCAAGTTTGCAGTTCACTAGCCGTGCGGGCTATGTTCCCTTTCACATCTTCTCCTCCTTCCCATGCTTTAGCAATGAGATCCGAACAAGAATCTTCCCGAAGCCACATTTCTTCGAACCTGAAGAGCTTTTTTTTCCTTCTCTTTTTGTACACTTGGAAGTATGCTTTGACACATAAAAGAATTGGTAGATGATCCGATTTCCGCTTGTCTAGATGAGACACAAAAGAGCCCCCAAATTTCTCTCTCCATAACTCATTTGCAATAAAACGATCAAGACGGCTCTTGGACATTCTCATCCCCACCCCTATTATTGGTCCATGTATACGGGTGACCAATAAAAGGTAGCTCTTCTAACTTACAGTAGTCCATAGCGTTTCTCAGAATGGCGGCCTCTTCAAACTTAAAAGCACTCCCTCCTTGTTTCTCATTTGACCATAGCATTAAATTCAGATCACCTCCACAAAGCCAAGGGAGATTTTGATTGTCGTACAATAATCTCATAAGTGCTCCTGTTTTGTGCTTATTTTCCTCTTCCGGATACCCGTATAATCCTGTAAATCGCCAAGCTTCCTTATTCACATACACTAATCTAACATCAATATGTGGTTAATCGAAAAGGACTGGACTGTTACCTCCCAATCCTCCCTCCAAAGTAACGCAATACCTCCACTTCTCTTCCTTCCTTCACCTTCACAACCCACAGCAATCATATTCTTAAACTTCAGCTTAAGACGAAGCCGCTCCATCTCAGACTGATGGAGTCGTGTTTCTTGTAAGAAAAGCATTTGGGGATTTTCAGAAATAACAATTCGCCGGAGCGCATTGCCCGCCGGGATGTTCCCCAATCCCCGACAGTTCCAAGAGAGGATGTTAGTCATTGTCCACCGAGGGCCCATGTAGTGGGGCCCGCCACATATTCATCAGTTTGCATTGCATCTTGCTGCTGGACACTCAACAGTTCCGTAGCTCTCCTCTTGATGTCACTACTTTCTTTTTCATCATTGCCCGTGCCATAGCTCCCTCCATCTTCCATCTCTTTTCGTCGAGAGCCCACCCTTATTTTACCACTCGCTTCCTTACTGCTACTCACTCCATCCCTTGGAATCCGAGTCCAAGTCTTCTTTTTCGTAAAAGCCTGCACGACCTCTTCCCTCTTCTGGCTATTTGATGGAGCAGGTTGGTCAACTACAACATCATCATCATTACATTCGTGCACTGCTACCTCAGAGTCAAACGTAAGTTTTGTAGGGGAATTGGTCTCCACTTCCCCCCTGCATGGAGGTATCTCTATCACTGCCACATTCCTTCCACTCTCATTTTTTTTCTCCTTCCCCCCTTGGATAGAACACTCAGTCAGTTTGGTCAATACACCCGTAACTAGCTCCTTTTCAACCCCAACCTGTTTTGGTTTAGGCTTTGTTGTGAACAACCTACGAGCGCAGGTACCCGTAGAATTAAGGCTACGGTTAGCCTCATCATCTCTATTGTGCTTCCAAGGAGAGGCCTTAATCCATCCCCCATATGATAATTGTGGGTCCTCTTGATCATGACATGAATCACAATCCTTGAGACCATGACCAAGCTTTCCACAAAAGTAACAAAACAATGGAGGTCTTTCGTATTTCACATCAAAATATTCTTCAACTCCCCCTCTCATCTTGATCTTAATGCTCTTCATTAAAGGTTTTCGAGCATCAACTTTAACTCTTATTCGAACTGATTTATCAATTCCCATTAGACCAGAACTGTCCATCTTAATAAAGTCACCTATTTTATTCCCAATTGCCTCAACATTGGTTGTGTTAAGTCTACCTTTAAAGGGTAGGTTATAAACCCTAATCCACATCGGCAGTCCATATAATTGCATATCAGAGGGTTTAGTATTACCTTCAATGTCACCAAGAATGATGGCATGTTTATCAAAGTGCCATGGTTGTCCCTCCACAATTCGTTGCTTGTCATGCCAATGATGGAATTGGAAAACAAACATGTTCTTCCCAATATTACTGATCTCAAGGCCATGTTTTGGTTGCCACACACTTTTTATCGTAGCAATAAAGGCGTTGGAATTAATATTGCGGTTGGTCCATATTTTCCCCACAAGACCCAACTCAACCCTAGCTTCTTCATCATCTGCACCCTCATCAATCCATTCAATTGCTTTTTCAGGATTTTCATCCATAGTTTTATTTTCAACCTGCATTCCCGTCTTGTTTACGTCCGAATTCATCGTGGGAGATTTCTCCCTCACATCATTCTGTTTGTCACTGTTATTATTTGACGAGAGCATCATTGATTTGATCAGAATTCTCGAAAAAATTCGAGAATCTGCCTTCAAAGCGAGGAACTATCGCTAGGAAACCTAGACTTACCCTCCCAAGGAAAACCTAGAGGGAACTTTCGATAATCTTTCTTTCTTAATATTTTAGGAAACACCAAAGCCAATATTTTTATTGATTGATAGAGTAAGTAACATATAATATGATAAGACACTTGTTCATGGTTTAAATATTAGTCAATTAAAAAAATAGTGCATGAACCCCCACTAAATTCGACCATACAATTAAATTAGTGCTTTTGAAAATGTATATTTTGGCCGTCTATTGATCTAATCTTTTGATAAGATCTTAATCAATCGGCCGGTTCCAATGTTTTGGATAATGACCTCAACTCTCTACGTGCTGGCAGGTCATATATAACTCTTTGTAGATGTATGAAAATTGCGGATATGAATGATCCAGTCAAATAAATAGAAACTTATTTTTAAATGATGAAGGTCCTCAACAATGTTGGTTGGGAACTTCAGAAGTAATAAGCAATTAAGTTACTTATAATTATCAAATGTCACCTATTAAGGTAGCTGACTAGCTGGTAGTGGTACTGCATATATCTCCAAAATAGTAGGTACATATTTAAAGTTTGGTTTTCCTTCAATTAATGTATCCTTTAATATTAAGGTACTAGTTTTGAAGCACGTGCGTTGCACGGGTTGTTTTTTATTTTATTTTATTTTACAAATTTTTGGTTAACATTGTTGATTTTGTGTTGCTGCGAAATGAGATTTTTCAACACTATTGTATTTACATACTTCCTCCGTTCTAATTCTATTATAACAAATACCACTTTGGGTAGTTTCATTTATTGGGACTACTCCACTTTTGGTAAAAAAAACTATAGTTGACAATACTATCTTTACTTTATATTAATAAAACCATCATTTATTACTCAAATTGCCTCATAAAGTTGCGTTTACTTTATTAAGGAATTACTTATCCCCTTACTCTAGTTAATTAAAGGGGTACCTCTATGCTAAACTACCCATTTTTTTCATTTCCTTAAAAACCATGTCCAAAACCATTGTTGCTATAGAAAAAGAACGGAGAAAGTATTTGTCATTATACTCTAATTTATATATTTGTTATTACGATATATAAATTTTATCATTTTCTATATTCAATTGAATATTGCAGCTAAGTCTATTATTTAATGTATCCCAATGATTGGTATGACTAACAATTGCTAATAAAGTTTTAACATGAAGAATGTCCGAAGCCCCGAATGATACTTTAAGAAAGTAGAGGGTAATAATTTAATAGATACAGGACACAGAGAATAGAGTAAAATATGAGTGCCAACCACAACTTCAACTTTTAATACAGGACATAAATACTAACGCATATAGAATGGAAGAAGTATCATGAATAAAATTAATTAAATATAAAACTAACCTCTACTAATAATCGAAAATACTATTTAAGAGAAAAAATACCTCTTCATCAATCATGATCATATCAAGACTTATCAAACTTCCTCCTTTTTTATGATCTGTGACCTCAAATAGTTTAGAAATGCAAACCTTGTTTTTCCAATTAGTTTTAGTAGATTAAGTTCATGGAGAAAAAAAATAAGAGCTGACATATAGATATATAGAAAAGACAAACATAAATAATTATGTATACAATAAATATTCTAGGAATAAAATAATTAGTCAATTGCATAATACATCTGCAATGTCGTTGACAAACTTTCATTTGATTCTTCATGTAATGCCCTTGTGGTATGCTATAGGTTCAAAATTATAGATATGTATTTTTTATCTTCATATAACTCAATTTTTAAAAGTATGATTTTGAAAGATATAATTGCTATTTTTATAGTTTTTTTATATGTATTTAAATAAATAAATAAATAATATGTCATTGTTCATCTAAATAAAATAATTTTTCATAAGTTGTAAAACTATATTGTATATGGAACTTATTTCGAAGCATATTTCGAGCACTCTCTAATGGTAAAGAAATTATAATATTGCGAATTTGTATCAAAAGTTATATTCAATTTACATAGTATAATAATTTATGTTGTTAATTTAAAATCAGACTGTAATAATCTTCACTTATCCAAAGCACCTCATATGTATTTATAACTATGTTGAACACAATTTTTGAAAAAAAATAAAAATTAAAAAGAATGACATGGCATGCTTAGATGGAGCTCTCTAAAATATTCTAAGGTTGTCTTTTAAAATCAAACTCTAAATTTTTCATCATCCAAAACTCTAACATATATATAACTTTATCACTATAGAATTTAGTTTTTGTTGTAACCACAAAGTTTCCTTAGTATATTTTGTTTCAATACTAAATTATTTTGGATCAGTTGAGTAAGGCTAATGTTTTGAAAGATAATATGTTTAATCCTTAAATTGGACTTATTATAAAATACTATAATCACATATTGTACATTGTACTTATAGCTTAATTATTATTATATATTTATCTAAAAGAAAGACTAAAAAATGTCTTACCATTCATCTAATTAAATATATTTTTATGAGTTGTAAAAATATATTGTAAATGGATCTCATTTTGAAGCATATTTCAAACACTCTCCAATGGTAAGAGATTATAATATTTTCAATTAGGTAGCCAAAGTTATATTCAATTTACATAATATAATAATTTAGGTTTTTTTATTCAAAATCAAACTCTAATTTCTTCCTATTCGAAACTCCTTTTATGTAATTAAATATTTGTAGAACTCTATTTTTAAAATATTCAAAAGAAAAATTAATGACATGGTAATCCTACGTAGCGTTCTCTATTTCATAAGTTGTAGAACTATATTGTATATGGATCTTATTTTGGAGCATATTTCGAGAACTACCCAATGGTACAAAAATAATAATATTCTGAATTACGTAGCAAAATTTATACATAAATTACATAATGTAATAATTTAGGGTGTTCATTCAAAACCAAACTATAATTTTCGCTTATCCAAAACTCCTTATATGTATTGAAATCTATATGGAACTCTATTTTTGTAAAAAAAAAAAACCGCACTTTAATTTCTCCCTATTCAAAACTCCTTTTATGTATTTAAATATGTGTAGACCTCAATTTTTTAAAATATTTAAAAGAAAAATTAATGACATGGTAATCCTACGTGGCGTTCTCTATTTCATAAGTTGTAGAACTATATTGTATATGGATCTTATTTCGGAGCATATTTCGAGCACTACCCAATGGTATAAAAATTACAATATTCTGAATTACGTAGCAAAAGTTATACACAAATTACATAATATAATAATTTAGGTTGTTTATTCAAAACAAAACTCTAATTTTCGCTTATCTAAAACTCTTTATATGTATTTAAATCTATGTACAACTCTATTTTTGTAAAAAATAAAAATAAAAACCAAACTCTAATTTCTCCCTATTCAAAACTCCTTTTATGTATTTAAATATGTGTAGAACTCTATTTTTAAAATATTTAAAAGAAAAATTAATGACATGACAATCCTACATGGCGTTCTCTATTTCATAAGTTGTAGAACTATATTATATATGGATCTTATTTCAGAGCATATTTCGAGCACTACCCAATGGTACAAAAATTATAATATTCCGAATTACGTAGCAAAAGTTATGCACAAATTACATAATATAATAATTTAGGTTGTTCATTCAAAAAAAAACTCTAATTTTCGCTTATCCAAAACTCGTATTTAAATCTATGTAGAACTCTATTTTTGTAACAAATAAAAATAAAAAGAAACTCTAATTTCCCCCTATTCAAAACTCCTTTTATGTATTTAAATATGGGTAGAACTCTATTTTTGAAAATATTTAAAAGAAAAATTAATGACATGGCAATCCTATGTGGCGCTCTCTATTTCATAAGTTGTAGAACTATATTATATATGGATCTTATTTCGGCGCATATTTCGAGCACTACCCAATGGTACAAAAATTATAATATTCCGAATTACGTAGCAAAAGTTATACACAAATTACATAATATAATAATTTAGGTTGTTCATTCAAAATAAAACTCTAATTTTCGCTTATCCAAAACTCGTAATAAATCTATGTAGAACTCTATTTTTGTAAAAAATAAAAATAAAAATTGATGACATGGCAATCCTACGTGGCGCGCTCTATGACCTCGAAATCTTGAGGAGCTCCCTATGCTCCCGAAAAGTTCCTCCTTTATTTATATATATTGATTAAAAAGAAGTTTCCGATTATGTATACCACCGAAGCCATTAAGTTGTATATACCAAAAAAGCATGAGAGCCATCTTTACAACCTAGCAACAGAAACAACTAACAACAAACACTACAGAAACTATGCATCACCAGCAAACACCAGAAAGAACCAAAACTATCTAGCTGCTATACATAAATTGTTAAACCACACTAATTCTTCATTGCTTCATTTGTCATTTATCCTTGCTCGAACTCTGATGCATATATCAACCTGAATATGTTTTATCAGTATCTCAGGTCTAATAACCACTGCACACCAGTATGATTGGTTCCTTGCCTTCCAAAGATAGTACACAGTAGCAGAAAGACTAGCATAACATACTAGTTGTTGCTTTTTTGTCTTGTATTTTCTACCCCATTTCTTCCACATTGTATATAAACTCTCTTGTTGACTACGTCTGATGCCCAACCATTGCATAATGCCATGACATACCCTACCACCATAGACACATGATACGCACAAGTTATACGACGTTTTTGTGATATTTGAGGTGCACTTTGCTAAGGGATTTGTTCGTAATTGTTAACGTTTGCATATAAATCAACCTTAGCGGAAGTTCGGGGTTTTGTGAGTTAATTAGTGTTAATGTTCTAGATTCCGAGCTTTTAAGGAGAAACGGAATTAAACGATGTTTAATTGAAGTTATCCTTGAGTGTTCAAGAAAGTTCAACACCATGGCTTGGTGGCACGGAAGCAAGTTATGAGTTGACGACAATGTGCTATCCTAGCATCAATGCTCCATTCCTACACCGCACACCCCAACATCATCGCATAAGCAAGCTCAGCATCATCGCCAAAGCTGCCCAGCAGCATCGCAAGCCCACACACCTCATGTCATGCCCAGCAAGCCCAAGCAGCACCGCACGCTCAACGGCCCGCCCCGGCCCAGCCTCGCCCCGCCAGCGTGCACGAGACCCAGCAGTTCGCGACTCGCGAGGAATGTCGCACCTCGCGACGCCCCTTCCCTCGTACCTCGCGACTCCTTGCCTAGGCCATTTTGTGCGGGATGGCAGCGAGCTCTTCGCGACTCGAGATCAGTATCGCGACTCGCGACGGTTAAGGCGGTTTGGGGCCACGTTTTATGCGGGGTTTAAAAGCTTCCTAAAACCTATTTTTGAGGAGTACGAAGAGGAGAGCTGAAATGTAGGCCTTGGAGCAGCAAGCTTGAGGAGAGAGAGAGGATACTCCTCTCCTCATCCTTCCTTCTTCATGATTCTCTTTTCATCTTTCCTTCTTCATTTCTCTTTGTTTTTCATTTCTTAGTCTTTGTTCTTCATTTCCTAGTTTTAGTTTTCATTTCTTAGTTTAGTTTTTAGGGATTTCAACTATGGATTTGGTTTTTGCTATCGGATTGTAGCTTGAACTGTTCTTGAAGAAATTAACATGAAGCTTCAACCGTTATTGTGAGATCTTTCCTCTCTATCTATTTTCCTTGATTATGGTTCAATTTCTATGCTTGTGATCTATGATTATTGCATAATTATGCTAGGAACGTTACTAGTTTGATTGTGTAATTAATCTAATGCTAGATTTAAGAATAGAATCGAATTGTTTTATTCTTTTATCAATTTGTAGCAAACTAGGGAGTAACTTAGATGCTGATCGTCTTGGTTATTTCTTAGGGAAATTGAATCAACTGTTGAATGTTTATCACGTGTATGACATTAGCAGGTCTATTGGTTCTATGTGTTTATTGCTGCTATTGGATTGAACTTAGACGCAGATCGGACTAGGTTATCCTTTAGTTAGGGTTTTATAGTCACGCTGATCGTGCTATTCAACAAAGAATAAGGAGAATGCGAGATTAATTCTCAACAATAGATAATTATGGAAATAATTAGAGTGGATGTTCAATGATCGATAATGAATTGAAGTGGATGTTAATCGGATTCAAGATCTTTCCATATTGATTTCTCATTTTGTTTATATGCTAGTTAGTTGTAGTTTAATCTACTTGAAACCCCCCTTTGTTATTAGGTTTCTCGGCCCTTAGCTTAATCTAGGTTTTGATTCACGCTGAATATTAAACTCGTCCCTGTTTCCCTGTGGATACGACCCCTACTTCCATTATACTAGCTTAGTGTAAAAGAGAGTAGGAGAAATTTTATCTTTGGCCGGGTGCGGTGCACAACGACACATCCGCGCCCCACCAAATTTTGGCGCCGTTGCCGGGGAAACGGTGTTACTTGTTTGTATTTAGCGTGATTTTTGGATGGTATTGCTTGTGCTCTTTGTTTTTGGTTGACACTCATAGCATTAACGATGCATTGCAAGAGTTCTTCTCAATCAGTTTTGCTGGTACTTGAAGTGGAGATTGACATGGAACCACCATTGTCACACATGGAGCACAACCCAATGATTGAGCTTAAGGTACTAAGTCGAGCTAACGACTTTAAACAACAGCGCTTCTCGGGAGGCAACCCGAAACCCCTTTTATTTTCTTTCTTTTCCTTTATTTCTCATCAAATTTCCACCACCACAATAAATTTTCTTTCACTCATTAACCACCCACTCAAAAGAACCACAACAAATCTTAATCCACTTTGAGCCCAAGTCCACAAAAGAAAACCTGTTGGGAAGAGTTCAACCGCTAGGAGTTGGCGAAATCGGAACGGTGAGATTTTTGTATCTTTTCGATCTCTTAAGCTAGGTGCAAATCTCAAGAATTTAAAATTTTGAATTTGTCATTTGTTTGAGTGATTCGAGGGAGAGGGTTGTGAGTTATTTTATGAGATTTGAGTTGGTGTTGTTAAGAAATTTGAGTTTGACGGATTGTTTGGTCATGAGTCTTGAGCAGTCGATCTTCGATGTGCCCGATTTTTCAAATTTCCCCCCCATTTTCAGTTTACTTTTTCTTCTAATTGTCGTCACATTGAGGACAATGTGTAGTTTAAGTAGGGGGGAGGGTATTCTCATTCTCATGTATCTATGTTGTATTTATTACTTTCAATTTGAAAAAATGAAAAATAAAAAAAAAATATATAAAAAAAAAGTGATGAAATGAATTCCGCTGAGTTGAAAACCCGCAAGGGCGGGCGACTCGGGCAAAATTGGGGGCCCGGATAGGTTGAAAACCCGAAAGGGCAACCTATGCAAAAAAGTGGCTTATATTGAGCGGGTAAGATGGTGAGATGAAAAAGAAATGTGAGAAGCTAGGATGAAAACCCGAAAGGGCTCCTAAGCAAAATGAGAGATTAAGAGAGAATTATGTTTTTGGAAAACTCATTTGCCGGAGATGGTGTCATAAGGTGGAAAGCGTTTTCGGGTAAGGTGAGCTCGAAGCTAAGTGTGGGGGAGTTATTGTCCCTTACGTTTAGATTTAGAGCGGATGTTGTTAAGATGTGATGATGATGATGTAGTTGATGGGGAGTGTAGGTTGGTGTCGATAGCTTGGGTGATGATTTATTTGGTGATTCTCACTTTTGAGTTTACTCGAGGTCGAGTAAAGTTCAAGTGTGGGGGTATTTGATACGCTCAAGTTATACGACGTTTTTGTGATATTTGAGGTGCACTTTGCTAAGGGATTTGTTCGTAATTGTTAACGTTTGCATATAAATCAACCTTAGCGGAAGTTCGGGGTTTTGTGAGTTAATTAGTGTTAATGTTCTAGATTCCGAGCTTTTAAGGAGAAACGGAATTAAACGATGTTTAATTGAAGTTATCCTTGAGTGTTCAAGAAAGTTCAACACCATGGCTTGGTGGCACGGAAGCAAGTTATTAGTTGACGACAATGTGCTATCCTAGCATCAATGCTCCATTCCTACACCGCACACCCCAACATCATCGCATAAGCAAGCTCAGCATCATCGCCAAGGCGCCCAAGGCAAGATCGCAAGCCCACACACCTCACGTCATGCCCAAGAAGCCGGCAAGACCGCACGCTCAACGACCGGCTTTGCCCGGCAACCTCGCCGCCGGCCAAGGCACGAGACCCAGCAGTTCGCGACTCGCGAGGAATGTCGCACCTCATGACGCCCCTTCCCTCGCACCTCGCGAGGATTGTCGCGACTCGCGACTCCTTGCCCAGGCCATTTTGTGCGGGATGGCAGCGAGCTCTTCGTGACTCGCGATCAGTATCGCGACTCGCGACGGTTAAGGCGGTTTGGGGCCACGTTTTTTGCGGGGTTTAAAAGCTTCCTAAAACCTATTTTTGAGGAGTACGAAGAGGAGAGCTGAAATGTAGGCCTTGGAGCAGCAAGCTTGAGGAGAGAGAGAGGATACTCCTCTCCTCATCCTTCCTTCTTCATGATTCTCTTTTCATCTTTCCTTCTTCATTTCTCTTTGTTTTTCATTTCTTAGTCTTTGTTCTTCATTTCCTAGTTTTAGTTTTCATTTCTTAGTTTAGTTTTTAGGGATTTCAACTATGGATTTTGTTTTTGCTATCGGATTGTAGCTTGAACTGTTCTTGAAGAAATTAACATGAAGCTTCAACCGTTATTGTGAGATCTTTCCTCTCTATCTATTTTCCTTGATTATGGTTCAATTTCTATGCTTGTGATCTATGATTATTGCATAATTATGCTAGGAACGTTACTAGTTTGATTGTGTAATTAATCTAATGCTAGATTTAAGAATAGAATCGGATTGTTTTATTCTTTTATCAATTTGTAGCAAACTAGGGAGTAACTTAGATGCTGATCGTCTTGGTTATTTCTTAGGGAAATTGAATCAACTGTTGAATGTTTATCACGTGTATGACATTAGCAGGTCTATTGGTTCTCTGTGTTTATTGCTGCTATTGGATTGAACTTAGACGCAGATTGGACTAGGTTATCCTTTAGTTAGGGTTTTATAGTCACGCTGATCGTGCTATTCAACTAAGAATAAGGAGAATGCGAGATTAATTCTCAACAATAGATAATTATGGAAATAATTAGAGTGGATGTTCAATGATCGATAATGAATTGAAGTGGATGTTAATCGGATTCAAGATCTTTCCATATTGATTTCTCATTTTGTTTATATGCTAGTTAGTTGTAGTTTAATCTACTTGAAACCCCCCTTTGTTATTAGGTTTCTCGGCCCTTAGCTTAATCTAGGTTTTGATTCACGCTGAATATTAAACTTGTCCCTGTTTCCCTGTGGATACGACCCCTACTTCCATTATACTAGCTTAGTGTAAAAGAGAGTAGGAGAAATTTTATCTTTGGCCGGGTGCGGTGCACAACGACACATCCGCGCCCCACCAACACACTTAAAGAATAAGTGAGCACATGAATCTTCTCCCTGTATGCACAGGAGGTAGCTAGTGTCACTACATAGACATGCAAGCTGCAGTCTATGTCTTGTTTTCAGCCTATCCTTGCTAGCCAAGAGATAAATGAGTGCTTTGGGATGTTAGCCTTACTCCATACCCAGTAGTACCATTCCACATTCTCCTGCACCCCTACAAGCCAATTGTACCCTTCTCTAATAGTATACTTTTTCTGCCCCCAAGCCATCTATCTTGTATGTAGGCTGCTTTAAACATATCCTTCACACTACATATCATCTTCCATGACCAGCTAGCAGATCTAGGTGGGACATAATCCCACCAATTAGAGTTTTTAATATAGACACTATGAATCCATTTTATCCACAATATATCTTCTTTTTGAGCAATTTGCCATACAAATTTTCCTATGGCTGCTCTATTCCACTTGTAGCGGTTTCTTAAGCCCAATCTACCTTTTTTCTTAGGCTTACAAATCCAGTCCCAGGATACAGCATGAGGGCTATGAAGATAGGACTTGCCTTCCCATAAGAATAAGAATTTTATCCATAACCTTCTTAGGCATAAGAAATATCTGTGCCTAGTAGGCATGTAAACTCATCAAAATAACATTTACTAACACATGTCTTGCTGCATAAGACAAGTGTCTAGAAGACCAACAAAGGATTTTCTTCACAATTTTGTCCATCATAACATCACAATCTGCACTTGTCAGTCTTCTAGCAGCAATGGGAATACCAAGGTATTTGAATGGGTACTCCCCTTTGACAAATCCTGAAATATGAAGTATTCTTTGCTGAATTTCTTCACTAACATTCCCAAAATACACAGCTGACTTCTCCTTGTTTGCATAGAGACCAGAAGCAAGAGAGAAAGTTTTCAGAGCTCTCATCATCATCATAACTGAGCTCACATTACCTTTACAAAACATCATGAGGTCATCTGCAAACACTAGATGGGTCAGTTTGATAGGAGCACATCTATGATGAAAATCAAACTCAGTTCTCCTGCACATCTTCTTCAGTATTCTGTTCAAGTATTCCATCACCAACACAAAAAGCAAGGGAAAGATTGGGTCTCCTTGCCTTAATCCCTTCTTGCCCTTGAAGTATCCAAAGGAGTTACCATTTACACTCAAGGTGAATGTAGTTGTGGTAATGCAGCTCATGATCCATCCTATGAACTGTCTAGGGAACTTGAATTTTGTTAGTAAATCTTCCACAAACTGCCAGTGAACAGAGTCATAGGCTTTTCTAAGATCAATTTTCATTGTACACCTGGAAGGCAAGCTTCTGCTCCTATATTGCTTCAGCATATCCTGGCATATTAGGATATTATGAATAATCATTCTCTTCTCTATGAATGCACTCTGCACTTGGTCCACCAGAACAGGTAACACTTCATTCAACCTTGAACAAATAATCTTAGATATAACTTTATAGATAACATTGCGACAGGCTATGAGCCTAAATTGAGTAACATTTTGAGGTTGCTCACATTTAGGCACTAAGCATAAAGTAGTGGCATTGATTTGTATAAAATTTTTCCAGTTTGGAAGAAATTCAACACAGCTTGACTGATATCATTCCCAATTCTACCCCAGGCTTGCTTAAAAAAGTTACTATAATATCCATCAGGGCCTGCAGCTTTTGTATCATCAATATCAAAAACAGCTGCCTTTACATCAGCTTTAGTGAAAGGAGCACACAGTTTCTGTTGATGCTCAGAAGTAAGGTATGGCCTTCTTTAGCAATGCTCTCACTCACCCTGAAACATGAGCTGTCATCAGTGCCCATGAGACTTTCATAGTATTGCACAAAAGCTTCTTCAATTCTCTGACCATCTTCCTTCTAAACACCAGCAGCATTTTGAATTCTATATACTTGATTCTGCATTCTTCTTTTCCTGAGACAAGCATGAAAGTATGCAGTGTTCTCATCTCCCCCTTTCAGCCAATCTGCTTTTGCCCTTTGTTGTAAAAATGACATTCTGGCCTTATTGAGCCTTTGATACTCCTGCATAGCTGCTTCTTCTTGATGATGAAGGTCTACATTCAGAAGGTTGAGTGTGGATTTCAGTTTGAATTGCAGTTAATTTTGTCAAAGCCATCATAGTTTCATTCTCTATATTAGAGAATTTAGTCTTATTCAGAATCTTTAGCCCTTGTTTCAATTTCTTCAATTTAACTACTACTTGGTACATAGGAGTACCTAACACATTCTGCTGCCAATATTCATCTACAATGTCCATAAATTCCTCATCCATATTCCACATATTACAGTACTTGAAGGATCTAGCCCTTCTGAGAATAGTATTATCTAGTTTGATAATACATGGGCAATGATCAGATATGCCTTCTGTCAGAAATGTAGCACTTGCATCTCACATACTGTGAAGCCATTCATCATTACAAAAAACCTTGTCTATCTTCGAGAACACCCTACTTATTCCCTCTTGCTTATTTGACCAGGTAAAGAAAGGACCCTGAACACCCATTTCAAGTAGACATCTATCCCTCACACACTGTCTGAAGCTAGCTACCTCCTCCAGGGTAACCGATGAACCAATTCTATCTTCTAAGTTTAAAACATTGTTAAAGTCACCCATAACTATCCATGGACATGTTATTCTCCTACTGATGTCCACCAGAGCAGCCCATAGCTCAGCCCTATCTAGCATCTTTGTATCCATACACCAAAGTAACAGCAAAAGACTTACCAGTACCTTTGTGTAGGACTTCACAATGAACATGCTGAGCTGAATTATCACAAATATTCACCATAAAAATGCTAGCAAGCCACACTAGCCAAATTCTACCTCCTCTATGATATTGATAATTTCTTAGAGACAATAGAGAAATTTGAGCAAATCCTAGGAAAGACTTTAGGGAAGTTTATTGCCTTCACCCTAGTTTCAAGAAACCCAAATAACCCAATATTATAGTGAGTTAGAACTTTCCTAACCTCATTATGTTTCAATGAGCTATTTAAGCCTCTTACATTCCACACTCCTAGGTTATCCATCAGGAACAGGAACATGTGCTCCCCCTAACACTTCCACTGCACCAACTTGAACCTCCATGACTCCTACCATCACAGCTTTTAAATTTTCATTTTAAACCTCATCTGCCACTAAGCTATGAGAACAAGGTAGCCTTGCATCATGAGTCTGAACTTCAGGTTCTAGAGCTTCAATGACCTGATTTATAGCCACAGGTTCTTTCTCACCTCCCACACGTTCCTTTTCACCTTCCACCTTTTCCTGAACAGCATCTTCTACATGATTCCGAGGCTTAGGAACAGGTTTTGATTTAGGTGCCCAAACTTGCTTGGGTTTCATTTTTGCTACAGCCAGTTCATATTTCTTCCTCCTACAATCCTCTATAGTGTGCCCAATACCCTTACAATCTCCACAGATCACTGGCTTGCATTCATATTGGACAAACTGAGTCATTTTTTCTCTCTTTTCAGTCTTGAAACTTACTGAACTTGGGAAAAGTTGATCCACATGTACCTCCATAAGTACTCTTGCAAACTCAATAATTTCCTTCTGCGCTGTTGCCCTGTTTGTTCTTAATGATTTACCAGCCAGTCCAGTAATTTTATTCAAAGCATTAACCCCCCAATATTTTATGGGGAGCCCTGGGAGTTTGATCCAGGTTGGAACAACCTTCACTATTTCAGCCATGAGGTCCAATTCTGGAGACCAAGGCTTCATGATAACAGGTTTTTTATCAAACATAATCGACCCAGCATCTAATGCCTTAGATTTACCTTCCACATACCTGAATCTTACTACAAAGACTCCATTAGCATTCATTATAAATCGTTCTATACCATGTCTGCCCCATACTCTCCTTATAAAGCCATTAATGATTCTATATGGAGGTTTAATGCCTAACACATAGCATACAATAAATGAATTCCAGAAAGCTATCTCAAACTCGACATCCTCCTCAGTAATACTCGCTTCCTCACCATTAACATTTCCCTCATCAACTACTTGTTTTGCAGCTACAGATAAATCAATACCTTCCCCTCTAATTATTTCAAACAAATTAGATCTCCAATTCTTACTAGGAATAGTATTACTCGCTAAGTTTTGCATAGGATGAGGGGAGGTGTTCACCTGATTCAAACCAAATTGACGCAGAGGAGTACGAATTGACGCTATCCAGTTTGAGACCTGATTCCTCGCAGCTTCAAAATGAGCACGATCCATCATCGAAGCATTCATATCAGCAAAAGCATTCGATCCTTCATCATCATCTTCCTCAGAAGTCCAGCTCAGAGCTGCAACCTCATTGATTTCATTAACATTTCTTTTCTTCTTCGCATCATCAGATTGGGGCTTCTTAACTAGCCTCACAGGTTGCTTTGATTTTTGTCCACCATTTCCTTTTTCGATCCTTTTGCCATGGCTTCAGCAAACTGCCGAGAATCAAACGTCCAAAACGATGAACAATAATCAATGGAACAGTGATTATAGGAAGCCATTTATTTTAAAATAAAGAATGTCAACCAAAAAAGCTTATATAAGTTTTTTTTTGGAACCCCTTTCGGGATCTATGGTAAGATGAATTTCCTCTGGGTTGCCCTCGCACAGGGCCACTCACCCAGAGGCCCAACAAGCCCCAACCCTACCCCCCTCCTCCCCAACAATATTGAAATTTTGTCTTCCATCAAGATTTGAACATTGGTCTCCCATGTAGGAGATAGGAAGTCATACCATTAGACCCAAGGGTCCTTGGTAAAAAAGCTTATATAAGTTTCCTAGCTAGAATTTGAAGTGTATTTGATTTTCACAAATTCTCATATACGGCCGGCCACACCTAAAATTTCACGTGTGGCCGACCCATATATGAGGCCCAGGCGGATATAATACCTCAAAACCTCCTCCTTCCTTTTTTTCCCCACTTCTTCCCGCATCCCTGTACAACAACAATTTTTACGTTTCAAATCTGTCAACAACAATGGCATCCTCACACCACACTTTCTCTCTCCATTTTTACCATCACCTTGAGACCAGAATTTTAATGGAAGTCCTTCGAAGTCCTTCAAATCTATCAACAACAACTTGACGAGTGTAAATCGCAGCTTTAATGAAAGGCCTTCGAATTCATCGTAGTCTAGAAGTTCGTTGATTTGTTAGCCATTACTACTACTTGATATTGAAACTGCACATCAGGAACAAATACTTTGATCTAACATGGGGCCACACTTGAACTCATCGACCATAAACTAGAATAAATGATTAAGCAAATTAATGGAAATAGAAAGCAAGCAAACTTTTACCCAGAAACATGGACAACATCCATGTTAATCTATTTTGATGGAATTTTGTTTAATCTTAAAAGTAACCTCGTTAACCACATTTATTTATACGAGTAACCTCATTTAATCATACGAGTAACCTCAATTGTTCACACAAGTAACCCCTTATTTATTGATACGAGTAACCTCATTCGTTTATAAAGAGTAACCCCATTTATTCATACTAGTAAACTCATTTAATCATATGAGTACCACAATTTGTTCACATAGGTAATCTCATTTTGTTTATAAGAGTAACCACATTTATTTATAGGAGTGACACCCTTTTATTGTTAAAAGTAACCACATATTTATACAAGTAACTCCATTTGGTCATAAGAGGAACTCCATTTGTTCATAAGAGTAACTCCATTTATTCATAAGGGTTTGTGCATAAGGGTTAACTTCAAAAGGTAATATCTCACAGAACACTTAATATTTTGGGAATATTTAAGTTGGAGATGAAAATTTCGCTCGATAGCTTTCCAATGTCTGGTCAAAAGCTCGATTCCCATGAGAAATGAGTGAGATATGACCATTTGAAGATGAGTTGACGAGCTGACAGAGTGTCGCGCGCGGCCATACCTGTAATTTCGCGCGTGGCCGGCCACACGCAAGACGCGCTGTTTGATTTTATGTATGAAGAGTCATAAATAATACCCGTGTAGATAAAATTTGACACGCATGATTTTGGGAAAGTTCATCGCAAAGATTTTGATCATCTTGTCTTAACGCAGATCAGTAAGTCCATAACAACAAACATTAATAAAGTTGGTGAAAAAAATAAGGGGATACAATAAGTCTTGAATAATTTTGAAAATTTTAGGTCCCTCCTCTTGTGGTTTCTTGTTTGAGGTGCAATTTTTGTGCTTTATTAGACATGTTTGGTCTTAGGTGCCACCACAAAACTTCTATAATTACCAAGCGTTGTCGAGCATGAAGACGGATATGCATCATCAGCGTTCGTAGAGAAGATTTCAAAGGCACCACTACCAAAGAAGCTCAACCTCCCCATTCTGACTGCCACATATGACGGTTCCACTGATCCGACTGAGCATGTCGCTTAGTACAAGCAAGGAATGTGGCAGACATTCAAACCCTAACATCTAGTTGAAGCATGTATGTGTGAATATTTTGGAGCAACACTGACTGACCAGCCTTCAAATGGCTTGGATCTCTGAAACCCAGAAGCATCGCCAATTTCTCAACCCTGGTCAACAAGTTTTACGACAAGTTCAAAGGATGTCACAGTCTGGAAAAGAAGACGAGTGATTTGTATGGAGTCGTACAGAAACCAAGCGAATTCGTTCGAGACTACTACAACCACTTTAACAAAGTGATGATTGGTAACAAGGATCTAGACACGAAGACAACAATCGAATGCTTCAGAAAGGGATTGGTCCTTCGTTCCAAGCTATACAATCGTCTGACGAATTAATCCTGCACGACGCCATTCTCAACACAATATGCACTCGTCATGTGTCAGAAGGAACAAGTGACCGCAAAGCATTCGTCCCTAAAAGGCACAATTGGAGATCCCATCCTTACAACCGTCCTAATCAGGTACATAATGTTAATGACATGCAGGAAAGTGCAGGTACCAAAGCTAAAATGGACTCTAATATGTTCCCTAACGTTAAGCCTTACACACTAGTAGAATTTTTGTTTATTGTTGCGGTGGTATTGCTACGGTTTTACCCGTACGCAGCAATAAACCACGAAAAAAGGAAAAATCGGAATTAAAAAATTGTTGCGGTTGTGGCCGGAAATCGCAACAATATGTGTCAACGAGAATTTTTTTCAAATTTCGTTGACTGTTTGACCAGACCTATTGCTGCGGTTTCCACCCAAAATCGCAGCAATATAATAAAATATTATTAAAAAATAATTTTTTAATAATACTTTAATCTATTGCCGCGGTTCCTAGGAGAAACCGCAGCAATAGACTTTTAAAATTAATAATAAAAGCCCATCTAGAGTTTCCTTGTCATTCCTCTCTCTCACTCATCCTTAGCGCCATTTCTAATCTGCTCTCTCACTCCTAATCTGCTCTTTCTCTCACTCGTCCTTCCAAATCCCAAGCCTCAAATCCTAATTTCTCCCTGACTAACGTGTTTTCGTCTTCTCCAGTCGGCCTGAGTATTTCGCTATTCACTCAACCTGAGCATTTCGCTCCTAATCTGCGCGCAATAATCTGTTGCTCTCTCACTCCTAATCTGTTGCTCATTCTCCGATCATCATCTCCTCATCATCATCATTTCCTCTCACCGATGAAATTTGTTCGAAATTTGCGTCGAAATCACCATCTTCGTCGAAATTCACCGACGAGCTCGTCTTCTCCAGTCGGCGACCGGCTTGATCTGGTTCCTCTCGTTCATCGCAGACCGGCGACCGACGACATTTTCTTTCTCTCTCCTCTCGTCATCGCAGACCAACGTCACACCACCATTTTTTGGCATGGTTCGCTCGCTCTCCGGCGTGATTCCTCGGTTTAAGTATTTTTGTTGTTAGATTTTTATGGTTTTTTTTACATGTTATTGATATGTTTTGTTGTGGTTACTGGTTTGATATTGTCCTGCACCATTTATTGTATTATGGATTGTTGTGTTAAAGGTTTGGTTAAATGTGTTACCATATGGCGCTCTGTATTTGTATTCCTTTTACTCTTCATTCTCATCATTCTATTATTTTTCTACCATCTAACTTTCACTCTCAAATTCTTTCTTTTTTACTATTTCACTTTTTTTACTATTTTTTAGAATGAACATGATGCAGGATTCCTGTTGTAGCTTCATCCATTGTGAATGAATATGATGTTTGTTTATTTATGTTGGTTCCAGTTTAGTTTCTGTTAAAAGATCTCACGCTCATTTGTCATTTCATCTTCAGTTCGTTTGCGAATTTGGTGGATAGTGGATGGGTTGGTTGTCTGGTTTTAATCTTTCAAATTTGATAGAAAAATGCAAAAAAAAATTTTTTTTACCTGTACCAGGACCTATTGCTGCGGTTTTGGGCAACAACCGCAGCAATAAAGTCAAACCTATTACTGCGGTTCCTAGCCAAAACCGCAGCAATACGTTGTACTTTTTTAATAAAAAATAAACCTATTGCTGCGGTTTTGGCTAGGAACCGCAGCAATAGCTTGGCCTATTGCTGTAGTCAAAAACCACAGCGATAAGGGAAAGTCATCATTCGACAACAATCCTCCGAAACGGAATCCTCGCATGTAAAGGTAATCAATGTCATTTCCGGTGGATTTAATATTTGTGGACTAATGTATTTAGCAGCCAAAAGGCTAGCAAGATAGGGTTCTCCATCGTTAAATGTTCCAAAAGATTGCAGGTCCGAAGATGAGAGAAAGTTGGAAGCGATGTTTATCACCTTCGATGAAGATGATACATGTAATGACGAACACCATAACGGTCTGGTCATTTTCTTGACTATCAGCAACCGCCTTCTCAAGCGTGTACTACTAGACGGCGGCAACTCCGCAAATATCCTGTTCAAAAGTGCTTTGGAAGGAATAGGTCTCAACTAAAGGGACATGACAAAGAAGTCAATGGTGTTGGTCGGTTTCAGTGGTGAGACATAGCAAACCATTGGGGAGATCGTCCTGCCTGCTTAGGAAAAAGGTGTCAACCTCCAGACCAAGTTCAACGTCCTCGACTGCCCTTTAGCCTACAACGTAAATATGGTGTAACACCCCCAAAATCCATACACGTCTAAACTACGTTGCATCGACTTTAGGAGTGTTACCGCCGCGGTGAAACGCAAGGCTTATTGAATTTAAAACACTAACTTACTCTTTATTATGAAAACTAAATTGCAGCGGAAAAAAAATGATAACTTAACTACAACTCGGGAATCACTATTGACCCCTTTTATTTAAAACCATTAACTATGTAAATCATAAACAATCTCTAGGATGTTCAACCAAAACAATTTAAAAGTTTATAATCAAAAGTATCCCCCGTATGCTCGAACTCATGCAGCATCACCAGCATACCTAATCTGCTCCCCATTGAAATATCAATGGTTCATCACAGGTCAACAAACAACACAAATAACAAACAATCAGCTATGCTGAGTACGTACAAAATCAGTTACATAATACACTAAACATAATCAGAATAATAATAACAATTCCTAAACATGATTCTACAAAAATATTAAATTTCATTTTTAAAATTTATTTGGCATCGAACGGGCACCGTCATCTTTCTAGAATCATACGGGCTACTTAATCCTTAATAGACAACTTGGTCTATTAGATGAAATGTAAATACAGTTTTGTTCCGTTCCACACCCATCACCTTAGTATGCATACCCCCAAGATCGTACGGAACCTTCCGCCTACTTGAGTTATCAAAATTTATAAGGACACCACTGTCGTCACAGTAGGCCTGCGTAGGAGTGTGGAATAAGTCTCACACTCCCCCCATTGTTCATCACTTGTAGGGATTCCAACTACAAGTTTATCGCCAAAGATCCTTCTTAGTGATATTCATTCATACAACATTATGCATATAATAATTTAATTTTCCTTCTTAGATACATTGCTCAATTCTTTAGTTTAAGCAACTTATTGTAACAACCTTGATACAACAATAAATCATAGGATTCCAATCCAATTCTCATTTCATGCTTGTGACACGATAGAATCACGCAGACTAATAATAATGCATTTCAACTCACAAGTCATACAACAAGGAAATACATACAGATTTCCAATTGATTTCATATTACCAAACAATCTCATCAATCATAACCCTACAATTGTTCCCTATCATGATTCTAGGTTCCAGTGACAGAATTCATAACCTAAACATGATACTAACATACCCAATTAAACTAGTACGCGTACGTACCTTGTAACGGAGAATCTTCGCTGACTACTTAAAACGTTCCGCTTATGAAATTGGGACCTAATAGAATAATAAAAGTATTTCAGTGCTAAGTCCTTGATATTAATAAAATAAAAATCAGCTTAGCTAACTATGTAGAATATGATGTTTTGAACATTAAAATTAACGTTCTTGTGTTCAAACTTTCTTTTCATAAACTTTATTGAAACTAATATATTTAGGACTTAATAATATGTTTGCAAAATCTGGTTTTTTCTAACTTATATATTACTTGGTTTATAATACTAAAACTTACACAAATATACATAAGTGTAATTAAAATCATAATTAAGAATCAAGATCATCCTAAGAACTAATAGTATACTCAAGAATCTGATTTCCTTTAACTTTTACAATACTTAATTTACAAAACCAACTTAAACCATTATATACACAAGTACAATAAAATTAGATTTGAGAAATAGAGTATCATAGAACTAAAAATATAATTATAAATTTGATTTCTTTTACTAATTCTTTACTTTAGTTACAATCACCAAACTTACTCAAAGATAAATAAGAATAACAAAAATCAGATTTTACAATTTAATTTAAGTAGAAAAGAGGGAATCTTTTTTTTTATACCGGACCGACTCGCCGGCGACAACCACCGGCGACGCGAGGAACTCCGGCAGCAGCACCAACCACACGCACAACACACACCACACGGCACCCCACAGCTTACAACCCTCGCACACACTACACGACCCACCAATGACTCGCACAACATCAACGCACATACCCTCGAGCCACACACACGCGAAGCCTCGCCTCGCACACACCCTCGAGCCACACACACGAAGCCTTGCACGACCTCGACTCGCCTAGCAACGATGACTCGCACACACACTCGACGCACAACCTCAATTCGCCCAGCACACACAACACCCCACTCGCTCACCGACACCGTCGACACCCTCGACAGCCCGCACACACGCCGCACTCGCACGACCCTCGAGTGCTCACACTCGACGCACTCACCAGCAGTAGCGACGACTCGTCGCTCGACACACAGCAGCAAGCCTCGCACCACTCGCTAGACCCCGCTCACACACTCGCACGTCGATGGTAGTCGACGCAAACACAGGGGAGAAGGAAAGAAGGTAGCGCCGGAGAGAGGGGAAAGGAAAGTGACGAGGAGGGAGAAGAAAAGAGGAGAGAGAGAAGATTTTGGGGTAAAAACGGCTGGTGAAAACTTAGGGTTTTATTTTATTATTTTTTTCTTCTTGTCTCCTATTTATAGCATGAGAAACCTTGGTTTAATAGGATTTGTTTCCAACTCAAATTCTTAAATCTTATTTTATTTATTTAGAAAGCAAAACAAAACTGAAATATAGTATAATTTTAAAAATACTTTTAACTTTATTCTCTATATTTCCTTATTTATATGAAAAATAACTCCCAAAAATACGGAGTATTACAGGCTTCCCCCCTTAAAGGAAGTTTCGTCCCGAAACTTTGAGGTAGCCAAACTTAACGACGATCTTTTGCACTTCTAAGTCCCAATATTCCACAAGCGTTTTCTAGTTTTCGCATGTCATATAAGCGATAAATACACATAAATAACAGACTTTAGCAAACTTTAGCAAACTTTAGCACACTTTAGGGTGGAAGCGCGAAATTCTATCGCATTCTTCCCCCCTTAAAAGAAAAGTTACGTCCCCGTAACTCACCTACCCCTTGAAAGAGCTCCGGGTACTTTATGCAATCGAATAACATGTTTAAAACTTTGCATACAATTAGTTCTCCCTAAGTGTCTGTAAAATAAGCCTCAAATGTCCCTCATGTTCTTCCTTACTCCTTGAATAGATCAATATATCGTCTATGAACACGACTACGAATTTATCGAGGTAGGGTCGAAAAATCTTATTCCCAGAATGACGTCTAGGTTCGATAAATTAAACTCTATTAGATCGGAAGGAAAGAAGCCCTAGACGGAATAACTATAGGCATAGAAATTGACTCGGACTCAACCAATGCTAGAGTTCTAATAGTTGTATGGGCAACAAAAAAAACAAAGATGCTCCAGAATCGAACAAGACTTTAACAGGAATTGAGTTTATAGATAAAGTACCCGTAACAACATCTCTACGAGCTTCCTCTTCGCTAGCCGTCATCATATACAGCTTCCCTGTGCCCCTATTATCATTATTGTTGGTCACATGGTTCCCATTTGGTGCCTGATTATTTGCATTGGTTGATGGTTTGGAGTAATTAGAGTTTCCTGACCCATTGAATGCATTTCCACCATTCCCATTCCCATTCATAGGCTTGTCTCCATAGTTCCTTTTTTCTTGACCATTGAGGTTAACCTTATTCTTCGAATAACATTCGTACGCTCTATGCCCCATTTTCCCACATTCATGACACTCCACCTTATTACCCTCGCAATCCCTCCCAGGATGGTTGTTTGGGCACTTCTTACACCTGTACACACGCTCAGGTCTGCGGTTGTTGGTGTTATTATTGTGGTTATTGTTATCGTCGTTGGGTCCCTTATTGAAGTTTCCTTTTGAGATTTGATTGTTCTGGTTCCCATGGTGTTTCTTTTTAAATCTCTGAACCTCAGGATTTGGATTCTCCTTTCGCTTCTCACCTTGTTTACCCCCTTCCTCTCGTTTCCTTATGGCATATAGGTGGCCAGCTTTGCCAAAGACATGGTCCAACGAGGTGAAAGTATCTCCCCCCAGTCTCCCTTGTAGGTCAAGGGTGAGCCCTAATTCAAAACGTGAGGCCTTAGCTTCCTCAGTAGGGGCAATTTCAGGAGCAAATCTCATCAACTCAATGAATTTGCGGTAATACTCCTCAACAGACAGGTTCCCTTGTTCTAGCATCATAAACTCTTGGGCTTTCTGCTTTTTGAGGTATGGTGGGTAATACTTATCCCTCAGGACTTTCTTGAAGGTTTCCCACCTAAAGTCAGGTTGTTTGAGGAGGTTATCCTTAGCTTGGGTCCACCAAAAGTGGGCATCCCCCTATAGGTAATAGCTTGCTAAGGGCACAGTCTTGTCATCTGGACATGTGAGGGTAAAGAAAAGCTTATCAAACTCGCCAACCCAGTTTTCCAGTTCCTCTGGCCCCCCTTTCCCATTCAGTACTGGTGGGTTCCTACGGGCAACCTTTTCAGACAAATCCCCATCCCGGTTATGTCCTTGGGCTAGGTTAGCTGTGATCTGCACTAGATCACGAATCGATTGTTCGACATTCAGAGAGGTATTAGGCGTGCCGCCTTGACGAACCATTCTGCGCTGAAAAATGACACAACGACTGTTTCAGCGACATGCACATAGTCGCTTATTTAACTACTACACATTGGCACGTTCATATAACACGTTTTTATTGTGAACAATCATTAAGTCTCTATTGACTTGTAATATAAACATCTCAAATAAGACGTTACATCAAATAAAAGAATAAACTTGTTGTATTATTATTGAAAAGGGTAAAATTTATTGTTTCCAAGGAAAACATAATATGAATAAATAAGGGAATAAAAAGAATTTTTAATTTGCTACTTGGCATGCAAGCCTTATTAAAACTGAAATAAACGAATAAAATAATATTATAATCCTAATTATATATTCAAAAGAAACTAGGGACTATAATGGTGAGGTTCGTCATCTGAGTTAGGATTTTCTATTCCTTCTTCCATGACAGCTTCGTCCTAAAAAGGCTCGTCATTCTCTATAGGTTCATCTTCATCCAGGGTTTTTGCTCGTCTTCTATGGGCTCATTTTCCTCAATCGGATCTCCTTCAGCAGGCACATTTTCATTAGGATCTTCCTCTTCCTCATTTTCTACTTCAAGTATAGGTTCAACATCATCTTCCCCAATCACTGTGATGAATGTCCTATTATTCCCCTCATCATCGGAAATGTAGGTAACAATTCTCAGGTTTGACGCGATGTGGTAGTCCTCGGGTATGAACTCATCCTCAAAAGTTTGGTGCCTAGCCCTTTTTGCAGCTCTAGGTGACGTTTGTGGCTCAGTTTTAACTCTAGGGTTCTCAGATTTCACATCTACAACCTTAGTTCTCGAGCTTTCCCCCACATGATAGGTTCCTCTAACTGGAGGTGATGAGGTAGAGGGCTCCCAACTTCTTTTCTCATGAATTCTCCATTCATTTACACAGTATTTAAGATCAGTGATGAATTGCCCTACAGTAGGAAGGTATTGGTTCCAGTAGGTGTGTTTGGTTGCATTAAAAGCTCCATTTTCTGACCATATATCCCCATATCTATGGTGTACGGAAAGGTAGGGTTCCTCCTTAGGGACGTACTGCAGCATAAAATATATTTTCTCCATTTCAGTCCTTAGTTTAGTATCTCCATGTAAGGTTCTATATTCCATAACAGCTTTAATCTTATAGGCCCAGATGTCCCAATCTTCCGTTATTCGGTATTTCATCAGGTATTCCTAAGGACCTAGGTCGTAAACCATATGCGAAATTAAAGAAAGAAAATAGTCAAAGTTTTTGTGACGTAAAGGTTTTTAAGTATATATATTATATATAAACATATATAAGAGGTAACACGATTATTTTCAATTTTAGAGCTCCTTAAAGAGATTCAAAATATTTACAACAATTAGATGATTCTTTCCTAAAATATTCGAAATAAGGTTTTACTTCAATACCTTTTTGAAACATCTTTGGAAAATTATACTACTTCGAAATTTTAGGGAGTAAAATATTTCAATATCTAACTTAGTGCGTCTATAAAATATCACTATCTATGCACCTATTCTTGTACATCCTTCTAATCTATTCATAATTCGAAGATTTCAAAGAATCTTTCACCGATTCAATCAAGCAAACCACACCACATTTCATATAATCAGAACATCTGATTCATTCCACAGTATTTGCATACTTCCTATAAACATATCAGACAAGTAAGGCAAGAAACGCATTACAAATAAAATCATTCATATGATTTAATGCACGCAAAAGTAATCTATATGCTCTTATCCCATACTACCCATTTTAAAAATCTTTGGAAATATCCTTGAGAATAGGAACTTTAGGCTCTGAGTCCAGTTTTGTAACACCCCCAAAATCCATACACGTCTAAACTACGTTGCATCGACTTTAGGAGTGTTACCGCCGCGGTGAAACGCAAGGCTTATTGAATTTAAAACATTAACTTACTCTTTATTATGAAAACTGAATTGCAGCGGAAATAAAATGATAACTTAACTACAACTTGGGAATCACTATTGACCCCTTTTATTTAAAACCATTAACTATGTAAATCATAAACAATCTCTAGGATGTTCAACCAAAACAATTTAAAAGTTTATAATCAAAAGTATCCCCCGTATGCCCGAACTCATGCAGCATCACCAGCATACCTAATATGCTCCCCATTGAAATATCAATGGTTCATCACAGGTCAACAAACAACACAAATAACAAACAATCAGCTATGCTGAGTACGTACAAAATCAGTTACATAATACACAAAACATAATCAGAATAATAATAACAATTCCTAAACATGATTCTACAAAAATATTAAATTTCATTTTTACAATTTATTTGGCATCGAACGGGCACCGTCATCTTTCTAGAATCATACGGGCTACTTAATCCTTAATAGACAACTTGGTCTATTAGATGAAATGTAAATACAGTTTTGTTCCGTTCCACACCCATCACCTTAGTATGCATACCCCCAAGATCGTACGGAACCTTCCGCCTACTTGAGTTATCAAAATTTATAAGGACACCACTGTCGTCACAGTAGGCCTGCGTAGGAGTGTGGAACAAGTCTCACACTCCCCCCATTGTTCATCACTTGTAGGGATTCCAACTACAAGTTTATCGCCAAAGATCCTTCTTAGTGATATTCATTCATACAACATTATGCATATAATAATTTAATTTTCCTTCTTAGATACATTACTCAATTCTTTAGTTTAAGCAACTTATTGTAACAACCTTGATACAACAATAAATCATAGGATTCCAATCCAATTCTCATTTCATGCTTGTGACACAATAGAATCACGCATACTAATAATAATGCATTTCAACTCACAAGTCATACAACAAGGAAATACATACAGATTTCCAATTGATTTCATGTTACCAAACAATCTCATCAATCATAACCCTACAATTGTTCCCTATCATGATTCTAGGTTCCAGTGACAGAATTCATAACCTAAACATGATACTAACATACCCAATTAAACTAGTACACGTACATACCTTGTAACGGAGAATCTTCACTGACTACTTAAAACGTTCCGCTTATGAAATTGGGACCTAATCGAATAATAAAAGTATTTCAGTGCTAAGTCCTTGATATTAATAAAATAAAAATCAGCTTAGTTAACTATGTAGAATATGATGTTTTGAACATTAAAATTAACGTTCTTGTGTTCAAACTTTCTTTTCATAAACTTTATTGAAACTAATATATTTAGGACTTAATAATATGTTTGCAAAATCTGGTTTTTTCTAACTTATATATTACTTGGTTTATAATACTAAAACTTACACAAATATACATAAGTGTAATTAAAATTAGAATTAAGAATTAAGATCATCCTAAGAACTAATAGTATACTCAAGAATCTGATTTCCTTTAACTTTTACTATACTTAATTTACAAAACCAACTTAAACCATTATATACACAAGTATAATAAAATCAGATTTGAGAAATGGAGTTATCATAGAACTAAAAATATAATTATGAATCTGATTTCTTTTACTAATTCTTTACTTTAGTTACAATCACCAAACTTACTCAAAGATAAATAAGAATAACAAAAATCAGATTTTACAATTTAATTTAAGTAGAAAAGAGGGAATCTTTTTTTTTTATACCGGACCGACAACCACCGGCGACGCGAGGAACTCCGGCAGCAGCACCAACCACACGCACAACACACACACCACACGGCACCCCACAGCACACAACCCTCGCACACACTACACGACCCACCAATGACTCGCACAACATCAACGCACACACCCTCGAGCCACACACACGCGAAGCCTCGCCTCGCACACACCCTCGAGCCACACACACGAAGCCTTGCACGACCTCGACTCGCCCAGCAACGATGACTCGCACACACACTCGACGCACAACCTCAATTCGCCCAGCACACACAACACCCCACTCGCTCACTGACACCATCGACACCCTCGACAGCCCGCACACACGCCGCACTCGCACGACCCTCGAGTGCTCACACTCGACGCACTCACCAGCAGTAGCGACTACTCGTCGCTCGACACACAGCAGCAAGCCTCGCACCACTCGCTAGACCCCGCTCACACACTCGCACGTCGATGGTAGTCGACGCAAACACAGGGGAGAAGGAAAGAAGGTAGCGCCGGAGAGAGGGGAAAGGAAAGTGACGAGGAGGGAGAAGAAAAGAGGAGAGAGAGAAGATTTTGGGGTAAAAACGGCTGGTGAAAACTTAGGGTTTTATTTTATTATTTTTTTTTCTTCTCTCCTATTTATAGCATGAGAAACCTTGGTTTAATAGGATTTGTTTCCAACTCAAATTCTTATTTCTTATTTTATTTATTTAGAAAGCAAAACAAAACGGAAATATAGTATAATTATAAAAATACTTTTAACTTTATTCTCTATATTTCCTTATTTATATGAAAAATAACTCCCAAAAATACAGAGTATTACATATGGGTACTTCGTGGATCCAAAAAATCAAGGTTGTCCCGCCCACTTATCACCAGACGATCAAGTTCCCAACCAAATGGGGAGTTCAAGAAATCAAAGGAGAGCAAAAAAAGCTGCACGAGAATGTTATAGTTCGTCACTCAAGCCATCAAAAGTTTCTATCTAGCAATTGCGGGGAGGATTATTGCCCGACGAGCCAAACGAACAGCAAATCGACGAAGTGGCTCTCGATATAGCTTTCCCTGACAGGGTCGTCAAAATTGGAGCTTCATCGCCGACAGATCTGAAAAACCAAGTAATAGAATTCTTAAAGGCTAACCAAGATTGTTTTTCTTGGTCCCACGTCATCACTTTTAAATAAACGTCAATTTGCACCATAAGCCAGTAAAGAAAAAACGACGTAATATAAGTTCGCTCCTAAACGCAATAAGATTATTAACGATTGTAGGCGTGTTTTTATTTTCGCCTACGCGGGATGAGCGCTTATTAGATTTGACTTTCGTAGTGTAAAGGTTTTTTGTATTGAAAATGCTTTTGAAGCCGCAAACAAGTCTTTAAAGGAAGACTCATAAACCTAATTGGATATTGGAAAACCAAAGGGACAAATTAGGGACTTATCCAATGTAGATTTTCACGTCTAGACTCCATAGATGGTCAAAATGAACCAAAGATTGAGTTCAGGGGTGAGGGTACAACACAGTCAGGAACCATGTTGCTCATTGCTGGCCTCTACTAAATATCGATTCATGTCAATGTTTATACATCAGAATAACCACATAGTGTTTTAAGCACCCTAAAAATAATTAGTCTAGGCTGGTTAAGAAAACACATAAAAAGACTATTTTTTTAGTGATTTGTTATTATGCAATCAATATTACAGGGAACCTAGCAGGTTGTCTTAATTAATCTGATTAATATTAGAACAGTTATTTAGGTCTTTGATTAACAGTAAATTACATGTGGGTGATTGTATACACAAATTTCGAGTCAAAATATATAAGAGACAGGAAACAAAGTAACAAAGAAATTATATTTCAATAAATGTATTAAGTACAATCTCTGTAAACAGTTTATAATGAAAATAAACCAAGTCCTCTGATTCTGTTCCGTAGCTTGAGAGTGACACGTGTTGATGTCGACGTGGAGCTGAGTGTAGAGTGACGTTTTGTCAACGTCAACCTGAGTTTGAGTGTGGGATGACGTTTTGTCAACGTCAACCTGAGTTTGAGTTTTGTTTGAGTGTATTCGAATGAGGGCTGACAAAAGCTTGAATCTCAATCGAATTTGTTTGAATGTATCTGAACAGTCGGCACGGATTTGATGTGCTTGTTGACTATTTGCAGAGAGATTTCCAAGAGAATTTTATGAGCTCTTGAGAATAATGATTTTCCGGTCCCCTCAACTGAAGGAGGTGATGTCTATTTATAGGGAATGGAGAACCCTTCATGGACTTGGTAGCTTATGGGCTTGGGCCCGTTTATGACTTGGAAGTCTTTTTTTACCTTTGTCATTTGACCATCTTATTTGGACTATAATATTGACTGCCCAAATAGTTGACAACCCAAATTATATTTATTTGATTTAATTTGGATATTTTATTTAGGTGGGCTAAATTAATTAAAGTGAGCGAATTATATTTATTTTAGCTCAATAATAATCAATTTATTTTAATGTAGAACACTAATAAATTTTTAGTGTCTACAAATTGCCCCCTCGAGACAATGTCACGTACATGATTTGAAGTGTTCAATCGTGACAAGGTCTCGAATTTGAGTTTGGTTTAATAATTGGGTGACAATCACCGTGTTGCTTTGGAAATTTTTAGTAGAGTTATGTACTGTTTGCAACTCCATCAAGTTTTGGACTTGGAAAAAAAAAATCCTAATTGCATGAGTATTAGGTTTTTTTTTTTTTTTTTTTTTTTGGCCCCCTTTCGGTTTTTTTTTTCTTTTTAGCCGGCAAAGATATTTCATTTGTATAAATACATTAGAAGTATGTCGTCAATTGCATGTTCGTTTAACTTCAAAGAATTTTTTTTTTCGCGATTGACTGTTTGTGCTGATTGTGTTGCTGTTTAGTAGCGAGTCTCGACGGGTGTTGATTACCGAATTCAATAACTTTGTACTGGCAAGAACAATTCTCTCGATTCACATCCAACAATAAATTAAGAGGTAAATATTGCTCTTTTCCCTTTTTTTTCTTCAGCACTTGTGCGGTGCAGTTTCATCTTTGTTTTATTTTTTTTTACATTATTATTTTCTCTTTTTTTGTCTTTAGCATGATTATGCATGGTCTCATGCTTGATGATGATCTACATCACTATCATGATATGATTTTTCTTTTTTCGAGTGTATTGCTGTCATGCAATCTACAAAATTGCAACACCTTCGTTTCTTTCAATGTACAGTATTTGCATTGAGCCATTTCTTCGGTAACACGATTTATTTCTCCTTTTTTTTTTTTTTGAAAATTTGATATTTATGCAATACATATAGTGTTCTATTCTTCTTGTTTTCTTGACGGCTTGTGACTCGCTATTGACGCCATGTAAAGCAGTAGGAATCCGCTTAGCAATGTGTGCAGTAACTTATCTTCAATGCTTTTCTCTATATTTTTTTCAAAGTATCATGAATGTGCAATACTTAAAGTACCACCGAATAAAAATTGTTAATCTTGTTATGTACCTTTTTTTTCCACTTTTGTTTTATTACGTGTATGGTGTGTTTTTTTATAACAAAATTAAATCTTGACATATTTCATATAATTTGCAGTACGTCAGATTTCTTCAGATACAAAACTTCTGGGCTATCGTTGAAGCCCTGCAAAAGCTCAAGACTAGTGAGGTGATGATTTTTTTTTACACCCTTCAGTCTAAAATGTAATGTTTTATCTGTGTATATCCCTTTTTAGTATATGTGTACCCGTGTATTTTTCCTACTACATGACAGGTCATATGAAGACGGGGACTTCGTCGCGATGGGCCATATGTGCGACTATGAGCCTGTCAGGGGTGTTACTCGTATGTCTTTAGCACTGCGACAATGTCACCTCCAGACAGTCCCTTGAAGACGAAGACGGGGATTTCGTCGCGATGGGCCATATGTGCGACTATGAGCCTGTCAAGGGTGTTATTCGTATGTCTTTAGCACTGCGACAATGTCACCTCCAGACAGTCCCTTGAAGACGAAGACGCAGCGTCCAACCCTTCCCCTCTTTGTTTATTTATATATATTTTTTTCTAACACACACCCTTTTTTTTCTTTTCAGGATGGTGTACTTCAAAGAATTTAAGAGAGGCGAAGACATTCATCTCTCTTTAATCGACAATGAAGAAGCTGATCTACGGACTGACACTAATTTCGTTATTCACAAATCACTACTTCGTCCTGACGGCATGCAGACGCACATTGACAAAGGATCATTACTGAGTGAAATGTCAGTAAAGGTGAACAAGGGGTCCCGCGATGCAATTCCGATGTATGTCCTTAAGAGCACTCTTCGAGACAACTTTGAGCTTCCTACGTCTTCATCAATGCTGCTTGGCCGCAGTATCATTTCAGGTTCGGTGCGGTGGGGTTCGAAAAATTTGAGAGTGTTGGGCGAGGCAGTTTATTTGTCTGGCTATTGGGAGTGGACCGAAGACGTTCTATCTCGCTTTGGAGCAGTTCTTGACTCTTGTTCTATTTACTATGCAGTTCAGGCTTCTCTTTATTTGTATGACAAGAACCCTGACATCATTCGCTCATTCTGTGAGAGCTGGTGCCCTACTAGCAATACACTTCATACCATGACTGGCGAGTGGTCTATTTCATTGTGGGACATGTACAAATTTAGAGGGTTACCTATTGTTGGGAAGATTTATGATGAGACAGTCCCTAGCTACAACATCATGCGTGCTCGAGACACAGAGGGGAAACGATTATTATCTCAAGCTTGTGAGATACTGTTTGTTGTTTATCATACTCTAGCAAAAGACGCCAACTCTAAGAGAGGTGTGAGTGCTCAAAGCTGGATTGATTTTTGGTGTAAACAGAAGAGAATTCACAAGGAACCTAACAAGAGGCGAAGGTACTCTGAGTCTCGCCCTAAATTTACCGCTAATCCTAGTGTAAACATTGAAACTCAACCAGTTGTTTGGGAGAAGACGGAATCAGATATGTTTGACCTTCTCGGGATCAAAGCTGTGAATAGAAGAATAAATACTTATGTTGCTTTGCCTTTATATATTCTTTGGTTATGCACTTTTGTGCTCCCAGCTCGAAGATAGGTTGATTAGACCGAGCACTTTTGAGATTGCTACCTTAATGGCATGTGGTCAAACCTTTAGTCTTGCAGTTCCTGTGCTTTCCAGTATATATCACGGTTTGAATGCTATTGCAAGAACTCCAAAACCAGCTTTCTCAAAAACCCTCTTCCCAGCTCATTATCTTTATGGTTGGCTAGCATATTATTTCAACACTCACCATGACGCCGACCTCGTTCCACCCGGGTCCTTTGATGGTCATATATTCAGGCGCACAAGGGTCAAAACTCTTTAATGGAGAGGATGCTCACAGTCTTATACATGCAGGGGCGTCAATTAACGTGGGTTGCACCATGTTGAATAAGAACAAACATGATGTTTTGCATGACGATGGTCATTTGGACCCTGTCAAATTCAGTTATATGGTTTCTCTTCGATCAGGCTACCTCGTCTTGCGTTCTCGTGACATTTTTCATGCTGAACCCTACTCCCCCATCGATTTGGGAGGCAATTTGGTTACTGCCAAGATTACACTGGTCTATTGCACCGTGATGTACAAGAACGGAAGGTGTCTTACTATGAGGCTTTGCGTTATTGGACGTTGCTTTTGTTTACAGGAAGTCAGTCTCGTGTTTTTACACCATGCCAATCACTGGACTGGAAAAACTTGGTGACATATGAATTTGCTAGCTGGTGGCCTAAAGTGACTATTGGAGATTTGAGGAAGAATGTTCAGATTCTTTGTTCGAGCGTCTTAACTGATGCATTAAAGTCCAAGCAAGATCAACGGCATGATGACAGAAAACGTTTGAGTCAACCAAAAGATGATGGTTCACGTCTTAGAGGTACCACCCCTGACAACCGCAGTAATAAACAAACAGTAAATCATCATGGTTCTATTGATGGCGCAGACACCAGTGACACAGAGCCCGATGTTAATTTTAAACACAAACGTAATGGGAAGAGGAAGTCAACCTTCAGGCTCAAGAAGTTGATACATCGAGCTTTGGGGAGTTTTTTGACAACATACCGAGTTCTCCTTTTCTTCCTACCAATCTTCATTTGGTAAGTCCGGTTTCTTTATTTTTTCTTTTTTTTATTTATTTAATTGCTTCCTTTTATTTACTTATTTCCTTTTAGGACAGTGACGTTGACTTGCATGCGAGCATTCAAGACATTGTAAATGGTAATATGTTTGTAGAGGGCAATACCCATCCTCCGACCAGAAAAGGAAAGGAATTGAGGATCATAAAGGGTTCGACTAGTGGGGATCAATCGAACGGACTCATCTAATTTGCCTATCTTCCTCAACTCGCAAAGGAACGATCAATTCGGGGTCCCAATTCTCTTGAAGTTGCCTCTAGGGCTTTGGATATTCATCCTAACGCTGTGAACGCCTCCGATGACGCTATAAAGGGTGTTCATGTTCCTACTGCATCTTCTAACACTTTTCGTCTAAGGCCTAATTCTTCCATCATCTTTACCAATGCTATCAGAAGCATTGGAGCAGGCTATCTGACCATGCTGCAACAATCACCATTTTCTGAGGTTGAGGAAAAATATGTAGAAGCTCGCATGGTGTATAAAGGCATACAAAACCTTAAAGGTGACCCACGTCCGCTGAAGCGTCAGGTCGATTCCTATTTTTGGTCTGTCAAGTCTTATCTTGCTTTAGAAGTAGAAGTTGCAGGGCGCCAACGGTCAGAGCAGGTGGAGCATGACATGCGTACTCAGTCGGAGTTGCTGAAACAAGTTGAGTCCAACTTTGTTAAAAAGCAAGAGAGACAAAAACTGTTGGAGGAGCATGATGCGGCAGTCACGAAAAGGATAAGTGATCTCGAAGCTGAATTACAAAAAACTCGTGAGGAGAAAATCCATCTATCTGATGAATTGACAGCTAACAAGACCTCTTTAACATCCTATTAAGAACAGATAAAGGCTGCAAAGCGGACTTTGGATGAGTTGGAAGTAACTCCATCTTTGAGTACTGATGAGATTGCCCAACTTGAACAACATAGGGTGAACCTTCTCGAGCTTTAGTCTGCAATCAAACCCTTTGAGTGGATGGATTGAGACTTTGTCCCTTTCTACTTTTTTTTTGATAAGATGAACACATCCCTTTTTTATCATTATTATTTAGCCGTTCACAATTTATACTCTTAAGGGCTAGGAGTACTATAACAATTGCATTTTTTTTTGTATGTTTCGCTGTTCACAGTTTAGACTCTTGCGGCCCAGGAGTATTACATGATATGATTTTTTTTTGTTTTTTTTTTATTTCGCCGTTCACATTTTATACTCTTGCGGGCCAGGAGTATTACAATGATTGCAATTTTTTTTTTGTTTCGCCGTTCACAGTTTATACTCTTGCGGGCCAGGAGTATTACAATGATTGCAAATTTTTTTTTGTTTCGCCGTTCACAGTTTATACTCTTGCGGGCCAGGAGTATTACAATGATTGCAATTTTTTTTTTGTGTGTGGCTGCACTTGAGTAATTTTTATGTTACCCTAGCTGCCTATGTACTTGCAAAAATCAACAAATTGCTTTTACAAGATCAAGCCAACGTAATTCAAATTCACATATATTTTCTTTCAACAAATGCAGTTTATCCTCTTGCTTAGGAGTTGAACAATGCTCTCAATTTTCATGAGTAGTAGCGCTTCAGAAACTTGCCATTGATAGGCCCTATACGTAATCCTTCGGCGTCAATAATTTTATACGCCCCATTAGTGTATTCCTCTTTGACAACGTATGGACCATCCCATTTAGAACTGAATTTACTTCCTGTCTTGCGAAAAATAATGATGGGTCTTTTAATGGCTAGGACCATGTCTCCAACTTGAAAGGGGCGAGGTCGAACTTTCTTATTGAAAGCGCGTGACAAACGAGCTTGGTAGCACTCATATTTTTGTTGTGCTTGGAGTATTTTTTCGTCAAGCGCCTCCAACTCAGCAAGTCGGAGTTTATCATTTTCTTCAGAAGTCAAGCCAACCTGTATGGCAATGCGCAATGATGGAATTTGAAGTTCCAAGGGGAGAACGGCCTCAACGCCATACACCAACGAGTATGGAGTTGATTGTGTTGCTGATTTATATGTCGTCTTGTATGCCCATAGAGCTTCCCCTATTCTTTCATGCCAATCACGTTTGGACTTGGCAACCACTTTGCTCAACAAACTACAAAGTGTCTTGTTGAAGGCTTCAGCTAGACCGTTTGCTGGTGCATTGTACATTGACGATCTATGTTGGGTGAATTTAAACTTCTCACATAAACTTTTCATCAATTTATTGTAAAATTGTGTCCCATTGTCAGTGACAATTCTTCGGGGTACACCATATCTGTAGATGATGTGAGTACGGATGAAGTCGACAACATTCTCCTTCTTTACCTCGCGTAAGGGGATGGCCTCTGCCCATTTAGAAAAATAGTCAGTCGCTGCCAAAATATATGATTGCCCAGCAGATGATTTTGGTGTGATTGGGCCGACTACATCAAGTCCCCAAGCTTCAAATGGCCAAGATGCGACTGTGGGGTGTAATGGCTCTGGAGGTTGATGAATGAAGTTAGCATGAAATTGGCAAGCTTCACATTTCTTTGCATAGTTCATGCTATCTTGTACCATGGTTGGACAATAGTAACCCATTCTTTTAATACGGTCATGCAGTTTTGGACCTGACTGATGAGCGCCACAAACTCCAGAGTGAGCTTCCTCCATGGTTTGCTTTGCTTCTTCATCTCCGAGGCATCTTAACCAACGACCATGGAAGGATCGTCGATAGAGAGTCCCCTTATAATATATGAACCGTGTGGCTCGACGACGAATCTCTGTCTTATGTTTTGGATCACTTGACAATTTTTTATGTTCCAAATAATCAATAATTGGTTGACGCCAATCTTCTTTGTCAATTTGATAGACAGAGATTATGTCGACTTCTTTAGCATATTCGTCAACATCATCGTCATCAGGAGCGACAACCCATCGTTTGCAAACGGGTACAGACATTGTTTCTTCTGCCCCCAGTGCCAAAGTGGCTGCAAGTCCAGCGAGTGCGTCAGCCATCTTATTGGCACTCCTTGGAACATGTTCTAACTTGATGGTATCAAGTTTGTCAAGCAATTATGACGCTTGTCTTTGATAGGGGATTAGATCATTCTTTTTGACTTCGTATTCACCCGACAGTTGTTTTAGGACCAATTGGGAGTCCCCGTGAATGTCTAAATCTCTAAGTCTCATTTCAATTGCCATTTGGAGGCCTATTATGAGTGCTTGGTACTCAGCCATATTATTGGAACAAAGTTGAGTTAGCACGAAAGAGTATGTCAGTACATGTTTTTCTGGAGAAACGAAGACAATTCCAGCTCCTGCACCGCCATGACGACCGGCTCCATCAAAGTACATTTTCCAAGGTGGGAGTATTTCAATGAAAAACACATCTTCACCTGGCAGATCGTCGGAAAGCTCCCATTCTGCAGGGACTGGGTGGTCTGCGAAAAAGTCTGCTATTGCTTGCCCCTTGACAACCTTTTGCGGAACATACACAATGTCATATTGTTTTAAAAGCATAGCCCACTTTGCAAGTCTGCCAGACAACACGGGCCTTGAGAGAATGTACTTTATCGGGTCAGACCTCGAGATGACATGAACTGTATGAGCCTGCATGTAATGCTTTAATTTATTAATAGCAAAAATCAAAGCAAGGTAAATTTTTTCAATAGGTGAGTAATTCAATTCAGCACCCACCAAAGTTCGGCTCAAGTAGTAAAGAGCTGTCTCCTTACGATCTTCTTGCTCTTGAGCGCACATTGCCCCCAGAGATCGCTCCTGTGCTGCGATATAAAGGATGAGTGGTTTCCCTTTTACTAGTGCCCCCAAGACAGGAGGAGAAGACAAGTACTTCTTTATACTTTCGAAGGCGTTTTTACATGAGTCATCCCATTTGAACGGGGCATCCTTTTTCATGAGATGGCTGAAGGGATGACATCTTCCTGCTATATTAGAAATAAACCTTCGAATGTAAGCGAGACGCCCTTGGAGGCCACGCAACTCCTTGAGGTTCTTAGGTTCAGGCATCTCTTGGATGGCCTTGATCTTTGCTTGGTCAATTTCAATACCCCTGTGTCTGACAATGAAGCCTAGAAACTTTCCTGAGGTGACGCCAAATGCGCATTTGAGGGGATTCATTTTTAATTGACATTTTCGTAGTCTTTGAAAGACTTTACGGAGGTCATGCAAATGATTCTCCTTCTTCTTAGACTTTACCACCAAGTCATCTACGTAGCACTCCACAATTTGATGCATCATATCTTCAAAAAATTTCTGCATTGCACACTGATACGTAGCTCCGACATTTTTCAAGCCGAAAGGCATGACTTTGTAACAAAATATCCCTTTAGGGGTACAAAATGCAGTTGCTTCTTGATCTTCAGGAGCCATGTGAATTTGGTTGTATCCAGCGGTACAATCCATGAATGACAAAGCCTCATGACCAGTGGTGGCATCAATCATGATTTCCGTTACTGGGAGTGGAAAGTCATCCTTCGGACACGCCTCGTTCAAGCACGGAAGTCCACACAAACTCGTGAATCGTCCATTTTTCTTTCGTGCTTGGCACAATGTTTGCTATCCAAGTAGGATACTTGACTTCACGAATAAATCCTGCATCAATGAGCTTGTTTACTTCTGCCTCAATTTCAGGAATTAATTCTGGCCTGAAGCGTCTTTGGGATTGCTTCTTTGGACTGACACCTTTTTTGATGGCTAAGCGATGGACAGCGACTTTTGGGTCGAGTCCTGGCATCTTCTTATAACTCCATGCAAATACGTCTTTGTAGTCAGAGAGTAACTTGGAATATTTTTGTTCTTCCTGTTGGGTAAGAAAAGCGCTGACGTAGACAGGGCGTGGCTCTTCTTGAGTTCCAAGGTTTAACTCTTTTAAATCATCGACGGTGGCTTGCCCCCCATCTTCAAGAGTTTTAGAAGCCTCATCTGTTTCCATCTCCTCGTCACTTTCAGGAGCCTCATGCCTAGTGATATGGTTTGAAGAAACAAATTCAACATCTTTTTCTTTTTCTTGACTAGACGAACTCCTTTGGTTTGTTAACACTATGACACGACCTTTGGCTTTCAAGGGTGCATGTCCAATGATGTCTACCACATGTGTACGCCTCATGCGAGATGGGATAACACTTTGAGGTGCTCCCTCGCCTTTGACTTCAATTTTCTCTCTTGTGATGCGACTTAGTACTGACCGTCTTTGTTGTTTATCAATTGAGGTCGATGCACCAAGACGTTTAAAGACAGATGCTTTATTCTTAGAAGATCGAAGATTTTGCAAGGGTGTTTGTATTTTTGACTTCACACCTTCATTTAGCTCGTGTCCACCAAGTCTGTTAAAAACCGATGTATGGTCCTTTACGACAGAAGACTGCAGTCGATCAAAGACAGGTATTTTTGGCTGAGACACATTATTTTCATCTTCATTTTCTTCAACTTCCTCCGCAGTAATATACTGCAAAGAAGAGGTTGTCCCTCTACGCCGTACAGAAATTTTGATGGGTGTTGGGGTTTCAAATCCCAAACCTACTTTAGTCGGATGTACCTCAACGACATACTCTTGCAATTTCTTTTGTGTGTCATTAATTCCATGAGGATCAACCTCAATGACATTGCCCATGGGCGCTGGATTCTCGAAGTCATAACCAGACTTCGCCAAGAGTTTATAAGCATTTGGGTCAAACCTGCCCTTGTTAAGCCATTTTCTCCTAGATTGATCAACATATTGTGAGGTTGGAGGCTTAGCGATTTGATTGTGATTGGCTCTAGATAAAGGAACAACCACTTCTTGCTTTAAACATTGAAGAGTAGTCTCATCTACTCCTTTGTCTTTCTTTGGCTCTGCTTTCATAACCTGACACCCTGCAAAAGGTGACTCCCCTTCCTTACGGCGTGATTTTGGGATGTATCGCAGGACTGGAGTCGTTACTGCCTTCTTCGTTGCTTTAATGGGTTGAGCAACAACTTCTTATTTTACCTTTTCCTTGCATTTTTGTGTTGCATCTCAGTGGTGGCTGACTCGCTAGAGCTTGAAGACGAGGGAATATCACCATTTTTATTTGTACCCCTTTTCCCTGTTGAAGGAATTTTAGATGGCAACATCTCACTTGAGGGTTCCCCATCTTCGAAGAACTTAGCATCGGCAAAGTACGAATCTGCCGTGCTAAAGGGTTTGACATCCCCATTTATTTTCTTCTCGCCTCCACGATAAAATTTCAGACATTGATGGAGGGTTGATGCGACTACCCCATTTTCATGCAACCAAGGTCGTCCAAGCAACATTTTATACGACGTCTTTGTATTTATGACATGGAAGAGAGTAGATGATGTTAACTCTCCCATCACAAGGTCAAGACGTATTATGCCTATGGCACGTTGACTGTTCAAGTTGAATCCTTGGATCATTAGACGACTATCAGAAAGATCTTCCATAGTGATCCCTAATTCAGTCATGGTGGATTTTGGCATGATGTTGACAGCTGAACCTCCATCCACTAAGATACGATTCACTCTCTTGCCGAAAATATAACCAGAAACGAACAAGGGTCGGTTGTGAGGTTTTGAGCCCAACAATAAGTCTTCATCAGTGAAGGCTAAGGCAAAATTACATGACGCGCATTTAGCCGAACTTTCTATTGGCTCTCCAGCATCCTTCACTTTGTCAAGGTATAGTTCTGGGTGCTAAAGTGCAAGAGCCACTTGTCGACACATTTCTTGAGGCAAATGAAAGATCTGCCTCCATCCCATGCGTGTAGGAAGAGCTTCCAAGATAGCCAATATCTTTGGATCTATCTCCGTCCCTGAATGTTGGACAGTTACTTTGACGGAGATTTCATTTTCTTTAACAGGCTCTTGATCCTCCTCCTCTTCTTTTTCTTCTTCATCCTCAACAAATGAGGTAGCATTAACAGTAACCGTAGTGAAGTAATCTTCAGGAAAGAATTCTTCTAAGGTTACAGGGGTAAGTGGATCCTGTTCAAGCAAGTCAATTGGCAGTACTTGCTGTTTAGTATGCTTTTTTGACTTTTTCTTTCCCTTCGAGCGTTTTGAGCCCTTTCTTTTTTGATGCTTCTTCTTACGACAAACAGACTTTGGTTGAGGCTTCGACTGTCGTCTAGGCCTCCTTCTAGTGACCAACGTCCACCCTTCATCATCCTCTCCATGTTGGTTTTCAGTTGGGATACTGTGCTCAACAGATGACACATCATCAACTTGGAGAACCGGTCGCATCACATGTACAATTACTGGCTCCAAACTCCCAAACTGCAGAGTTTGAGCCTCCCAATAAGAATCTAATATCGCGGAGGCGTGATTAGCTTTAGCAACTTCATCAAAATCCAGTACAATTTTCCCATCCTTTGCAACTTGCATAATTCTCTCCTTAAGTGTTATACACTTTTTTATGGGATGACTAATCAACCTGTGATACCGACAGTAGTTAGGATCGGAAGTCTTACCGACCTCTGCTGGACGCTTAGCTTCGGGCAACTCAATGACTTTGTTTTCAAAAAAAATCATCTAACATCCCTGATAAATAAGAGTCTGGAAATGGATTTTTTTTGCTAGGAGTTCTTTCAAGGTTGGCCTATTTTTCCTAAGTTCTTGAGAAGATGAACCCTTATTCTTTTCAGTGCCAGCCTTGCTGGAGATCTTGACTAGGGATGGCAACGGGTCGGATCTGGACCGGGTCCGCATGGACCCAGATCCAAATCCGTTTTTAGATGTTGGATCCAGATCCAATCCGGATCCACTGGGTCTACAAAAATAGGACCCGGATCCGGGGCCTGAACGGGTCCTAAACGGATCCCTTAAAAGATTATACTATTTTGCCTAGCAAATTAACAAATTCAATTAAACAAATGTAGATGGTATAACAGGCGCAACTTGGGTTGATTTATATTGCTATCTTCACCCAAAAAAAAAGAAAAAAAGAAATGGATGCATTTTCCCTTTAATAGATCCAATATTTACAAACTAACAGGGATAATAAAAATGAAATGTGCGAAGCACTCAACTTGATTTACATAAGATTACGCTTCAAATCAATAAAATCAAAATTACTCCATTTTTCTCTCTCCTCCCTGTAATAAGACCCTTGTCTTCTTCTTCCAGTCCTTAGTCTCCTTACCCACTGGTACCAGTGATAATAGTGGTAATAGTTTGGAGGGGATGAATAAAACTAAGAGAAAATATTATTAACTCTTCTTATCTGAAAGAGTAACTATGAGAGAGAATTTCAACCTAATTGAAGGCAAGCAAGGTGAAGAAGGTGAGTAGAGAAAACAGCAGAATAATCTTCAAATTCCCAACAGCAGAATAATCTTCAAATTCCCGTGTTGTGGTGCAGACGCGGAAGTCGTCGATTAAGGGAGATCTGCGGCTCGCTGCTGGGTAGTGGTTATTGGTCAGTGGATGGCTGGAGAGAGAAGGAACTTAGGGTTTTTTGCTAGAGGCTAGAGTGAGAAGGGTTTTACACTTTTACAGTGAGAAGGGTTTTTTTGAGGTTAGAGTTTTTTTGCTAGAGGCATGCGTGTAATTAAGTAGAGCCCAGCCCACTGAGGCATTGTATCGCTGGTAAAAAAAACGGATCTACGGATCCGGGTCTTGGGATCAGACCCGCACCCGGATCCGCATGTTGGGGACAGGATCCGGATCCGACCCGGATCCAACGAGTCCAAAATTTTAGGATCCAGATCCTACAAAACGGATCCGGGTCCACGTATCCGGACCGGGTCCATGATCCGTTGCCATCCCTAATCTTGACAGGCGAGGAGGTCGTGATTGACATTGACTCCTTAGTCGAACTTTTGGCAGTCTTCTTAAAATCCTTCTTCTCTTTCTTGTATTCTGAAGAAGTATTACTTTTGCCTCTATTGTTGGCAATGGTAAGCTCCATGTCATGAGCTCGCGTAGCCAACTCTTGAAAAGTCCTAGGTTTTATACCTCGCAAGATATAAAGCAAGTCCCAATCCATTCCATGAATGCACATCTCAACAGCAGAGACTTCAGTTAGGCGATCTTTACACTCTAGACTTAATGCGCGCCAACGATTGATGTAATCGATGACTGGCTCATCCTTCCACTGGTGAGTCTTAGTCAGTTCATTCATACTGACAATACGTCGAGTGCTATAGAACCTGTTCAAGAATTCCTCCTCCATTTGATCCCAACTGTCAATGGATTGTGAGGGTAAATCTGTGTACCAGTCAAAGGCCATGCCTTTAAGGGAACGAATAAATTGTTTGACCAGGAAATCATTTGTGATACCAGCATTGTTGCATGTTTACACAAAGTGAGCAATGTGTTACCTTGGATTGCCTTTCCCATCGAATTGCTAAAACTTGGGGGGTTGATAGCCAAAAGGCATCTGCAGCTTATCGATCCTTTTAGTATAAGGCTTCACATAGCGATGACTGCCTTGAGAACTTTCTCCAAGTTGATTTTTGACAGCGTGAGCTATCAATAACTCAAGTTGTCGTGCTGTAGGTGGGCGGCGCACGTCTTCACCACTATCCCCTTCACTTTCATCACCCTGTCTTGATGCTGCGTCGCCTTCCTCCAGTTTCTTGTTGAGGGCAGCGATTTGCTCATTTTGGAGTCCAATTTGAGCATCTTTTTCTTCTCCATCCTTCATTGATTTTTGGAGTAGGCTATTCATTTCAGCAAGTTGTTCCTCAACTGTCTTAGCTGAGGTCACCATAACAGCAGCAGTGTTCGATTGTGAAGACAACAAGGGTTCCTCTAAGTCGAAAATCGTTAGAGGTGATGAGACAGCAATATCATCACTTGTTTCATTGTCACTCTCTACATTGAGTGGATCAAAGAGAGGGCTAGTGTGAACGGTCAGCCTGTCCGACTTATCATATGAGAGTTGCTTCCATATTTGAGAAGCAATGAATGATGGCTCATGTTCAGCCAAAGCAGTTGAGCCAAACACGGGGGTTTCACGCTCCTTGTGTGAATCAGACATGATGGAAGATTCAGCAGCAGCAGGCTTAAAGAGTTTTCTCTGCCTGGTAGGAACATTTGCAGTTCGAAGCTTAGCGGCGGCGGGCAAAGAATAAAGCCTTTTTCATTCCTCTAGTGCGAAAACTAAGAGTCATGTCATCCATAAAGTCACCCAACGTTACAGATTTTCGTAGGGTGTCGGCAGAGTTTTCAGAAGATTGAGAGATGTTCTTGCTTGAGGCCATTTCTCAGGTTTGTTGATGATGACGAAACAGAGATGAGAGGCAGAGATAGTCCCACCGAGCGTGCTAAAATTTGTATACACAAATTTCGAGTCAAAATATATAAGAGACAGGAAACAAAGTAACAAAGAAATTATATTTCAATAAATGTATTGAGTACAATCTCTGTAAACAGTTTATAATGAAAATTAACCAAGTCCTTTGATTCTGTTCCGTAGCTTGAGAGTGACACGTGTTGATGTCGACGTGGAGCTGAGTGTAGAGTGACGTTTTGTCAACGTCAACCTGAGTTTGAGTGTGGGATGACGTTTTGTCAACGTCAACCTGAGTTTGAGTTTTGTTTGGGTGTATTCGAATGAGGGCTGACAAAAGCTTGAATCTCAATCGAATTTGTTTGAATGTATCTGAACAGTCGGCACGGATTTGATGTGCTTGTTGACTATTTGCAGAGAGAATTCCAAGAGAATTTTATGAGCTCTTGAGAATAATGATTTTCCGGTCCCCTCAACTGAAAGAGGTGAGGTCTATTTATAGGGAATGGAGAACCCTTCATGGACTTGGTAGCTTATGGGCTTGGGCCAGTTTATGACTTGGAAGTCTTTTTTTACCTTTGCCATTTGACCATCTTATTTGGACTATAATATTGACTGCCCAAATAGTTGAGAACCCAAATTATATTTATTTGATTTAATTTGGATATTTTATTTAGGTGGGCTAAATTAATTAAAGTGAGCTAAGTATATTTATTTTAGCTCAATAATAATTAATTTATTTTAATGTAGAACACTAATAAATTTTTAGTGTCTACAGTGATAAAAGCAATAAGCTGGACAATCATATATTATGCATAGAATAATCAGGCAAGCATATAATAATATATAAAAATAAAGAAAAAGAAAGAAAAAGGTTTAGAATATACAGTAGAACGATTTTATATTAAAGATCTACATCAGAAAAGAAAAAGTTAGTAGCTTCGATATAAAACTAGGAATTTATTCAAGGACCCTTAGGATCAATGTTATCAGGATCGGGATCCTACTTTGGATCGTAGGGGTTGGTAGGATCGAATCGGTGAGATCGGATCGTAGAATCGTAAGATCCTACAATTCGGTAAAATAGAGATAATTATGCTTGAAAATGGTGAGACTCTGATGTTAAAAATTTACACATATTAATAATGACTTATTTGATTAGCAAATGGTGATAATTTTTCAATGCTATAAGATTTGAAGTAAAATGCAACCAAAATATAATAGAAGAAATATAATATGTGAAAATACTTTATGATTTTTTTACAATAGGATCGGATCGTAGAGTCGTATGATCGTATAATCGTATTAAGATCCTACCATGTGATTTTTTGTGGCTGGGTAGGATCGAAAGATCCTACAAAATTAAGATCCTACGTAGGATCGGGATCGGTGAGGTCCTTTCGGATCGTAGAATCGTAGGATCGTAAGAGTCGGATCGGGATTTTAACAACATTGCTTAGGATTATACCGTGGCTTGGGTCTGCGAGATTGACAACCTTCGGACGAGCAATCGTGAAGCCTGGAAATCTGAATGTATATGTGGATTTGAATGTGTTTGTGTTTGAAAGTGTGAATTATTGTAGGGAGATTTTGTAGTCCGTAGAGAGGTTCATAAAGTATTCGTCGAGTTCGAAGTGTCTTAATGTGAAAAATCCGTCCTAAAATCTGTACGGAAATCAGGCCTATTTATAGGGAAAATGACAATGCGCCTCATGTACCATTTGCGTCTGGCTCAGGCTGACGTGTCAAGGCATTGCGCGGCATTCCCAGAGAAAGCGTACACGTGGTGCGCGCTTTGAAAAATATAAGAAACAAAATTACGCTTCACGCAAAGCTGTGCGCCAGGCGCACGTCCAAGCGCACGGCACTGTGTCTGGCACATAGCCACATGTCAGGAAAAGCGGCGCCTGACGCACGACACAGTGAGTGGCACAGTGCCACGTGTTAGGAAAAGGTGTGCATGAGTCCTAATGCAGCAAGGTGCGCAAGGCTGAGAGCCAAGCGCACGGTGGTGCGCCAGGTGCACCAGCCTGTCTTTTGACACGCCTTTGCCAGCTTTTTAGAGAACGCGTGTTAAAGATTTTATTTTATCTTTTAATTTCGAAAATCTGATTTTACGGGATAAAATCTGATTTTAACTATAAAAAAATTTCTTTGAAAATATTTATTTACCAAAATAAAACAATTAATTATTATTAAATAATTAATTGGGCTTTTCAAAGGATCGGGCTCAAAATACAATTAATTATCATGAATAATTAATTGAGCTTTAAAATAGGACTTTAACACTTTTTGAAATGGTTTTGAGTGGCTTTTCATACTGTTCTGTCCTTGGATCGGACCAATTAAAACCACGATATGTTTTATCATCGGATCCTTAAATGGGGAGACACGATGGATCTCACTTCCACACATCGACGATATGGTCAATACGATGGATCCCACTTCCACACATCGACGCGACGACTATAAATGAACTCCTAACAATCATGGACGATGCCTACTCAGGATAACTAGATCCTCATGCATCCAATCGACTATGAAAAGACAGCGTTCGTCACAGACAAAGGTATTTATTATTGTTGTATGGTTATGCCCTTAAGTCAAAAATGCAAGTGCGACGTACCAAAGATTTGTCAACCACATGTTCAACGAGCAACTAAGGGACACAATGGAGCTCTATATTGACGATATGTTGGCCAAGTCGAAGAAAGTTATTGACCACGTCCAACATCTGACGCAGTCATTCGAGGTACTTCGACAATATGGTATGAAACCTTATCCTACGAAATGTACTTTTGAGCTGCTGCATGTAACACCCCTAGGTGTTCAGGAGCCCACTAGTAGATATTGTCTTCTTAAGGCCCTAGCCCGCAAGGGTGTGCTTTGGTGAAAGGCCTCTTTTTATATAACGTGTGATTAGGAGAAAGAAAGAGTAACCATTTTCTTATTTTTAAAACTGATTTACCTGAGGTTTAATCCAATCATAATTAGAAAGGGATAACTAAGTTCTAATAGGTAAAAACTCTTCCCCGTTTTTTCTTTATAAAACTATCAAACGCCCCTTTTTTTTAAAACCTTTAAAATACATAATTCACCTAGAAATTTTATAAAATAGTCGAAAATATGGAGTATTACAGGCTACCCCCTTAAAAGAAGTTTCGTCCTTGAAACTTAGGGACTTAGGGATATTGCCAAAAACCTTATGAGAAAGAAATTTTCTTTACACCATTAACCAAGGCATTCTACTAAGGATTTGATATTGTAAAAGCACTAATCTTTGACTAAAATGCGGAAATAATAGAAACACAACATAAATTAAATCGTTTTATACGTAAAATAGCTAAAAGATGAAAAGAGTGACATTCTATCGCATTAAGGTGCCTAAGATATTGGCTATCCCACATAAGAAGTTGAGGAGAACGAAGCATTCTTTATACAGAGGTGGACACCTCAACCTAGTGGAGATCTTTTGGGTAGGATTATGAACCTACACCAAAGCGAATCCTTGCGGGCTAAGGCCCAAAGAGGACAATATCTACTAGTGAAGATGCCTAAGATCTTGACTATCCCACATCAGAAACTTTAAAGTTGGACAAGGTGCCTAAGATCTTGGCTATCCAAAATCGGAAGTTGAGGAGAACGAAGTGTTCTCTATATAGTGGTGGACACCTCAACCTAGTAGACGCCTTTTAGGTACGTAGGACTTCTTTTTCCTGCACCAAAGAAAATCCTTGCTGGCTAGGGCCTAAAGAAGACAATATATATTATTAGACTCCTGAACACCTAGGGGTGTTACATATGGTATTAGAGTTAGGGTCCTTGAAAGTGTCTTTTAGTGCCTACGCGGACACTGGCTCATTAAAGAAGGGGATAAAGTGCCTAAGATCTTGTCCATCCCACATCAAAAGTTGAGGAGAACAAAATGTTCTTTATATAGAGGTGAACACCTCAACTTAGTAGAGGCCCTTTGGGTAGGATTTCAGTTCTTCACCAAAGCAAATGCTTTCAGGCTTGGACCTAAAGAGGACAATGTTTACTAGTGGGCTCTTGAACACCTAGGGGTGTTACAGAAAGGTGCCTAAGATCTTGCTATCCCACATCCAAAGTTGAGGGAAATGAATCGTTTTTTATATAGAGGTGGACACCTTTACTTAGTAGATGCCTTGTCAGTTCTGCAGTAAAGTAAATCCTTACGGGCTAGGGCCTAAAGAGGAAAATATCTACTAATGAACTCCTGAACACCTAGGGGTGTTATAGTGGTCTTAGAGCCGAACAGTTTTCCATGCCCTTAATATTTTCAAATGATTTTACTTCCGATCTACTAAAGTTTTCAAAGGGGTAATCAATAAGGGAATCATATATCATATAGGAGAGGAAGTTTATATGCACAAATGAGAAACATGCTTTGTTATATGTTATGTTCCTATTCATATTAATAAGTATTTCTTACTTTTTATTTTGATCATCGGCTCAAAGTTCTGAGTGCAAAGTCTAGTTAGAAGTATCACCTTGTAACACTATGTATTCACAAACTCAAGGAAATTGTAAAGTAAGAAAGTTCACAAGTAATACAAATTAAGTATACAACACAAATTGTAATTTGTTTTATTATTTGATTTAACTATGAAGTGGGTATATGTGCCACAGGTGTTAACGAGAACTTACTCCTTTCATGTGGAAGTAAAATAATTGAATTTTACTTAGAAACATATGATTAGTGTTAAAGTTATTGAATTATAGTAATGGAATTAAGTGATTACTTTTGTTATAGTTGAAACGGGGGATAGAATTGATAGATAAGTTTCGAACTTGTAACAAAGAATTACAAGGTTAGTAAGTTAGTAGGGTTAACGACCGAACTAATTATTGTAGGCACTTTGGTGGTCTTGTTGTGGTGCTGTTTAATATATATGCGGTATTATGATAATATTCAAGTTGCAGCTAAGATTGGGTACAATTATGGTATAGGTACATATGCACTTATGGGTTATATTATATAAAACAAATGTTAAAGAAATTGTAACATGTTATATTATTATCACATTTTCTTAATTATTTAAGTAACATGTTATCTTGTGCGGGACATTGTTGAGAGAACTTTAAAATTGAGGTTACTATGGGTCTTATATTGAGATATAAATCATGTATTGGATAAAGGAGTGTCAATAAGATTGTTTCAAGGAAGTTTAAGGATAGTAGATTATTGAAACTATGAATCCAAAAATTTCAGGAGTCAACCGGTTGATGGCATGAAAATCGATTTTAGAAAGATGAACCTTGGTGATACCTTCCAAGAAGTAACTTAATTATGTACAAGGAAGTCCTGAAAGATGGTAATATTTGATAGTTGGTGAACCTATTTGAGGAAACTTTTGAAGGGGGAGATACCCAAAACGGGACCTTATATACATTATTTAAGAAGTTGATTTAATGATTTAGGAGGTAATGTAAATTATGGCAAACATGGGCTGAAAGGTAACCAATTCGTAGTATTCAAGACTCTTGATGGTAACACAAAGACGGTGTGTAATACATCAAAGCAAGAGGATATAAAGGTATCCCGTCCCATCCAACCCTTAGTTTTGAGCTTAACTTCACTTATTTAGAGAGCCTATTTTCCAACCTATATATATGTTTACATGAGTAATATAATATTGTGATTAAATAATGAATGCGAGTTTTGGGTTATGTTTCATCAAGAGAAACAAGAAAGTTTTCAGTTGAAATACTGTTAAGTATGAATGATGTGCATATTATGGAAGTTTTCAATCGAATTTAAAGTGCTCTTAATTACTTACAGTCCTTGCAAGAATAATATGAAGAGTATTTACTGGGATTTCTAATTAAAAGAATACGTAATCCGATTCTTATTTGAGGTTATAGTGGAGTAGGCCTATAATTTGAGGTCCAAGTTCGAGTTACAATTGTATTTGAGACTTGTAAAAAGGTATTGTTCACTTAAAGTGTGACTATTTTGGTATGGTTTTGAAGTTAATTACTATCAAAAATTTATTCATTAAGCGGATGCCACTAAAAGTTTGCAGACCAATATTGAGGGAATACGATATTGCTATTATGTAAGTTAGAACCATTAGCCAACACTTAGGGCGTGTTATCTAACCACAAGATGCATGACATTTCTAAGTTAATTTATGAGCTTTCACTATTAGTAAGTACCTAAACTTAATATACAACTTCAAAAGGGAGGAATAATCCAAACTTGGAAAGAAAGTTTTCTAGAGAGGGTGCGAAAAGGGTGATTTGCTCTTTGTTGCAGCCATGTCAAGACGTCGAAAGAAATCTTCCTCTTCTAGAGTGAAATCTCAGTGACTGATCACAAGAGTGTCTAATAGAAGCAATATTGATATTATTATTGAAGATGAAAAGGTTGGAGAGGTATCTTCAATGGAGTATGATGAAGATCCAGAAATTTCGATTGCATTTGATCATCAAATTCTATCCCCAAAATCTTTGCTACGAGATTTGCAGTAGCAACCTCAAGTGAAGACTATCTTCAATGCTTGGATTAATGGTGTGTTCCAAGGAAAATATGTAAGTTCTCATTTTCGCCAAATTTCAAATTATGGCGGGAAGAATATGCAATTGAATGATTCTAATATCACGATTGATAATGCAAATGATTTGAGTGCGTATTGAATTAGAAGATATTGAGGATGAAATTATTTTTTGGAAATCTGCAATTGTATGATATATCATGGGTGCTAATCACCTCATAATGTCATGGAAGGACTTGTTAAGCGAATTAGGGGTGAAGTGGGAATAGATAAGGTCTCATTGGCTGAAACGGGTTTTTTCCTGTTCGTTTCACAAAAATGGAGAATGCTCAGAAAGTCTTACATGAGGGTCCTTATTTCTTTGATTCAAAATCTGTGATTCTTAAGGAATGGCATGAAAACATGAATCTATTGAAGGATCATGTTAAACATATTCCACTTTGGGCAAAATTACAGGGATTGGATGTAAAATATTAGAGAGAAAAGAGTCTTACTAAGATTGTAAAGCCATTAGAACAACTTGTCAAAGTTGACCAAGCCACAAAAATAAAGATAAGTTTCTTTGCCAGACTTATGGTTGAGGTCAGTATGACTCAAATCATTTCCTGAATCGATTCAGTTCATGAATGAAAGAGAAGATCAAATAACCAGTTGAATATGATTGGTTTCCCATCACATGTAGTCCTTGTATAGGGTTGGGACATGATAAACAACAACACACGTATGAAGAAAGCTGCAGCCACAAAGAAAATATGGGTTCCAAAATAGCCTATTGAGGCCAGACCTCAATAGGAGTTGCCTGCTGCAGTAGATAAGGAGGATGGATTTGTTCAAGCTGCTAAGTTCAGTATAACACAGAGCACCAAAACCACCTCGCCAACACCACTGTTAAACCTATCATCACTGTTAACAGAGTTCAAGCTTCAGATGAGGTGACAGGGGAAGATGGGCATGCAGTGAGAGTTTATGATGTTCAAGAGGAGCAAGAAGTTGCTAAGGTCTAGGGGATAGTCGTACCCCCTCAACCTAATGGATAGAATCCTATGTTAGAATATAAGGGGACTAAACAACAATATGAAACAAGGTGAAGTGTATCAGATGATACAAAGTCACGAAATCAAGTTGTTTAGCCTCCTTGAAATAAACAAAGGTGAGAACACCTAAATTGGGTGATCTTTACCTTAAATTGTGCTCGGGTTGGAACTTTACCACTAATATTAGTTATTGTTGCACTGGTAGAATTGTTGCGGCCTAAGACCCACATTCTTTTGAGATTAATATAAAAGCAATGAGCTCTCAATTCATTCATTGCTTCATAACTACTAAAGGGGTGAGTGGACGTTTTTACTGCACCTTCATCTATGGTTGTTTGATAGACAGATTAGAACAATTTGACCATTGTCCAATGAGTTTGAGCCAATATGCAGATTCTCCTGTGAAGAGACCTTTCAGATTTTGTAACATGTGAACTAAGCCTCCGAACTTCATGTCCTTAGTTTTATATAACTGGGAGAAGCTTGGTCAAGGGTGCAAAAATGTTTTAAGTTATTCAAAAGTTAAAATGGCTCAAGAATGATCGTAAACAATTAAATAAAGAGGGCTTTAATGAAGTTGAAGCTGAAAGTTGAAGAAGGAAGGCTAGATTGGAGGAAGTTCATGAGCAGCTTCATGCTAACCCTAGTGATTGCAATCTAGCAACGATAGAGAAGAAGCAACCATGAATTATAGAGAAGCTCACATCGAACATATGTCTTTCTTGCAACAAACAGCCGAGCTAGAATGGTTAGAATGAGGAGATGAAAATTCTTGGTTGTTTCAACAAAGTATCAAGCAAAGGAGTAGGCATAATAATATTTACTCAATTCAGGATAAAGATGGGAAGTTGGTGAATTCTCTAGAGAAGAGGTTCAACATGCTTTTATTCGGTTCTATGCTTCCTTATTTGGCTCTACACAAGAGCACAAATGTCCTGTGAACCCATCCATTATGGACAAAGGTGTTAGATTAACTAATGCTCACATGAATTGCAGATTTAGCATGGATGATATTAAAAAGGCTTTGATGGACATCCCTAATAACAAAGCTCCTGGGCTGGATGGGTACAATAGCTTCTTTTTTAAGACTGCTTGGCCTATGGTTCAAAATGATGTTTGTGCAGCTATTTTGGACTTCTTCACTACTGGGAAGATGTTAAAAGAGGTCAATGTTACCTCTATCACTATAACTTCAAAAGTTCTTGTTCCAGCCTCAGTAGGAGACTATATATCAAACACAAGACCTTTGAAATGAAAAGTGAGAGTTTATCCGTCAATACACTACAACTTTATTGTCTAATATTTCAAATAAAATATGACAAAGTCTTATACTTCCTCCGTATCATAATAATTACAACACTTTTCATATTGCAGACTCCGAGGCAATTTTTCTTAGTATATAAATAGATGGAAAGAGATATGTAATTAGACTAACTAATAATATTTTAACTACATTACATCAACACTAAGATCCACTATCACCACCCAACCACCGCCAACCGCCACCATCCCACCAACACCATCACCAAAACCACCCCGCCAACACCAACACCACCACCAAAACCACCTCGCCAACACCACCGCCACAACCACCCCGCCAACACCACCACCACAACCATCCCACCACCATTAGAACCACCACCACAACCACCCCACCACCACCACAACCATCCCGCCACCACCATCAGAACCACCACCAAAACCACCCCGCCACCACCATCTTTCATTTCACGAAAATTCACAAAAATTCACCAATATCTTCATCTTCAATGTGAGCAAATTCAAAAAAAAAACAGATGTAATCTAACCAAATTATAGAAAGATCTAACCAAATTACAGATCTAACAAAAAACAGATCAAAGACAAAGGAAGAAGAATGAGATCGAAGGAGAGAGAAAGAAGGAGAACAAAGGAGAGAGAAAGGAGGACAAGGGTCACGTTCTTCTTCTTCTTCGTCTTTTTCGTCCGGTGGTCGACTTCGTTCGTTCGCAGCGGTGGTTGAACGTCGTTCGACTTCGTCTTCGTCGGTTGTTCGCGGCGGTGCTCGAACGTTGTTCGACTTCGTCTTCGTCAGTTCGTTCGCAGCGGTGGTCGAACATCGTTCGACTTCATCTTCGTCAATTCATTCGCAGCGTTGTCGACAAAGTTCGTTGAAGCGGTGGCGGTGGTCGACTTCGTTCGCAGCGGTGGTCGACTTCGTTCTCAGCGGTGGACTTTGCAGCGTGAGGGAGAGTGGCTTTAGTGGGGAATGGGTTGGGTTTTTGTGGTGGGGGTGGGGGTGGGGGGTGGTGGGGTGAAAGAGTGGTTGTGGAAAAGAGAGGAAGGTTGTGATTGAAAGATTTAGGGGAAAGATTTAGTAGTTTAATTATTTTAGATTAGAGTAGGTAATCAATACTAATTTCATAAAGTAAGGGTATTTAAGTATTTCACCCCCAAAAACTTACTAAATAAGGAAACAATAAAAGTGTTGCATTTATTTTGAAACATCCCTAAATGGAAAGTGTTGCAAATATTATGATACGGAAGAAGTAATAATTATACTTATCTAATAAGACTTGTACAAGTATTTACATCTCTAACACTCTTATTACAATATTAATAAGAGACTATTGATGACATAATCTCTTACTCCAATTTCTTTTAAGCTATTATTTTCAAACTCAAACCTTTATAAGATCTTTTTTTATCACGTCATGACGTTAATTTTTCACTAGACAAAAAATATGAAAAGTAACAAAATGAATTATAAAATTTATGAATAATAACATTCTAATATATTTGTTTAATATAATTGACCCGAGACATCGTCCAACCCAAAATACTAATAGTTAAAAATATAATAAGTTCAATTCTTAGTGGCGCTCCATTTATAACGACGGCCCGTAACTTTACAGAAAAATACTATCTTGAAGCTAGGGTAAGTTTATTGCAAGACTCTAAGACTATACTCCTACTTCAAACTCTGCCATATCAGCTTTCCACTAACTCAGACTCATTTCAGACTCTCTTTACTTTTATACTTTATCCCTAGACTATTATAAAGACTTACTTTTTTTTTACTAATCAGATTTTTTTTTTATTTGGGCTAATATTTTTTTTAAAAATTCCAATAGAATTGAGACATGTGGCAAGGGAGTCTTGAGTTGAGTTTTGGAAATCAAAACTCACTTTAGTAGTTTATTGCACAAGATCCACAAAAGTCTCAAGTCAAGACTCCTTTCAAGACTTGCAATAAACTTACCCTAGGCAGTAAAATCAGCAGCAGCTGCAGCCTGCAGAAACTTCTTTTAACACACTCCCACTAATAACCAAAAAGAGAAATAGTTGTCGGAAATCAAACGAAGATTCTCCGGCTGATGGATTCACCACCATCACCATCACCATCACCATCACCATCAACATCATCATCATCATCATCATCATCAACAACAGAATCAGAATCACCATCATCAGAATCACCGTCATCATCTTCACCAAACAATTCGAGAGCAAAATTATCGCATGACCTTTTACTACGCTGTTCATTTTTGCTAGGGTTCTTCTTCATCTCCATTTTATCACTCTCCTATGCATTCGGCTTCTTCGCTTTACTCTTCGCCACCTTCTCTATTCCTCCGCCAATTTCTGTTCCCTCTCAATGCAAAATCGTTTCCAGCAGTAAGTTTCTAATTTATATATCTTCATCTGTAATGTAGGGTTTTTATCAATGTTTGTCTATGTGATTTTAGCTTAATTTGATATAATCATGTGCATAATTTAATTTGATATGTTTGTGTCATAAGTTAATAAAGTGTGTACTACTACTTTTAGAGTTTTGATTGCTAGTGTATTGCTGAACTGATTTTGGATTATGTTAATTGAAGATCATATGAGTAGGTTAGCTAGGTGGATTTTAGTTGGTGTGGAGATTCTAAATAAGGCCATTTTTCTGTAACTTTACAAAGTGGTGGAACCTAAATTCAACTAGATATGTAATATGTTTTCATGAGTTTAGTTCTATGGCTAATAAGTTTGGATAAGTTCGATTATGGGCTAATAAGTTTGGATAAGTTCGATTATGGGCTAATAACTTCGAGTAATTTCACTTCAAGGCCACGAGTAAGTTCACTTTAGGGCTAAGAAGGTTCAATTGATAAGTTTGAATAGGTTTGTTTAGGTTCATGTAAGCTCTTTTCTAGGGCTAATTAGTTATTAGTTTGGATAAGTGTAATACTGATTTAATAAGTTCCTATTATTTAACTTTAGGGCCAATTAGTTCCCTTTAGGGTGGTAGAGTTGTGGAAACACTTGTTTTTCCATATTTTTGACCTTAGCTTGGGCTAATAACTTCAATTAATAAGTTTAAGTAAGTTTGTTTATAGGACTAATAAGTTCAGGTAAGCTCTTTGCTAGGGCTTATTAGCTATAATAAGTTTAAGAGTATTTAGATTATATGAACAAAACCTAACTGGAGTAGATTTTCGAGGGAAAACTTTTCTTACACAAAATCTGGAACGTAGGTATGGGGATTAAGTTAGAGGTTAGCGGATCGATGTTAGGATCATCCTCGATTTTGCCCTTTGTCATCGAGCTGCACTGCCAAAAGCCTTTGTGATTGTTGTTCATTGGTTGTGGTATGATAGCTTGCTTTTCTTTGAGGTCCAAGTTTGCGACTTTCCGCGAGTTTACATGGTCATATGCTGTTGTCATGCTAGACATCAATTGTTACGAGGATATTGCCTTGTGTGGTATAGAGATATTGGCCTTTGCCTTGTGCCTGCTCGAGAGTCTGTAACTTTGAGAATTATATGTAATGACTAATGAGGTTCTTTCATAGTAAAACCTAGATTTATTGTCAGTTCAGCCGGTAGCTTATGTTGTACTAATAATAAAGGTAGCTTTTTTCTGAGATATGGTGATGCTTATATGGTGTACCAGCTCAACAGATTATGCTTCTTGTGAGTATGTTCCTTGATGATTTTATCTTACAGGGAAAAATCACCTTTAAAAGTAAGCTTGGCTAGTTTATAGGGAACCACATCACCCTCTCTTTAGGTGCGGGAAAATAGTGAAAAGAGAAATTGTGTACAAGTTTGAGAATGTAAGAAACAATTGTTTTAAGAGGTTAAGATCTCATTGATGAATCTATGGCTTACATTGAATCTAATTTTCTTTTTGAAACTTTTAATTCTCGACGGATTATGAATTCGTAAGTTACAATGTCATTTAAACATCTCAATTTCAGTAAGAGGCTCATTGATATTTAACCAGAAAAACTTGACAGAGGCCATGGCCTACTTGGGGACAAACGAAGCTTTGTCCCTGCTTAAATTGATAATGTGCTGGAATTGGATGAATCTGATGTACATACGATAGACTATGCGTTTACAATTGTTTTAGATGTAAGCAGATTGGTGTATTAACTTATGTTTGTAGGTGTTGACTTGAGATCATCAAAAATATGTGAACTTGGGCTGCTTAACTATAAGGCTAAGCGTGTTTTCTACCCGTCCGAAAGAAGGGAAATTTCGCTGTCGCTATGATTACTACTGGGCTTCTATTTTCAAGGTTGAGTTACTTCTTATACATTATATTATTTGTGACATCTAAAATTCTGAATTTTTGTCTCTCTTTATTTATTGTGGCTGAGACCTCACATGCCTTTAACATTATCTAAAATTCTTTTTGTGCTCTATTCCACGGTGATGAGTGACTTCCTAAACAAGATGACTTGAAATAGCCGCGTTACTTTTCAGCTATGTTACTTGGATTTTTCACCTACTTTGGCGCACACATGTTATATTCACGTTGAACATGGGTGTGGTCCCTTGAAAATTACAGATAAATGTTGGAAAAAGTGGACATTCCTTGTTGGTTAGAATATCCGAGTTGACACTTTTGGTGAGCTTCAATAACATAAATTTTCCAGATTGAGAATTACTCAGTTTTTGCATATTAGGAAGGCTTCCAAGAACATGTGGATAAGTTTTTACAAGTAGGTTGAGGTATTCAGGCTTTATCCCACCTTGACTTTTGAAATTACTGCTTGCTTGCCTTTTGCAGTAGCTCCAGAGTTGATTCTTCAAGTTTTCACATGAATCTTAAACCAACTGCTTGCTTGATTTTTCTACTAATTCCTAAGGTGATTCTCCATAACCTGATACTTCTGCCAAAATTACTGTGTTTATGCTTTATGGTGTTGACCTTCGAAAGTTCTAGTGCTGCTGCTATTTGGGACTTAGATGACATCTATTTGCTCAAAAAGTGCGCTTCTAGGGTCTCATTTCTGATAACGGATAAGACACTATGCTTCAAGAGTTTGCTTGGTTTGAAATTGCGCCGTGATGTTTCTGTTTGGAGCAATACTTAATATTTGGTCATTTTCTGAATTTCTGACACGATCCAATCTAGAACCAGCCTATAAGACTTTCTCGGTCTCTATGTTTCAAGTGTTCTTTTAAATTGTTATATCTTCAGAAACATTTGTACTTTCCAACCCTATTTCCAGAGTCTATTTAAAAAATGCTTTCTACTCCGAAAATCATATCTTCTTATCGTTTCTTATTTATACAAGTTTAAAATTTAATTCGTGTGAGCTTTTCTAGAATGCATGCGGTGAAGGCTGCAATTCGTTCCGTTACACCCGTAAGGAGCTGCTTGACTGCTTCTGCCAAACAACGCGGTGGTTGCCGTGAACGTGACTGCCTCAGCATTTTCTTCCCTGATTCAGTCCTATTTGGTGTGAGCATGTTTCATTTAAATCTTTCCTTATAATATCTGCAAGTATTTTTCCATGGTGCGGTGTGCAGACCCCAGAGCAAGAGCGAGATAAGAAAGTATTTGAGGATGAAATAAGGGTAGTTCATTTTCCTTCTCTCTTTTTTTTTCCACCTGTCTTACGGTCCTCCAACTGGAAATGAGATAAGGCCATTTCTATACTCTATGGTGGAGTGAAAGAGAACCAGGGGAAGTATTGTGCAATACAGAGCTGAAAAAAATGAGATACCACGCTACCGAAGAAGGAAGTATTTGGATATCCTTGTCCTATTGTGCAGAAAATTGGGATGATTAATGAAATGCTGCATCATTTCACTTTTGCTTGTACAAAGGAGGAGAAGTTCATACTGCACAGGGAATTTTTTGCTGATGGATAATTCTCATTGAAACTAGAACAAACTTCTAGCTGGTACTATGGATTGAGTGCTGCTGTTTCAGTCAATGTGCTTGTGCAACAAAAAGAGCTTCATATGGATGTCTGGCTTTAGAAATTTTCATGTAGCTATACAGCAGAGGAGGAGCATTGTCATGGAAGACAACTTGGTCTATTTAAGATGCCAACTTTTGCTTCTGATATTCTTCCATCTTTGATTCTAAAGGTGGTATTCTTCCCATTGAATAGTACAATGTGTTAGGACCCTTGGAAACAACTTCATTGATGGGCATTAGGAAAACTCCTTCATTCAAGATAATAGACATTAGAGTGTGTTTTCTTCACCTGAACTTATCTAGAGCTAAACTTATAAGACCTGATCATCCCTTATTTCATTTTATGTTTCACACCTTATTGGACCTGATAAGACTTGAAACTTTTTTTAAGTTGAAAAAAACACACTCTTACGGTCGGTGCTTTAGTGTCTTAGCACTTAAGTGGTGTCATATAACTAAATTTTTTAGAATATATGATTTTATCTCATTGTACCCCTAGAAAAATGGCTGAGAAGTGAGAATTGTATCAAAGTAGCAATTGAACTTGTTGAGACAACTTAACTCAAAATTTTGGTGGAACATAATTATATGCATTCTGACCATAATCCAACTGTGAGAAAACTACTTTTTGTAATGAATGTGTAAAGTTGTGAGATACTCAATTGCTGTCTAGTTAGCAGTAATTCAATTTTGTACTTATTTTCTAAATTCATTTCAATGAAATAGGTGGAATATAGAGATCATTTCTCAGGTCAGATAATACTTGGTCTGGCAGAAGCTCCAAGGGAAGCTCTTCCTAGTGATTGCCGGCCAAACTTTGCTACTGCGTGGCTGACAAAGCATATACTTAAGGTAATTGCTACTCTGGTTCAGTGAACTTCAGTCATCTCTTTGATAGGCCTTGAGGATTGTTAGATCTCTCTTCTAAAGTCACTTTTCGATGTAAAATTCTATATTTCTGCCTACATATTTCTAAATTGGCTTCGCTGAAACACTTTTGATGTCTATTATTCGTGTCAAGTTTTAATTAACTCATAAGTTCTATCTTTAGCATGTTAGCATGTTGGGCCATGCACCACACCCACGGTGTAAAAGAACATACAAGTTCAATGATAACCTGGAACCAATTAGCAATAATAAGAATAGCCCACTAACTTATATACTAGTTATCTTCCGTTATTCTTTTAATGTGGAATAATTATTTTCTCCACACACACGAGAAATCCCAACATAATAGATATGATGAAGATCCAATGTAGCGTGCAACTCTCCTGAAATGTTCTTTGTTGCTACATCATTTTGAAAAGTGGCTTCAACTTCGGATGATGGTGTTTTGGAGCCCATAATATGTCAATGGGAGGCTCTTGGATGACAAAAGTCCCTGTATCGTCCTTTGTTGTTATCTTCAGAAACCCAAATCTAAAATCTTATAGGAAAATGAACAACCAGGAGAGGGGAGATCTGGGAGGGGGGAGGTGGCAAAAAGTGTACACTCGAAACAAAAAAGTAGAAGCAAGATTCAAGGAGTAGTCCATTCAACTCCTTGATCTCTGCTTCAAAAGATATTTTAAAAGAGTTTTTAAGATAGGACTCTTTTGAGGTTATTTGCATGCTTATGCTGGTTCTCCATCATGGATTCAGAGGTGAAGCAATCAAGTTCATTGCTGCTAGACGTTTTGGATTGATGTCACATTATACTTCTTAGAGTTAAGAGGTGATCGGTTTTACCGGTATCAGGATTTAGGCTTTGACGTTGTTGTGATCTTAATTTGATGGGTATCTTATTTTGTTTTGGACGGGGTTGGGTAATTGAAACAATAAGATCAAATAATCTTCCATTACATTGCAAATCTATTGTGTAATGTTTCTATTCTTGTGATGGATTAGGTAAATGAAACTTATGATTGTTGGTATACCTCTGGGAGATCCAAAGTTGAGATATTTCAAGACAGTTACTTTGGTTGCCAAGCAAAGGATCCATCTTTGTTGGAGATGATGAGAAGATACTCTATATTGTGAGTCTATTCCTTGATATTCTTTTTAGCTTTATTTTTATTTCTTATAGTTCCCGTGAGTTAACCCCTGCTAGTAATATTATGTTTTTTTCTTCTACACAATGTTTATCCTTCAGATTTCACCAATGATCTGAATATCTGATAGTGATATGGGGTTATGCTCTTTGATATATAATCACTTGGTCAAGAGGGATTAACATGTTAATGATTTTCAATTTTAAACTTAGGATTTACTTCTATATCTACATATGCTTATATTGCTTCTGAATTACCAGTTCTTGATTTTAGGTGACACTAATTACATGCAACACCTTTCTTTTCTGCCATTCCAGTTAAAATTGTTAATGTGAAGGTTATACCAGACCTGGGCATTCGGATGTCAAGAACTGAAAATCTGGAAAATTTTCCCAAAATAATGCTAATTTAAAAAATAATTCCCACTTCACTCCAAAATAAAAAATTAATCTCTCATACCGTCCATTTAGGATCAGTAACATCGAACTATTTTTTTTTGGTTTAGGCAGAAACCGCTAACTGAGTAAGCTGTTTGATTTAATATAACCGGTGTTTCTGTCTAGAAATTAAGAATCACTGATGTGTGCTGAGTAGGATTGAGCCCCAAGAGCGTTACGCTGGAAACCTGAAAAACACAGTTAGATTACCCGGGGTTGTTCCGGGATCGCCCCTCCGACTCTCAAGTCAGTTGATGATTGAGGTAGAGAGAGATGCTCTAGTTTGTTAGGTGAGAATTGAATACCTGTTCATTGGTGAAGCTGGTGATATTTATAGTGTTGGGAATTCCCAGACGGGAAACATTGATAGGATGGGCTTTCTGGGGGTCAATGGCTATGTTGCTTTTTCCGGCAATTGGCCTTTCCAAGCCCATTTGTCGGTCCGTAGTTGACCTAGAGCTAGGTTGCCTCCCAGGTGGGACCCACTGTGCCACCTGGTGACCTGGCATATGTATTGGAGGGTCCGTTTATTGAGCCCAAACAATTGGTATATAACTTAGCTGTTTGCTTCCTTAAACCAACAACTACAGAGATGTATTTATTAGTAATCAAATAACCTTTTTCATAATGAGCTTTTGACGGTGAGATGCAAGGCTGCCGATCCAATTTGCAAGAAGTGCGGTTTCGAACTTCAAGAGCAACATTTGCTGTTCAACTTTTTCTTAATATTAGAGCAAGGTGACAATATATCCACAATTATTGATTGAATTCTTCAATCCTTTTATTTTGGTGCTGTCCGGTGTTCATTAAGACCGCAAACTCAGTTAGCAGTTTGCAAACCGCTAATTGAGTTAGTGGTTTTGCACTGCATAAAAACACAAAAAGTATCTTTGCCTACCCAATCCTACGTGGATGGTATACTAGGGAATAAGTTTCAAAAGTGCGTAAAGCTGGAGTTATTTCAGTTTTTAGCATTATTAAGGGAAAAGATTCGTATCTGCCTTAGTTTTGTATTATTGTCTTAAATTGATTTCTTGGACTTGTTTTTTGTGCGGATGACTGGCTCATCTGCTGTGTTCTTGTTACTGTGCAGGTTCACAAAGTTGATCCAAAATTGGTTATTTGGTCAGCTAAAATCTATGCGCATTGGATTATTCGTGATACTTGGTGTCATTGTTGGTTTTCTCACCGCCATTATTTCCTTAATCATGTTTACACTTTTTAGTAGATTGTTATGTTCGTTCCCTAGAGCTGCAGCAGCAATGTTAGCCTCGCTAATTCATCGGATGATTTTTTCTCGGATATTTTTCCTTCTGGCATACTTTTCAATTGTGGGTTGGTTAGCAATTCAGTATGGTAAAAGGCTTGGCCTTCCCGAACTCTTTGTAGATTATTAACACTCAACAACATATTTTTAACGTGCTTGATCGTGTGCAAGCTCAGGACTGCGATGTTGGCACTTCGTGACAGATGTAGAAATCAAAATATTTGTTATTTGCAGAATGACATTCAGACAAGAGCATTGCACAAGGCATGTAGAAATTAGTGTATACTCGGACGAGCATTTCTGCAGAGTACTTATTAGCTTGTACTGTAATCTACAACAAGCCATCTGATTCGGTGCTGTTTTCCTGTCTTTTATGCACCAAGCAAGAGTATGTTGGAATGAGTTTTGGCGGTGCTTACTGGAAACACATTTGCTTAGTCTAGACTCTATATATCCACAGGCTTTGTATGACATGTATATACTAGAGATTGTTTATGGCATATCTAGAAATTGTTTCTGTAAAGTTTTATGAGTACTAGATTTGTTGTACCATTTTCATCCTATACCTGAGAACGGAGAATCTTGGTGTAATTTTACTCCCATTTACATTCTCCTGCATGGGCTCATGGAGTTGAATATATGTGAAGTTGTAGTATGTGATCAAGCACATAAGGTGAATGTGAGAGGATGTAAAATTAGCCGGCTTGTAGGTTGAATATCATGTTGGTTACGTTGAATTTACTTTTTCATATGATAACAGGTTTTGGTGTAATTTAGACTCGTGAATTCGAAAGAGACAATCTTTGTAAAGAAAATTTTTATTGAATGTGCAAATGGAAAGTTTTTTTTTTTTGACATCGAGAAAACGTACATTAATTAAACAACGAAGTACAACCTATTACTAGTACAAAAACCATACAATAAAGTAATAACTAAATGAGCTTTATGAGCTCTTACAAGCCCTAAAAAACAAAAACAAATACAACGGATAGAGAGTCGCCGATTAAGGAGGGCGTCGTTGGTCGATGATTGTGTTAGTGGAGCCAAAACGCTGATAACGGATGGAAGTGGTAGGAGAAGCGAATGTCGTTCATGATCCGGACAAGGGACAATCGAAGGCAAGATTCGCGTCTTGTCGCATGAGCAATCCCAACGAACTTCTAACGCTTGGGATTCTAGGCTCATGATCTAGTAAAGAGTCACGTTTCTAGGTGACTCATGACTCTCTCTCGAGAGTACTTCAGGTGTCTCCAGTAAGTAGGAGAAACGGGCGTGTCGAAATCCACCGCTTGAAACTCAGGTGCCCGCAGATTTTGATTTTTCAAGGCAAGGACCAATAAGATCGTTGCCAAGCTAGAAAGAGAGCTCAACAGTTTGAGCTCTCGAACACACCGTCGGCTTAAGAAACCGGAAAATACAAGTCCGAACCAGGGAAACTTTTCATCACCTCGGCCATACTCACACTTCGTATCCTCGTGAGTAACCTGTTCATTAATCCACCAATCCTTAAAAAACTGGCAACCATGTGTGAGTTGCCAGAACCAACGACGAACACCAACACAAACAACATAGAAAAGGAAATAAAGCAGCAGCACTAGAGGTAGCATAGGTCGGAAAGGGAGCACCAACCACCAGCGGGGTAGGGAAAGGGATGCCCAAACACCTGAACGAAACCAACTAAGGGGGAAGGGGACACGACATAATACCATAAACAGGGGGAAGGGGAGGGGAAGCCCGACGCACAACCTGGGAAGGGGAAGGGGAGGTCCGACCGACGAAACCAGGGGAGGGGAAGGGAAGCCCGACACACAACGACTAAGGGAGGGGGGAGGGAGGCCCAACAATCCGAGACATAACCGAAATTAGGGGAAGGAAGGGGGTGCCCAACAAACTGAAAACAGGGGAGGGGGAGAGGGGTGCCTAACAAAAACCGAAACAGGGGGAGGGAGGTGGTACCCGACGCTACCAGGGGAGGGAGAAGACTCGACGGAAATGGAGCGGACCGCAGCGACTCGACGATACTAGGGCGACGCGACGAAAAAACGTGACTGAAAACGGAGGGCTAGGCGTTAAACCCACCGGAAACTAGGGAGGAAAACCGAGAGAAAGTGAAGAAAAAACAAGGGGAACTCGCCGGAGAACCCGCCGGCGACCTACGCGGCGCCGGAACTCCGGCGAGTTCCTAGGGTTAGGGTTTTTGAGGGAGTTCTTGAGGAGAGAAGGCAGAGCAGGTTTTAGCTAGTGAGAGAATGCTTTGACAATTTGATTAGGATATACAAATGGAAAGTTATGTAGGAAGTTTTTGTTTGTCCAGTGTAACCGATACCATTTGTTTCAATATAGGTCTCTCTTTAATACTCAATAAAGGTTAGGTCATCATTCGCAATTGTTGATTCAGTAATAGCTATAATGCCCCAAACTCTTTCCAAGAACCCATTACCCATCTCTTACCCTAAATATGTTTTATTTGACTTAAACTTTCTTCCTTTTTTCCACTTTCTTATTTCTAGGAATATTTATTGATATGTTTCATCGTTTTGCTTGTTGTCTTATTGAGGATGATAACTTTGAAAAGATATTTCCTATATTTTGTTTATTAGTTATAAGACTTTAGCTTTTATATTTGTTAACATACAATTTCGACCGATAAATTATATACTTCCACTTATCCAAATTAGTTGCATCACTTCCTTTTTTAAAATATTTTGAATTAGTTGCAACATAATATATTTTATTTGGTAATGAGTTTACTCTATACTTCTCCACATTAATTATGTGGGCTCTCTTTTTGTTCCTCGTTATCTTTTCATGTGGCTCCTTAGAATTTGTGCCCACCCGTTACAACTAGTTTGAGACAAAGAAAATTTAATTAAACATAACTAGAAAAAAATTATATAAAATTGATATATGAAAATATATATTGAGATGTATCAAAAAAAAATTAATTTGTGCCTATATACAAATGAAAAAAGTCAACCCCTGTTAATAAAAGATTATTACAAAATTAAATTAAAGTATTGCGTAGTAATTCAAAATAGAAAAAGTAATTAAGTTTTAGCCTTTATAAGTGATCTAATCCAGTAAAGACAATGCCCTCACCTACATGAAGCGTATGGAGGGGTGTGTACGGAAGTTTTAAAAAATCCAGAACTAGTACTAGGACAACTATAGCAGAGACAGAATTATAATCGAGGGAAAACTCTAATTAAGCCGAGAAAAAACTCTAATTAAGCATACTCCAATATTACCAACACAAATTAAATTTGACATATTGATAAGATAATAAACATAAGATCAATCAAATAAACTTATTGTTATTATTAACAATTGCAAAATATACGACAAAGTCATCATGTAAAAATAAAAAAAATAACACGATAATTATGACTTAACGATGGCGAAACCATACGCAACTTGATTAGGATACGGTAATTGCGGCGAAACCCGAAAAGTCCAAACTTGTACGTCATCTTTCTCCTTAATATCATCAATATTATTCCGAACAAATTCTTTCCATTGACCATTCAAAACATAGGTCTTATTAGTAGCCCACTTAGTGAAGTTAAGCTTTGTTACGTCCAAGTTAATATTAGGCCCTATCACAATTACAGGAACATTATTACCCAAGTGATCAAGTACTCCTCTAACACACTTGTTTTCGGGCATAGTAAAACGGGCTTGTCCGACTTGCAAGTCAGTATTGGTTACCTCCTTTCGGATCACAAACTTCTCGCCATACCCACCGTACCCAATCCTCTAATCTTCTCAACCACTCGTAGTGGAAGTTGAGGAGGTGGCGTTGGTGGACGGTATGGAACAATGGCGAGGTTTTGAGACGAACGTTGGCGTTTCCTCGAGTTGCTTTGGTGGTTGTGGTGGGCGGTTGTAGGATCATTATTCAAAAGAAGAAGAGGTTGTTCTTCTTGCATGGAGATAGCTTCAATACTCATGCAAGAAGAAGTAGTGTAGGATATTTTGGGGTATATTTATGTGGAAGGATTACTAGTGCAAATAAGAATAAGTATTAGTGCATATTTAAAACACTTAATATTACCCACTATTTATTCTTGCTCACATGATACAAAGGAAATGAGCATATAGCTCTTTCTTTCTTACACTCACAAAGAGTAACTAAACTCTTAACTACACTCACAAAGAAGTTCACGGTTGGGCACAATTTGCAACAAACATACAACACCTATTTATATTACTACACTTTACTATTGCTTTGACTGCTTTCACACTAGCAATTAATGCTTGGCAAACTTTTTCAACTAAGGTGTGTTGTAGCCTTTAGGGAGGGGGTATAGGACGGTAGATTTTACAATCTACATTTAGAGTAGCAATATTTGACCAAAGTAGGAGTTGTATTCTAACACTCCCCCTCAACGACTACTTTCTCAAAGTTAGTCTCGACGTCATACCAAGTTGTTTTCGAACTTTGGTCCTCCAAGACCTTTTGTGAATATATCTGCAACTTGTTCCTCCGTATTCACTTGTTCAAGTTCAATCTCACCCTGTAGAACCTTCTCCCGGACAAAATGATAATGTACCTCCACATGTTTTGTCCTAGCTTGAAAAACAGGATTTTCCGCTAAACGTATCGCGGACTGATTATCACAGCATAACTTGATTCCCCGATCAATTAGTTGATGCAGATCCTTGAGTAATTGCGTCAACCACACACACTCTTGTGTTGCCATAGACGCCGCTCGATATTCTCGTCCGTACTTGACAATGGACATCGTTGGTTGTCTCTTTGCTACACCAAGAGATCGCTCCGTAACACCCAAATCAAACACATAACCAAGAGTTGACCGACGTGTGTCATGATCACCAGCATAGTCAGCATCACCGTATCCGACAACTTTAAACTCTTTATCATTGCGGTACAAGATTCCATAGTCAATGGTTCCTTTCACGTACCTCAATATCCGTCGTACTGCCTGTAGGTGACATTTCATTGGTTTTTGCATGAACCGACTAATCACACTCACTGCATATGCAATATCTGGTCTGCTTAACGTGAGATAGATAAGACTTCCCACCAACTGTCTGTACATGGTCACATCTTCTAGATCTTTGCCTTCGACTGAACATAACCTTGCATTAACCTCCATTGGAGTTGACATAGGCTTGCAATCGACCATCCCATATTTTTCTAGAAGATCACGGGCATATTTCTGTTGGCATAGAAATATCCCATCCTTAGTCCGCTCCACTTCAAGACCAAGAAAATGTTTTAGTTCTCCAAGCTCCTTCATTTGAAAACATACTGAAAGATTAGCTCTTGTTTGTTGAATCTCCTCTTCAAAATCTCCTGTGATGATAAGATCATCCACATATACAAGAACTATTGCCAACTTTCTATCTTGAGCTTTCACAAATAAGCTCGAATCAGCTAGTGCTACAGAATAACCACTCTGTAACAGAAACTCCGCTATCTTACCATACCAGGCGCGTGGTGATTGCTTCAAGCCATAAAGCGCCTTCTTCAACTTGCATACATAGTGTGGATAAGTCTGACTCTCAAACCCCTTAGGTTGATCCATGTAGATGTCTCTATCCAACTCACCATGTAGAAATGCATTTTTGACGTCCATCTGCCAGAGCTTCCAAGAATTACTAGCTGCAAGTGCTAGTAAGACACGAACTGTAGTAATCTTGGCAACTGGACTAAACGTTTCATCATAGTCTAGCCCATATTGCTGAGAAAATCCTCGAGCTATCAGTCGTGCCTTGTACCTTTCAATGGTACCATCAGGTCTAGTCTTCACTTTGTATACCCATTTGCAAGAAATAGGTTGAACTTCTCGAGGCTTTGGCACTAACTCCCAAGTCTCGTTCTGGTGCAGAGCTTCAATTTCTTCTTCCATGGCTTTTCTCCAATCTTTGCTTCGAGCTACCTCATCATAGCTACTTGACTCTTTTACATCCTCAACCATTGCAGCATTTGCATATCTTGGATTTGGCTTTCTGTGCCTTGTAGACCTGCGTAGTGCTGGGTGAGGTTCTTCTTCTTCACAATCTTCAGTTTGACTTGGCCTTTCTTCTTCAGTATTTCTATGATGTGCTCCTGTTTGCCATGGACTTTTCTCTTTTTCTATTGATGTTGGTTGAGATATCTCAATCTCAAGACTACCACCATCATGACTAGGACCGACCTTCATCTTTCTCATCTATCTTTTCTGAAGCTTTTCCTCGATCTCCTTCGAGTCTGGCAATAATACCGCTTGTGGTGACCACCAAGATGATGCTTCATCAAACACCACATTTCGTGACACGTGACATTTATCAGTTGTTGGATCACAACACCTCCAACCTTTCCTCTGATCATCGTATCCCACAAAGATACAACGAATAGCCTTTTTATCAAACTTGCTACGCATATGCTCAGGAACAAAGACGTAGCATACACCTCCGAAAACTCGTAAATGACTCACAGTTGGCTTCATCTTTCTTAGCTTCTCAAATGGTGAGACAAAATCTAGTCTCGCCTGACATAATCGATTTGTCACATGTGTCGCCGTTCTCATACACTCGACCCAAAAATGTGGTGGTACGTTCTTGGCATGTAACATGCTCCTGCATATCTCAGCAAGGTGCCGATTCTTTCTTTCAGCTACTCCATTTTGTTGTGGAGTATTTGGACAAGTGAGCTGGCGTCGGATCTTGCAATCTTGCAAGTATTGAGAGAATTCTCTGGATGTATACTCTCCTCCGTTGTTGGTACGTAGACAATGAATTTTGCCGCCAACTTCTTTTTCTACTGTTTCCTTAAACAACTTAAACTTGCCAAATGCTTCTGATTTCTCCTTCATGAAATCGACCCAAACATACCTTGAAAAATCGTCAATGAAAGTGATCATGTAGCGTAAGCCACTCACTGAATGTTGCTTTACTGGACCAAACACATCTGAGTGAACCAACTCCAAAGATTCCTTCGATTTGAACTTCGAATCTTCTTACGAAAGTTGGTGTGCTTTACCAAACTGACATCCAGCGCAAACTATATCTTCCTTGACATCTAGTTGAGGAAGACCCTTGAGCATCGACTTTTTCATCATCACCTTGAGCTTGTTGTAGCTCACGTGACCCAAGCGTGCATGCCATAAATCCGCTGTCTCATTTTTCCTCGCCTTGTCTACATATGATGTTTGAGCAGACATCACGTAGACTGATTCAAGACGTCGTCCCTCCAAGATAGGAGAAGAATTTCCTTCCATCGTCTTGTACACCTTTACGTCACGAGGGCCGAAAACAACATGGTTTTCGGATGCCGGGTCATGGAAACCGACAACGTATTCTTTGTCATACCAGGAACATGGTAGACATTATCGAGCTGAACTTGCTTGTTGCTAAATCGTGGAATCACGACTGCCTTGCCAATATGGGTTATTGGCAATTCTGAGTTGTTTGCTGTTATCACAACTCGACCACTCTTGTACTCGGACATGCTCAGAAATTTCTCTTTGTCTCCAGTCATGTGATTGGAGCAACCAGAATCGATGATCCAATCATCTTTGTAATTGATCATCTTGTCGTTGACTACGACAAGTGTAGCTTCCTCTGGCTCCGTGCTGTTGGGTGACACTACCTCCATGTCGAAGATCTGTTCCTCTTCAACTGCGTAGGATGCTTGTGCATCCCACTCGACTTCACTTCGGCTTTCGTGCTCCACCGAAGTCGCAACGATCCCCTTCTCCGGTTTGGACCAAACGCTCTCGAGCATAGTGTCCCTTCTTCTTGTAGTTATAACACACGACATCTCGCCGTGTTTGATTTTTCCCTTCCTTATCGTCCTGTTGTCGATCTTGTCGAGCTCCCCCTCGATGGAAGCCTCCTCTAAGTTGTCCTTTTTTGAACCCCCCTGACTGTCTGTTTGACTTGCGAGGTTGGTTACTCGATTCGCGTGTCTTATCACCTCCCTTATTTGACTTCTTGTTGCCAAAAAGAGCTTTCTCTTCATCCTTGGACGAAACTCCGCACATCCGATTTTCTAGAGCCTCCCGGTTGGCCAACACATTTTCGAACTCAATTAGAGATGGTTAGGTAGCCCAACCTCGGATCGCCGTGACAAGACTACTATATCCAGGCTTTAAGCCGCGGACAATAATCCTGCGCATCCTCGTCTCTGTGATTGGATTTTCAGGATCTAACTTTGTGATTTGCTCACACAAAGTTTTTACTTTTGTGAAATACTGGTTCACCGTCATGTTGTTCTGCTGGATCGACAACAACTCATTCTCAAGAAGCTGAAGTTGAGCATCGTTCTTCTTAGAGAACAAAGCTGCAAGGGTGTCCCACGCCTCCTTGGGTGTCTTCGCATCCTTGATGCGGTATAACAACTCGTCCTCGACGGTTGCTGCTAGCACGTACATGGCTCTACCGGCCCTAATCTTCCACTTCTTTAACTCTTCTGGATCGGTTGGTATTGTAACTTCACTACCACCGACTATACCCCAAAGATTTTGTCCCAACAAATAGAATTGCATACGTGTGCTCCACGCATCGTAATTTCCATTGTTGAAGTTTCTCAATATTACTAGACGAACTAGCAATATCTGCCATTTGTGACTTGGTGTTGCCCGACAATACACAAGTAAGCTTGGTCCCCGACCAACAAGCTTCACAGTCCCGGACTGTGCACTAATGGAAAATCTCCTCGCAATACGGTCCCCGACCGTTAAGATAGCCAAAAATATTTTGACTATACCGCTGCGATATATCGGTCCCCGACCGATAATTTTGCCAAAAAATGGTCCCGAAAAATTTAACGGAACGAATGGCTCTTGATACCAATTGTAAGATATTTTGGGGTATATTTATGTGGAAGGATTACTAGTGCAAATAAGAATAAGTATTAGTGCATATTTAAAACACTTAATATTACCCACTATTTATTCTTGCTCACATGATACAAAGGAAATGAGCATATAGCTCTTTCTTTCTTACACTCACAAAGAGTAACTAAACTCTTAACTACACTCACAAAGAAGTTCACGGTTGGGCACAATTTGCAACAAACATACAACACCTATTTATACTACTACACTCTACTATTGCTTTGACTGCTTTCACACTAGCAATTAATGCTTGGCAAACTTTTTCAACTAAGGTGTGTTGTAGCCTTTAGGGAGGGGGTATAGGACGGTAGATTTTACAATCTACATTTAGAGTAGCAATATTTGACCAAAGTAGGAGTTGTATTCTAACAAGTAGTACGTTGACCATCTTGATAAGTAACAATGGAGTTTGCCTTATCTTCGTCGGAAGGTAAAACTGTTATGTTTAACCCGTCCACACGACAGAAATTCCGGAACTTGCTCAAATCAACAGTTGTTTTTTGAATTAACATAATTTCAGTATTCATACATTCTTCTTGATCATGAGTAATAATGGCTTTTCCGTTTGCTTTCTCGGAAGTTAAAGCTTTTATGTTCAACCAGTGCGCATCCCAGACATAATTATCATTGAACTTGCTCAAACTAACAAATTTTTCTTTTTTGCTTTGAGTTTCCATCGTCATCAGAGTATTATATTTTCCGTCTCTGATTTCAGAAGTTGAAAATAAATGAGAGATGATGATATTTGGAGTTGTATTTATAGATAATAATAAAACAAATTCTGATTAGAATCGGTTTAGGAAAATTTTTAGAGTTGTTGTAGGAAAAGGCTTCTTCGCCGCCTTCATCTGTAATGGAGAATTTTTATCAATGTTTGTCTATGTGATTTTAGCTTAATTTGATATAATCATGTGCATAATTTAATTTGATATGTTTGTGTCATAAGTTAATAGTGTGTACTACTACTTAAAAGAGTTTTAATTGCTAGTGTATTGCTGAAATGATTTTGGATTAGTTAATTGAAGATCATATGATTAGGTTGACTATGTGGATTTTAGGGCCTGTTCTCTTCGGCATAAAACAACTGAACTGAACTGAACTGAACTGAGGTGAACTGAACTGAATTAAATTATAACTAATAGTAGTGATAATAATATAATATAATATTATTTAATTAATAATCAATTCATAATAATGATATATTATTAATAATAAGTTATTAAATAAAATAATAATTAACCGATTATGAAAACTAATTAATGTTCGATAGTACTATTATTTTGCCTAGTAATTCAACTATCAAAACGTGTATTTTTTTTTCATTTCAACAATGACAAGTATTATTGTTGTTATTATTAATTGTATTATTGTTGTCATCTATTAAAAAGTTTGTACTTTGAACAATGACAAATATTATTGCAATGTGTACTTCTTAGGCTTAAATTATCATTTCAATATAATTAGCCGAATCATATAGAAAAAAAAAGTATTAGCAAAATAATAATTAGTAATAATAACAATAATAATATAATAATAATAATTGTAATCATGATATTAATATTTATAATAGTAATAGTAATAGTAGTAATAATAATAATAATGATAATAATAATAATTATCATTGTTTTATTATCAGAGAATTAAATGACTGAACTGAACTGGACTGAACTGAACTGAACTGAACTAAACTGAATTGATTGCAACTAAACTGAACTGAAAATAAGTTGGGGAGAACATGCCTTTTGTTGGTGCGGAGATTCTAAATAAGGCTTTTATAAAGTGGTCGAACCTAAATTCAACTACATACTCCCTCCGTTTCATTTTAATCTACACACTTATACTTTTCACGCATGCCAATGCAAAACTTTGAGGACATATATCTTTAGTTTTGTATTTGTAAAAATTATAAAAAGTACATATTAATAAAATACATGTTATGATGAATCTAACAAGATCCAACATGACTATATTTTCATCCGCGTATAAATCACAAATGATGGTCAAAGTAAAATTTGTGAATAGTGTAAAATGTCAAAGTGTGTAGATTAAAATGAAACGAAGGGAGTATGTAATATGTTTTGATAAGCTTAGTTCAAAGCTAGTAAGTTTGGGGGGTAAATTATAGTTGAGGGGAAATTTTCGAATTATATTACGGAATTAAAATAATTTATAAATGCGAAAGAGACAAACACACAAGACTTTTACAAGAAAAATTTCCTCGGCCCAATAGGAAGAAAAACCTTGACCACGAGGGATTTTGACTCAAACTCTCTTTACTATAATAGGCCAAAAAACTATCTTTTACAACCTATTAACGAACCTTCTCTGTTCCTCTAGGAACTTGTTCCCAGTCACCCAGTTCCCCCTGAACTGATGACACTCTCTTTGACTTCATTCGAAGTCTTCTCTTTTCTCTATTTCTTTCTCTCTCTTGATTACAAGGATATTCTCTAATTTTTCTCGCACCCAAACACTATGAATATTACAATAATAAGTATGTTGAATATGAGAGGAACTTATAAGAAAAACTTTCTAAATAAATCTCAATTTGTCGCTCAAGAAAGTTGTTATGTTCTCAAATAAGCTTCCTCTTATATAGCTGCTGCTCTTGTTCTTCTTCTTCTGCGATTATAAAGCTCCACATCTTCCATGATGTGCACTTGTAATGGAGTGAAGATCATGGCTCTATTTTCACTGCACTTGCTCCACGTTTTTGCAACGGGAACAAACTAAGACCACGATCCTTTAGTGAGCACATTTTCAGTGAGTGTAGCGAGTTTGTTGGAGAACTCTACGCTGTTAGCTCCACATTTTATGCCACATCCCTTCAACAGTTTTTTCAAACAAAACAACAGCAACAACTATCTAATAACTTGGAGAATCTTTAGTTCAAAGATTCTAAGTTACTAGATTAATAAACATATCATATTGTTACGTAGTGCTTTTCTCGTAAATATACTGCTATCCACAACAGGTTCTTCAAATAATGACTTGTGCAAAAATATCCTAGTCAAAATCCCGAACCTGAGCTTCGTTCCCGAACCTGCAAAAAGGGACCCACCCTGGAGGTTTGGGTAGTGGTTTCCCCTCCGAAGCCTAAGTCAGGTATCAAGAGTAATAAGGGAAGTTTTAGAGAGAGAAAGTAGAGAGAGATAGAGACTTATGACAGAGTAACAGTACACTGCCCTGAAAAACGTACCTTTCTCCTGATTTCAAGGACTATTTATAGATTATAGAGCGATTGTTGTACCTTGAGGTCACCCCAATTTAAGAGCACCTGATTGGATAAGCAATGGAAACATGACACGTGGCAAGCAATGATTGGAAGGTACACATCATCCAATCATATGCAGGTGTCCTTTTCGGGCTCTGGGCCTAAGTACATGCCAGGCGAAAAAGATGGGCTGTTGGTACTTCCATGAATTGGGATTTGTACTTCAACTATCTCCTTTTTGGGTTGTACTCTAATTTGCATGCACAGGATACGTGGACGCTCCAGATGAACCCACGTGTTCCGCTAAGAGCCGCTGATTTTTAGGCTACAACATTTACCCCTAAAAGAGGTTTTTTACTGTTTTGGCGCCAAGACGGTTAAAATTCTCTTTTATCTTAAGAGAATTGCCTAGCTTTTCAAAACGTGCTAAGGGCGCCATTTTTGCCGGTCTCAACCGGTCAACTTCCAATGATTTTTGAGTACAACGGTCATATTTTACCGGAAGAGCAGGTCGTTTTTACCCCTCTATAAATATGATCTTTTCTCCTTTCTTAGATCATTTCACACCTTGAGAGAATTTTCTTAGAGACAGAAACTCTGCCTTTTTCTGAATTTCTAGAGAGAGACTGTGCTCGTCCAGAATTCGTTACTTTCACCGATCGTCCGAGTAGCTCGTCAGGTATCCCCCTTCTTCTTCTTTGTTCTTAATTCTTTACTTTTCTTTTTGAAATTCAAAAAATGGATTCCTCTTCTTCGTCCAATAATCCCGGCCGCCTAAGAGTCGGTCTTAACACTAGAACGGATAGCCTTCCCTCTTCGGCATATGCCAGAGTTGGGCCTATTCTGGCCGGTCATGCATTTTATTTCTATGGACATGGAAGGCAAAGTCAGACGACCCAGTCTTTACCTGTGCAGGGTAATCTGGCACGCGTCAAGCAAACCGCTCATCTTAGAAGCGGAATAAACCTCCCAGCCTCCAGTTCTGAGATGGATGCATCAACTGGTAGAGTCCCCGAGGATGGGGAGCGTGTCCAAAGTGCCCCTGGAAGCGTCCAGGAGGACGAACCTACTCAAGAGGCTTCTGAGGCCAGTCCGTCCGGGAGAGACATGGAGGTGGAAGAAATTAATGAAGTAGAAAGCGAGTCCGGTCCCTCAAATGACTCGGACGACCCTTCCACAACTTCCTCCGAAATTAGAAGACGACTAGGCCCACTTTCTGACCCTAGATTCATTTTAGCCAACAATGGTTGGCTAGGACGGGTAGGTACTGACCTCAGGCATTTTTCTTCAGCCATTCCCATGCCGGGCTATTCTTTCGTTCTGCCGGGTAGGGATGATAACATCCTTAGTGCTCCGTCTGGCCATTTTGTTGTTTATCGGTTGGCTTTAGACACGGGACTAAGGTTTCCTCTTCACCCTTTTATTGGCCGGTTGCTGCATTATTATAGCATCGGCCACAATCTATTAGCCCCTAACTCCTGGCAAAATATTTTAACTTTTTTGGCCGTTTGTGAGTTGAATGGGGTCTCTCCTTTTTTGCCGGCCTTTACTCAGATACACTATGTATCTAAGGTTCCGAAAACGGTAGAGGGAACCTGGTTTAGAGTGTGTAACCGGCATGGCTTTCTGACGTCTTGGGATAAGAACTCCAAGATGCATGCCTGGAAAGCCGAGTTCCTGTTCGTCCAAGCGCCTATTGAGGCATTGGCCAGAAGGTATCGCTATTTTAGCCGATAAACCACCAATATTGGACGAACAACGTGGTTTTTAGAACTTGAGAGTAGTTCTGACGAAGAACTGGTAGAATACTTCAGAATATCGGAGTATTCTACCCCAAACAACTCGTCCTTTAAGGATCCGTCCAAGTTGATACCTTTTAAGGAAATGTTTTACAACGATAACTTCTGGGTCGCCGCTGGCTTTGCTTGCGGTCGACTGAAGATAGAGGTATACCTTTTATACCCTAAGTAAAATTATCGTATGAGAACTTAGCACTAGTAATGATATGCTCTATTTTACAGCTCCTTCCAATACTGCCTTGAAAAAATCTTGGATAGGAGACATCAGCATGTCTAAATTTACCAACTCCCTATGGAAGGAGTACGACAAAACTGGCTCTGAAAAGAGGACGGATACTATGGTTAGTTGGCTTTAGTTTTTTTTTTTGAACGGCCAGTGTAGGCTAGTATCCTTCGACATGGACCCTTCGTCCGGTATAAAAGAGGAAGGCGGCCAAATCGGTCATCCTTACCTCTCAAAACCTGTCCATTTTTAGGACGAGGTGCTTTCCCAAGGGGAAGGCGGCCAGCAGTCTTCTGGCCGGTTTCCTTCTTCAGGTGGCCTTCGTCTAGAGACTGAAACCCTTTCAGTTTCTGGACAAGGCTTTCTCTAAAAAGGAAAGCAGCCAGTGATCCTCTGGCCGGCTTCCTTCTTTAGGAAGCCTTCGTCTGGAAACTGAGGCCCTTATAGTTTTTGGACGAGGCTTCCTCTGAAATGGAAAGCGGCCAACGATCCTTTAGCCGGCTTCCTTCTTCAGGTAGCCCTTGTCTGGAAATGTTAAGTAGTGCTTTTCTCGTAAATATACTGCTATCCCACAACAGGTTCTTCAAATTGACACTTTTGCAACAATATCCTGGTCAAAAGATCCCGAACCTGAGCTTCGTTCCCGAACCTGCAAAAAGGGACCCACCCTGGAGGTTTGGGTAGTGGTTCCCCCTCCGAAGGAGTAATAAGTTTTAGAGAGAGAAAGTAGAGAGAGAGAATTATGACAAAGTAACCGTACACTGCCCTGAAGAACGTACCTTTCTCCTGATTTCAAGGACTATTAATAGAGTTTGGAGTGATTGCTGTACCTTGAGGTCACCCTAATTTAAGAGCACCTGATTGGCTAAGCAATGGAAACATGACACGTGGGAAGCAATGATTGGAAGGTACACATCATCCAATTATATGCAGGTGTCCTTTTGGGGCTCTGGGCCTAAGTACATGCCAATCGAAAAAGATGGGCTGGTACTTCCCTGAATTGGGATTTGTACATCAGCTATCTCCTTTTTCGGTTGTACTCTTATTTGCATGCATATGACACGTGGACGCTCCAGATGAACCCACGTGTTCCGCTAAGAGCCGCTGATTTTTAGGCTACAACATTTGCCCCTAAAAGAGGTTTTTTACTGTTTTGGTGCCAAGACGGTTAAAATTCTCTTTCATCTTAAGAGAATTGCCTAGCTTTTCAAAAAGTGCTAAGGGCGCCATTTTTGCCGGTCTCAACCGGTCAACTTCCAATGATTTTTGGGTACAACGGTCATATTTTACCGGAAGAGCAGGTCGTTTTTACCCCTCTATAAATATGATCTTTTGTCCTTTCATAGATCATTTCACACCTTGAGAGAATTTTTTTAGAGAGAGAAACTCTGCCTTTTTCTGAATTTCTAGAGAGAGACTGTGCTCGTCCAGAATTCGTTACTTTCACCGATCGTCCGAGTAGCTCGTCAGGTATCCCCCTTCTTCTTCTTTGTTCTTAATTCTTTACTTTTCTTTTTGAAATTCAAAAAATGGATTCCTCTTCTTCATCGGATAATCCCGGCCGCCTAAGAGTCGGTCTTAACACTAGAACGGATAGCCTTCCTCTTTGGCATATTCTAGAGTTGGGCCTATTCTGGCCGGTCATGCATTTTATTTTTATGGACATGGACGACAAAGCCAGACGACCCAATCTTTTCCCGTGCAGGGTAATCTGGCGCGCGTCAAGAAAACCGCTCGTCTTAGATGCGGAGTAAACCTCCCAGCCTCCAGCTCTGAGATGGAGGCGTCAACTGGTAGAGTCCCCGAGGACGGGGAGCGTGAAGTCCAAAGTGCCTGGCTGGCACCTGAACCTTCTTCCCCTGGAAGCGTCCAGGAGGACGAACCTACTCAAGAGGCTTCTGAGGCCAGTCCGTCCGGGAGGGACTTGGAGGTGGAAGAAATTAATGAAGTAGAAAGCGAGTCCTGTTCCTCAAATGACTCGGACGATCCTTCCACAACTTCCTCCGAAATTAGAAGACGACTAGGCCCACTTTCTGACGCTAGATTCATTTTAGCCAACAATGGTTGGCTAGGACGGGGTAGGTACTGACCTTAGGCACTTTTCTTCAGCCATTCCCATGTCGGGCTATTCTTTTGTTCTGCCGGGTAGGCATGATACCATCCTTAGTTCCCCGTCTAGCCAATTTGCCTTTTATCGGTTGGCTTTAGACGCGGGACTAAGGTTTCCTCTTCACCCTTTTATTGACCGGTTGCTACATTATTATAGCATCGGCCACAATCAGTTAGACCTAACTCCTGGCAAAATATTTAAACTCTTTTGGCCGTTTGTGAGTTGAAAGAGTCCTTCTTTGCCGGCCTTTACTCAGATACACTATGTATCTAAGGTTCCCAAAACAGTTGAGGAACCTGGTTTAGTGTCTGTAACCGGCATGGCTTTCTGACGTCTTGGGATAAGACCTCCAAGATGCATGCCTGGAAAGCCGAGATCCTGTTCGTCCAAGCACCTAATGAGGCAGTGGCTAGAAGGTATCGCTATTTTAGCCGATCAACCATCAATATTGGACGAACAACATTTTTTTAGAACTTGAGAGTAGTTCGGACGAAGAACTGGTAGAATACTTCAGAATATCGGAGTATTCTACCCCAAACAACTCGTCCTTTAAGGGTCCGTCCAACTGGATACCTTTTCAGGAAATGTTTTACAACGATAACTTCCTGGTCGCCACTGGCTTGCGGTCGGCCGAAGATAGAGGTATATCTTTTATACCCTAAGTAAAATTCTTCGTCTAAGAACTTATAGCACTACTAATAATATGCTATATTTTGCAGCTCCAGCCAAAGCTGCCTTGAAGAAATCTTGGACGGGAGACATCAGCATGTCTAAATTTACCAACTCCCTCTGGAAGGAGTACAACAAAACCGGCTCTGAAAAGAGGACGGATACTCTGGATACTCTGGATAGGTAGCTTTAGTTTTTTTTTCTGAACGGCCAGTGTAGGCTAGTATCCTTCAACATGGACCCTTCGTCCAGGATAAAAGAGGAAGGCGTCCAAATCGGTCTTCCTTACCTCTGAAACCTGTCCATTTTTAGGACAAGGTGCGTTCCCAAGGGGAAGGTGACCAACAGTCTTATGGCCGGTTTCCTTCTTCAGGTGGCCTTCGTCTGGAGACTGAAACCTTTTCAGTTTCTGGACGAGGCTTTCTATGAAAAGGAAAGCGGCCAGTGATCCTCTGGCCGGCTTCCTTCTTTAGGAAGCCTTCGTCTGGAAACTGAAGCCCTTATAATTTTTGGACGAGGCTTCCTCTGAAAAGGAAAGCGGCCAACGATCCTTTAGCTGGCTTCCTTCTTCAGGTAGCCCTCGTCTGGAAATTGAGACCCTTGTCTAATCAGTGAACGAGGATCTCCTATTCTAAGACAGTCAATCCTTTTTATCCTCTACTAGCTGACTTCTTTAGGCAGACTTCCTTCTTCAGCTGGCCTTCGTCTGAAAATTGTGTAAGGGAGAGCTAACTTATGCGTTTTTCGCTTTCCTTGTTTCTTTCTCTTAGACGGTCATTTTTCTTATTTGCTTTTTTTTTTCTCCCTTCAGAAAAATGTTCCAACGTCTAAGGCGTTGGCAGAAAAGGCGGCCGTTAAGAAAAGGTCGGGCACAACGGGGGAGGCTCCTCCTCCCGAGAAATCAAAAGGCTTCACGACCAAGAAGAAGGCCGAGCGTCCATCCCTTCCCAAGGTCGCGAAGCCTCCAAAGACAGACGATGCAACAGCCATCGTTCCCTTTACCGGGGACGGAGCTCAGACACCGTCCCTTGCTATGACTGCCCCACAGCCGGACGCGGCTGAGCTTTTGGATTGCCCTGCTAGGGCCGAAGCAGAATCTGGACAGCCGGACGCGGCTAAGGATGGTTCGGCCTTTAGTGGCCATGTTGCCAGGGTGGTGTCTCAGATGCCCTCGGCTTATAGGTCCGCCTCCTTGTCTTCTAGTGAGTTCTACTACTCCAACGTAGTTAAGACACTGCGTGTTGGCGGGCGTCCGATGAGTCCCTCCAACAGACTAGCAGTGGTAATTCCCATTAGAAACACTAACGATTCTCCTCTTTCAGATAAGGGAAAAAGACCGGCTGAAGCAGTTCCTGAAGCTTCCCCCATACTGTCGGACGATGAGTCCTCTGCCGCCTTTGCCAGGATGACCTCGGCCGATCGTGGGATGCTCAAATCAGGAGCCCTTCCAGTGCTTCCTTGAGCCTTACATCAAAGGTTTGAGAGGTGCCTCTTCTGGGCATGCAAGGTACATGTTCCAACTTGCTGCTGAGATATAGTAACACTTTTTCTGCCGTTCTTCTTTTGTACTTGTACAATATACCAACTTTTGGTTTTTATGATCGTCTGGCTTATTGACAGGCTAAAGTCGTATCACCTTATCAAAAATAACCTAAGGTCCACTAACAAGTAGTCAGGGAAGTCAGGATCGAATCCACAGGGAGAAAGTTATACTATTGTATCTGAATTCTAATATTATACTAATTAAATCAGTTGAAAATGGGTGTGTGACTAAACTAGCTAATAAGCAAATGACAGAACTAAATACGAAGGTAAGAATCAATTAATAAAGAACTAGGACTATGGATCACTATGCATACAATTTGGGAAATCAGAGACGAATAATAACCACCTAATAAGTCAATTTATCTAGGGCACATGTAATTTCTCTCGAACATTACCTCCCTCAAAGATCACCTAGCCGCTCTCGCATGGTCAAGGATCACTCTGCCTAATGATTGAAAGCCTATACGAAATCTCTCCTCTCGAAGCAGATTCAATATTGCGATAATAAAAATACAAATCAGGCCTAATTCATAAATCTAGCATGAACGATTCAATCTCAGGAAACAATTGAAATAAAGGGTAACTATACTAATCTATCAATCCCTCATTGCATACATAGGTCCCCACAATCCTAGAAATAAAACTACTCACTCATGCTTGAGAAAACAATAACAAAATCCATGTAAAAATTCATACTTTGAACTATTGCAAATAATTAAGAAATCAAACCAATCAATAATAGAGAAAGCAATAAAGAAGATTACCAAACTGAAGAACTATATTGAACTTGCAAATAATCCAAAGGTTTGATCTTGAATTCCAAATCAAAAGTAATAAAACTAGGGTTCTTGAGAGAAACTATTAGAAAATAAGGGCTAAAACCAAGATAGATAGTAATATTATGATTTTGCTATTTATACTAATCCTAAAACAACTAGGAAAAGTCCTCTAAAAAATAGCCCGAAAATCATTAAATGCGCGTGTCTGATAAGTCGCCCGATCGGGCCAAGTATGCCAGATGAAATCGGGCTCATTGCAGCAGCAGAGCTCAAAAAACGACATCGCCCGATGTCATCGGGCCGACACGCCCGATGCAATCGGGCGGCCCACCAATCCTCAGCATCCAGTACAAAACATCGCCAAGCACGCCCGATGAAATCGGGCCGAACCGCCCGATCGGGCTTCTCAACGAACTAACGACCGGGCGATAGCGCCTGATCGGGTCCGCAACAAAACAGATTAACTCCCGTGTGAGCGCCCGATCGGGCGTGTGCAGCCCGATGAAATCGGGCTGAGGTCCATTACTTCCTTCTTGGCTTTAAACGCCAAGTCTTCAATTATTCCTTTACTCAAGGGTCCCGGAAAGTATCCTCGGGACTTTGAAACTCCGCATAAAACCTCTCCAGTCCAGCGTAGTGGTCAAATAATAGTAGAAAATAGGGAGATAACTCCCTAAAACCTGCAATTTGACACAGAACAGAAAACCACAACTAGATGGAGAAAGTTAACACAAAATGACTCATAAGAGCACCATTGACATCCTTTTTAGCTTATAAGTAGGGGGAAAAACTCTATATAAAACCATAACATCACTTATTTGCTTTATCTTCTTCTTTTTAGCTCTTCGCTCGCAGCATCATTACTGAAGATTGGGCTAGAGTGCTCAGAAAAGAAAATAAAGAGCTTGTCCGGCAGGCTACCACGGCCAATGACCAAGCTATGTATGATATTCAACTGGCGGAGACTCTGCATCGCCAGTCCAGGGAAGCCTGGGAGAAGCGCTCGGCTGAGATAGAGGCTAAAAAAAAAAACTACCTCATTCGCATCAACAGTCTCTTCGACGAGAGGGACGAGCTGGAGCTGGCCTTGAAGGCTGAGAGGAATACTGCTCTCCTGGCCGTTGTCCAACTTAGAAGGGAAAATTGTCTTCTAAGGGCACAGAACCATCGGCTAAAGGAGGAGACGGCTCAAGCATTTAATGATGCCAAGGAAGCTCTGAGTGAGGTCGTGGATACTTCCAAAACCTGGACTGTGAAGGCCTTTGAAATGCTGACTGAGGCGGACGACGTTCCTCGCTATGAACGTCGTTTGGACTTCCAAGAGAGTCTTCACAGAGCCATGGTGGCCAGCGACGAACCTCCGGTCTTTCAGGAGTCGTCTGATGACGAAGAAGAGGAGGAGACGACCGAAGAAGAGACTCAAGTTGATGACGCCACCATCCCCCCTACTGAATACAACTCATAGCTTAGGCTCCCATGTTGTTGTAGCTTGGCCGGAGGTCATTTTGTACTTAGTCACTTTGTTTTTCTATTTTTTAGGTTGTAATCCTTTTGAAAAAATCAATATATCAGAACTTTTTTGTCCAATCTTGTCATTATTTGCTAAGTACCAAAAGGACTTGTCTAATTCTGAAGACTAATGGATTCTAAATAAACGCAATTCGTCCAATACTGTTACAACTGATGGACGAATTGAATCCGTAATTTATTCCAATACTTGTCCAATTTTCAAGTGCTGAAGTTACTCGTCCTTGACTATAAAAGTGTTTCAATTAAACAGTAGTTCAGATGGTTATTCAGCTTATTGGTTACTGGACAAGTCTTGTTTTCAGAATTTTACAACTGTTGGTGCTGTTCGTCTGACTTTAGAGGCGATTGATTGAACGACCAACGAATGGTTTTGCCTATGTGCTTTTTATGCTAGGTATCAAGCCGTCCAAGGCAATCCGTCCATGATCATGGACTGACCATTGCTTTAGTTGAGGCTATTGCTTTTACAAATTCATGGACGGATTCGACCTTAGTTGAAACCTTGAATCACTATGTGTTGGCTCTCCCCCCTTCTTGGACGAAGTGGATGCTACCATGAATCCTCTTTGTTCCAAGAAGGAAAACGACCATAAATAACAATGAATTCAGAAGGACAAAAGCATTTGGGGAACCGATGGCCCTGGCCAGCTCTCCTTATATAATCATTGTTCATTTGTAATAACTTGTTCCTTTACTAAGGTAGTTATTACCTGGATGGACTTATGGTTGAAAGTAAGATCCCTTTACTAAGGTTTCTTATTTATGGCCGCCTTCCTTTAGGAGATTGATGTTGCTCTTTTTAGAGTTTATCAATGGAATGTCGTTTGTCATGTGACAAATCTTATAGATCTGTAACATGTTTGGCTGATCTCCTTGTGGAAGCAATGTGCGTCAAGGAAATTTTCCTTGTTTTGCTGATATTGTGGACCTTTCTGCTTTTATCTACTTTGTTACTTAGTTAGAATACTTATTTAGACCAATGATCTAGCCGGTGGTAAGATGTCCCTAAGTAAATAGCTTTAAGTGAAAAGTAAAGAAGCAAATATAGAGGGAAAGTAAAATTGTATTATATGAATTTTGCTTGGCTAATCACCAAGGTACATGAATACATATCTACTTCTTCATTTTTGTGCAGTAGCACTTGTGTTAGAATCTAACAAGATTTTCCTGGACAACTCATACGTGATACTTTTTCAAGGTATCTGAGTTCCAAGTTCGCTGAATAGGGCGACCATCCATGTCCTGAAGACAAAAGGTACCACTTCGCACTTCTTGGATGATTTGATATGGACCTTCCCAATTTGGCGTTAGTTTGCCCAACTCTTTGGCTCTGCCGACATCTTCCATCTTCCTTAGGACCAGATCCCCTACTTTGAGCGGTCGTCTGGCGACTTTCTTGTTGAAATACCGAGCCATCCGAAACTTATACAGCTGCATTCTTAGCAATGCATTGGCCCTGACTTCTGGTACCTGATCCAAGGCCGTGCGTAGGGTAGCCCAGTTGGCTTGTTTTGAGTATAGCATGACTCTCATAGTAGGTTCTTCTATTTCGATGGGTAAGACAGCTTCAGCGCCATAGACGAGCATTAACGGGGTTTCCCCAGTTGAATTCTTGGATGTAGTTCTAATGGACCATAATACCAACTGCAATTCTTCCACCCATAAGCCTTTAGCATTGTCTAGTTTCTTTTTAATGCCGTTCGACAAGATTTTGTTGAATGCTTCTACTTGCCCATTAGCCTATGGATGAGCTACCGCCGCGAAGTGAGCCTTGATCTCTCACTCAGCCACCCAGTCTTTGAGTTTAGGAGTCTCAAATTGTGGTCCATTGTCAAAGACGAGGGACTGAGGCATGCCGAACCTTGTTATGATATTTTTCCAAATGAAACCTTTGACATCATTTGTAGTGATTCCCCGCATAGCTTCAGCCTCAACCCACTTAGTGAAATAGTCTACAACTACAATCACAAATTTTTTCTGACCAGCCGCCATGCGAAAAGGTCCCAGAATATCCATGCCCCATTTGGCAAAAGGTAGTGGGAACAAGACTGGAGTCAAATAATTGGACGGCTTCAGGTGAATGTTACCGTGCTTCTGACAACTATCACATTTTTTGGCATAGACAAGGGCGTCTTCCTTTAAGGTAGGCCAGTAATACCCAGTCCTTAAGGCTTTTTCCCCCAATGCTCTTCCCCCTATATGAGAAGCACATGCTCCTTCATTACCTCTAATCCATCTTCTCTTGTAATACACTTGAGAAGAGGACAGTTGAATGCTTTCTTGTATAGAGTTTCATCCCATAGCTCGAACCACTTATCTCTGGCTTTGACATACTTAGCTTCTACAAGATCTGAAGGTAAACGATCGGTTTTTCTTGAACTCTATAATGGGTTACATCCAGACTTGCCCTCGGCTGAGGAACATTACTTGCTCTTGATCAATACTTTTCTTTGATTTTACCTCCCAAAATACTATTCTTGGTGCATCGCCATCGGCCGAGCTAGCCAACTTTGAGAGAGCATCAGCTTGGTGATTTTCCAATCTCGGAACTTGGTCAAGAACAAACCGCTTTAAGGTTTCGACCTCTTCTTTGATCAGGCGCATATATGTGCTCATAGATGCCTCTTTACATTCAAAATCTCCATTAACCTGACTGACGACTAACAGAGAGTCTGACTTGGCCTCAATCTCTAAGGCTCCGACCGCCTTGCACATTTTTATCCTAGAGCTGATCATTTTGGTCCGGCCCGGCCCGATTTTGGGCCGGGTTTTGGGCAGAATTTTTTGGCCCGTGGCCGGGTCCGGCCTGGCCCGATTTTTTTGGCTTTGGACGGGCTTTGGGCAAGCCAAAAATGACTTCTTAGTCTATTTTTTGGCCCGGTCCAATTTTGGCCCGAAATAGCGGGCCTTGGGCACAAAATTTGGCCCGAATTTTAGCCTTACCCGGCCCGGCCCGACCAATGGGCAATTTTTTTTGCCGCGGCCCGGCCTGTCCCATAATCACCTCTATTTTATCCCAGCTAAAAGCGCTTCATACTCCGCTTCATTATTGGACGCTTGAAATTCAAACATGAGTGCATATTCAAACTTATCACCTTCTGGAGATTGGTAAATTATTCCTGCCCCACATCCATTGACGGTAGAAGATCCATCTACCATGAGCGCCCAGTGCTTCCTCCCTTCAGTTGGATCTCTTATAGATTCTATAGCTGGCCGAGTAAGCTCAACTATAAAATCGGTCAAAGCTTGCCCCTTGATCGCCTTTTTGGGCTCAAAGTTCATATCAATCATGTTCAATTCTACTGCCCATTTGATCATTCGCCCTGAGGCGTCCATTTTTTGCAGAACTTTTTGAGAGGCTGGTTAGTGGAGACGAGTATACTGTGGGCCAACAAATACGGCCTCAACTTTCTGCTAGTCATAAGAAGAGCCAAGCCGAACTTCTCCACCATCGGATATCTACAGTCCGCATCTTTGAGCACATGACTCACAAAATAGACGGGAACTTGTATTGATTCTCTTTCGGCCAGTAGCACAACACTCACAGCTTGAGGCGAGATGGCCAAGTATAAAAATAATTTTTCCCCCTCGGCTGGACTGACCAACCGGGGTAGCTGACGGATATGATCCTTTACCTGCTAGAGCGCCTGCTCAGCTTCCTTTGTCCGTTCAAATTTTACTTTCTTCTTAATGGTTGAAAAGAAATGATGACATCTATCACCAGACTTAGACAGGAACCGTCCTAGGGTTGCTAAGCACCCTGTTAGACGCTGAACTTTGTTGATCTTGGACGGTGATGTCATGCTTAAAATTGCCTGAATTTTCTCAGGATTGGCCTCTATACCCCTTTGATCGACCAAAAATCCAAAGAATTTTCTAGCTACCACTCCGAAGACACATTTCTGAGGATTCAACTTCAACATGTATTTTTGAAGGGTCTCAAAAGTCTCTCTGAGATCGTTAATGTGACATTGCTCTTACCGGCTTTTAACAATCATGTCATCGATGTAAGCCTCCCTATTACGTCCCAGCTGTGGCTGAAATACAGTGTTGATTAGCCGCTAGAAGGTAGCTGGTGCATTACGGAGGCCAAACGACATTCTCAGCCATCCGTAAAGCCCTTTTTCTGTGATAAATGATGTTTTGTCTTGATCTTCTGACCACATGGGGATTTGGTGGAACCCCGAGTAAGCATCCATGAAACTCAGCAAGGCATGGCCGACTGTGGAGTCTACTAGCCGATCTATTTTAGGCAAAAGGAAGTTGTCCTTAGGACAGACTTTGTTAAGATCGGTGTAGTCCACGCACATTTTCCATGTGCCGTTGGGCTTGGGTACCATGACAACATTTACTATACAATCTGGGTAATGAGTCCCCGAATGAACTTAGACTTCAATAATTTCTGCACTTCTTGGTCAACAACCTGATTCCTGACCAGGCCAAGGTGTCTTTTCTTTTGACGGACCGGTTTCAAACTTGGGTCTATATCCAGCTTATGAACAACCACTTCAGGATCACTTCCCGACATTTCTTCAACATTGTACGCGAAGACATCTTCGAACTCCTTCAACAGCCCTACTAGCTCGTCCTTCAGACTTGGAGCAAGAGCAGACCCAATCTTCAGCGTTCTTTCTGGACGTTTATTGTCCAAACAAATGTCCTCAGGTACTTCTACAGGCTCTGGACGCTCAACTACAACGCCCATGATAGCCATCACTTCCTCTGATGAAGGTGCTTCTTCTTTGATGGGCATGTATTTCCTTTTCTTGCTCGGCAAGAGGCTGGACGGTTTGCTTGTCGGAGCAACCTGCGTCTGAGGTCTTTCAACCACCGACCTCAGAGCGTCCACTTGGCCTTTTACATACTCGGTCGCCTTGCCTTCCGCAGTTATCTTTACCTAATCTGACTTCTCTCCTTTCCATGATGAGGGTCTCAGAGTTGTGAGATAACATTCTCTGTCCGCCTGCTGATCTCCATATAAAGATCCAATTTTGCCACCATCACATTCAAACTTCATCAGCATGAGATGGGTGACTATTACAGCCTTGATAAACATTCAAAGTGCATAAAATAATATCTTGACTTAGTTTAAATAATCTTTCTCCACAAGATATATATAATAAATAAACATTACATTATTTTTTGGATTTTTATATTTTTTCAAAATAAAAACTAAATCTACCTAAGTATTTGGCATCATCAAAACATGGAATACAACAATATTTCTCATTTTTTATGATGGCAATGATAAGGCATATAAAAATATAAAAGTCACAAAAACTAATCAAAGAAAGAAGAAAATAAATAAAAGAAGGAATAAAATAAACTATAGCAAAAAAATGAAGAGCTAATGGGATTATAAACATAAAGAACCAAACCTACCAAAAGAAGAAAAAAATTAAGACATAAACTAAAACAAAACTAATCTAACACACTAAAACGAAAAGCGAAAAGCATCACCCAGAAACTAAGAAGACATGAATGTTATTTTATGTGTCACTCTACTACTTCCCCCTTTTGTCATCATCAAAAACAACAAAGTATCCAGCAGTACTCAAACAGTGCACCATATACAACAATGTCAAGGCGTAGTAGCTCAAACATGCATCTAATAATACTAGCCATCCAAACATTTTAATGAGAATATTAAGAGGAGAGCAATGCACAATAACTAAGAAATGTACATGGTGAGTTCAGGAATAAGAAAAAGGAGAGAAGCATCAAGGACAAGAAAATAACAAAAACGAAAAGAGACAAGAGAGATGAAAGGAAAATTAACATCAAAACGTGATGTGCGAAGCACACCCAAAGGATGATAAAATAAGATAACAACAAATCACCATTGTTTAATACAAAACAAAAAAATATCATTCTTTCATCAGATTATGGGGAAGGAAAGGTAATTAGGGAATTAGGACTTGGGGCGGGCAGAGAAAGAAGAGACAACATCGTCAATCTTCTCCCTCACAACAGCTTCTCCTCTCTTCGCAGCTGCAAGGATCTGCTTCTACTGAAGATCAACCCTGACAACAAAGACTTCAACACCCTGGACCCTTGTGTGCAGGAGACAGAGACTCTTGAATGAAGACCAGTAGTGGAAATAAGGGGAAAATCAACAGCTTGTGATCCTGAAGGAACTTGATCCTCCTCCAGGTTTATATGAACCGCACCCTGTCCCTGATTCTTTAATTTGAAGCCTTGGTATCAGCAATCCTTTGGGTTTTTCTGACTGACCTAGGTCCTTCAGTACCATTAACATTCAATTTTGCCCTACCCTTAACATAGTCTTTGTACCCTTCAGTTGGTACCTCAACTGTTGTAGCTTAAAATCTACGGTTCCTCTAACGACACTTGGGCTCCTCTGAGCCGTACACGTGTCCCCCCTAATGAATAGAGGAAAAAGATTTACCCTTTGGGCTAGGCTCAGATTGTTTAACAGGCTGCTTTTCTGGCCCAAAAGGAAGTCAGAGGCCAGCCCTGTGAGGTGGCTGCATGAGAGTGGTTGATAAACCTTCCCAAATCATGGCCTGCCACGTGTCATGATCTGATTCTTCAGCCAATCAGAAGCCACTATTGTAGGGCAGATTTTAAGGTTAGCTATCATCTTGCTATCACTATAAATACCCCAGAAATCAGGAGAAAGATAATTCAATGCAAACAGTGTAAAGTTACTCTGTAAAACTACTCTCTCACTTTCTCTCTCTATCTCTACTTTCTCTTACAACTCCTGATACCTGACTTAAGCTTCGGAGGGGGAACCACCACCCAAACCTCCAGGGTGGGTCCCTTTTTGCAGGTTCGGGAGTGAAGCTCAGGCTTGGACTAAGTTGATTCAGACATCTGTTGCACAAGTCTCCAAGGAAGAACATCTAAGGGATACTAATTTACTTGCTAGATAAGAAAGCTCCATCTACAGCTTACTTATTGGATAAGGAGATTAAACATCAACCACTCACCCAACAATTTTTCGGTGAATTTGACTAAATTGCCATTCATAACACTAATGCACAAGCCCTCATTATTTTCAAAACTCGCAACAAACTCGCTCATATCGTTCTCATAAAAGACCCTCATCAAAACTTAACACTTTAACCCATTTTTGAAATTTGACAAGATCAAGAAATTGACTCCACTTAACTTTCTTGCACCACGAAAAATCAACACAGAACCCTATAATGTATTTTGAAGACTTTAATTTCTTACCCCGTTTTGTGGGAACCAAGACTTCCTTTTCGTGCTCTGTGTCGGCTTCATCCAAACCATCTTCCTTCTTTGGTGAAATTTCTTCATGTTTCGCCGAATTGTCTTGAGAGCTCAAAGAATTTGCATTTGAATTAGAAGATTCAATCTCACTTCCATTATAATCCACCAGGGGTGAAGATTTTTCGGACGGAAAATTCTGGGTATCATCGAAGGTGTTTCTTTTGGGAGCCATTTGTGAGTTTTGGTGAAGAAGATGAAGTTGAGAGATTTTGGGGAGAGAGAGAAAAAAGTGGTTTTGCAGAGTTAATGGTTTTGTGGTAAAAGAGGTGAATTGACCGTGTAAATGTGATTTGATGTGATGGGGTTTTATTTGGATAGATTTTTGTGAGATAGAAAAAGAAATTAAATGCGGTTTTTCCCTTTCCTTCTTTCAATCCGTTGAATTTTTATTTTTAGGTCTGTACATGGACGCTGGTGAAGCGTTGTAAAAAAAAATTATTTGTGGGGGTTGAATGAGGAAGGATAATAAATGTATTGACAAAGAGAATGGAATAAAAATAAAAAGAAAAAATCTAGAAAGAATATGTATATAAAAAAACCTAGGAAGGTGTGAACTCATGCATGTTACAAATTTAAGCTGTATGTACATAGCTCTTACTATTATTTGCTCAAGTATATGCATGGACAATAAGGGAAGTATTATGAAGACGAGATGCGAGTCCTTTACCATGACTGCGTAATGTATGAATAAATTCACAACATGTTGCTGGCCACTTATTGTAATTTTTGTTACTAAGGGTTTTATTTGAATTAGCACACTTGATGAATTCTAATCATTCATAGCTCTAAGCGAATTTTCTCAAACTTTTCTCTAGGAAGTGGTTTAGTCAATACGTCAGCTATTTGATTTTCAGTAGGACAAAATTCAACTTTTACGAGACCCTTTTCTACATTGTCCTTAAGAAAATGATGCCTAATGTGTATATGCTTGACTCTTGAATGATGAACTGGATCCTTGGAAATGCAAATGACATTTGTATTATCACAGTAGATAGGAACACACTTAAACTTAATACCAAAGTCTCTTACATGTTGCTTGATCCAAGGGACCTGGGAACAGCATGCAACAGCTGCCACATACTCTGCTTCTGCAGTGGACAAAGCAACTGTATTTTGCTTCTTTAAACTCCATGAGACCAAGCTTGTTCCTAGGTACTGAACAATGCCTGATGTGCTTTTACGATTAACCGAGTCCCCAACATAATCCGCATCCGAATAACTTACAAGGTCAAAAATATCACTTCGAGGATAGAACAAACATAAGTCATCGCTTCTTTTTAAATATCTAAGAATTCTCTTAACTCCTGTTAAGTGAGATTCTTTGGGATTTGATTGGAATCATGCACATAAATTAACTCTAAAAGCTATATCAGGTCTACTTGCAGTTAAGTAAAGTTAAGAACCAATCATACGTCTATATTGCTTCTCATTCACACACTTACCATTTGCATCTTCATCTAACCTTATTCCTGTTCCTATGGGAGTGTGGTTGGTTTTTGATTGTTCCAGTCCATATATCTTCAGCAGTTCCTTGACATATTTTTGTTGATGGCTCATTGTTCCTCTTTCAGTTTGCTTGATTTACAATCCCAAAAAGAAGTTCAACTCTCCCATCATACTCATTTTGAACTCACTACTCATAAGATCAGAAAACTCCTTACAAAGAAGATCATTAGGAGCACCGAATATTATATCATCAACATAAATCTAAACTACTAATATGTCTGTTCCTTTTGATCGAAGGAACATGGTTCTATCAACTTTACCTCTTATGAAATCATGTGAAAGCAAGAATTTTGATAACCTTTCATACCAGGATCTAGGAGCTTGTTTCAACCCATAAAGAGCTTTATCAAGCTTATAGACCTGATTTGGAAGATCGGGATTCTCAAATCCAGGAGGTTGTTCCACATAGACATCTTCAAGTAAAAAGCTATTTAAAAATGCACAGTTTACGTCCATTTGGTACAACTTAAATCCCATAAATGCAGCAAATGCAATCAAATTTCTAATTTCTTCTATCCTAGCAACAAGAGCAAAAGTTTCATCAAAATTAATACCTTCTTGTTGATTGTACCCTTTGGCTACAAGTCTGGCCTTGTTCCTTACCACTGTTCCATGTTCATCCAGCTTGTTCCTAAAGACCAATTTAAGACCAATAACTGTCTGGTTCTTTGGCTTAGTCTCCAGGTGCCAGACCTTGCTTGTTCCTATGGAATTCATTCAGTTCTTCTTGCATTGCATTTATCCAATCAGTCTCTTTGAGTGTTTCAAAATGATCCTTAGGTTCTGTAATAAATAAGAAGGCATGAAACTCACAAAAATTCTTTATTTGGGATCTCATTTGAGTTCCCTTTTCAATATCACTTATAATTAATTCTAAGGGATGAGAATTTTGGTGTTTCTAAGGCTTTGGATCAAGTCTCCTAGTTGCTTCTTGAGTTTCTTGAGGTGGTTGATTCATTTGATCTTCTTCAGGTTCAGGAGTAACTCTATCTTCCCGAGTTCCTCCTGTTGCTTGTTCCTCGGGAGGATCAGACACAGGGTTCTCTGGATCAAGAACTTACTTCTTCTCTTTTCCTACAGGGGTTAGTTCCTCATCACAATGATTAGACTCTTCAGAGTGAGTCAAACCAATTTCAAAGGCATCATCATGACCCCGTTCCTGCAAGGAGTTATATTCATTTATTGTAAAAACGATAAGCTTTACTACTTGAGGTATATCCTAGAAATATAGCCTCATCACTTCTAGCATCAAACTTCCCTAAGTTGTCCTTTCCATTATTATGGACAAAACAATTACCACTAGTAGATAAAAGCCCATCGAATCCGGTCAAAATCGGGCTTACTAATCTGGTTTTGGTCCGAATCGGATGGCCCGCAGCAGTTATGACAGACAATCTAATGCGGTCCAAAACCGGATCAGTTTGTCACCAACTGATCAGTTAACTTGATTAACTGATTTTAACTGATCCGGTTTTATTCAAAACCGCATCAGTTTTGGGGGTCATGATATTTAAAAAAAAAGCCTGCCTTGCACTGCAGGTCTGCAGCAACAAGCATGAAGAACCAACAGAAACCAAAACTCAAGCAATTATACAGGTCTGCAGCAATGAAAATTCGAAAAATTTCAGATCTGGTAACAAATTTTATACAAACTAAAAATGAATTCAATTATGCAAATATTACACAAACCAAATACGAAATTAAAAAAAATACTTGAATGATAAAAAGACAAAACTGATGAATACGAAAAAAACAAACGAAAAATATATTATACACAGTGAACGAAAAAAAAAACAAACTGACATATTGAACTAAACGTGAAAAAGGTAAATAAAAAAAAATTACAAAGACTAGAGCTAAACGAAAATAAATAAATAAACGAAAAATGAATACGAAATTACAAATTTAAATTACAAGGAAAAAAATCTAAAAATAAAATAAAATGGAAATTACTAGTGGGGCTAAAGAGATCCAAAAACGTGTATTCATTCTCGCAGGTGGCTAGTGTGGCGAGGCAGTGGTGGATCTGACGGAGGATAAGAAACAGAGGATGCAAAATGGAAGAGACAAAGCGGTGGTGGATCTACGAAATTCATTCTCGTCGCCTCTTCATTTTCTTCCTTCTTCGATGAGGGAGATTCATTGGTTGCAGATTCATTGATTTCACTGGCAATAATAGAGTCGGAAGAAGACGAAGGAGGAGAAGGAGAAGAACGAATTGGTTGTGAGAGTTCGTTGAATTGAGGGTAAGCGGAAGAAGACGTCGTTTCGTAGAGATTGTTCGCGTTTAAATCCATCCAGATTTTTTAGGGTTTGAGTTTTGGGATCAGTACAAACGCATGGAGGAGAGAGAGAATAAGAAGAAGAAAGGCTGGCGATGGTGGAAGAAGTGTGTGAGTGGAGGGTGAAGAGAGAAAGGAAGGAATTAGGGTTTAGTGGAGATGACGAGAGGGAGACGAAGGCATTAGGGTTCGCTTGGTGATTTCATGAATCACGCCTTCTAAATGAAGTGGCCCAGGTTGGATTCGTTCCTCAAAAATAAACGCCCATTAGCTGATTAGGACCATACCTAACTAACTGATACGGTTCACTTGGTGAAAAGTGAACCGCATCAGTTTAGATTAATTGATGTGTCTTGTTGCTAACCGAATCAGTTTTCAAGTGACATTTAGCCTTTTTTCCACTAGTGTACATCCAAATACACAAAAGTAAGAAATATTGGGTTTTCTTCCTCTATGTAGCTCATATGGTGTCTTCAATGTAATTGGCCTTTGCATGTCTTCCTCTAACTTTCCTCTAAGCATGTTGTATTTACTGCTTCAGCCCGGAAATTCTTCGGAAGACCGCTTGCTATTAACATCGTTATTGCCATATCCTCCAGAGTCCGGTTCTCCCTCTCTACCACACTATTCTGTTGTGGTGTCCTTGGAGCTGAGAAATTATGGTCTAACCCTTCATTGCTGCAAAATTCATCAAACTTGGAGTTCTCAAACTCCTTTCCATGGGCAGATCTTAGATGTTTTAATTTAAAACCACTAGTTCGTTGAATCTTTTTAGCAAATGTTATAAATTCATTAAAAGTCTCATCTTTGCTATGAAGAAAGATAACCCATGTGTATCTTGAAAAATCATCCACAATAACTAACACATATCTCTTACCTGATCGACTTTGGATGCGTACAGGGCCACATAAATCCATATGAATTAGTTCTGATGGACTTTGTGTGCTTACCATTTTCTTGGATTTAAACGAGGATCTTACTTGCTTCCCTTTTACACATGGATCACAAACACCATGTTTCAAGAACTTAATCGTTAGTAAACCAACTACCAAGTCTTTCCCATTTAGTGTTTTTAGTAGGCATAAGCTAGCATGACCGAGAGGATCTTTTTCGATCACGCTTAAACATGTGAGATTGTTCCTAGGAACAAGGTTGAGATCGACCATATAGGTGTTTCCTTTCCTTGTCCCTTCAAGGATCTTGGTACCTGTACTTTCATTACTAAAAACACATGACTCATTAGTAAACTTCACTGTATTGCCTTTATCACAAAAATGAGAAATGTTGAGTAAACTATACTTTATGTCCTCGACCAAAAAACCATTATCTATGGAGTGTGACGGAGACTTACCAATTTTTCCTGCAGCTACTATATTACCTGTAAGGTTGTCTCCGAAGGTCACTGTTCCTCCAAGGTAAGCTGAAAGTGAGAGAAACTTTGATTTATCACCGGTCATATGCTTGGAACACCCGCTATCGAGGAACCATAGGTTGTTCCCCCTCATTTCAACCTTGGTATTTGATGATTCTCCTTCATCTTCAGATTTGTTTATGAGGCATAGGTGAGCAGTTTCTTCTTCTGTCTGTTCCTGCTCCTTATCAGAATCAGATTATCCCCATGCAGCAATCGTGGCTCTCTTCATTTCTGTTTTTGAAAAAGGTTTTGGCTGATCTTTGTTCCTTTCCTTGAATTTTCCTTTTCCCTTCTCGGTATCCCATTGAGGACACTCTTTGATAAAGTGATCGGGACTTGCACACTTGTGACAACTTAATTTGGCACGCTTCCTTGTGACCTTCCCTTTATAGTTCTTGTTAAAGAACTTCTTGAATCTTCGCACAATCATTGCTGCTTCTTCGTCATCTGTCTCTGACTCTTCTTGATCAGCTATCTTGAGAGCAAGAGCCTTAGGTTTCACAGAGTCTGATTCGTGAGTCCCTAGATGCAATTCATGGGTCATCAACACTAGTGGAAAAAACCTTATATGTCACTTAGTAACAGATCCGGTTTTGTAAAAATCGGATCCGAAAATCCGCAAAAAAGGAGAGAAAGCAGGGCAAAAAACGGATCCGGTCCTTCAGTGAACCGGATCAGTTAAGAGAAAACGGATCCGGTTTTCTATTAGCTGAGCCGATTCACGTGGACGGATCAGTTAATCCCCTTGGTTCCATATAAGGAAGGCGGCCCATATCCGGTTCACTAAAGTGAACTGGGTTGGATCGGTACATGTTGGCCCAAAAAATGCACTCGTTTTCTACAACCCAATATGAACTAATCCTCCCAATTCCTCTCTCCTCTTTTGCGTCTCTTACCCCTGACCCCACCCTCAAATCGAAAGCCTAATTTCTCCCTCTTTCTCTCTCCTCCACATTTTTTTCTCAGCAAAAACCCTAATTCTTCAAAACTCTCTCACATCCTCCTCAAACATCCATGAAAATCTAAATTTTTTCATAATTTTTTTCTGGATGTTTGATTACCATTAGGTTTACGGCGAAAAATGAGTGACAAAGAAGGCATCACATCTAGTAAGGGAGGATGAGGAAGCCTAAATCGGTATCTGAACTTTCTTTCTCTTTGTTCAAGTTCTCATACATCGATTTTTGATCAAATTTTGATTTTTTTTTAGCTTTTTGATTAATTGAGTTTTCAAGAAGCTAATTTTGGTTGATTGCTTTTCTTTTAGAGTAATTTCATTGAATTTTTGTTGATTGTTCTTATTTATAAGGTTTTAAGTTTTGAATTCGCTTGCTTTCTATTTTTGTTGGTTTTATTAATTAAATTGATATGCATGAGGAGCTTATTTATAGCCCTTGATTGGTTTTGTGAAAATGGAGTTTGTTCTCCTACTTTCTAGGGTTTGTCGAAGCTTTGATTGATTTATCCATAATCAGATTGAGTTTTTTTTATTATTTTCATGAGTAGTTAGGTTGATTTTGGTGATGAGAATTCGAATAACCTTGTTATTTTAATAGTGATTTTGGTGATGAAAAAAAAATGTACCATCAGATCCCAATGTTGTGAGTATTGTTGTTCCTAACCCCACAGAGTTAAAGGGAGGTAAGATACATACTCTTGACGGAATGCACTCTACACCTGTATCACATGACCCATATCTGAATGACCCGTGAAATCCATCACATATACGATGGCATTAAGCAACCTTCCACCATGCTAACTAAGATAGGCAACAATTTGAATTCCAATACATTACTTGAGTACCCATGCTGACCATCTCTAACTCATAGTTTTCCTTGTCAAATTGGTCTCCACTTTCAAGTAGGTGAGACACAAGACATTGTATTGATATGATTTCTCCCTTTTGACATCTTGAGGAATTTTAACGTTAATTGGCTTATCATAATAAAAGTTTTTTGCAGCTTTTACCGTAATTTCAGCAAGACACTCAAGGTCTTCTGAATTCTTATGCAAAACACCTTTATCAATATATAGGAAATAGTCTATATAAAGAGAGACCACACTAGATAATTAGCGGGAAAGGTTTCAGAGAAAGAGTTATGTTTTGATCTATGGGGAGATTTCAATAGGAAGAGTCAAGAGAAGTTACTTGTCTTCGAGTAGGCAGGATAATATTTTTCTGCCCTTCTTTCGTTTGCTTAATTGTTGTCTTTCTCTATTTCTTAGCTTATCTGTTTATATATGGCGAGTATAGCTGTATGGGTATAACCAAGTATGTTGGCGGACCCCAGTAATGGATCCGCGAACACTTTACCGGGCGCCAAATACTTTATGTCGCCCGCAGCTCTATCAAGTCAGTACATCAACATGGTCCGACAACATTGGCGGTCGCCTAACAAGACAAAATAAGGGAATCTTCCCAGATGTCAAAAGCACCGCAGCCGTACACGTGTAAAAGGATTACGCACCCTGTCAGGTGAATAGTACTTCTATAAATAGCCAAATAGTACTATTCTGCAGGTACATTCTCTCACTCTCATAATTCTTCTCTCACTCTCATAATTCTTCTCTCTCTCTCTCTACTTTCTCTCTCTAAACCCTATTTGGGCACGTGCTGACTTGAGCGTCGGAGGGGGTTTCCTCGCATCCCCCCCGAGGGTAGTTCACGTTTGCTTCTTGTGCAGCTATTCACTAGCGGAGCTTACCCAAATCTTTGGCGGACTTCTCTCAAGACCGCCAACCGTTTCAACACCGAAACAACGAGGGTAGTTCACGTTTGCTTCTTGTGCAGCTATTCACTAGCGGAGCTTACCCAAATCATTGGCGGACTTCTCTCAAGACCGCCAACCGTTTCAACACCGAAACAACTTGGCGCTAGAAGGAGGGGATACCACAAGTTGGTCGTGAGCCAACCTAGCAGCTGGAGTGATCAGGGACCCTGCCGGCCTATCAACTGGCAGCTGCATGCCCTTTAGAATGCGGTAGGCAAGGATGCCACCGTTCTCAGGGATGTCGGCATACAGCGACTCATCTTCCCTGACGTCCCAGTCCGGCTGATAAATCTTGCCAGGAACGACAGGGCGACGGGCAAAGGAAGCCGCCATAGCTTCGCTCAGCGGTACCTCTTTTTTCTCGATCCACTCATTGAACCGAGAGAAAATACCGGGAGATAAGTTGGAGAGAAAGCTAGGCATGGTAATCAGCTCCCGGATCTTTTCACGGATGGAGGAGTAAGAGCCTGACAGCCAGGAAGCGCCGCTAACGTGTCCGGGAGCACAGGCCGGGATAGTTCGCTCCTGGACCTCTGGAACACCTGAGGCCAGAACCCCTACCTGAGCGTCAGGGCTGTGGGCAGAAGAAGCAGGGCCCTCCACAGCCTGCCTTTTGTTGGCAGACGTGTCCGCGGCGATTTGCTCGCGAGGCCGCCTTCTGTTTCCACCACCCCTGGCAACAGGCCGGGAAGTGGAAGACCTAATCGGGACGGGCCGGCGAAGTCGGCCGCCGGGAGCGGCCCGCAGCAACGGTAACATTTTTGGGGGAGGAACGCGAATAATATTCGCCCGCCGCGACCGCGACGAATATTTTGAGGGCCGTGACGATTCCCTCCCCGGCGGCCGTTAGTAATCCCGTGCATAGTCTCGTAGTCCTGTGGGGGAGCAGGGGGTAAGTTGGTTAACGGTTTGAGGTTCCCGTCCACAGCTAGGACGTCGAGATCAAGAACGTCAAAACCTGCAATTGACAAAAAGCACATTAAAAAAAAAAAAAAAAAAAAAAAAAATCATCAGTTGGACCAGTCCGACATCATCACTCACCATTTTCATGAGTTGGACTGAGCAGCAGGGCTGACAAGGGTTTGTTCCCCAGGATATACTTGGAATGAGGAATCCAATATTTAGGCTCTTTAACCCTCGCCTCCTTCCCGTCCTCATAGGTGACTAAATAGTCCTCTGTATCGAAGTAGTCGAAAGCCGCTAACTCTTCCTCGCTTAGCGGAGTAAGGGGTAAATGCTCCATACGCGGAAGAGGCTCGGTGAAATGACGACGCACCTGGATAATCCTCAGGAACTCGTAACCAAAAGAAAGCATCCTGCCAGCCCTTCAAACCAGTCATTTTTGGCTGAATTGTCATCTTCTTGTCGGACGTCATTAACGACCACCAACCCGCCTGCCGGGAGGATCCATTCTTCTTCAGCCAGTGAATATGGCGGAATAAGTTCAAAGTTTGCGGAAAATCCAAGAAACGCACAACCCATATGTACGCGATCAAATTTCGGACCGCCAAAGGAGTTAACTGAGCCAAGCTCACGTTGAAAGCATTTAAGATCTTCACCAAATAAGAATCCAGAGGGAAGCGGAGACCAAACTCGAAATGGTGAGTATATACGGCCACGTGACCGGGAGGACACTCCGTCACAATGGCCCCCTCTGGTGGAACTACCAACCGGTAACCCGACGGAAAACAATATAAATCCCGTGCAACTCTAGGGTAACCCAGATCAATGGCGTCCTGACGCCAAGGCAAATCAATCTCGACGCTGATAGGACCGGCACTGAAATCATCCGGCAGCCATAAAGCCTCAGAACCAGGTCCGGTCTCAATATCCTCCATCGGATTCGAACCGTCGACCCTTAATTCGGCAGCACGGGAAGATTCCCCGACCGCGTGAGCGAATAAAGGTACTGAAACGTCAATGTTTGCGTTCGGCGAGTCAACCGCATCCCCGATACGCGAACTGCAGGATTAACAGCAGCGCGACGATGATAAACGGTCTCTTGGCGAGTCATAACGGTAGCAATGGAATCACTGTCGTCACCTAAATCAATAATATGAGGGTTAGGGGCCGCAGATCGCTGTAAACGATCAAAAAAGTCGGTCGTTACCTCCACCCCAGCATCCGCTAAGCTATCCAGCCAAGCATGCTCTCTAAGTGGTACTACATCAAGGCCAGGAGCGGCATCAGCCGGAGGATGCCTAACGGATCGTCTAGCGAGAATTTGATGCCTAAGCTCCCTAAGAGTTTGCCGGTCACCACTCTGGCTAGCGGATAGATATCTCCTGGTCAGACTATGCTCCTCGGGGGTAGCAGGGTGGTCGTTAAGGAACTTGGATCTCATCTCTTTTTTCTCTTTCAACAGTTAAGGGAATGTCCGACAACAACCTAGTTCTTCCCACATGGTTAGAGCCGGGAAGAAGGCTCGCTATCGGCCGGGGAGAGGAAGGCTCACTTTCGGTCATAAATGCATCACTAGGGGTATTCGGCTATCGAGCGGTCCGACATGATAAAAATATAAAAAGAAACTTTAAGCTTGGAAAAGAAATGGAGAAATACCCGGAGAAGTAAAATCGCCTGGAGAGATGAAGGCAAGGGGCAAAAGGTCGCCGGAAAAAGGCGAACAAGAATTCCAAAGAATGAATTAGCGTGAAAAAGCCCGAGCTCCGAGCGAAAAGACCACCGGAAATGAAGAACGCCACCTGGCGAAACTCAAACTTAAAATCTCGAAAAAACCCGGAAAAACTTCTTCAAAAGAATGGCAAAATTCTTGGTACTTGTAAAACCAGGAAAGAAAAAACTAAGAAATTTGACAACTTTTCAAGGTAATTTGAGCACGGGAAAGGGGGTATCTAAGCAACTCGAAGCTTCGGGTATGGAGGTTTCGTCGGAAGGAAAATGGAAAAGGAGAGAGAAAGCTTTGAGGATAAAGGTGAAGAAATCCAAAAAGGGCAACTACTTCAATATAAGGCATGAGTGAACGGCTGAGACTGAAAGACCTCTCAACTCCCTCTCCAGATTCATGCCAAGTGTCACAACATGGTAAACCCTAACAAAGTAATGGGCGGGATTTTCGGAGGAGTAATCATTAACTTTTCAAACTCTTTCAACTCCCTACGACAACACGTGGCACCCAACGAATGAACTTCCCCAAAAAAGTAGAGCACGGCAACAATGATTCGCGTCTATTGACAACATCCTTAGCGGTCAAGACCCCAAAAGATGCTGGGGGGGCTAGTTGTATGGGTATAACCAAGTATGTTGGCGGACCCCAGTAATGGATCCGCGAACACTTTACCGGGCGCCAAATACTTTATGTCGCCCGCAGCTCTATCAAGTCAGTACATCAACATGGTCCGACAACATTGGCGGTCGCCTAACAAGACAAAATAAGGGAATCTTCCCAGATGTCAAAAGCACCGCAGCCGTACACGTGTAAAAGGATTACGCACCCTGTCAGGTGAATAGTACTTCTATAAATAGCCAAATAGTACTATTCTGCAGGTACATTCTCTCACTCTCATAATTCTTCTCTCACTCTCATAATTCTTCTCTCTCTCTCTCTACTTTCTCTCTCTAAACCCTATTTGGGCACGTGCTGACTTGAGCGTCGGAGGGGGTTTCCTCGCATCCCCCCCGAGGGTAGTTCACGTTTGCTTCTTGTGCAGCTATTCACTAGCGGAGCTTACCCAAATCTTTGGCGGACTTCTCTCAAGACCGCCAACCGTTTCAACACCGAAACAACGAGGGTAGTTCACGTTTGCTTCTTGTGCAGCTATTCACTAGCGGAGCTTACCCAAATCTTTGGCGGACTTCTCTCAAGACCGCCAACCGTTTCAACACCGAAACAATAGCCATTTTCACTAATTAACCACCTAGCTATGTTCAATTTGAACTAGAATCCTTTTTATGTTTATGGCTCTGACCTATCCAGTTGCTCTTATATGAACTTAGATTGTATGGTTGCCAACATAATTCATACTTATCCTTATGCTTTGGGGAGAATATGCTTAACGTAAGGAATGTCTATGGAAGGAAGGCTCATTTATCAAGGGCATGCTCTTATGAGTGTAATAGTTAAAGATGAACAACGTAGTTGTTACTCCATAAGATGGCGTTTTAGATTACTAACTAGTTGATCTTGTGGATTTGGTAACATCTTCTTGCCTTTTCTGCTTGAGATCATTCAAATTTTGCATTTCAGATCATGTCATCATATATATATTTTTTTTTGTATATACATTCAATTTGTGACAACGAAGTTTACTTGATATTTTCAGGTACTATATTGCACCATCTGGTAAGAGACTTCGGTCGATGGTTGAGGTTCAGAAGTATGTTTCTTTAACCTCTCTATTCTTTAAATCTTCATTTGTAGGGCCTGTCCATACTGATTTCTTGTGTGCAAAGTTTCCATTTGATGCAATATCTGTAACTTAAATATTTTGTCTTTGTGCAGATACCTGTTGGAACATCCGGGATTCGCTAGGCAAGGAGTGACACTCTCCTAGTTTTCATTTCGAACTCCAAAGCCCCTGAAAGAAAATTATGTCAGAAAGCGCACTACTCGTTTACCTATGCCAGATGAGACTAATTTTTGGATGCCAGGATCCAGACCTCTCCAGACCATCGCAGGTATATTTTAGTTTGAGATTTTGGATGCTTATAGCAACTTGGTTTTAATTTTTGTTGTCATCTTCATCAGTATCATATTTTCCTATCACATGAAGTCATGAACTGAAAATCTGACAAAGTGGATTGGCTATGTTGATCTTTCAACACATTTGGTTTAATGTTTTGAAAGAAAAAAATTAGAAAAAGCAAAGGTATACATGGGGAGAATCTTATTTGATACTGATGAGATGCTTGTAAACATTGTAGCGCAACATAATGCTTCCCATGGACATATTCGTCCATGATTTCATTGATTTGAATATCAAAATGAACATTGTACTTTCGTAGTGCATTTGTCTCTTAGAAGATTCTATCTAACAAGCAATCTCATTTTCAACTATAAGCTAAAAGACGATGCTCATATGTTAGGAAAATGTGAAGACTCTAAAATCTAAATGATAGAACTTCGGCAAGTTGGGATGTATTGCTTGTTATATGGCCTGGATAATTGATTTTTGTACTGCATTGTGGCATTATGAACTGGAAACTCTTAACATTTGCGCCTCCCCCCTCATTAAAGGATTATAAGTTATGGCCTTAATGTTAAGAGTTTCCAGTTCATTGTTATATGGCCTTAGTGTACACTAGGTTCTGTTGGATTAGTTTCTTGTGTCTAGCTTTCTTTGCTTCTGCAGATGCTCTGTGAGAGCACCGAATATGTATGATTAAAGAAAATTAAACCAATGTTAATGACTATTCCTAATTAAATCAGCATGAATAAATTATGCCTGTTGATGTTGTGAGATGTCTACCCTGTCTTTCAACTGCTTTGTTATAAATAAGCTTTTATAGTTTAACGGGAAAATTTCGTATCAGGATTGTGCAAGTTTTGTCTTAATGGATTCAAGAGGCTAATTTGGAAATGAACCTAAAATGTATTGTGAAATACCCACATGGATACTAAAAGATTTGGCTCTTGTGCTATATTTACTGTATCTGTTTGAGTTACATCTTCGTGCCTCTCTCATGCACACGTAGTGAACACTTCAGATGGACATGAATACCTAGATGTATTATGTAAAAAACTACTTGATCAACTTAGAGAAGCTTAACATATCTATGACCCACTCTTTAAACAATCAGACATGTTAAGCTTAAGTAGCACAAGGTGCAAGTGATCTTGTCTTGTTTTTGTAGGATGTAACAAGGCCATGCATACTGAAAAGGAATGATCTGGAACTCTGATACATCATAGATTCTGCAACTCTCTGTTTGAGTTGATGGGTACTTTATTTCACTTATTGTGCATACTTCTCTTAGCGCTCTGGTAATATTTACTGCTGAGGGATCATTACTTATCTCAATAATGAAAAAGACTCCTCGATTAGAATGTGTATACACATTTTTGTATCGTAAACAAGGTAGCAAGCAATTTGATTTTATAGTTGCTTTATATTCTTCAAACATGAAAGGGAGTAGGTTTTGCAGACATGTTATGCTAGAATTTGTTTCTTATAATCTACAACAAAATCAAAGTTTAGTTGAAGAGATATTTTTGCTATATTTACTGTTCTGTTTCATCATATCCTATTTCTCTTGTGCTTTATGATCTGCATGATAGGGTCATAAATCATAATTTGGTAATCAACATTAACGAGCTGCTTCATGATATGCATGATATGTACTACACAAATGATGTATTCCTTGCTGTTTTGCAGCGAGTCCTCTGTCATGGGCTGCCCCAGTTGACCCCACGCCCTTGTAGCTTAGTCGAGCTGGCCTTTCTGTTGATGTTACTCTGCCAGCAAAAAAGAAGAGTCAACAATCCACCAAGCACACACACAACAATTCCCATTGCACACTGCTTATCTCGTTTGAATCGAGTTAGTTGATGTCTAACTGATATTCTAATTTTCAGGATCTTTCAAGCCATGCTCTCGCACGCGATCTTCCGTCAACACGCCATTTCATTGTGGGTTGTGAGTTGTATTTGAGGGATGAGAAGCAGCAAGTTAATCTGAAGCAAGTTAGTTAAATTTTTCTAACCGATATAGGTTTATTAGTCTACTTAATTTTTTTTCCCTGACTCACAATTTGTTTTTTTTAGTTAAGATTGATGTATAATGATGGTGATTAAACCATTTTTTATATTTTCTTGTATGGTACATCTCCTTGGATAGGGAAAACAAGAATGAAGTGGTTACATGAGTTGTAAAGGGCCTTCCCCTACTGGTTGAATGACAGCCAACTAGTTTTTTTTTCTAATTTCAAATTGCAAGTAGCTGATCTGGTTTACCAAGGAAACTGGATCAATTTGCTGGCCATTTTTAAAAAAAATTAGATTTTCACTTCAACTGATCCGGTTTCGAAGGAAAACCAGATCAGTTAATATGATTAACTGATCCGGTTTTCCTTCAAAACCGGATCAGTAAATAATTTACTGATCCAGTTTTGGACCTTATTAGTAACTATTTTGGATATGATGCGAGCCCACCCGATACGAACCAAAACCGGATCAGTAACCCCGATTTTGACCGCATCGGATGGGCTTTTTTTCACTAGTGTAAGGAACTAGCCAATTGCTCTACATTAAATGTAGTGAAGTCTTTAGTCTCCAATAAGGCTGTAACTTTAGCCATTCACTTCTCATCCTGGGGAAGACTCCTTAGAACTTTTCGAACTTGTTCCTCTGAACTTGTTCATTTATGATGTTCAAAAACGAGTGAGCATGTCTTGAACAGGCTCCTTTTGTTTCATTTGAAACAATTCATACTTATGAATAAACATGTCTATCTTTGATCTTTTCACTTCGCTTGTTCCTTAATGAGTGACTTGAAGGAGTTCCCACATCTGTTTTACGGTTTTGCATCCCATGATTCTGTTTTGTTGATGAGGACCAAGACCACAGTGGAGTAGCTTTTTAGCCAAATTGTTCACCTCCATTTTATCAAAATCATCTTTATCAAATTTTTCAAGGGGTTTTGGAATCAGCTCCCCTTTATCATTTTTCTTTATAATTTTGAAGTCGTCAAGCTCAATTACTCTCCATACTTGGTAGTTTTCTGCTTTGATAAAAATCTCCCCTTGGTTCTTCCAGTATGGATAATGCTTCCCATTGAACATGGGCGGACGTTGAGTAGAATATCCTTCATCAAGTTTTTCTCCCGTAGTATTCATGGTGCCAGGTACTAGCTCCTCAGGGTTAACTGATTTTTGGATGTACTAGGCTCTGATACCAATTGTTATTCTAGTATGAACATTATACCAACTACAAGAGGGGGGTGAATTGTAGTTGAGGGGAAAATTTCGAATTATATTGCGGAATTAAAATAATCTATAAATGCGAAAGAGACAAACACACAAGATTTTTACAAGGAAAACATCCTAGGCCCAATAGGAAGAAAAAACTTGACCACAAGGGATTTTGACTCAAACTCTCTTTACTATAATAGGCCAAAAGACTCTATCTTTTACAACCTATTAACGAACCTTCTCTGTTCCTCTAGGAACTTGTTCTCAATCACCGAGTTCCCCCTGAACCGATGACACTCTCTTTGACTTCACTCGAAGTCTTCTCTTTTCTCTCTTTCTTTCTCTCTCTTGATTACAAGGATATTCTCTATATTTTCTCTCACTCAAACACTATGAATATTACAATAATAAGTATGTTGAATATGAGAGGAAATTATAATAAAAACTTTCTAAATAAATCTCAATTTGTCGCTCAAGAAGGTTGTTGTGTTTTCTTAAATAAGCTTCCCCTTATATAGCTGTTGCTCTTGTTCTTCTTCTTCTTCTGCAATTATAAAGCTCCACGTCCTCCATGATGTGCGCTTTTAATGGAGTGAAGATCATGGCTCTATTTTCGCTGCACTTGCTCCACATTTTTTGCAACAGAAACAAACTAACACCACGATCTGTTAGTGAGCACATTTTCAGTGAGTGTAGCGAGTTTGTAGGAGAACTCCACGCTGTTAGCTCAACGTTTTATGCCACATCCCTTCAACTGTTTTTTCAAACAAAACAACATCAACAACTATCTAATAACTTGGTGAATCTTTAGTTCAAATATTCTAAGTTACTAGATTTATTAAACATACCATATGATAAACATTCATAGTGCATAATAAATAATATCTTGACTTAGATTAAATAATCTTTCTCCACAAGATATATATATAATAAATAAACATTACATTATTTTTTGGATTTTTATATTTTTTTAAAATAAAAACTATATTACTACCTAAGTATTTGGCATCATCGAAACATGGAATACACCACAGACTACAAGACTTTTTCGGTCTCTATGGTTCAAGTGTTCTTTAAATTGTTATATCTTTGGAAACATTTGTATTTTCTAACCTTTATTCTCGAGTCCATAAAAAAAACTTTCTACTCTGAAAATCATCAATTCTTATCTTTTCTTATTTATACACGCTTAAATTTCAACTTATGTGAGCTTTTTTAGAATGCATGCCGCGAAGGCTGCAATTCGTTCCGTAAAACCTATAAGGAGCTGTTTCTGCCAAACAACGCTTGTGAACGTGACCGCCTCAGCACATTTCTTCCCTGATTCAATCCTAGTTGGTGTATAATTTCTCCAAGTATTTTTCCAAGCATGCAATGTATGGGTAGTATCCCAAGTCCACTGTCGGACATTTCTCGGTGTCCGGCACTAAACTCTTCAGGACGCAAACTCATTAGAATGGACCAAACCATCCCCGGTAATGGACCGGGATAGCGCTCGCGGCCACCGAAAAGGACAAAATAAAGGAATCTTCCCTTCAGTCATACTCACCTCAGTCGTACACGTGTCAAAGGATTACGCATCCTGTCAGATAAACAGTACTCCTATAAATAGCCAAATGGTACTATTCTGCAGGTACATTCTCTAACATACTAAAAATAGCTTATCTCTCTCTAGTTTTCTCTCTCTAGATCCTTCGCGGACACTTACTGACTTGAGTATCGGAGGGGGTTTCCTCGCATCCCCCCGAGGGTAGCTCACGTTTGTTCTCTTGCAGTTCACCAGTCTTGGGCAACCCCTAATCACTGACGGATTTCCCAAAGGTCCGCCACCGTTTCAACACCGAAACATGCAGTGTGTAGACCTCAAAGCAAGAGCTAGATAAGAAAGTATTTGAGGATGAAATAAGGGTATTTCATATCTATTCTCTCTTTTCTTTCCCACTTGTCTTATGGTCCTTTCATTGGAAATGAGATACAGCCATTTCTATACTCTATGTTGGAATGAAGAGAACCAGGGGAAGTGTTGTCCAAGACAAAGGTGAAAATAAATGAGATACCACAATACTGAAGAAGGAATAATTTGGATATGCTTGTCCTATTGTGCAGAAAATTGGGATGATTAATAAAATGCTACCTCATTGCACGCTTGTAAAAGGAAGTACATACTACATAGGGGATTTCTTGCTGATGGATAATTTTCATTGAAACTAGAACAAACTTTTAGCTGGTACCTAGCTTACACAGAAACGCGACGCGGGATCGGACACGGGGACACGGGGAAACGCCAATTTCAAAACTGAGAAAACATGGGGGAAACGCAATTTTTTTCTAACAATTTATTTAATGCTTTATAATATCAATGAAAACAAAATTCAATATAACAAACAAGTTTAATTTAGTAAAAATTGACACTATGGGTCCCAACTATGGCCCAACATTTTTAAAAGGTTCGAACTATCAATTATCCTGTGTAGGTCCCAACTTTGAGGGGTTGTGACTTTGATTAGGCCTGAATGACTTATGACCTGCTGAATAGGTAAATTGTGTTTTTTTTAATAAAATATTTAGCATCTCTCATTCTCACCCCTACCACTCTTGGACTCCCTGCACTTCCTCCACTCTTCCCTACTGGTGGTACTATACTACCGTCACACCTCCTCCACTGTCTCCTCCTGTGCGATCAGCCCATCCCACTCGGCCCAATCTCGACCCTCCACTCTACTTGTTGAAGTTACAGCGAGAATTAGCATTCTGTAACAACTTAATCAAATTACTAGTGTTTCAATCTTCATTAATATCAACTGAAGTAGAACAAATTCAAAATAAAAATTGTAACTTGTAATCACACACAGCAAATCAAATTCTCCATTACTACACAATATAAGAGAAGAGCAACACATTTATCATCAAAAAGTGGGACAAATTTTGATTTACAGTGAAGTAAGAAGAAAATAGAAGCACTAATCAATTACATAAGACCAAGAAATGGGCTGAAAAGCTGCAGAAATACATCCAGTAGTCGAATTAGAGTCCCAAAATTATACATCCCCAAAAATTTGCACGCCAGCTTTGTTGGTTGTCCACCCACCACTCCTCCCACCATTAAACCACCAAAATCCACCTACTGTGGTTGCTAAACGCCCCATTTCGCCGGTAATCTCCTTCACTATATTCTGTTTCGACTCCTCCAAATCTTTCGCCACTTTTGAGATATTGAGTGAATCTATCACAATTTCAGCAGAAGAGCTTCAAAATTCACAATTGAACTCAGATTGAGTTAATCGACGAATTTAGGTTGAAAAATTTTCCAAAAAAAAAACAACCGACAAACGCTGAATCAAAGCACCGAATAGAGATGGATTTTGATCGAATGTGAATTTCCGAATTTGAGAAGGTTAGGGTTTGAATTTCTCATATTGAGAAGAAGGAAAGAAGTCTGAAAATTTTGCTCAAATTTTCGATTAGAAAAATTGAAATAAATCACGAAGTCAACAATTCAAGAAGAAATGTTCAACACTTCGTTGATTTCAAACGAAAAAGAAAAGAACAAATCGACAGTCAAGCCTCATTTCAATCTTCATCTCACAATTGCACGCCATGGATTTTTGAAGGACAGAAAATGGAGAGGGAGAAATAAGGGATGGGGTTGAGTTTTTAAGTCATGTGTGCACTTAAAGTGTCACGTGACCTCATTAACCTGAAGTAGCAGGTTAAGTAACCTGCTAGGTCCACACAAAGTTGGGTCATGCAATAGTTGGGTCTGCCACTGGATTATTGATAGTTGGGACCTATGAAAGAGAACCGCTCGTAGTTGAGCCCCATAGCGTCAATTTTTCCTTTAATTTATGATATATAATATTCAAACATGTTCCAGACTAACGTTAACCAATGTAACTTAAAATAAATCCAAATAATACTACTAATTAAGTCAGAGTATATTAGCTACAACCACTAAGGAAAAAATACAGATTCAAGATCCAGTTCATCAAGAGAAAGGTCGGCACACTATGGGTTCAATGCTGCTGTTTCAGTCAATGTGCTTGTGCAACAAAAAGAGTTTGATCAATGGATGCCTGGCTTTAGGAATTTTAATGTAGCTATACAACATTGTCATGGAAGACAATTCGGTTTGTTTAAGATGCCAACTTTTATTTCTGATTTTCTTCCTTTGATTTGATTCTAATGGTGATCTTTTTCCCATTGAACAATACAATGATATAGGGAGAGACAGATCCAAGATTTTGAATTTTAGGGTCCTAACCAAACCATCTAGAAACATACTTAAACAATTGAACAATAATTCATGATACATAATATAAAATACTTTTGTTGTATTATATTTTAATACTTCATACGTCTTTTAACATATCTAGCACTTTGATTTTTATGCAAGCAAACACACAAATTTGACTATTAGTTTTTTAATACCTGTTCAGTTATTCATTACATAAAAGTATAATACACTAATTTTTTGAAAATATACCTAGAGATAACAAGTTCAACATCTTACGTAATAGTAACTTTTTTTACTTGCTCAAACTTAGTATATACCCAAAATTCTTTCCAAGAACCCATCTCTTACCTTGATAATTGATATAGTGCAACCCCAATTATGAAAATTTGGCTTAAACTTTCTTTCTTTTTTCCACTTTCATATCTCTCGGAATATTACTGATATGCTTCATAGTTTTACTTATTATCTCGTTGAGGATGTTAATCTTGAAAAAAAAAAAATTTCCTGCAACTTTAGAAAAGCTGAAAACAGCACTAGGAGAACTATAACAGAGACAAAATTCTAATCGAGAAAAAACCCTAATTAACATTAAATTTGACCTATTGATGTTTTCGAATAAACTTAAACCCACAATCATGAAAGATATTAACACAAACGATCAATCAAATAAACTTGCAATTATTATTAACAACTAAAAAATATACAACAAAGTTATCATGTAAAAATAAAAAAAAACTAACAAGACAATTGTGGCTTAATGATGGCGAAACCATACGCAGCCTGATTAGGATACAGTGATGGCGGTGGAACCCGAAAAGTCCAAACTTGTACGTCATCTTTCTCCTTAATATAATCACTATTCTTCCAAACAAATTCATTCCATCGACGATTCAAAACATAGGTTTTATAAGTAGCCCACTTAGTGAAGTTAAGCTCTGTTACGTTTACGTCCAACTTTATAAAAAAGGCCCTATCACAATTACAGGAACATTGTGATTACCCAAGTGATCAAGTACTCCTCTAACACACTGGTTTTCGGGTATTGTAAAATGGGCTTGTCCGACTTGCAAGTCGGTATTGGTTACCTCCTTTTGGATAAAAACTTCGCGTCATACCCACCCAATCCTTCAATATTCTCAATCAGTCTTTGTGGAAGTTGAGAAGGTGGTGTTGGCGGAGAGTATACAACCATGGTGAGATTTCGAGACGAACGCTGGCGTTTCCTCGGGTTGCTTTGGTGGTTCTGGTAGGCGATTTTAGGATCATTATTCAAAAGAAGAAGAGGTTGTTTTTCTTGCATGGACATAGCGTCAATACTCATGCAAGAGGAAGTACTACATTGACCATCTTGACATGTAACAATGGATTTTCCCTTTTCTTTGTCGGAAGGTAAAACTTTTATGTTTAACCCGACTACACGACAGAAATTCCTGAACTTGCTCAAATGAATAATTGTTTGTTGAATTGACATAATTTCAGTATTCATACATTCTTCTTGATCATAATTAATAATGTCTTTTCCCTTTGCTTTCTCAGAAGTTAAAGCTTTTATGTTCAACCAGTGCGCATCGCAGACATAATTATCATTGAACTTGTAACAAATTTTCTTTTTTGCTTTGAGTTTCCATCGTTATCAGAGTATTATCTTTTTCATCTCTGATTTCAGAAGTTGAAAACAAGTGAGAGATGGTGATATTTGGAGTTGTATTTATAGATAATAATAAAACAAATTCTGATTAGAATCGGTTTAGGAAAGTTTTTAGAGTTGTTGTACGAAAAGGCTTCTTCGCCGCCTTTTGTATTCCTCTGCCAAGAAAAGGCCAGGCATGAGATTGAATTGGAGAAGGCTTATCAAAAGTTTTGCAACACTGAAGCACATTTTCAGGGAGCTTGGAATCAGAAAATGAATTCGATGGCGTATATTATGAATAACAAAAATACTTCCCAGAAACCACCATACCACCATAACTCTTCTTCTCTTCTTCAGTTTCTTCATCATCTTTCTTTGCTTCTCCATTGATAAAGTTCTTATCTTTCTCCTCCTCCTCCTCCTCCTTCTTCTTCTTCTTCTTCTTCTTCTTCTTCTTCTTCTTCTTCTTCTTCTTCTTCTTCTTTTTCTCCTTCTTTCCACTTCCATCATCAAACCCTTCACCCAATTCTGACCCATTTTCTCTCTCCTCCTTATTCTTGTAGGAACGTAAACTGATAACAATTAAAATAAACTTATCTGATAACCGTGGCGTGAAAAGATCACTGCCCGAAATTTGAATTTTCCCCATAAGAACACACGGACTCAAAGCCATCAATCTCCAGGGATACACGGTGTTGATAGAAAAGCAGATTGAGAACGATCTTGAATATTGCCTAGAATACTAGAGGAGAAAGAAAACGAAGAAAAGGAGAGGTTGTTTGTGTTTATGTGTTCCCAATGAATACCAAGATACTAGTATTTACAAGGAGAGGAAACCAAACGAGATCAGAACAAGGCTGAAATCGTAGGATTAACGGTAAATAAATGGGAAGAATAATGGCAGCCGTTTTGAGAGAAATGAGGGAAAAATCGAAATATTAAGAGAGAGATTAGGGGAAAAAACGGTAACTTAAGACTGATAGAAACGGTCATTAAATGTTGACAAAACATTGACCCTAAAAGATAGTTAAGTTAAGTTTATTCTCCAAAGCCCAAAGCCCAAGGCCCAAGGCCCATGGCCCATGGCCCTGTCGCGGACCGGGCGGGCGGCGCGGTGTGGTAACTTCAATCACCACATACCCACTAAAAGCTTCATTGCTACACAACTCAAAGGGTAGAGGAAGAGTAATTATTATAAACCTTACTTTTCCCTTCTATTCTTTCAATGTGGGACAAAAGATAAAAAAGGACTCTTCATATTCTTTTGAAGCAAACTTTGAGTTTCTACTATATTATACACTTATAAACTCCAACAATCCCCCACATGATTCAAAAGAAGAAAATAGAAAGAAACAGGGCTGGAAAAAGATGATCTGGGCAATAGATACTAAGTTTTGAAGTATCAATGTCTTATGGACTTGAATTGACACTCAATGCATACAAATATGTATTACTGTCGTAAGAGGTAGATTTCTCTTTGAACCTTTCACGAAGTTAGCAAAGCATAGTTGCGCACTCAACCTTTTTCAAATCAAGAAACGTTCTCGCAATTGTAATATCGGTGCCCCACAATTAGCCTGGATTCTCATGAATGCTCTAGAGAGCCTAAGCCTTCGGTCTCTCATAGAGGATTAGGCATAACCGCCACATTCACATAGGTAAGTTCATCAAGTTTGTAATGTCGCAAACCACCTCAAATAAGGGTATGAACTTATTAAGAGCTCTATGCTCAACTTACACATATACCAGTAGGTTGAAACAAAATACTACATCACTTTTATTAACAATAATGGTAGTAGTATACAATAACTTGAGTTCTTTTGTGATTTCGTTTGACCCTTTGAACTTAGGAATTCCTAAGAAGGGTATCCATCACAATTTACTCCATAATGGGCTTTAAACCCATTCGTTGTGCTGACTCTAGCACCATTTTTCTACAAAGACCTTTGGTGAGATGATCATCAATATTCCTCTCTGACTTTACATACTCGAGTGACAACGCATTATTTCTAATTAAATTTCTAACTACGGCATGCCTTAAGCGAATATGCCTTCTCTTTCCATTATAGGCTTGATTATTTGCTACCCCAATTGCTGCTTGCGAGTCACACCGCATAGAAACTGATGGAGCTGGCTTCCCCTACAATGGAATATCAACAATCAAACTCCTTATCCATTCAGCTTCTTGACATGCCAATTCTAAAGCAATAAACTCAGATTCCATTGTAGATTTGGCAATACATGTTTGCTTTGATGATTTCCATGATATAGCTCCTCCAGCAAGAGTAAAAACATAACCGCTAGTAGATTGAATCTCATCATTATCCGACACCCAATTAGCATCACAAAATCCTTCAAGGACACAAGGTGTCCTTTGATAATGTATACCCCAATTGATAGTGCCTTTTAGATACTTCAACAATCTAATCAAGGCAACCCAATCCTCCCGATTAGGATTGTGAGTATACCTTCTCAATCTACTAACAACATAAGCTATATCAAGTCTAGTATAATTCATCAAGAACATTACACTACCAATTATTTTTGCATATTGTTCTTGTGATATACTATCACCCTTATTCTTTTTCAAATGAATACTAGAATCATATGGGGTTTTCACGGGAACACAATCAAATTGATCAAACTTTTTTAATATTTTCTCAATATAATGAGATTGATTTAAAGATATCCCATATGACGTTCTAGTATTCTTTATTCCAAGAATAACATCAGCCTCTCCTAAATCCTTCATCTCAAAACAAGAAGGATTTTTTAACTACAATAATACAAACTTTTGCCCGTTCTCACGCAATAATACAAACTTTGGATTATTTTTTAATAATACAAAATTTACATTAAAATTCCTCCAGTAGGTCAGGTTGACTTGTAACCGATAAAACAGGTCAAAAAAAATTACAAAATGATCTTTCTTCTTTCTCCTTCCTCCCCCAACCCCCCACCCACCTGAACCACCTAAGCTTGTTACCTCCTACAACAAGTTAACAACCGGTATTGCCCTACTGGAGGAATTTTGATCAAAAGTTTGTATTATTAAAAAATAATCAAAGTTTGTATTATTGCGAGAAAACGGGCAAAAGTTTGTATTATCCTTGTTAATAAATCCTACATGTTAGCATTTCTACAATTCATAGGGATTCTTATCTAATTTCTTACGGGGAACTCGATTAAGAACATAGCAAGCAGAAAGAATAGCCTCACTCCACATGTTAGTAGGCATACCTGAACTAATAAGCATTGCATTCATCATATCCTTAAGAGTTCTATTTTTCCGCTCAGCTATTCGATTCCGTTCTGGGGTATAAGGAGCTGTAACCTCATGAATGATCCCATTAGACTCACAAAATTTCTTAAGGGAAACTCCATCATATTCTCCACCCCTATCTGATCTCACCCTCTCAATCTTAAGGTCCAATTAGTTCACTTCGACTTTATAGATTACAAATTTCTCTTCAGCCTCATCCTTAATACTCAATAAATAAAACTTATTATAACGTGAAAAGTCGTCAACAAAAGTAATGTAATATTTCTTTCCTCCCCTACTCATGGAATTCTTAAAGTCACCTAAGTCACTATGGACTAACTCTAATAAAGTAGAGGAACGGGACACATTTTTGTTGAATGCCTTCTTAGGGTGCTTAGCTTATACACACACTTCACATTTATCAAAAGAAGTATTGCTAAAGTTGGGAATAAGACTAAAATGTTTTAGCCTTTTAATAGATGCAACATTCACATGACCTAGTCTAGAATGCCATAAAGAAACAAACTCAGCAATATAAACGGAAGCAGTAGAGTTCTTATTATCAATAACAACATCCAAAACAAAAAGTCCAGCATTACGAAAGCCTTTACCCACAAAACACCATTTCTGATTAATACAAGTTTATCAGATTCAAAAGCTAACTTGATCCCAGCTTTGTTTAAAAGAGAACCAGAAATGAGATTTCTGCGGATGTTAGGAACATGCAAAACATTCTGCAAAGCAATGGTTTTCCCGGAAGTTAATTTCAGGAAAACCTTTCCTTTGCCTAGAACACTCACAGTGCTTGAGTTGCCCATGAAGACGCATTCTACTTCTGAAACTTTGTTTTAGTCCTTGAACATTTCCTTAATGGCGTAGATGTGACGGGTTGCATCAGTGTCCACGATCCATTCAGAAACATTGCTTACCAGATTGATCTCAGAAACCACAGTAACAATTATGTCATCTTCATCAAGGTTGGCTTGAGCTTTGTTGTCTTTTGCTTTGTTTGGAGCTTCCTTTATTTGACGGCAATCCTTGGCAGCATGTCGATACTTCCCACAAATGAAGCAACTTCCCTTAAACTTACCTTTTCCCTTGAAGTTGTTATAGTTCTGCCTTGTACCATGGAACTGATTTAGATCCTTACATTTTGGTCCTTTACCTGCAACAATTTTATTTTCCATAAGATTAGCAGAAGAAGAAGAAGAATGATCAATTGATTTTCCTTTGATTTGGATACGATTCTGCTCCTCAATCTTAATGTGGGAAACTAATTCTTGAAGGGTAAAGTCTTTCTGCATATGTTTTAAGATATGAACAAAAGTTTCCCAGAAAGAAGGTAATTTCTCAAGTAAACAGTTGGCTTGGAAAAGATCAGGAATGGCCATACCCTCAGCGACAATATCAGCACATAAAAGTTCATACTCATGAACTTGATCTAGCACAGATTTATCATCAGACATAGTAAACTTCAACCAACGACTACAAGCATATTTCTTTGTCCCAAAATCATCAGACCCATGCTTAGCATTCAAAGCATCCCAAATATCCTTAGCATTTTTCGACTTACTATAAATCATATAAAGGGCAGAAGTCATATAATGCAGTAACATCCCATAACAAGTCTTATTATCATTCACAAAATCTCTAACAGAATTCTCAGGAGCAGCAATAGCAGACAAACAATAATCTACCCCAATTTGACCCAAGAAAAATTCCTTCTTATCAGACAACATCTTATAATTTTTCCCATCAAATGGTTCTAACTTAGACATATCAGGGACAAAGGGATTGGTAATAGGGACAACATTAAAAATACGCACATTATCATCAGAAAATTTCACCAGTCATAGTTCCATAAAACAGATACAACAAGAAATTCAACTTTAGAATGTAGGAACATAAACTAGTAACAATTAAAATAAACTTATCTGATAACTGAGCGTGAAAAGATCAATGCTCTAAAGTTGAATTTGCCCCGTAACAACACACGAACTCAAAGCAATCAACCTCCAGGGATACACGGTGTTGACAGAAAAGCAGATTGAGAACGATCTTGAATATTGCCCAAAATAATAGAGGAGAAAGAAAACGAAGAGAAGGAAAGATTGTTTGTGTTTATATGTTCCCATTGAATACCAAGACACTAGTATTAATAAATGGGAAGAATAATGGCAACCGTTTTTGAGAGAAATTAGGGAAAAACTGAAATATTAAGAGAGAGATTAGGGGAAAAACAGTTGCTTAATTAAGACTGATAAAAACGATCATTAAATGCTGACAAAAGATTGACCCAAAAAGATAGTTAAGTTAAGTTTATTCCCCACAGCCCAAACCCCAAAGCCCAAACCCCGGACCGGGCGGGCGGCGTGCGTGTGGTAACTTCAATCACCACATACCCACTAAAAGTCTCATTGGTACACAACTCAAAGGGTAGAGGAAGAGTAATGGTTATAAATCTTACTCTTACCTTCTATTCTTTCAATGTGGGACAAAAGATAAAAAGGAGTACTCTTCATATTCTTTTGAAGCAAACTTTGAGTTTCTACTATATACACTTATTGGTGGGGCGCGGATGTGTCGTTGTGCACCGCACCCGGCCAAAGATAAAATTTCTCCTACTCTCTTTTACACTAAGCTAGTATAATGGAAGTAGGGGTCGTATCCACAGGGAAACAGGGACGAATTTTATATTCAGCGTGATTCAAAACCTAGATTAAGCTAAGGGCCGAGAAACCTAATTACAAAGGGGGGTTTCAAATAGATTTACGAACAAACTAAAACTAACTAGCATATAAACAAAATGAGAAATCAATATAGGAAGATCTTGAATCCAATTAACATCCACTTCAATTCATTATCGATCATTGAACTTCCACTCTAATTATTTCCATAATTATCTATTGTCGAGAACTAATCTCGCATTCTCCTTATTCTTAGTTGAATAGCATGATCAGCGTGACTATAAAACCCTAACTAAAGGATAACCTAGTCCGATCTGCGTCTAAGTTCAATCCAATAGCAGCAATAAACACAGAGAATCAATAGACCTGCTAATGTCATACACGCGATAAACATTCAACAGTTGATTCAATTTCCCTAAGAAATAACCAAGACGATCTGTATCTAAGTTACTCCCTAGTTTGCTACAAATTGATAAAAGAATAAAACAATCCGATTCTATTCTTAAATCTAGCATTAGATTAATTACACAATCAAACTAGTAACGTTCCTAGCATAATTATGCAATAATCATAGAACACAAGCATAGAAATTGAACCATAATCAAGGAAAATAGATAGAGAGGAAAGATCTCACAATAACGGTTGAAGCTTCATGTTAATTTCTCCAAGAACAGTTCAAGCTACAATCCGATAGCAAAAACCAAATCCATAGTTGAAATCCCTAAAAACTAAACTAAGAAATGAAAACTAAAACTAGGAAATGAAGAACAAAGACTAAGAAATGAAAAACAAAGAGAAATGAAGAAGGAAAGATGAAAAGAGAATCATGAAGAAGGAAGGATGAGGAGAGGAGTATCCTCTCTCTCTCCTCAAGCTTGCTGCTCCAAGACCTACATTTCAGCTCTCCTCTTCGTACTCTTCGTCCCCCCCTAAAAAATGAGGTTTTTGGGAGGCTTTTAAACCACGCACAAAAGTGGCCGCTGAACCGACTAAAACGTCGCGAGTCGCGACACTGATCGCGAGCCGCGAAGAGCTCCCTGCCTTCCCGCACAAAACATGGCTGGGCAAGCGTCGCGAGTCGCGAAGAACATCGCGAGGTGCGACAAGCAGGGGTCGCGAGTCGCGACATCCCTCGCGAGTCGCGAGCTCGCTGTGCCGCTTGTTGCCTTATTTGGTTAGGCTTGGCCGTGCGATGCTTGCGTGTCTTCTTTGGATGGGCGAGGCCGGGGCGGGCTTGCGGTAATGCTTGTGTGCTGGCTTGGCGATGCATGGCTTGGGCTTGCGGTGGAGTTTGATGCTTTGCTTGGCTTGGGCGTGCGATGATTGCAATTATGCTACGATGCTACATTTCCCGAGCACTCCAAAGACAACTTCAATCACAACATCATTCAAATGCATTTCACCTTGAAAGCTCGGAATACATGACGTTAACACAAATTATCTCGCAAAGCTCCGAACTTCCGCTAAGGGCTAAATAAAACACGAATGTTAACAATTACAATCAAACCCTTAGCAAAGTGCACCCAAAATAACGTAAATACAACGGATAACTTGGGCGTATCACTTATAAACTCTTAACAGTTTTTCTTCTTTTCCTCCTTTTTGTAGACTAAGATTTTTAGGTCTTCGCCATTGATTTGAGCTTCTGTTTGTTCGTCTTTTTCTTGTAGCTTTCGTTTAGGGTGTTTAGGGTTTAAGGAGGGGACTTCGTTTATAGGGGCGAGAACACTTTTCAGTTTCCTCCAAACAACCTTTTCTGTTAGGTTTTAGGCGGTTTAAGAGAATCAACAATATATATTTTTTCTTTTTTTCTTTTGACATTGGGTAAAAACAATAATTTTTTTTAGTTTGGATGAGTTCAATACTGATTTAATAAGTTCAAGTTATTTAACTTTAAGGCCAGTTAGTTTACTTTAAGGTGGTATTAGAGTTGTGGAAACACTTTTTTTCCATATTTCAGACCTTAGCTTCGCCTATAACTTCAATTAATAAGTTTGAGTAAGTTTGTTTATAGGACTAATAAGTTCAGGTAAGTTCTTTATTAGGGCTAATTAGTTATAATAATTATAAGAGTATTTAGATTAAATAAAGAAAACCTAACTAGAGTAGATTTTCGAGGAAAAACATTTGTTACATAAAACTCGGAACTTAAAGTTTTGTTTGTTGCAATGATTTCGACGAAAAACCTGTATGGAGTAGATTTTCGAGGGAAAACTACCAAGGAAGTCACTTTATTTTCTAGGGCTAATTAGTTATAATAAGTTTAAGAGTATGAAAACCTAAATGAAGTAGATTTTCGAGGGAAAACTTTCCTTACACAAAATTCGGAACTCAAGGCCTTGTTTGTTGCGCGCCATGATTTCGAGGAAAACCTAACTGGAGTAGATTTTCGAGGAAAAACTACCAAGGAAGTCACTTTCTTTCATGATTTTGTACCCTGCAGAGAGGGTTTTTTGGAGGCTGAAACTTTCCCCAAATCAAATTGTAGGGCCTCCCACAAATGCATTTTTTAACTGTGATGACTCTCAAAGTCATCACATGAACATAGGGTGATGTGAATTCCTTTAACTCATCACCCAACAACCTGATCCGAAGATCGAAACCTGCAACCTTAAAGAAGAAGATCGAACCAATTCAACGACATATTTATGTTCACAAGCATCTTGATATAGATAAACACATCTGCTCGTCGCCATCACACAATTATCTAAAGGTACACTTATCCAAGTTTGATAAACTCCATGATGTCAAACTTGGGTTAACTACCAACTGAAAAATATACATTAAACTAGTGTACGCAATAATGCAAAAATAAAAAATTAGAAACATATGTAAATCATAACTCAAGGATGGCGAAACCCTTAATTAACAGGATGAACTTAATTTGATGAGGATGATGGAAGTTAAAAAAAACCAAACTTGAAGGACATCATTAATCCTGAGATTATTAAACAAAATCATTCCAACCACCCAAAAAAAAAACGAATGACCAGTGACCCATTTAGGGTGCGTCCTCTTCACCTTAAAAAATTAAGTTTTATGTCCAATTAGTTCAGTTCAGTTCATATAAGTTTCAATCAGGTCAATAGGTTTCAATCAGGTCCAATAAATTCCAATCAGGTGTAATAAGTTTCAATCAGGTCCAACCATGTTCAACAAGTTCCAATAAGGTCCAAATAGTCAATGGTCAAAAAATTAAAATTAAAATTATAATTAAAGTACCACTATGATTATTATATAGTATTATATTTGTAATATTGTCTATTATTTATTATTCACTATTAGCTGATTATATATGTTATTATCAAAAAATATTATAATCATGGTCAAATAAGGTTAACGATAATAATCATCATAATTATAATATTTTATATTTCGTCTTTAAATAACTAAAGATAACATGTTTTCGTTACTAATAACAATGAAAGATATGAATGTTATTAATTAATTTCCTACTAGTGCTTTATGAAAGCAAAGGAAGACTATTAGATATACTAGTGGTGAATTGTGTATAGGCAAGTATATAAATAATATTTTTTTTGTTAAAATTTTAATCATAAGAGATAATTAATAATTACTATTTTTTCGAAGGATAAATTTTAATAATTATTATGTCATAATAAATTTTGAGAGATAGTATTTATGTTAGGGGTATATTTATGTTATTACTCATCAATTTTTTTGTCGAATAAGGTCAAATAAGTCCCGATCAGGTCCAATAAGGTCTAATAAGTTTCAATCAAGTTCAATCATATGTCTAATAAGTTCGAATCAATAGGTTAATAAGTTTTAAGTAGGTTCAATCAGGTGCAATAAGTTGAATTAGGTGCAATAAGTTCAGTTCATTTCAGTTCAGTATAGTTCAGATGAGTTCAATTCAGGGTTATTCAGGTGAAGAGAACGCACCCTTAGTAAAGTTAAGCATCCTTACGTCTAGATTCTGGTTAGACCGGTTGTATGATCACAATGACAGGCTAGGGACATTGACACCCACATGATCAAGTGTATCAATTTCAGCACACTGTCTTATGGGCATGGTGAAACAGGGCGAGCTTGTCCGGGTTTCAAGTTGAACTCAGATTACCATCTTGTCGATCAAAAAAATTCTAGTCATATATACCCACCTGACATTCAATGATGGAGAGTATAACATGATGGCTTTGACGATGGTGGTGGGCGGTTGTAGGATCATCGAAGGGAGGAGGTTGTTTTTCATCCATTGACATGCAACGTCGTAGTTTGTAAGTGCATGCAATGGTTATGCTTTTTCAAATACAGGAGGAGCATATATTTCCAAGAATAACTAATTAACTAAAAATTCTTGAACGACGAGGGTATGCTATAAATTATTGTGAAACATGTGTAACTTTTTATTCTACATGGATCATTTATATACAAATGACGTCTTTGAGGTAAACAATTACCCGTGTGATGGGGATAACACTTTACCTTAATTGGCTTACTTTAACTTATACATAATCGATGCATTTAAGATAAAAAGTAACCCTTTATTTAAAAGCGACTTATTTTAACTTGAAAAGCACTATATTTTCAATTTCAAAAGTAATAATTCTCATAATAAATTTATTCACAAATTATTAGAATAAGCTGTCGAATTTTAACATAATATTAGACGAACCCAATACTGAATTTTTCTAACAAGCCCATTCCATTTTACTCTAACTCAACACTATTCTAGTCATCCCTTCTCTTCTCCTTCCATGTATTCTTGATTCTCAAACTAAAACAGACAATTTCAAAAAATAACTGGACAGTCTTACCGAACGGATTAAACTAGTCAGTATATGGATTAAGCTAGTCACTGAATGGGTTAGAGAATGTCATTACTGAATAGATTAAACTGGTCCCTAAATAGATTAAACTAGTCACTGTATTAAAAAAAGGTGTCATGTTCTCTTCTTAATATTGGGCTTGGGACGTGCCTAATTTTAAACTAAAAGTAGGCGGTCTCTACAAGGCCAACTGAAATTTATTATGCATCCGATAACTATGTTTTCCTACTTAATTACTTCATGGCCCCAACAACATTCATTATACACCTGGAACCTAAGGCTTTTGGGCATATAGGTTTATAGCTCTATCTTAGTGTGTGCCATTAACATTGTCTAATGAAGACAAAAGTTCTAAAAAAATAACTGAATCTTAATAGAAAACAAGAAACATGTCGAAAAGAAAAGCAGAAAAAAGCAACAAAATGTACAACACCTTACCTCTGCTAGCAGTGAAAGCTAGTAAGGACCCGAAGACTCTTGACACAATAATTATGCTGACAATCTAAAACATTACTAAAAGAACATAAATCACTAGAACAAGCAAGTTTCTTCTTCACATCGTAGAAGGAATCCGATGAGGGAGGACAACTACTCTTCCTTTTTAAGCCAACCGAGCATAAGACTTGGACAGACTTCCAACTCCTTCTACGGACTCTTGCACAACTAGTAAATTGATCAGTAGCTTTTCCACTCAGGAGGCTATCATGGTTTCTTCCTCGTGTCTTCAATAGTCCCGAAGGTTTTCCATGCACACCGCATCTCCTCTTCACATTACTGAGACTTGTTCCCTTTTCCTTTTTCACCCTATATTGAGTTTGAACTTCGCCCATCTTTCCCATCACACTAATCTGGTCTTGACAAACCTTAGCATCCTCCAAAGAAATAACAGGGCATCTATCATAATAATTGATTTTCCTTTTGCACTCTCCTTGGAATTATTCAAGATATGAGCAACAACATCGGAAGGACCTTCACTCTCAATGAGAATATTCTCAAACAGAAAAGTTCCCACTTCATTTCAGCTGTTCGGTAAGATCATTCACATGGAGCAGCCTCTCGCAAATGAAGATGATATGAACTGTACAGAATATGTCAATTATACAACTGAAGGCAAAAAGAATACCTTGGATAAATCCTTATTGGATCTACCAGAAGTTAGATGATAGGTTGTGTGATTGATTGGCGATTTGCATGTGGGGCAGTCAGGAAGGTTGTACAGGTATGATTGTTAGAGTTAGTATAATATCTTTATGTATGTGTGTTATATTATTGGGCCCATATTGGTGTATAGGCTTTGTTTAGCCCAACTCCTTAGTTTGTGAATATTAGGGTTGTATTTATACGTTGCTGGGTAAACACAAGGAATACGGAAGAACGACTTCTTTTGGCCTCAACTTACATCACCATCACCGGAACTAACCTTGGCATGGTATCAGAGCCGGAATCTTGACCGGCGAATCTTTGATCATTGTCGCACCAGAGCCGAGACACTTGAGCATCACTCGCGTGACTCGCGAAGGAACAAATCAGCGCAATGGGCGACGAGAGGAAAGATGTGACAGTGAGCAAGGGAGAATGGAACGTGACAATTACTTCTCCTTACTATTTGGGTTCCGGTGATCAACCGGGAAACATGATTACACATGTCATCTTCACCGGTGACAACTATGTGGCGTGGGCTCGAGCCATGACACTCTCACTACGGGCTCGACGTAAATTTGGGTTTATAGAGGGGACGATCCCAAAACCCACTGAACCGATTGCTATTCTTGATTGCGACACCGTACATTCAATGATTGTGTCTTGGATATTGCGCAGTATGGACAACAAAATTGCGGGGACAATTCCTTTACATGAGAATGCTCGTGACTTGTGGGCATATCTTGAGAGGCGTTTTTGCTTGGCAAACGGGCCACGTATCCAGCAGATTAAGGCTGCGATTTCGGAGTGCAAACAAACTGGTTCTATGACTATTGATGAGTACTACACCAAACTCATGGGATACTACGATGAGTTGGCTCGCTTGAAGCCATCACCTATGTGTGTGTGTAAGAAATGTGAGTGTGACCTAGCTGTGAAGATGTCAAAGGAAAGAGAAGAAGAGATCTTTCATCAGTTTCTCATCGGTCTCGACAATGCGGCGTATGGGGCTGTGCGCACCAACTTGTTATCACAGCAGTCAGTTGGTGACATTGACCGAGCATATCAAACCTTGATCCAAGAAGAACAATCTCGGGCTGCTTCTCGAGATAAAGGGGTCAGTGACATTGTTCATGCTTTTCACGTTCAATCCGATCGTGGAAAATCTCGCTTCACGCGTCTTGATAAATCAAAGCTTATATGTACCCATTGTAAGCAAAGGGGACATGAGATCAATAATTGCTTTAAAATTCATGGTAATCCGGATTGGTACGAGGAGCGCTTACGTGCGCGTAATGCAGGTCGAACTGACGGTTCTTACAGCAAGGGTGCTGCTGCCTCTTCAGCGGCTAGTGCTAGTGGTGGTGCTGCTGGGGCAGCAGGTGGTGCTGGTAGTAGTGCTGCAGTGGCAGCACGTGGTGCAGGGGGGGCGCGAGCTCATGTGGTCTCGGATGGTTTGTTTGGTTCGTCCAGAGGAGGAGGGACTCCTCTTGCGAGTCTCACGCCGGATCAAATTCAAGCCCTTATGAACCTGATTAATTACGAGCAAAAATCTGGTGATCGTATGGCAGGTACGGAATGGATTATAGACACCGGTGCCTCTCACCACATAACTGGGAATTTATCTGTTCTAGTGAATGTTCGCCGCATTGTCGCTTGCCCAGTTGGTCTTCCTAATGGATGCTCCGTTTCCGCAACCATGGAGGGAGATGTTTATCTCTCTGACACTATTGTTCTGCGTCATGTTTTGTTTGTCCCTGATTTTCAGTGTCATTTGCTCTCTGTATCCCATTTGCTTGTTGATAATGATTGTACCATACAATTCACTTCTTCTTTGTGTGCTATACAGGACCGGTCCTCGGGGACTCTTATTGGAGCAGGTGAACGGCGAGGGGGGCTTTACTACTTCCGGACGGTGGCTATGACGAGTGCTGTTGGTGTTGCTGAGTTGAGTGCCTTTGATTTGTGGCATCAAAGGTTAGGTCATCCATCAGAGAGGGTAGTGAAGATGCTCCCTGCTATACGTTCTAGTAATGTTAGAAAGAAATTAAATAAAATTTGTGATGCTTGTCCTATGGCAAAACAAACTCGAGATGTTTTTCCTAGTAGTACTCATAAAGCCCGTAGCTTGTTTGAATTGATTCATTGTGATTTGTGGGGACCCTATAGTGTGCCTTCCTCTTGTGGAGCTGTTTATTTCTTGACTATTGTGGATGACTATTCCCGTGCTGTTTGGGTTTACTTGTTGCATAATAAAACTGAAGTTCATAAGTCGTTTCTCTCTTTCTTTGCTATGGTTGAGCGTCAGTTTGGTTCTACTGTCAAAATTGTTAGAAGTGATAATGGAACCGAGTTTCAATGTATGCTTCCTTTCTTTGATCAAAGTGGTATTTTGTTTCAAACATCTTGTACTGGGACGCCTCAACAAAATGGGCGAGTTGAGCGTAAACACCGACACATTTTGAATGTTAGTAGAGCCTTGATGTTTCATGCTCATTTGCCTGTTCAGTTTTGGGGTGAGTGTGTTCTTACCGCTGTCCATCTTATTAATCGAACTCCTTCGGAGGTGTTGGGCAATAAAACTCCATATGAGCTGATCTTTGGTCATGAACCCGATTTTGATGCCTTGAGGGTGTTTGGGTGCTTGTGTTTTGCTCACAATCAAAAATCTAAAGGGAATAAGTTTGCTCCTTGTAGTCGAAAATGTGTGTTTCTTGGCTATGCCACGGGGAAAAAGGGATGGAAGTTGTATGATTTGGAGACCGGTGCAATTTTCGTCTCTCGTGATGTTCAGTTTTTCGAAACCTCCTTTCCCTATTCTACTTCTTCTCTTCCCTCTACTGCTGAGCCTACTGGCCTTGATGGCTTTGATTTCCTTGAGTCTGATGCAGCTTCTGCTCCTAGTCCAAATACATCAGCCCAGCCCACAAATCTCTCCTCTTCTTCCTCTACAACTACCGCGCCTGTCTTAACCTCCTCTCCCAGCCCAAATCCTCCTTCACAGCCCAGTTTGCTCTCTCCGCCTCACGCGGGCTCCTCTGATCCAGCTCATCTCCCAACTCCCTCCTCTGACACGGACTCTCCTGACGCGTTTCCTTTGGGCCAGCCCATTCCCGAATTCGTGTCTCCTTTGGGCGCTTCCTCTGAGCCTGATCCCCCTGCCACACCTTTGTTGGGCCGCGGTCATAGGGACAAGCAGCCCAGTTGCTTGTTGCGCGATTATTTTGTTAATTCAGTTCAGCTCGAGAGCCCCCCTCAGGTACTCCGTATCCTTTAGCTCACTTTGTGAATTGTGATAATTTTTCTGTGCGCCACCGTGCTTTTCTTGCTGCAGTTGATGACGGGGTTGAACCTAAAAGTTTCACAGAAGCTATGAGCTATTCTGGGTGGCGAGAGGCCATGCAGAAAGAGATTAGCGCTCTGGAGGACAATCATACATGGGTTATGACTGATCTTCCCCCTGGGAAGAAGGCTCTTGGTTGCAAATGGGTTTATAAGATTAAGTATAATTCAGATGGCAGTGTCGAGCGCCTTAAAGCGCGGTTGGTTATTTTGGGCAATCATCAGGTTGAGGGGATTGACTATAATGAGACATTTGCTCCAGTTGCCAAGATGGTTACTGTTCGCACTTTCCTTGCCGTTGCCACTGCTCGCAACTGGGAAGTTCATCAGATGGATGTTCACAATGCCTTTCTCCATGGTGATCTGGATGAGGAGGTGTATATGAAGCTTCCTCCTGGCTTCACTCCTACTACTCCTGGTAAAGTATGTCGTCTCCAGAAATCTCTTTATGGTCTTAAGCAAGCTCCTCGATGTTGGTTTGCTAAGCTTGCTACTTCTCTGCGACAGTATGGTTTCTCTCGCTCTTATTCTGATTATTCTCTTTTCACTTATTGTCGTGGGTCTGTTCGTTTGCATGTTCTTGTGTATGTTGATGATCTCATTATTTCTGGGAACGATTCTACTGCTCTCTCTTCTTTCAAGAGTTATCTTAGTGATTGTTTTTGTATGAAGGATCTTGGTTCCTTGAAGTATTTTCTGGGTATTGAGGTTGCTCGTAGTGCGGATGGCTTCTTTCTCAGCGGAAGTATACCCTTGATATCGTTTCTGAGTCTGGCTTATCTGGTGCTAAGCCAGCAGATACTCCTCTTGAGCAGAATCATCATTTGGCTAGTGCTGACGGTCCTTTTCATCCTGATCCTGCTCAATATCGTCGTCTTGTGGGTCGTCTCATTTACTTGGCCTTCACTCGTCCTGATTTAGCCTATGTTGTTCATGTGTTGGCTCAATTTATGCATCAACCTCGTCAGCAACATTGGGACGCTGCCCTTCGAGTCGTGCGCTACTTGAAGGGGTGTCCTGGTCAGGGGATTATCCTATCCTCTCTTTGTGATCTACACTTGACTGCTTGGTGTGATTCGGATTGGGCCAGTTGTCCTTTGACCCGTCGTTCTGTTACGGGTTGGCTTGTCTTTCTTGGGTCTTCTCCTATCTCCTGGAAAACCCGGAAACAACATACTGTTTCCCGCTCTTCTGCTGAGGCTGAGTATCGTTCGATGGCTGATGTTACTGCAGAGCTTAAATGGCTCCGTACGCTTCTTGGTAGTCTTGGTGTCTCTCACTCTCAACCCATTTCTCTTTTCTGTGATAGCAAATCCACTCTCTACATTGCTCATAATCCTGTCTTTCATGAGCGTACTAAACACATTGAGGTTGATTGTCACTACATTCGGGATGCTATCCAAGATGGCCTCATTACTACAGCTTATGTGTCTACTACCGAGCAACTAGCCGATTGCTTTACTAAAGCACTTGGTATTCGTCAATTTCGGTTCTTACTTGGCAAGTTGGCAGGCCCGTCCCTGAGCCTGGGCAGGAGGGGCGCCCGCCCAGGGCCCAGGGAGAAAAGGCCCAAGTTGCTGTTTTTGCAATCTTCTATTTAAGGATAAATAAACTTACACGCATTATATTGTCAAGTACTAGAGTTAGCTCCGTGGTTTACTTGAGTGACATAATGACTTATTCCATTGCAATCTGTATCCCGGTTCGAATCCCGAGTGTTGTGCCATTCATTTTTCTATTTTTTCTTTTGTTTTCAATTCCACTTTACGCCTTTCATCTTTCAATTTATTCTTGTGTTTTCAATCCCACTGTTGTCTTTCATCTTTCTATTTTTTTCTTTTGTTTTCAATGGTTTCAAAATAGCTTCAGTTTTTTTTTTCTTTTTTTTCTTTTTTGGTTTTCTTTTGTTTCCAGTGATTTTAAATAGCTACTTCATCTTTAGTGAGTGTTTTTTTTCCTTCTTATATAGAGTAACTATGATTTTGCTATTTCACACCCTCTTTGATTTTATGTAATTGTGCACTTTTTATGTTTACATTGTTCTTTTACTCTAGTTGGACTATAAAGTTACTAATATATAAGAACAAATGTTAATATGAAATGTTATTATATTTATCTCAATGTATATTACATTCAAAATGTTCAATTTTACAAAAATTGTACGAATCAATAAAGTAGGATAGTCAAATATACTAGCTAGATGTTAATAAAAAACGCAAATGTCAATGTGGAACTGTTAAAAAAAGTGAGGGGTCTATTGTTTCCTTTTTCTTTTTTCACATATCAAACCTTGAAAAATATTAAAGAAGTAATCGAAAAGGCCAAAGCGCTTACACTATTTCGTAATCCAAAATCAGATTCCAACTGACAACTCAATGTAGAGGATGATATGATAAATTTATGAAGCAATATATGACTTAATTTAGGAAGACATGTCATAAAAGTATAACTAATTAACTATTAATCCAATGGGTATCTTATAAAAATTGTAAGCTAAAATGAATCCAGATTTCATGAGCTATGAAACTCATATTCAACCGAATTTTGACCATTAATATGTTAAAGTTAATATACGTCACAAGAATAGTAGTTGACGTTGGGGAGGGCCTATTTTTCTTTGTTCGCCCCAGGGCCTCCAAAATGTCAGGGACGGGCCTGCAAGTTGGGCATTGGTGATCCCCATGCTCCCACTTGAGGGGGGTGTTAGAGTTAGTATAATATATTTATGTATGTGTGTTATATTGTTGGGCCCATATTGGTGTATAGGCTTTGTTTAGCCCAACTCCTTAGTTTGTGAATATTAGGGTTGTATTTATACGTTACTGGGTAAACACAAGGAATACGGAAGAACGACTTCTTTTGGCCTCAACTTACATCACCATCACCGGAACTAACCTTGGCAATGATGCTCTTATTTGTCGTGGTACAATCGTTCTAAGTAAATTATTTGATGACTGACTGGCTATCTGGCTATCTGGCTATCTGCATTATAGTTACAAGTGTTGTTGCTTGTAATATGTGTTCCTTCATGGTTTCTGCTGGTGAACGGACTTTCTTCATTAGTGATTCTGTTTCTCAAGGGGAGTCAGACAGCTTGTACTTATGGTAGTCTGATAGTTTGCATAACCGCATAACGCCTATTGCCTTTATACACACGTGTGTGTGTTTGTGCATAATATACCTATGTGTGTGGGTGCATATTTTACAAGCAAGTCTCTGTTTCGTGTTTGCTATCATTTTATAGTTACTTCTGGTTTTCCCTGATGAATGTGATAGTCTTGTGACGTTTCAAACCTTCTCTTGCAATTCATTCTCTTTGAATATGTGGGTGATCTGACCAAGGCATCAGGCTTCAGGCATATGAGTGGTGGTTTTACTTGTACATGGATCGGATATGTATGATTCCTACCATGATGCTGCTTAATTATGGTCATGTTTCTCTCTTTTTTTTCGCATGCACATGATGCTGCTTAATCTGTAAACAATGGTCATCGTAGAAGGGATCGCCATAGAACAACCTGCCCATCAGCCCATGCCCATCTCTCGTATTTGGTGATTGAGAATGGGATCGGATTTTTAGATTTTTCTTTTTAGGGAGTCTCCTCCCCCTCTTTGTGTTGTTGTCCCTCTCTCTCTCTCTCTCTCTCTCTCTCTCTCTCTCTCTCACTAAATCACACATATGCTAGTACATGAGGAAAACAAAATATTCAATAGACCATATTACTATGAATGCTGATCTACTATTTCACCATATAGATTTTTTTCTCTTGCGTGAGAGAGATTCTGTTTCTCTTTATATAGGTGAAGCAATGAGCAATTTCTGGAGACCTAAAATAAGTCGTTTGAATCGACAGTTTTCCAACCATTAAGCTTTTGGCTCACAAATAGCTTGATTATGCTGGACTGATGGTCAATGCTTTTGCATGATTTCTGTTCCACCCAATTTCTAATGTTGATGCAAAGTGAAATATAGATAGTTGTGCTTTTTATACTGTGTGGAAGTTAATATCAGTTTGTTGTTTAGTATTCACTGCAAATTCATTAGGATCACCTAGTGACAATAACTTTTTCCGTTTCAGCTTCAGGCATGGGAGGAGGTTGAGAACAGGCTTCGCTCGTAAATTCCTAATGAAGTGTCACTGTGAAGTAGGTTTGGTTATGGTAGTTTATTTTCCTTTGTGTGGTGTGTTACTTTAATCTGGAGGTGTAGGTCTGAACTTACTCATCCCAATTGAACTAAGTTTGAATAATGTGATTGTGAATGTGTGAGGACTCATCTTTAGAATTGGACATGATGTAAATGTGTTCGACAGTTAGAATGGGAAAAAAACCATCTGTGTTTTTTCCAAAAACAGGGTGCTGAGAATGTTAGTTCTTGTCTTTTAAAGAAGGAAGACTTTTTTTTCATCAATATGCTTTCCAAGTTTAGTTTACCTAGGGCGTTACTAAATACCGCCCGTATTTACTGAAAATCGCCCGTATTATTTCTTAAATACTCCTAAACTACCCCTACAAATACAATCCCATACCCCACCACTCTCACTCTCACACTCTCTCACTCTCTCACTCTCACACTCTCTCATTCTCACTCCTCACTCCTCACTCACTCCCACCATAGCAGCCACCACCACAACCACCACTGCAACCACCACCACCGCAACCACCACCACTGGAACCACCACCACACCGGCAACCAACAACACCGCACACCACCACCGTAGCACAACACCACATCTCCGGCACCCAACAACACCGCACACCACCACACCGACAACCACCTCATCGGAAGCACACCACCACACCGAGAGCACCACCGCGAAGCACACCACCGCGAGATCCGGATCCGCGTGACAAAACTCGACCACTACCACCACAACTTGCCTGGGAAAAAGCATGGGCCCAAGGAAGAAGGCAAAGGAAGTGGGAGAATCATCAAATCAGGTTAGTTTTGTTGTTTTATGTGGTTAAAACTCCCAAACCCCCGTCGCCGGAAAACATGGTGAAAAAAAAAAAAAAATTTTACGAAAAAGCGGGGCAACGGACGAAATTCGTTACCACGGCACAGGTGGTAACGGACATCTTTACCGTTACCACCGCAGAGGTAACGTAGATCCGATCCGTTACCTCTGCGGTAACGGTAAAGATGTCCGTTACCACCGTACGGTGGTAACGGAATTTCGTCCGTTGCCCCATTTCAGAAAAAAAAAATTTTCGGATCTGTTCGTGTTTTCCTGGGAGGGAGGGAACTTTGGGTTTTTTTTTCCTTTTTTTAAATTTATGTTTATGTTTTATTAATTTCGTTTTTTAATAATTATATTTTTATGTTTATTTTAAATAATTTATGTTTGTTCGTAATTTATGTATTAATAATTTCGTTTGAATTAAAAATAATAATTTGTGTTTATTTGGGCTTTTATAATTTATGTCAATAGTTATTTGAATATATTAATTTAATTGGAATAGTTAATATGTTAATTTGTGTGATAATATTGTAATTAGGTTTTATTATTATTATGTTAATGCATGTTAGTAACATGGTAGTATTATTTAATTTATTTGATTAAATTTATTTAATTGTTTAATAGCATGTGATAATAGTATTATTTAATTTTAATAGTTATTATATAATAAGTTAATAAATTGATTTGAGCATGTTATTATATTATTAAAATATTTCAATGATATTAGCATGTTATTATTTTATATTAGTAGCATATTACGATTATTTATTGTAATGATATTAGCATGTTAATTTGTTTTTATTAGCATGTTAATATTAGTTGTGTAGGGTATTTGTTTTTATTAGCATGTTTACTAATGATATTAGCAAGTTAATATGATTTATTGTTGTAATTTTAGTTAATTAATTATTAGAAAGTGAATAGTTATATAATAATGCCCTAATTTACTTACTTTGCGCATGTTAGTATTAGTTTTCCTTATAATTTTAGTTAAGTAATTATTAGAGTGTCAATGGTTATAGATTAGTAGTAATTACAATATAATAACGTAGACATTAAATAAATAATAAATAATTAACATAATGTATTATTAGGGTCTTGATGGTCCTGAGGGATCGACGCCACGACACACTAGATCTCGTGGTGTTGATGCATCTAGTAGGAGGGCGAGGACTGATGCTCAGGCTAGCCAGATGCCTATTCCTGAGGACGCGCCTGATAGTGCTGGATGGGATACTGGGGACGAGCAGGAGTTAGATCATGCTATGAGAGATGACGATGGAGCTGATGTGGGTGAAGCCGCCTCCCATGTGCCTGTGAGGAAGGGTAGTAGAGGGAGGTTTGTTTCGGGGTCGAGTTCCGGATCTAGTAGGCTGTCGAGCAGGGCTGTGAGTCGCTAGGGATACTTCGTGGTTAGTTACCGAGGCGATGCCTGGGGGCCCACTTGACGGTACCCTGATTCCTAGTTGGCGGGGCCACGTCGGCTCCCGTATATACCACGATACGACTGCTAGGGATGTTATGCTGTGCCATAACCGCTCCAGTGCATTTGATCCGTTGCTGACTTGGGATTTCCCGCAGCAGGCGTTGCAGCGCTTGGATAGATCTTGTATTGCCCAGCTACCAGGGATTATGTTTGGGCACCTTGACTTTCCATTGCTTACAGCGTTTGTAGAGCGTTGGCAGCCCGACACGAACACGTTTCACATGCCTTTTGGAGAGATGACGATCATGTTACATGACGTTTGGCAGATCCTACGTGTTCCTATTGAGGGTCGGACTGTTAGTGCTGTTTTGCCGACTTCTGATCAATATGTACGGTTTGAGGAGCTCCTCGGCTTGACTCGTGAGGAGTTATTATGTGAGGAGGCACGGGTCTGGAGGAACGGTGGCGTTACCGTTCAGAAGATTTTCGATCGGTGCATGGATCAGGGCCGTCCGGCTGACGTGCAGGTTCGCGCATGGTTCCTCCTGACACTTGGGTGTACCCTCTTCACTGATAAGAGTGGTTCCCGCCTCATGCCCCAGAACATAACTGAGCTGGATGACCTTGATTCAGTTCATACTTACTCATGGGGCTCAGCTGCTTTGGCGTACCTATATCGTCAGCTAGGGGTTGCGTCTAGAGCGGATAGCAAACAGTTGCCGGGGTGTCCGACGCTCCTCCAAAGGCTTTGGATATACGAGTACTTCCCGTGTTTCCGACCACGGCGAGAGGGCCTGGCCTTCAGTGATCATGATCCTCGGGCACGGAAGTGGGATTATCACATCGTCGGCAAGGATTTCGTCCGACTGGAGTCCATTCGTAGACGCTTGGACAACCTTCAGGTTTCAGAGGTACGAATATTTAATGCATTATTAAAATATATATTATTATGTTCTCATATATTACTACTACGTTAGTAACATGAAATTATTACATTTATCCGTTTTCAGGTCGACTGGACGCCATATGGGGATGACCAGGCTGCCATGATTCCGAGGACGTTGTATGTCGGTTTCATACGTTATCGAGGTATCATTGAGCCGTACAACCCAGATCGTGTACTGCGACAGTTGGGTTTTGTTCAGGTCATTCCTACCCCTCCTATTCAGCCTGATTTTGCGTACGGACCGAGCAACCCGAAGAGGTATGAGGTTCGGTTCTCGGTCTCGATGGCCGAGCCCGCATGGCGGCGGTTCACGCCATATGCTTTGGGGGTCTCAACGTATCACGGTTGAGACGGGTTACTCGTCGCGGAGAGTGTTCGAGGGAGTACATGGATTGGTTTTGTACATATTCCCATCCTACCCTCATTACTGCAAGATAGGACGCATATTCCGCCCCCCCCAACACTACAAACACCCACTATGTACGCAATATAATCATTTATTTGTTTACTATTTTATATGTTATATTATTGATACATAACATAACATAACTAACTCGACTTTTTGCAATGGATGGCCCGACATTTTGACGCCACGAGAGCGTTGACGGAGGATCGGCACAATGACCCGGCGACCCAACACTTCTTTCGCAAATGAGATGTTGGCCGACCTCGCCGGGATTGGGATCTTTGCATTGCGTCTAGATCGGGCACGGGACGCCGCCGAGGACGAGCATCATCATGACATGTAGTCATTGCATATCGTTGTTCTCATTCCATTAGTTATGTACGGGTGTATTATGTAGTTACATTTTGTGATGATATTACATGTGTTAGGTATATATGACTTTGGTTTTATGATGATATTTATTATTTCAATTTGAATCATTGCAACCTATTGTTTCAATTTGAACCATTGCAACATATTATTTCAATTTGAATCATTGCAACTTATTATGATCCAACATTATAAATTAATATCATATCAAATACTACTTATTCGGCTCAAATTCAATTATCAAATAGTACTAATAATTACAAATGCATTTATCAAATACATTACATAAAATATTACAATGAATAGATCGCACTATGTACTATATACTAAGAAGAGAGTAACTCATCCCATAAAGCGCGTCGCACACCATACAACGATCCCAACCATCAACACTATCTTCATGCATGTTATGCCACAAGTTATGAATAGGTGGTACCGGTGATCCGGAAGTAACTCCAGTCTAATATAATGCTGAAAGGTACCAAGATGTGCAATTACGATTTCGTTAGTTGGACCCACCGTGTATTCAGAAGCACGCCAAGGAAGGACAGTGATACACGGATATAGTTGTCCCTCCGGGCCAAGTCCTACTAAAATGACTGCGGCATTGAACATCCGACGCAATAGGAAACAAGTCTTGCGAAGTAACCATCCAATGAGCCTCGATGTCGCCCCCATTCCAAATAATGCGCCTTATTGCTGCGTCTATCCCATCATAATAAATACGTGTGTAAACATCCCGATGAGCAGCAATCTCATTTGCCATATTTTGGCGGATGAAACCCCAATGGTCTTCACTCCCTAAAAAACAATGCAAGCAGTTCGAAATCCCACGATATCTGTCCGCCCTGGACATTAGTCCATCTAGTAATGAATGGGCGAAGAATCCCAGGAATCCTGCGGTAAAATGGAAATCCACTAACACCATCTTCTCCATCCACGCTTTCCCGACCTACAACATATCAGTACGTATCAAATAAATGTTATCAATAATCAATACATACAATTAACAAACATATTACCTGTAGAAGTTGACAAGCTCATAACTGAACCTGAAGATCTGCTTCTCTTTGAAGACGAACTGGATGTGTGCTCAAAACCACTCTTCTTTCGTTTTGTACTTGGGTGATTCTTTCGGGCGTGGTCTCCCTTTGGGGTTCTCGACAATATCGGGCTCAAAGCTGAATCGCCCGGATTACGCAGATGTTCCTCTAGAACCCGGGTAGCGCTCCGCAATACGGCAGGATCACTACTTTGAACCTGCTCAACCAACTCTAAGAAGTACTGAGAATCTTGTGCTGCCTCAGATACAAACACAGGGTTGTTGACACCATCACCAATGATCAAAGTAGTCCAATAAGGATGTAAGTCTCTGCCGTGCATACTCTCGTTCGCCTCCAATCGTCCGTGTATGGCGCATGCACGGGGGATTGCATGTGTGGTTCTCAACGAGCAACCGCAACGCCGATATACCTCGTAGCCTAACTCCCGCATACGATTTTCCTCATGCAAGAATAGCTTCTAAACAATAATGCGAAACTCGACCATTTAATTGATACAATGCCTGAGTCTTGTACAATATTCCGTGCCGACGCCGACTTTCCTCCAAATCATTCTCAACCTTCTTCACCTGATTTTCTATCTCACTGTGAGCAATAGAAAAGATGGAGTCCAAGGCAGTCGTGCTACTAAAAACCCAAGACTTCGGTGCGAGTGTGCACTTTCAACTCGGCTAGTGCACGTGTTCCCAAGGTGAAGTACATTGTCCGTCCATGCCCGCACAAACTTCTCTTTGTACACAAGCCAAGTTGTTTCAACGTATTGGATTATTTTAGGCCACTTTCTGTACACATCTCTCATATTATCAACCTCGGCCTCATAACTCCTCTCGTCGGTCGCGTTGACTATCCGATACCAAGTTCGGCTCACGAATCTCGGACCCGCATCGGTGTTGCCCATGATGTTACTCACTCTAGCCTGCACGTCTTTGTTGATATGCCATCTACATAGCAAATGTGCAGAGTTAGGAAACACTTCCCGGATCGCTTTCATAAGGCCCAAATCACGGTCAGTAATGAGTGTAACAGGGACAACATTCACTCCAATAAGCAACCTAAACTTGTCCAACACCCAATTATAACTATCAGCTGTTTCGTTGGCCATCAGAGCATACCCAACCATAAAATTCTTGTTGCACGGCGTCATCCCAATGAGCTCTAGAAAAGGCATGTTATATTTGTTGGTTTTATATGTTGCATCCATACCAACAACAAGTGGATAAGTTCGGAGGATATTTGCCGAACGAGGGTGCACCATGAATGCTGCAGTCATTGCATTTGTCTCCTCGTCTTGCCTAATCCAAAGTGAAGGTAGTCGCTCTCTCGAGCAAGGTGAAGGAAGTGTTGCATCACGTCTCTACCATCCATTGCTTCCCTTCTATCCTTTTCCTTCAGGTTGTACAAGTGTCTCATATTTGGATGATCATCGGGAAATTTTTCATTCACAGCTTTCATTATACTAGCAGGCTTAACGTGCGATTTTATCATATCGCGAGCGAATACCTTTGCCGCCGGACTAAGGCCGCTGATGGGTCGATGGCCCTCAGGGTAATGAATGAACTCATGATTGTGCATGCCCCTAATCCCCGTTCTGCTTTGATCACCCATCCAGTTCGATCTGGGTACTCCAAATACTCAACCTTAACTCCCGCTCTACGGCCACGTGCTTTTGTCTTTGTAGCTACCCGTTACGCTACACTAAGATCTCTACCTTCACCCCTATATGGTGCGCCCGGTTACATTTCATATATACATATTCTCGTCCACTAGGATCGTGTTTATGATTTGACATAATAATCATCACAAACCCGATTTCATTTGCCCTTTTCTTAACCCAATCTTGTAGTTCCTTTTTCTCAGCCCATAGTGTTTCATTATAAAACATGTGATTATAATCTATATAATCACCCCCAAAGTCCGGCAAATAAGCCTATAATGTTTAGCATTTTTTCAATTAGACAACATATAATCAATAATATTATTCACTATTATTTACTTACTTATCGTAACTAATAATCATTATTATTTATTTACCAATCACAAAATTTATTAACTACATAGTGCACATGTTCTCAACTTAATATAATCCATTCATTAACTTAATATTAGTTAGTTACCAATCACAAAAATTACTACTTATTATGAAAATAATTATAATAATATGCATACATATTTCAAAACAATATCAAAAAATATTAACTAAATATTCATTAACAAAATTAACATAAACGGATGTACTATTATTCGCTAATTACAAAATCAATACTAATTATGACGGAAAATCAAATATTAACTAAATGGAACATATTAACTATTAACATTTAATTAATATATTCAAATTAACTATTCACATAAATTATAAAAACCCAAATAAACACAAATTATTATTTTTAATTCAAACGAAATTATTAATAAATAAATTAAGAACAAATATAAATTATTTTAAATAAACATAAATATATAATTATTAAAAAACATAAATTACTACAAACATAAACAAAACATAAATTTAAAAAAAAGAAAAAATAAAAAAAAAACCCAAACTCCCTCCCCCCAACCCCTCGCCGGAAAAACACGAGGCTAAAAAAGAAATTTTTTTTTTTTTTCGAAAATGCGGGGCAACGGATAGGAAATCCGTTACCACCGCCTCCCGTGAACGGATAGGAAATCCGCTACCACCACGAAACGGACAAAAAATCCGTTGCCTGCAAAGAAGCACCGAAAAGTGATCCGTTACCATGGTAACGGATAACTTTTCCGTGCTTCCACAGGCAACGGATTTTTTGTCCGTTAGTTCTCAGGAAGCAACGGTTTTGCATCCGTTTCTTCCACTGGGGTAACGGATTTTCGATCCGTTACCCCGCTCCTATGGCCAAAAAAAAATTCCAGCAACTTCAAAAAAAAAAAAAAAAAATTTCAACTTACCACATTTCGTTCGGGCGGCGTTGACGGTCCTTCATCTGGACATTTTTCTGCACTCCTCACTTGCTTCGGTGGTGCTCCGGTGGTGGGTGGTGGTCGACCGGCGGTGGTGTTCGGAAGGTGGTGGTGGTGTTAGTGCTTGATGGTAGAGAGAGAACTTAAGTTTGGTGAGAGTGGAGAGGGTAAAGTGAGGTGAAAGGGGGAGGGGCATGGGGGGTATATAATGAAAAAAAATACGGACGATTTTAAGTAAATACGGACGGTAAATAGCGATTCGGTTTACCTATTGTGGAACTCCTTCATACACTTTGTAGCAGGTGGTATTTGGCGCGTGTGCATCTCTTTTGTTAGTGATTGTTGTTGCAGGCATCTATTTGATTATGTCAATTTAAGCATGGTTTTGAACCGCATTTTGATCTCAAACAATCCCTTTGATAACATCATAGTAGGTGCATAACTTACCTTTTAGGACGGATTGGAAAACACATCTTCATTTGCTAAGGCTAAAAGTAACATACATCTACGAGCTTACTTCAAAACTCTTTGTACCTTTGAATCTCCAATACAACATCCAAGCATGACATCCTAAAGGTACAAGTGATTTATACACAATACTTAAGGTTAGGTATGAATTTCTCTCTTCATTGTTTAATTTAAGATATTGGTGATTTCAATTTATATTCACTTTGTAGCAATGATAATACTTTCTTCTTGTTATTCTCAAATTATATTCACTTCTTCTTCAAATTATATTCACTTTATAGCAATGATAATTGTTGAGTCATGTAGTGTTTTGATGATTGTAAACAAATGATGATTATCTAACTAACATGTGTGTTTGAGATGTGCATATTACGTTACCATAGAACAAGTCATGAAAGGTTAAATATATCACATCATGAAGAGTTCCTAGAAGAAATCCAATAAATGAAGTTCCTGAGGAAGAAATCCAAAGAGTGAAGAAGTTTGATTATACAGATGTGCTGCTAGATTTTATGTAAGTTCCTAAGATGGAACCAAACATGAAGAGTTCAAGAAAAATGTTATATAAGCAAGCATAAACAAAGTTCCTAGAAGGAACGCAAACAGAGCAGTTCCTAGGTATATCTTAAGAGGAACATTGAATATGCAGTTCCTAAGTGGGAGCAGTTCCTGAGTGGGAGCAGTTCATGAGTGGGAGAGCTCGAGTGGGAGCGCCTCGAGTGGGAGCGGCTTCTGAGTCGGAGCAGTTTCTGAGTGGGAGCAGTTCCTGAAGCTTCATAGTTGAAACAAGCAGTTCCTGAGCAGGAACTATAGGTGCGAAGTTCCTGAAGTTTCATAGTTGAAACAAGTAGTTCCTGAGCAGGAACTATAGGTGCGAAGTTCCTTAAAGGAACTAGCACGTTGAAGTTCCAGAGGTGGAGCTATTGCATGCGGTTCCTGAGTTGGAGCAGCATGGTGCATGAAGACAGGAAGTATGAGTTTATTTTCTAGGATTCATGTAAGTATGTGGAAATGTGAAAGGTAAAGGAACAAAGGTGTCAAAAGGAACTCGTGGAACTTAGAGTCAAAAGTATTTAAGAGTCAGTAAGTTGTTGTATATTATTATCTTAATATGTAGGATTTATTCAGAGTTTGTTTCTTAATAAATCTCTACTTGATTAATTATTTTTAGATAATATGCATTAGTTGTTTTAGGATAAGATTTAGTTTTTAAATAAAAAAGATAAGTTTTAAATAAAATCAGTTTTAATTTAGGATTCTGATTTTAATTTATTTAATTCTATCTTATCAGTTTTTGGAAAATAAAAGCTAGATTTATATTACGTTCAATGAGTTTTTGAGATTACGTTCAATGAGTTTTTGAGTGCAGGAACTTGTAGACGCGAGTTCCTGTACGAATAGGAACTCATGTACTTAGGTCAGGTTTATGAAAAAAGTTTTCAGTAAAATATTTTTGCATGAGAAAATAAATAAAAAGTGAGTTTTGGAAAAATATCTCTTGGATTATATTTTGATAAAACGTTACTTTTTCTCCAAGTATTTATTTTCTTTTTGTTTCCTATTTTTACTCTAACTGCTTTACTGTAAATGTGACATAAGTTGTGCCCAAGAAGTTGACTGCTTATTCCCCAAGTTTCTCCCAACTAACTGATCATGGGTTAGTGGAGAAATAAGTGGAAGTGGTGCTCAAGTTTTGAACGTACTATAAATAAGAGGTTTATGTATTCTTTTTAAATTGTCTGACTGGTGTCTTTCCATAGTGTCTGACTTATGTTATTCCATAAGGTCTAGCTTAAGGAATAAAGTTACAGTAAGAATTATATTTTCTATTCCTTGTTTTGAGTCAGTTCCTGTGAGTTCCAAGTTACTACGAGTGTCATGTTCCTTTATAGTTATTCAGTTTCTATATACTAGAGTTAATCCAAATTATCAAGCGTATGTATTTGAGTTTGGGGTTAAAGGGTTTGAGTGAACTCTTGTAATGGGAACTTGGTAAAGGGTTTGAGTGAATTCTTGTATCAAGTTCGAGTGAGGAACTTGGGTAAGTTCTTATTGTTTATGCGTAGACTTGGGGTGAAGTCTATCCAGGGGTAAAGGGTTTGAGTAAACCTGTTGTAAAGAGTTGTGGGAACTCTTAAGGGACTTAGAGTTAAGTCTAGAGAGCTAAAGTTCCTAATGGAACTTGTGAGAAAGTTGGAGTTCTGAGTGGAACTTGCGCATGTAATAGGTTGTAACAGAGGAGGTTCCCTATTATAGTGAAGAGTTTAAATCCTGAGGAGGTCGTGGTTTTTCTTCTTGTATTGGGACAAGAAGTTTCCACGTAAAAATCTCTCTTGCACTTTGAGTTCCTTATTGCTTATGTTTTAAATTCCGCATTATTTGGCAATAAGTTCCACACTACAATTCACCCCCCCCCTTTGTAGTTCCTTCCGAGTTAACAATTGGTATCAGAGCCGGAACTCGTTGATAAGCAGGCAACCCTGCTGAGTGAAGTTCCTACAAGAAGAAGGAACCCGTACGAGAAAGGAACTCCACCCTACGTCATTCAAAGGAACAATTGAAAGCTGACTTTTTATTATCAATTAAAAGTCACTCAAGGATTATCAACGACCCCTTTGACGTAAGTATCTCTTCCTTGAAGTATTCTTCATACGCATACATTACATTGGAAATTGTTCCTTATATTATTTCTAGTAAATCATTATATATGGCTTTGATGTTTTGTTTTTGCAATTTTGGACAACTTTAATTAAGACTGTTTTAAAGACAAATTTCAAATTTCCAAATTGTTTTCAAATCAAAGAATCAGTATGCTAGAAATGGTTCAAGGAACAAGTCATATGGAACAATGCATATTGTCACTCTTGGAACTTGGTTCCTCTATGAAAGGGAACTTTATTCTTTAGGCAGTGTAATTTATTGTTATTTCATTTATTTGCCAAAGAATAGTTTTTCCATGCATTTTGAGTATATTGAACATTTATTATATGGATGCATGTTTGTTCTTAGTAGAAGAGATAGTCATACAATCTTTACCGGTTGAAGTATAGATTTTTGCCTTATCTTACTAACAAGAAAGGACCCAATATATACTGGGTACCAAAGATCAAGAAGTTACTGATTTTGCAGGCTATGTGAGAGAAGATAACCAATAAATGATGACAAAATGGTTATTTGTGTACTTGGACAAGTATATGAGTTTCTCTATAAAAACCTTTAAAAGAGGTATGTAGAAGGTGATACATTTGTTTAAATAAATGGGTAAGACACCTTTACAACATCTTGCATATCTTGGTCATTTATATAATATGTATATATCTTTCACAAGTTTATTTGCATCTTGATGTTCCTTGTCACTAATACAAATTTGTGAAAGGTTAGAAAAGAGAAGTTATTTTACAAGTTTATATATATTGTCTTCTCTTAATATGTTGTGCAGGATATTAATGTTTATTTTGTAGGTTTGATAATTGAGGTAACTAAAATATCAAAAGCATAAAAATTAGTTTTGGATCAAGGAACTCAAACTTTAATTAGGTGGAATTAATAGTGTTCCAAGAACGCCGAAATAAATCAACGGGTTAGGAACAATTAAATGTTTTCACAAGGTGAAATGGTCTATACTAGCACGAGTTCTTGTTCCTGTTCCTATATATCCGAGTTCCCAAGAGAAACACACTAGTTGTTGACTACTCTTCTGTCATTGAATGTTGAACCTACTGGACTTAAAACTAGAACGACATTCTAAAGGGAGTACTCTACTAAGGAACTTTATGTTTATTCCATTTTTATGCTTAAATTATGTTATCTCTTTTGACTAACCTACTAACATTAAGATGCATAAAGTATTTCTTTTTGGGTTTGTTTTACGTAGTATATTTCATAGTTTATGGCAACCCAAAATGAAGGAACAAGTTCATGTTCTTCCATCAAAGGAACGAACGCATTGGGAACAAGTTCCAAAAATGAAAAAGAGAGCTCCAGAGATTATTTCTTTCGATGAACGAAGATTCATATGATGGCGAGCAATGCCTAGGAACTTGATTCCAGGCCGAGATGAGTTTGATGATGTATGCAGGAACAAGGTATTCATTATAGGGTGAATATATTGAATGAAACTTTGGAGGACATGGCAGAATACTATTTGCTAATGTTTTCCAAAGGAACAAGTAAGAAAAAGCAAGCAATATCACTTGCTAAATCATCAATAAAGGAATGATTATAAGATGATCAACAAGACATCCTATGAGATCTTCAAAGGAGAAACCACTGGTATTTTGTACTTAAACGTTTTATTCTAAGTGTTTGGTACTTAATAGTAAGCATAATCATTTAAGGAACTTTGAAAATAGAAGCGATGAGGTTGTGTTTAAAAATGCACCTCTAATTGTTAGAAACACGTAGTTTATAATATATAAGGTGTTATTAAGAGTTGACATATTTGTTATGAGACTAACTTGTTTTTCCCAAAGTAAACGAGGTTAAAGATGGTTTTTAATTTTTTATGTTGAACTCACAAGTTCCTATGGAGCTAGAGTTCCTACATGTAATATGTCACTCTCAAAAGCAACAATAGCCGCTATATGACCTCATGAAGAAGAGCTTAAAAAGTGAAGATTAAGTTCAAGTTCATAAAATAAAAGTTCAACTCAATGAATATGTGGAAGCGAGTTCCTATCCAATTAGTAGGAACAGACAGGTTCCAATAATCGAGTTCCTTGATTCTAACTGGAACATAAGAACTATTCCTACGACTCATTCACGAGACATCGGTAAAGGAACTCTATACGGGTTAGTTGTTGAGAGGAACAACTAAACAAATGTATTTACTTTGAGGAAACTTTTATTCATGTAGCTAGGTCATAAGATAACCGTACATTATTTTCTCTTGTTGCTTACATGGGATTTAAGTTGTTCTAAATAGATTTTCAATGCGTTCAAAATAAATTTTATTGTTGGAAATCTATGAGGAACAACATCAAGTTTCTTCTTGAAAAATGATTTCAAAATTAACAATAATTTCGTTTTCAAGGGAATTGACTTAGTAGTTGTATATTGTTATATGGATAATATTTTTGGTAAAACTAACTATTTTATGCAAGGGTTTTTGCTAACCTTATAAGCAAATGTGTACGTGAGCATGATAAGGGAACACAACTACTCTCTTGGAATATAATAATGCAAGGACAAAAATATGCCAAGGAACTTTTTGAAGAAGGATGTGTATGAGTCGAGTTGGTATGAAAGTTTCCATCAGATGTGAAGACATCAAAATGATGGAACTAGCAGTTCAGAAACTCAAAAATAAGTCATCAAAATCAGTCCAAAGACTTGAGGTAATTTTATATTCATGGTGAAATGTGACTTAAGTTATGATGTTCCTATTCACATTGTATCATGGTTAATAAATTACATTGTTAAATTATTAATCCGAATGCATAACTTTTATAAGTCTTGCTTTAAATTATGTGAATATATGTTCTTTATAGTTTCACCTATTCATGGACTTGTTTAGAGGAACAAGACTTGATGAAGTATGACTTAAGCGTAAACATGTTCTTTTCCAAAAAGTTTTGTCGAATTGGGTTCTTACACATACTAAAATTGAAGTGATTATATGCACACTAGCGTAAATTTGTTACACTTAATTTTTGTGTCGTAAAGGCATACTCACTTGCCTAAGAGTGTTAGAGGTCTCATAATAGAACCGTGGATGCTGTCAAACATGAAAGTCCTAAGTTGCCAAAGGTACAATGAAAGAAACCTTGATGGAACTAGACAGATATTGTCTTCTCTTAATATGTTGTGCAGGATATTAATGTTTATTTTGTAGGTTTGATAATTGAGGTAACTAAAATATCAAAAGCATAAAAATTAGTTTTGGATCAAGGAACTCAAACTTTAATTAGGTGGAATTAATAGTGTTCCAAGAACGCCGAAATAAATTAACGGGTTAGGAACAATTAAATGTTTTCACAAGGTGAAATGGTCTATACTAGCACGAGTTCTTGTTCCTTGTTCCTATATATCCGAGTTCCCAAGAGAAACACACTAGTTGTTGACTACTCTTCTGTCATTGAATGTTGAACCTCTTTGGACTTAAAACTAGAACGACATTCTAAAGGGAGTACTCTACTAAGGAACTTTATGTTTATTCCATTTTTATGCTTAAATTATGTTATCTCTTTTGACTAACCTACTAACATTAAGATGCATAAAGTATTTCTTTTTGGGTTTGTTTTACGGAGTATATTTCATAGTTTATGGCAACCCAAAATGAAGGAACAAGTTCATGTTCTTCCATCAAAGGAACGAACAGTTGGGAACAAGTTCCAAAAATGAAAAAGAGAGCTCCAGAGATTATTTCTTTCGGATGAACAGAAGATTCATATGATGGCGAGCAATGCCTAGGAACTTGATTCCAGTTCCGGATGAGTTTAATGATGTATGCGAGAACAAGGTATTCATTATAGGGTGAATATATTGAATGAAACTTTGGAGGACATGGCGAATACTATTTGCTAATGTTTTCCAAAGGAACGAGTAAGAAAAAAGCAAGCAATATCACTTGCTAAATCATCAATAAAGGAATGATTATAAGATGATCAACAAGACATCCTATGAGATCTTCAAAGGAGAAACCACTTGGTATTTTGTACTTAAACGTTTTATTCTAAGTGTTTGGTACTTAATAGTAAGCATAATCATTTAAGGAACTTTGAAAATAGAAGCGATGAGGTTGTGTTTAAAACGCACCTCTAATTGTTAGAAACACGAGTTTATAATATATAAGGTGTTATTAAGAGTTGACATATTTGTTATGAGACTAACTTGTTTTTCCCAAACAAAGTTAAAGATGGTTTTTAATTTTTTATGTTGAACTCACAAGTTCCTATGGAGCTAGAGTTCCTACATGTAATATGTCACTCTCAAAAGCAACAATAGCCAACTATATGACCTCATGAAGAAGAGCTTAAAAGTGAAGATTAAGTTCAAGTTCATAAAATAAAAGTTCAACTCAATGAATATGTGGAAGCGAGTTCCTATCCAATTAGTAGGAAGAGACAGTTCCAATAATCGAGTTCCTTGATTCTAACCGGAACATAAGAACTATTCCTACGACTCATTCACGGAGACATCGCAAAGGAACTCTATACGGGTTAGTTGTTGAGAGGAACAACTAAACAAATGTATTTACTTTGAGGAAACTTTTATTCATGTAGCTAGGTCATAAGATAACCGTACATTATTTTCTCTTGTTGCTTACATGGGATTTAAGTTGTTCTAAATAGATTTTCAATGCGTTCAAAATAAATTTTATTGTTGGAAATCTATGAGGAACAACATCAAGTTTCTTCTTGAAAAATGATTTCAAAATTAACAATAATTTCTGTTTTCAAGGGGAATTGACTTAGTAGTTGTATATTGTTATATGGATAATATTTTTGGTAAAACTAACTATTTTATGCAAGGGTTTTTGCTAACCTTATAAGCAAATGTGTACGTGAGCATGATAAGGGAACACAACTACTCTCTTGGAATATAATAATGCAAGGACAAAAATATGCCAAGGAACTTTTTGAAGAAGGATGTGTATGAGTCGAGTTGGTATGAAAGTTTCCATCGGATGTGAAGACATCAAAATGATGGAACTAGCGATTCGAAAACTCAAAAATAAGTCATCAAAATCACCCAAGACTTGAGGTAATTTTATATTCATGGTGAAATGTGACTTAAGTTATGATGTTCCTATTCACATTGTATCATGGTTAATAAATTACATTGTTAAATTATTAATCTGAATGCATAACTTTTATAAGTCTTGCTTTAAATTATGTGAATATATGTTCTTTATAGTTTCACCTATTCATGGACTGTTTAGAGGAACAAGACTTGATGAAGTATGACTTAAGCGTAAACATGTTCTTTTCCAAAAAGTTTTGTCGAATTGGGTTCTTACACATACTAAAATTGAAGTGATTATATGCACACTAGCGTAAATTTGTTACACTTAATTTTTGTGTCGTAAAGGCATACTCACTTGCCTAAGAGTGTTAGAGGTCTCATAATAGAACCGTGGATGCTGTCAAACATGAAAGTCCTAAGTTGCCAAAGGTACAATGAAAGAAACCTTGATGGAACTAGACGAGATATTGTCTTCTCTTAATATGTTGTGCAGGATATTAATGTTTATTTTGTAGGTTTGATAATTGAGGTAACTAAAATATCAAAAGCATAAAAATTAGTTTTGGATCAAGGAACTCAAACTTTAATTAGGTGGAATTAATAGTGTTCCAAGAACGCTGAAATAAATCAACGGGTTAGGAACAATTAAATGTTTTCACAAGGTGAAATGGTCTATACTAGCACGAGTTCTTGTTCCTGTTCCTATATATCCGAGTTCCCAAGAGAAACACACTAGTTGTTGACTACTCTTCTGTCATTGAATGTTGAACCTACTGGACTTAAAACTAGAACGACATTCTAAAGGGAGTACTCTACTAAGGAACTTTATGTTTATTCCATTTTTATGCTTAAATTATGTTATCTCTTTTGACTAACCTACTAACATTAAGATGCATAAAGTATTTCTTTTTGGGTTTGTTTTACAGAGTATATTTCATAGTTTATGGCAACCCAAAATGAAGGAACAAGTTCATGTTCTTCCATCAAAGGAACGAACAGTATTGGGAACAAGTTCCAAAAATGAAAAAGAGAGCTCCGAGAGATTATTTCTTTCGGATGAACGTAAGATTCATATGATGGCAGGCAATGCCTAGGAACTTGATTCCAGTTCCAGATGAGTTTAATGATGTATGCAGGAACAAGGTATTCATTATAGGGTGAATATATTGAATGAAACTTTGGAGGACATGGCAGAATACTATTTGCTAATGTTTTCCAAAGGAACAAGTAAGAAAAAGCAAGCAATATCACTTGCTAAATCATCAATAAAGGAATGATTATAAGATGATCAACAAGACATCCTATGAGATCTTCAAAGGAGAAACCACTTGGTATTTTGTACTTAAACGTTTTATTCTAAGTGTTTGGTACTTAATAGTAAGCATAATCATTTAAGGAACTTTGAAAATAGAAGCGATGAGGTTGTGTTTAAAACGCACCTCTAATTGTTAGAAACACGAGTTTATAATATATAAGGTGTTATTAAGAGTTGACATATTTGTTATGAGACTAACTTGTTTTTCCCAAGAAACGAGGTTAAAGATGGTTTTTAATTTTTTATGTTGAACTCACAAGTTCCTATGGAGCTAGAGTTCCTACATGTAATATGTCACTCTCAAAAGCAACAATAGCCAGCTATATGACCTCATGAAGAAGAGCTTAAAAAGTGAAGATTAAGTTCAAGTTCATAAAATAAAAGTTCAACTCAATGAATATGTGGAAGCGAGTTCCTATCCAATTAGTAGGAACAGACAGTTCCAATAATCGAGTTCCTTGATTCTAACTGGAACATAAGAACTATTCCTACGACTCATTCACGAGACATCGGTAAAGGAACTCTATACGGAGTTAGTTGTTGAGAGGAACAACTAAACAAATGTATTTACTTTGAGGAAACTTTTATTCATGTAGCTAGGTCATAAGATAACCGTACATTATTTTCTCTTGTTGCTTACATGGGATTTAAGTTGTTCTAAATAGATTTTCAATGCGTTCAAAATAAATTTTATTGTTGGAAATCTATGAGGAACAACATCAAGTTTCTTCTTGAAAAATGATTTCAAAATTAACAATAATTTCCGTTTTCAAGGGGAATTGACTTAGTAGTTGTATATTGTTATATGGATAATATTTTTGGTAAAACTAACTAGTTTATGCAAGGGTTTTTGCTAACCTTATAAGCAAATGTGTACGTGAGCATGATAAGGGAACACAACTACTCTCTTGGAATATAATAATGCAAGGACAAAAATATGCCAAGGAACTTTTTGAAGAAGGATGTGTATGAGTCGAGTTGGTATGAAAGTTTCCATCAGATGTGAAGACATCAAAATGATGGAACTAGCAGTTCAGAAACTCAAAAATAAGTCATTAAAATCAGTCCAGTACTTGAGGTAATTTTATATTCATGGTGAAATGTGACTTAAGTTATGATGTTCCTATTCACATTGTATCATGGTTAATAAATTACATTGTTAAATTATTAATCTGAATGCATAACTTTTATAAGTCTTGCTTTAAATTATGTGAATATATGTTCTTTATAGTTTCACCTATTCATGGACTGTTTAGAGGAACAAGACTTGATGAAGTATGACTTAAGCGTAAACATGTTCTTTTCCAAAAAGTTTTGTCGAATTGGGTTCTTACACATACTAAAATTGAAGTGATTATATGCACACTAGCGTAAATTTGTTACACTTAATTTTTGTGTCGTAAAGGCATACTCACTTGCCTAAGAGTGTTAGAGGTCTCATAATAGAACTGTGGATGCTGTCAAACATGAAAGTCCTAAGTTGCCAAAGGTACAATGAAAGAAACCTTGATGGAACTAGACAGATATTGTCTTCTCTTAATATGTTGTGCAGGATATTAATGTTTATTTTGTAGGTTTGATAATTGAGGTAACTAAAATATCAAAAGCATAAAAATTAGTTTTGGATCAAGGAACTCAAACTTTAATTAGGTGGAATTAATAGTGTTCCAAGAACGCTGAAATAAATCAACGGGTTAGGAACAATTAAATGTTTTCACAAGGTGAAATGGTCTATACTAGCACGAGTTCTTGTTCCTGTTCCTATATATCCGAGTTCCCAAGAGAAACACACTAGTTGTTGACTACTCTTCTGTCATTGAATGTTGAACCTACTGGACTTAAAACTAGAACGACATTCTAAAGGGGAGTACTCTACTAAGGAACTTTATGTTTATTCCATTTTTATGCTTAAATTATGTTATCTCTTTTGACTAACCTACTAACATTAAGATGCATAAAGTATTTCTTTTTGGGTTTGTTTTACAGAGTATATTTCATAGTTTATGGCAACCCAAAATGAAGGAACAAGTTCATGTTCTTCCATCAAAGGAACGAACAGATTGGGAACAAGTTCCAAAAATGAAAAAGAGAGCTCCAGAGATTATTTCTTTCAGATGAACAGAAGATTCATATGATGGCAGGCAATGCCTAGGAACTTGATTCCAGTTCCAGATGAGTTTAATGATGTATGCAGGAACAAGGTATTCATTATAGGGTGAATATATTGAATGAAACTTTGGAGGACATGGCGTAATACTATTTGCTAATGTTTTCCAAAGGAACAAGTAAGAAAAAGCAAGCAATATCACTTGCTAAATCATCAATAAAGGAATGATTATAAGATGATCAACAAGACATCCTATGAGATCTTCAAAGGAGAAACCACTGGTATTTTGTACTTAAACGTTTTATTCTAAGTGTTTGGTACTTAATAGTAAGCATAATCATTTAAGGAACTTTGAAAATAGAAGCGATGAGGTTGTGTTTAAAACGCACCTCTAATTGTTAGAAACACGAGTTTATAATATATAAGGTGTTATTAAGAGTTGACATATTTGTTATGAGACTAACTTGTTTTTCCCAAGAAACGAGGTTAAAGATGGTTTTTAATTTTTTATGTTGAACTCACAAGTTCCTATGGAGCTAGAGTTCCTACATGTAATATGTCACTCTCAAAAGCAACAATAGCCAGCTATATGACCTCATGAAGAAGAGCTTAAAAAGTGAAGATTAAGTTCAAGTTCATAAAATAAAATTTCAACTCAATGAATATGTGGAAGCGAGTTCCTATCCAATTAGTAGGAACAGACAGTTCCAATAATCGAGTTCCTTGATTCTAACTGGAACATAAGAACTATTCCTACGACTCATTCACAGAGACATCAGTAAAGGAACTCTATACAGGTTAGTTGTTGAGAGGAACAACTAAACAAATGTATTTACTTTGAGGAAACTTTTATTCATGTAGCTAGGTCATAAGATAACTGTACATTATTTTCTCTTGTTGCTTACATGGGATTTAAGTTGTTCTAAATAGATTTTCAATGCGTTCAAAATAAATTTTATTGTTGGAAATCTATGAGGAACAACATCAAGTTTCTTCTTGAAAAATGATTTCAAAATTAACAATAATTTCTTGTTTTCAAGGGGAATTGACTTAGTAGTTGTATATTGTTATATGGATAATATTTTTGGTAAAACTAACTAGTTTATGCAAGGGTTTTTGCTAACCTTATAAGCAAATGTGTACGTGAGCATGATAAGGGAACACAACTACTCTCTTGGAATATAATAATGCAAGGACAAAAATATGCCAAGGAACTTTTTGAAGAAGGATGTGTATGAGTCGAGTTGGTATGAAAGTTTCCATCAGATGTGAAGACATCAAAATGATGGAACTAGCGGTTCGAAACTCAAAAATAAGTCATTAAAATCAGTCCAAGACTTGAGGTAATTTTATATTCATGGTGAAATGTGACTTAAGTTATGATGTTCCTATTCACATTGTATCATGGTTAATAAATTACATTGTTAAATTATTAATCCGAATGCATAACTTTTATAAGTCTTGCTTTAAATTATGTGAATATATGTTCTTTATAGTTTCACCTATTCATGGACTGTTTAGAGGAACAAGACTTGATGAAGTATGACTTAAGCGTAAACATGTTCTTTTCCAAAAAGTTTTGTCGAATTGGGTTCTTACACATACTAAAATTGAAGTGATTATATGCACACTAGCGTAAATTTGTTACACTTAATTTTTGTGTCGTAAAGGTATACTCACTTGCCTAAGAGTGTTAGAGGTCTCATAATAGAACCTGTGGATGCTGTCAAACATGAAAGTCCTAAGTTGCCAAAGGTACAATGAAAGAAACCTTGATGGAACTAGACAGATATTGTCTTCTCTTAATATGTTGTGCGGGATATTAATGTTTATTTTGTAGGTTTGATAATTGAGGTAACTAAAATATCAAAAGCATAAAAATTAGTTTTGGATCAAGGAACTCAAACTTTAATTAGGTGGAATTAATAGTGTTCCAAGAACGCTGAAATAAATCAACGGGTTAGGAACAATTAAATGTTTTCACAAGGTGAAATGGTCTATACTAGCACGAGTTCTTGTTCCTTGTTCCTATATATCCGAGTTCCCAAGAGAAACACACTAGTTGTTGACTACTCTTCCGTCATTGAATGTTGAACCTCTTTGGACTTAAAACTAGAACGACATTCTAAAGGGAGTACTCTACTAAGGAACTTTATGTTTATTCCATTTTTATGCTTAAATTATGTTATCTCTTTTGACTAACCTACTAACATTAAGATGCATAAAGTATTTCTTTTTGGGTTTGTTTTACAGAGTATATTTCATAGTTTATGGCAACCCAAAATGAAGGAACAAGTTCATGTTCTTCCATCAAAGGAACGAAGCATTGGGAACAAGTTCCAAAAATGAAAAAGAGAGCTCCAGAGATTATTTCTTTCGGATGAACGAAGATTCATATGATGGCGGGCAATGCCTAGGAACTTGATTCAGTTCCAGATGAGTTTAATGATGTATGCAGGAACAAGGTATTCATTATAGGGTGAATATATTGAATGAAACTTTGGAGGACATGGCGTATCACTATTTGCTAATGTTTTCCAAAGGAACAAGTAAGAAAAAAGCAAGCAATATCACTTGCTAAATCATCAATAAAGGAATGATTATAAGATGATCAACAAGACATCCTATGAGATCTTCAAAGGAGAAACCACTGGTATTTTGTACTTAAACGTTTTATTCTAAGTGTTTGGTACTTAATAGTAAGCATAATCATTTAAGGAACTTTGAAAATAGAAGCGATGAGGTTGTGTTTAAAACGCACCTCTAATTGTTAGAAACACAGAGTTTATAATATATAAGGTGTTATTAAGAGTTGACATATTTGTTATGAGACTAACTTGTTTTTCCCAAGAAACATGGTTAAAGATGGTTTTTAATTTTTTATGTTGAACTCACAAGTTCCTATGGAGCTAGAGTTCCTACATGTAATATGTCACTCTCAAAAGCAACAATAGCCAGCTATATGACCTCATGAAGAAGAGCTTAAAAAGTGAAGATTAAGTTCAAGTTCATAAAATAAAAGTTCAACTCAATGAATATGTGGAAGCGAGTTCCTATCCAATTAGTAGGAACAGACAGTTCCAATAATCGAGTTCCTTGATTCTAACTGGAACATAAGAACTATTCCTACGACTCATTCACGAGACATCGATAAAGGAACTCTATACAAAGGTTAGTTGTTGAGAGGAACAACTAAACAAATGTATTTACTTTGAGGAAACTTTTATTCATGTAGCTAGGTCATAAGATAACTGTACATTATTTTCTCTTGTTGCTTACATGGGATTTAAGTTGTTCTAAATAGATTTTCAATGCGTTCAAAATAAATTTTATTGTTGGAAATCTATGAGGAACAACATCAAGTTTCTTCTTGAAAAATGATTTCAAAATTAACAATAATTTCGTTTTCAAGGGGAATTGACTTAGTAGTTGTATATTGTTATATGGATAATATTTTTGGTAAAACTAACTATTTTATGCAAGGGTTTTTGCTAACCTTATAAGCAAATGTGTACGTGAGCATGATAAGGGAACACAACTACTCTCTTGGAATATAATAATGCAAGGACAAAAATATGCCAAGGAACTTTTTGAAGAAGGATGTGTATGAGTCGAGTTGGTATGAAAGTTTCCATCGATGTGAAGACATCAAAATGATGGAACTAGCAGATCGAAACTCAAAAATAAGTCATCAAAATCAGTCCAAGTACTTGAGGTAATTTTATATTCATGGTGAAATGTGACTTAAGTTATGATGTTCCTATTCACATTGTATCATGGTTAATAAATTACATTGTTAAATTATTAATCGAATGCATAACTTTTATAAGTCTTGCTTTAAATTATGTGAATATATGTTCTTTATAGTTTCACCTATTCATGGACTCGTTTAGAGGAACAAGACTTGATGAAGTATGACTTAAGCGTAAACATGTTCTTTTCCAAAAAGTTTTGTCGAATTGGGTTCTTACACATACTAAAATTGAAGTGATTATATGCACACTAGCGTAAATTTGTTACACTTAATTTTTGTGTCGTAAAGGCATACTCACTTGCCTAAGAGTGTTAGAGGTCTCATAATAGAACCGTGGATGCCGTCAAACATGAAAGTCCTAAGTTGCCAAAGGTACAATGAAAGAAACCTTGATGGAACTAGACGGATATTGTCTTCTCTTAATATGTTGTGCGGGATATTAATGTTTATTTTGTAGGTTTGATAATTGAGGTAACTAAAATATCAAAAGCATAAAAATTAGTTTTGGATCAAGGAACTCAAACTTTAATTAGGTGGAATTAATAGTGTTCCAAGAACGCTGAAATAAATCAACGGGTTAGGAACAATTAAATGTTTTCACAAGGTGAAATGGTCTATACTAGCACGAGTTCTTGTTCCTTGTTCCTATATATCCGAGTTCCCAAGAGAAACACACTAGTTGTTGACTACTCTTCTGTCATTGAATGTTGAACCCACTTGGACTTAAAACTAGAACGACATTCTAAAGGGAGTACTCTACTAAGGAACTTTATGTTTATTCCATTTTTATGCTTAAATTATGTTATCTCTTTTGACTAACCTACTAACATTAAGATGCATAAAGTATTTCTTTTGGGGTTTGTTTTACGAGTATATTTCATAGTTTATGGCAACCCAAAATGAAGGAACAAGTTCATGTTCTTCCATCAAAGGAACGAACGCAGTTGGGAACAAGTTCCAAAAATGAAAAAGAGAGCTCCAGAGATTATTTCTTTCGGATGAACGAAGATTCATATGATGGCGAGGCAATGCCTAGGAACTTGATTCCGGGTCCAGATGAGTTTAATGATGTATGCGGGAACAAGGTATTCATTATAGGGTGAATATATTGAATGAAACTTTGGAGGACATGGCGTATCACTATTTGCTAATGTTTTCCAAAGGAACAAGTAAGAAAAAAGCAAGCAATATCACTTGCTAAATCATCAATAAAGGAATGATTATAAGATGATCAACAAGACATCCTATGAGATCTTCAAAGGAGAAACCACCTGGTATTTTGTACTTAAACGTTTTATTCTAAGTGTTTGGTACTTAATAGTAAGCATAATCATTTAAGGAACTTTGAAAATAGAAGCGATGAGGTTGTGTTTAAAACGCACCTCTAATTGTTAGAAACACGAGTTTATAATATATAAGGTGTTATTAAGAGTTGACATATTTGTTATGAGACTAACTTGTTTTTCCCAAGAAACGAGTTAAAGATGGTTTTTAATTTTTTATGTTGAACTCACAAGTTCCTATGGAGCTAGAGTTCCTACATGTAATATGTCACTCTCAAAAGCAACAATAGCCGGCTATATGACCTCATGAAGAAGAGCTTAAAAAGTGAAGATTAAGTTCAAGTTCATAAAATAAAAGTTCAACTCAATGAATATGTGGAAGCGAGTTCCTATCCAATTAGTAGGAACAGACGGTTCCAATAATCGAGTTCCTTGATTCTAACCGGAACATAAGAACTATTCCTACGACTCATTCACGAGACATCGGTAGAAGGAACTCTATACAGAGTTAGTTGTTGAGAGGAACAACTAAACAAATGTATTTACTTTGAGGAAACTTTTATTCATGTAGCTAGGTCATAAGATAACTGTACATTATTTTCTCTTGTTGCTTACATGGGATTTAAGTTGTTCTAAATAGATTTTCAATGCGTTCAAAATAAATTTTATTGTTGGAAATCTATGAGGAACAACATCAAGTTTCTTCTTGAAAAATGATTTCAAAATTAACAATAATTTCTGTTTTCAAGGGGAATTGACTTAGTAGTTGTATATTGTTATATGGATAATATTTTTGGTAAAACTAACTATTTTATGCAAGGGTTTTTGCTAACCTTATAAGCAAATGTGTACGTGAGCATGATAAGGGAACACAACTACTCTCTTGGAATATAATAATGCAAGGACAAAAATATGCCAAGGAACTTTTTGAAGAAGGATGTGTATGAGTCGAGTTGGTATGAAAGTTTCCATCAGATGTGAAGACATCAAAATGATGGAACTAGCGGTTCGAAACTCAAAAATAAGTCATCAAAATCAGTCCGATGACTTGAGGTAATTTTATATTCATGGTGAAATGTGACTTAAGTTATGATGTTCCTATTCACATTGTATCATGGTTAATAAATTACATTGTTAAATTATTAATCTGAATGCATAACTTTTATAAGTCTTGCTTTAAATTATGTGAATATATGTTCTTTATAGTTTCACCTATTCATGGATGTTTAGAGGAACAAGACTTGATGAAGTATGACTTAAGCGTAAACATGTTCTTTTCCAAAAAGTTTTGTCGAATTGGGTTCTTACACATACTAAAATTGAAGTGATTATATGCACACTAGCGTAAATTTGTTACACTTAATTTTTGTGTCGTAAAGGCATACTCACTTGCCTAAGAGTGTTAGAGGTCTCATAATAGAACCTGTGGATCTTTGTCAAACATGAAAGTCCTAAGTTGCCAAAGGTACAATGAAAGAAACCTTGATGGAACTAGACAGATAAATTCCCATAATATATTTCATTTAACCTTTAGAGGGAACAAACCTATTTTTAGCCAACTATCATCAGTTCACACCACATTTCTTCAAATACCCTTTGATTGATTAATTCCTCATTTCATTCATATCGTGTCACTTTAAATCTCCTAATTCCCATGTGCTCTAAATTAAAATTCATGACTTTTAATGGTTCAATGATGCATAAAGAGTGATAAATGGTAAATACATTTTGAGGGGGAAGTTATGGAAAAAGTGAAAAGCAAGTATTTTATGATTTATCAATTGATGCTCGAAGGATATATCATTAGATGGAACTACTCATATAAGTTCCTATTGATGAAGGAGTGGTAAGGAACTCAGGAGGAATAAGGAAGGAATCAATATATATGTTTTCATTCTTAGTGGTGGATTTCATGTATGTGTGAGTAAGCAATTACTTCTTTGTGGTAGGTAAATGTCACATTCTAAGAAAAGTGCAATAACTTGTAATGACACCCTTGTTTAAAAAAAAAAAAAGAAGAAAAAGAAGTAAACAAGGGTGATCAAATCTTTATTATTTCCTAGAAGCCAATATTTCATAAGGTTGTGAAAATGCTTACTCATGGATTTGATGATTTGAGAAGAGGAACATAAGCGAAAGATTGGAAGAACTTGATTACAAAGATAAATTCGTTCAAGTTTCTTCGGGCAATGAATTTCTCATGGTTGGTTGGTTGAGTAAAAGTGAACTTGATTGATACATATCAAGATGTGTGTGGGTTTGGCAGAGATTTCAAAAGTGTAAAGTGAAGTAATCAACTCTAATTATTGTTGAGAACCTCTTATTAAAAGTCTAAACCATAGAGCACACAATATCTCTCAAGTTCCCTCTACTCAAATTATTCCATAAACTTCTTTCATATTCTTTGAGCCGGATATTACAATGTCCTATCTCTTAATCCATTCTTGACTTTCAAATCTGATTTTTTTTCTTGACTTTTATTTAATTATTTGTCAAGTTCCTTCAATGGTTTTGAAGTTGGGTCTTTGGATTGTGAGTTGGAAATTTGTGTAGTACATGTATCCTAAGTTTGAAAATTGAGATTCTTGAGACTTTTGGGACTAACATGTGTTTAACCTTTATGGTGGTAAGTGTAGCATATAACAATATGTGTATATGATTTGCCTAAAATAAAATGTGTGTAAGATGATCCTTTTCGATAATGACAAAAGGGGGAAGAATATGTATGATGCTTATAGTCAAGCATAGTTAAGTCTAAATCCTTAAATGATGAAAGTTCTTTGTATGATGTGTTTATCTTATATTGATTTTCCTTCATATACATGCATGACTTATTTGTTAAGGGGAATTAATGCACATTGTTTATTATTTAATTTGTGATAAGCATCATTTGTTTGTCATCATCAAAAAGGGGGAATATTGTTGAGTCATGTAGTGTTTTGATGATTGTAAACAAATGATGATTATCTAACTAACATGTGTGTTTGAGATGTGCATATTACGTTACCATAGAACAAGTCATGAAAGGTTAAATATATCACATCATGAAGAGTTCCTAGAAGAAATCCAATAAATGAAGTTCCTGAGGAAGAAATCCAAAGAGTGAAGAAGTTTGATTATACAGATGTGCTGCTAGATTTTATGTAAGTTCCTAAGATGGAACCAAACATGAAGAGTTCAAGAAAAATGTTATATAAGCAAGCATAAACAAAGTTCCTAGAAGGGCAACGCAAAACAGCGAGTCCTAGGTATATCTTAAGAGGAACATTGAATATGCGATTCCTAAGTGGGAGCGATTCACGAGTGGGAGCGGTTCATGAGTGGGAACGGTTTCGAGTGGGAGCGGTTCTGAGTGGGAGCGATTCTCGAGTCGGAGCGATTTCGAGTGGGAGCTGATTCTCGAAGCTTCATAGTTGAAACAAGCGGTTCTCGAGCGGGAACTATAGGTGCGAAGTTCTCCGAAGTTTCATAGTTGAAACAAGTAGTTCTGGCCGGGAACTATAGGTGCGAAGTTCCTTAAAGGAACTAGCACGTTGAAGTTCCGAGGTGGAGCTATTGCATGCGGTTCCCGAGTTGGAGCGGCATGGTGCGTGAAGACGGGAAGTATGAGTTTATTTTCTAGGATTCATGTAAGTATGTGGAAATGTGAAAGGTAAAGGAACAAGGTGTCGAAAGGAACTCGTGGAGCTTAGAGTCAAAAAGTATTTAAGAGTCAGTAAGTTGTTGTATATTATTATCTTAATATGTAGGATTTATTCAGAGTTTGTTTCTTAATAAATCTCTACTTAGCGTGGAAAGTCAAACAAAATTCTATAAGGACGCTGTTTTAGCTGGGGATAGCCAGACAATTTCTGACATAGAGACGGTATTTCACAGACTAGAGAGCGAAAAGAACGAGTTGGTAGAGAAAGTATCAAAATTGACAGAAGAGATAGCTTCTGGAAAGGAGAGATACATTCGCTTGCAGGCCGATTTTGATAACTTCAGAAAGAGATCAGATAAGGAGAGACTATCTGTTCGAAGCGATGCACAAGGAGAAGTTATTGAGAGCCTTCTTGGAATGGTGGATAATTTTGAGAGAGCAAAGCAACAACTCAAACCACAAACAGATTGATACAAGTTATCAGGGAATTTACAAGCAATTTGTAGAGATCATGAGGAGTTTGCAGGTGGCTGCCGTAGAAACAGTAGGAAAGCCTTTTGATCCATCGGTAAGTGTTACCTTGTGAGCTTATCAATTTTCACCTACTGTTTTCTATAACTATGCTTTCGTGCTGACTTGGTGATGTGCTTTTTGTGTCATTTAAAGATTTTAAACATTTCATTTAAATTTGCGAACATGGAAATCCACTTTGAAGATATGGTGACATTTAAGTATTTGATTTAACTTTTCCAAGGTATCGCCTGTTAAAAGATCCTTTCGTTTTGACATCTCCTTCTATTTTAAAGAGGCTCTCAAAAGTATACAAGCATTTGGTAGGATACTTACTGGCAAAAATTCATGATTCACCTCCTCACCAGTCTGGTATCAATGGCTGAAAAGCATTTGGGCAGGTAGAAAACTTAAGGGATTGGAGAAGTTAATATTTTTTTTCAAATCTTGATATGCAGTAATCAAAAGCCTCAATGGCTGATATGCGTTTTTAGGTCAATTATGTGTTTTTAGGTAGAATTGTAAGATACTCCATTGCCCTTGGTGCTCTGTCGACAAAGGCATAATTTTGCAGTTCATTGCAACTTGTGGTAGATTGAGACTTCAATTTCCACATCTACCAAGCAAACAGATGTCTGTTTTCTTAGATATTAACAGTAACTGTGCGGAAGTTTGTATTTTAGTCTGGACTGGTATCTGCTGGTCTTTATTGGTGCAACTTAACTTATATTTATTTTCCTGCTGTAGTTGCATGAGGCCATTGCGAGAGAGGAGTCTGAGGAATTCAAGGAAGGCATTGTATCTGAAGAATTCAGACGTGGTTTTCTCCTTGGTGATCGCCTTTTGAGAACAGCGATGGTGAAAGTTTCTTCTGGTCCTGGTAAGAAAGAAGATGGTGTAGCTACTGAAATATCTTCAGACCAATCTACGGTTACAGAAGGATCTTCAGAGCAACCTGCTGCAACAGAAGAATCCTCAGAGCAACCTGCTACAGCTGCTGCCGTGGATGAGCATTGATACGGAATACATATCAAACATGAGGAAGTTTTGCTTCTTTTTAAGTGCTATACACAGTACTTGTGATTAATGTTTCGATATTATTGATGCTTCTTGGCGTCCATTTACACAAAAGAGAGTTGGCATCATTATTTGTTACGATCTTTCAAAATGTTTTTATCGGAAAAATTTTCACTACCTAAGCTGAGGGAGCCACTGTTATGGTCTGTATAATGTTCAGTCATTAGGAGCAAGATAAATGTCCGTTGAAAAGATCTCTAATGTAATTTTGGGAAGGGTCATAGATTGTCATCGAAACCTGGATAGAATTATTGTTTAGTTTATTGCATAACTTTTCCTGTGCCCTATTCTGCTGTCAATGCTGAACCCTGGGTATACGAGGATTAATTACCACAATTCGCTTGAGCATTTTACTGATTTCGAACTATATTGTTTCATTTCACAGGAGCAAGCCTTTTACACCCTTTCCGAATCCCTATCTATGTTTCTTTCTTTCTACCTTCTCAGTTCTCAGCAGATTTTTGAACTTCCAAGCCAAAAGCACTGGTAATTGTGTGAGATTAACAAACAACACAAGGTCCAAAACAAAAACAATACTCTGTAAAACCATCCGATCAAAAAAAGAAGCAAGAATTGAACAGCATGCTATAAAGTCGTATGAAAATGAAACAGCTACTCGCATAACTACATCCCTTGAAGTCAATCTCATAGGCCAACATAACGCAATCAACAAGTGATATAAGAGTTTGCTTGTCGTGTCCTATTTTAAGGGCCAAACAAACAAAGTTACAAGCTACAACATTTGCTTCAGTTCCCTCATTGTATTAGTGAATTAAACCAATTTGTTCTTCTCTTACAAACGTCTTTGATTAGGATCCCAACTTCCACATTCATAAATGTTTGGGTGACTTGTAGGGTTGAAAATCTTTAATACATTGAGTAAATTGTCACATTCATAGCATGAATTGGAGAGAGAAAGTTGTATAAATTTAATGTTTTAATATATTATTGACCAATGAAGATTTGAGACAAAAGAATTCCTAAGTTTTGAGGGTCACCAAATCATTCCCCATTTAGTTAAATAACTTAAATTGACGAATTTTGAAAGTCAATAATGTTTTGTATCTATAAAATTTATCGAAACTCTAAGTTATATATGAATTTCAAACACGTTAAATATAAGACGCTAAAGGCGTATAGTTCGTCTAATTTATTTTCTTTGATCTGATTTAGATAATTCTAATTTAATTTGATATGAGTATTTCTGATTCGACACGGTTTGTTACACTAAACGGACCCTTAGATGCTCCGTAGTCTTGAACTCTTGAATCAGGATCTGAAGTTCTGAACACTAAGTTTATGCAAGAAGTACAACTTGTACTAGAGTTTACAAGTAGTCTACAAGTACTAGAGTTTGATCACAGAAAACTCCAAATTGATCAATTATAAACTAGATTGAGTTTGAAAAAGAAGAGACTCAAAAATCAAATCAAGTCAAAAATTGAAGTCAATGGAGTCTTCTTCTCTTTCCTCTTGGGATTACCTTCTACTCTTCCTCTTACGCCCTTTATGTGCCCTTCTCTTCGTCCTCTTCATCCTCCTTTTAGGTAAATCTTTTCTTCTTCAAACCTTAAATTATTTATGATTCAAATTGTTCAATTCATCATCTGGGTATAATCTCTTATACTTGTAAAGTTCCAAACTTTATCATCAAAATTTGACCTTTGATTGATTGATTGATTTGATGGGGTTGAATTTTGTAGGTTGGTTTTTAGCGTGGAAATTGGTATTAGTTCATGTTCCATTAGTGCAAGAAATCTTTGGTTTGCGCAAAAAACCTGCTAAAGCTGACCCTCCAAAGCGTCGTTTTTCTCAATTCTACAATTCTCTTGACGCTTCTACTAAACATGTTGCTTCTCCTAATTGATGATGGTAGTAATTCTTTCTTTGATTTTTTTATGTTCTTCTAAATTTGGTTGCTTTTTCTTTGCTCCATGAATATAACTTGTAATTAAACTTTTACTGTTTTTTTGTTTGGTGATTTATCAACTTGATCTTGTTTGGCAATTGTGTGAATTGCAAATTTTGGTTTGTTTGGAGTTTTGGATTAATGGAGGACATATATATTGCAATGAATATTGGAACCAAGAGAAAATTGAACACTATATTCTGAAACATTGTATTGGATCAATAGATATATTCTATTGCAATTATGCAACTATGTCTCTATGTTAGTCTGTATCTTTTCAGCCTTATTTTAGAATTTTGTGATTGAAGAGATGTGGAGGTTGGTTTAAGGGTTAGGCTTCGTTTTGTTTGATGTAAAACATTTTCAGTGTAAATTTTTTTCTTTCATGGAAGACATTATACAATGAAAACACACTTACAAAATTAGATTTTTGTCGTTTGGTTTTGTGTAACATAAGTTTGAAAAAGAAAAATCGAAAATGGAAGGGAAAGGAGAGGATGGATGGGATGAGAAAAAAATAAAAAAAGAGCTAAAGGAGGAGGGAGGAGGGAGGAGGGAGGAAAATTGGGTTTTCCGTTCGAAAGGAAAATGTTTTACACTCCTTGAGAAAGCTATTTTTAACTATTGGGAAAACTATTTCCACCCCTTCACAAACCAAACAAAGGATTATAAGGAGAAATGGAAAAATAAGTTGCATGAAAAAACAATTTGCACCATCCAAAGACTCCCTATAGTTTAACAATTGTAATAATAAATTCTTGAGTTTATATTAAGTAGACAAGCAAAATGGAAAGATTATTGTGCTGCTTTGTGTGTGTATGTGTCATGTAAACCTGTTGATTCATGAGCAATGGTTATGTAGATCCAGTCTCTTTTTTATTTGATCGAGGCTTGTAAACTGGATATTGATCACATGAGATTTGCATGCTTGTTGTCTCTTTTGTGTTGTAATTCTGACATTGGCACTTGATTGATTTTCCATATTGCAACATATTTGGTTTTACGGAGTAGCTTTTTTTCAGGAACTTCTAGAAATGTTTATATCAGCTGTCGCATCCCTTTTTTGAAGGTTAGGAGTGGTAGCTCCTCTAGGAGGTTTAAGGTCCCCTGTTTTATGTTATCTTTTTCAGGGTGGGGTTGGAGGAGAGGGGGTGCATTTAGGTGTTAGATATTGGCTTATTAGGACATATCATACCTTCACGCTCCTTCAAATCTATCTGGCATGTCCATATTTCATCTGCCACCTTTATTCTGGTAGACTGTGGTATTGAATGTTCCAAATGGTTTGCTGCTCATCTTCTTTTTCACAAATCGCTATTCTCCTCTCCCAATAGAGACTTACCGTGTCGAGAAAACTCCAGCCTTTGCTCCAGATCTTTTCATTCCCTTGGAATACTTTGTATATTGAACCTGGTAGGATTTTGGGTTTTAAATCTGCTTCTTTAGATTATTACTTAGATCAGGAATTTTTAAATCTGCACCAGCTATTTCAACTCTTCATCCCCCTCAAGAAATTGCGTCAGACAATTGGACATGGGTAGAATACGTAGGCTCTTCATTTTGAACCTAAGTATGCATTTCGCCCCTGTATATTAGCCGTGTTTGGCAATTGGATGTGTACCAGGTATAAAACTTTTAAACGATTTAGGAGATCTGATTTTAATCTGGAAGGGATTATGAAGTATGATCATGGTGGGCCTTATTGGTTTCTTGATCCAGCAATTTGGTCTTCCTTGAAAATTTTCTACGGAATACTTGATATTGAGGCTTCAGTCTAGTAAATATTTCATCTGTTCGTGTGAAAACTTAGTCCTTTTAGACATGTATTAAAAACTAAAAGTTTCATGCATGCCAAACAAGTTGTAAATGGAGTTGTTTTAGCAAGTGCATTGTGCATGATCTATTAATTTTGCTTGAAATTGAAGGTGAAGTACTTTTCCCCATTGGTATAGTTTGGGGCCTTGGGCAGGTTTAGAAGCTTGTATGTTTAATGATTCAAGACGCCCTTATGGTTGGATCAATTGGTTGATTATCCTTTGTGTCTTGATGACTATGATGAGAATACTGCACTGGTCCAACAATCTTGCATGGATGTTTGATGTCTAATCTTTGTGAGTATATATCATGTGGGTTATAAGAGATGAGGAGACGAATTAAATCAATTTATGTGAGAACTTCCACGACATACTTGATTAGAGTACAATATAATGTGTAAACTTTGTCAGTTTGATTATTCATTTTACTAATTCAACTTGGAAGTTAAGTGCTGTACGGCACTGCTTAAAAAGTTCTTTCAATTATGTACATTACCTCATTCATATATATAAGTCGTCTAAAGGAATCTCTAATATTTTGCCAATGTGGTCTATCAAAGAAGGTTAAAGGTAGTATTATAAATTTATATCTGCCAATGTCATGATATGAAATAATCTAAATTTGATGTTTTTCTAAAAAATGGAAATTGGAAAATTGTTTGATGTGGAGTTCAACGGGCTTTCGATGCCTTGGGATAGTATAGTACCTCATTCACCTGGTTCTTTACTCAGAAAATGAGTTATGATTTTGTGACTCATGTATCTACTTAGATATTGTATGATGTTTTAAGATGTGGTCATGCTATTGTCTTATCTTCTGTTTTGCGTCTTTGCTGTTGTTGTTTCTTTTTAGGTGCCTCAGATTTCTTACATTGTGGTTTTCTATGGCTATCAATCAAAAACTGAAAATTGCAAAAATGTGTTTCATGCTGATTATAGCAGTTTCAAAGGGGGGAAAAAAACTAATTTTTAAGTGATCCCATCAAATACAGGAGAGGGTTAACTTAATGAGGTATTATTCAAGAGCAATAATTGGTGCAATGAAATTTGTACTGGACCAAATGAAACTGAGAGTGAGTTGCGTGAGATTACTAGATTAATGGAGATATTTAGGGATTATTTTGTTGTATACTGTTCACTTGTTCAGAAGTTTCAGTGTTTTTTTTATTTGTTAGACGTCACTGAACCTTTTGAGCATATGATTAGTATTATTCAGACATAGAACTAGATTTGAGGGAATGATAAGCTGTGTAAACTGGGCTGGAATCAACATTAAAATAGGATAGAAGAGGGATAGGAATATAGGAAGGAAAGGTAGAAGAGGGAAAGAGATAGTAGGGGAGAGCAATGTTATCAGGATCGGGATCCTACTTTGGATCGTAGGGGTTGGTAGGATCGAATCGGTGGGATCGGATCATAGAATCGTAAGATCCTACAATTTGGTAAAATAGAGATAATTATGCTAGAATATATGGTGAGAACCTCATGTTCAAAATTTACACATATCAATAATGACCTATTTTATTAGTAAATGGTGATAGTTTTTCAATACTATAAGATTGAAGTAACATGCAACCAAAATCTAATAGGAGAAATATAATATGTGAAATTACTTTGTGATTTTTTTACGATAGGATCGAATCGTAGAGTCGTAGGATCGTAGAATCGTATTAAGATCCTACCATGTGATTTTTTGTAGTTGCTTAGGATCGAAAGATCCTACAAAATTAAGATCCTACGTAGGATCGGGATCGGTGAGGTCCTTCCGGATCGTAGAATCGTAGGATCGTAAGATCTGGATCGGGATTTTAACAACAATGGGGGAGAGAGTATTTTTCATCCATAATCTGAATCGTAGGTTTCTATCTAAATTGCTGGATGATATATCTGAATTCTGAAGGACTTTCTTCTTGTTTGATCATTGAAAGATGCCCTTAAGCATGGGTGATTTATCTATGTTTTGGTGACAATACTCTGCATGTTTCTGGTCTAACAATTTTGTATAGATGTTTAGTGTCTAATGTCATATTTGATTTGGGTTGTTAAAGATAGGGGGATGAGCTGCTTAATTATCTGATAACTTCTATATCCTAGATTAGTGTACAACATAAACTTTGTCTAGTTCATTTGAGTCATTGGCTATCTATATAAAAGATTGACAGTGGTGTCTTTAACATGTTGCCAATGCTTCATCTCCAGCATGTATTTGGTGCTTTACTGAGTAGATGAAGCATGATTGTGAGATTTTAATATCTTGCGTTGCTTATGTCAGGTCGAACCTAGGAGGCACAAAAAAAAATTCCAGATCTATAGAAACACGGGAAAAGGGCGAAGAAACGGGAATGCTTCTACTTGGTGTTGGACTTGAACTGAGGGCAGAGCCCTTACTTCAGCACGAAATCCAGTGCCTTTTTTCTGCAATTTTATTGCAGTGATCTGTGACGTTATGCAAAGTGTTTCACTACTATTAAGCAAATTGTTTATCTTCAATTTTGTTTTTCTTTTTGTATCTGTATTGTTTTTTTTTTCCTGGTTTGGGGTGTCTAAAATGTTTTCTCTGGTGAAAGGATTATTGCAAGAGTGGAGTCTAAAGAGTTCGATGAAGGCAATAAATCATCTTTTAAGACAAGCTATGATGAGCTTCTTTTTCTGGTAGCAGCCTGGCTCCTACTGCAAAGTATTTTTACAAGCCACAAATGATACTTCACTATCCTCTACTTGATGCGGTTGGTGCTCTATTAGCTCGAGATAGTTTTCATGGATGGGTATAGAAATTTGTGTGTTGATGTGCAGGGTTGGGTGGGTAGGGGTTCTGAAAGCTGGACGTTTGTGAAAACAGCATTACGATGTACAATGTTAATTGTATATATAACAAAGAAAGAAAAAGAGAAGAATAATGTATTTTTTTTTTTTTTTTTTTTTTTGGATTAGGAAATTAAGTAAAAATCTAAAGATTTTTTTATATTTTGTAAGCATTTTAACATTTTTTTTGGGGTGGGCCAGCGGGGGTACTTTCCCTCTTTTAATTAAGATTAATGTATGATTTTGGTGAAAATCATTATTGTATACACTATAGAAATTCTATATGTAATGCCTTTGTTTCGTCCCTCTTTCATACCTTCTCATATAGCACTATGCATCTTCTCTAATTGCAGAAGTCGTCACTCTTCGTAATAATCTGTTTCTGGCAAAAGAAAAAGGTTTTTCTAATATTTTTATTGAAGGTGATAACCTTACAGTTATTAATGTTTTATAGGGTACTTTTTCCAGTCCTTGATGTGTTCACATGTTAATGGAGGATATTTCTAATGTTTTTCATTCTTTCTCACATCACGATTCTAGACACATTTATCGCGAAGCAAACCAATGTGCAAAAATGACCCCTAAAATATTAACTGGCCAATTTTTTTGACACACGAATCGAGACACACAAATTTTGAGATTTTTTTTAAAACGCAAATCGAAATCTTGTTTTGTACAAAATGGAGGAGAGAGATAGATGTGGTGGTAGTTGTCGAAGGTTGGTCATGGTGGCTATTGATGGGTAACTAGATCTGGTTATTGGGCTGGTCAATGCGGGTCGAAAGCAGGTCGAGCTGTAAGAAGGTCGTCTCATAGCGGGTCAATAGCGGGTAGGGCCAAGTGGATACCGAGGTTATAGCGGGTCAATATTGGGCGGATCGGTAAATGAACAAGAAAAATTTATAGGAAAAAAAGAGAGTCAAAAGTGAGTATACATGAATACAAATTCGTACTCCAAGTAATTTTTATTTTTCAAAATTATTGGGTATCTTTGCTAGCCATATAATGGTCATATACAATAATAACCCTGCCTTTAGTGCCCAACAAAGACTTGTCTAATAAAAATCCTATAAAATTAGCCATAATCCTTTAACCATTGGACTACCCTGCCCAATAACCAGGTCTATGGGTAACGACAACTTAGAGTGGGGAATGTGGGTGGGTGGGTGGTGGTTGTGGACTTGTGGTGCTGGGTTTAGGGCGGAGAGGAGAGGGAGGGTGGGGGTGGTGAAGAAATGGTGAGGAGAGAGAAATAAGGTAGTCAAGGGGTGTTTGTGAAGGTAGATTAAGTGTAATTAGTTTGAATTAGTGGGTAATAAAATATCATTTTTTGTTTTAGCCGTGCAAAGCTTGTAATCCTCCACTAACTTTAGAAACCTCACTGTGGTTATGATGTCATTAACAATACTGCTTAATACAAGCAAAAATCGGTTTTTTCATTTTAAAATATAAAACAAAATAGGATAGAATAAATTCACACATATATCAAATGTTATGCTTATTTCTTTAACTTTTTCATGAGGTAAATAGTGACACAACTTTTTGGCGAATACCCAACCCGGTAAATATCCAAATTCAGTAGGTTAGTAAAGATGGTGGTGAGTGTTGGTGGATGTAGTACAGATGGTGGGAATTGATTAATTTAGATTAATATTTAAATATTATTTGGTTTAAAAAAATACTAAGTATGGTTATGTTATCATAATTTATTGTAACAAGTATTTTGTTACAACCTAAAATAGAAAGTTTAAAAAGTAGATCGTTACAAAACTTAATTATCATTGAAACCAAACAAGCCCCAAGTCTATTCATAGTTAGGGATGTTATAACGGGTTGTCGGTACATGTCTAGGTCAATTTCATTTTAGGTTGTATTAGGTTGTCTTATTTGACTGATCAGGCCAGGTCATTTCGGGAACTGGTCAGAACAAGTTTTTTTTTTTTTGAGGGGAAAAGATCGTAAATTTATATTAAATCAAGCTCCGCCAGAGATGAAAGACTCTGGGGAAAAGAGTCAAGCCAAACAATTTCAGAATTGCGAGCACAATCCCAACGAGCTAACAAATGGGCCACAGTATTGCCCGCTCGTCTAACATGAGAGAAAGAGAAAACAGTAAAATTCACACACAAGCTAAGAATATCACTAAAAACTCGAAAAAGGGGAGTACAACCATCTTGTTTCCTTTTCAAAGCATTAATCACCAGCAACGCATCTCCTTCCACGATAATCCTATCATGCCCAAAACGCTGCACCAATTCAACAGCATATAAAGCTGCCATAGCCTCAGCAATAGAAGCATCCCACATCACCGCCACTCGCTTCACACCCAACATTATTATCCTCCCTGCAGACTCACGGACCACCACACCAAGGCCTACTTCGCCATTCGGGCTCACGCGCGCGTCGAAGTTCACTTTCAGCAGACCTATCAAAAGAGGGAACCACGAAGAAGACGAACCACAGCTACTAGCAGCGCTACTGAAGACATTTTTGGCATATAAGCAATAATCCTCTACCAAAAGGAAATGCAAGTTGCCGACATGCAATAATCCTCTACCAAAAGCTACTAGCAGCGCTACCGAAGACGAACCACAGGTCAGAACAAGTTGTCTTACTTTTGAGAACAATTCAGTTCAGGTTCAGTACATTAACAAGAAGTTCAAAATCAGTTCAGTCTAATGCCCTGTATCTTTGGCCTGAAATTTATGGTACTTCAATTGAGTTCAATTCAAACAGTTTCAGTTCTGTTCAGACAATTTCAGTTCAATTCAATTCAGACAAGTTTATTTCAATTTTACACTACATTTCAGTTCAATTCAATTCAGGCAACTTCATTTCGGTTACATTCGGTTCGGACGGCTTGATTCGGTTCGACAACTTCAATTCAATTCAGGCAATTTCAGTTCTATTCAGTTCAGTTCAGTTCCATTTCAGACCAAAAAACCAAGGCCTAATACAGTTCAGGTTAATACAAGTTACCGACATGAAACGGTGTGGTGTATTTGAGGTTGGATTAAGGTGAAATCGATTTTGTTGAAGTGTTCTTACGATCAAAATTGATTTCATTTTCGGGTAAATACCTCATTTTTATTGTCACACTAATTTATATTTTAAATCGTATGGTAGATTGGGCCAACAAAATTTTCTCGGGTTCATGTGTCCATTGTATCGATTTGTAATCAATGTTTATGAAATCTAAACCTTAGTAAACTTGTCTCGATTTATACAAAATTAAGTCAAACTTTAGGTTAATTTTAGTTTAGATTTAATATAGTTAGATTCAATTTAATTATGGTAAATTTACGTATCCTTCAAAAAAAGAAAAAGGTTAATTTAAATAACAGGTTGGTTTTAATTAAGTTCAGTTCATACATTTTGTGGGTTTGCTTCAGGTCATTTCAGTTCGGACCATTTCAATACAGGTTACTAATTAACGGGTCAATAACAGTTCTAATTGCTTTCAGTTCATGTCAATTTCATGTTACGGGCCATTTTTAGTTCAAACTAGTTCGTTTTAGATCACAATTAACCCAACCTCAAACAAACATTTCAACCAAAAAAAAAGGGGGGGGGGGAATATCATATTTACCAAACCAAGAGTGATTTCCATAACTAGAGTTGGTAACAAGAAAAATTCCACTAGTGTTGTTTAAAAACTAATTCCATATTTTAGTGCTCAAGTTTGGATGCACAAAGCTAGTTTATTACTTGCCTTCACGTTCTTAGAAGTTTAATAAAAACGCTAGTTAAAACAAGCATAATATTTTCGATCTTAGGGTTGAGAGAAGGAAATTAGATTTTGAACTGAACTGAATTGAATAGAACTGAATAGAACCTAATTGACCTAATTAAAACCAGTTTGGGAAATCATTTCCACACCAACAAAAAGATAAATAAAATCAAGATGCCAAACCCTAATACACAAGCCGCCGCAACAAAGGGAAAGTAAATATCTTTTTTTTTCCTTTTTTTTTAAGTGGAAAGAGGAATCTACTTTTTGAGTGGAAAGAGGAATCGTTGGATCATCAAAATTGAAATGGCGTTCATGCACAGGTACTTTGTTTTGATTATTAAACAATAATTAATTGTAATAATAATTTAATACAGATCTGTAACAATGACTTTAATCCTAATTTTGTACAGATCTATCAAGAGAATTGGATCCATAGGATCAACAATGCACAGGTAATTTATTACCAATTTTTAAATAATAATTATAGTAATAATAATAATAATTTCATACAGATTTGTAATAATGACTTTAATCCAATTTTGCAGAAGATTTTCAACAAAAACAGAGAAATTTCACTTTGTTCAAACTTATGTGAAGAGCTACAAGGTCTTGGATTCTCAACAATTTAATCCTAAAGTTGATCCCTTGTTTACCATTTACAATTTAATTGGACAACCTCCAATTAAGAGGCAAAAAGTTCTCACTTTCAAGGTATTAATTTAATTATTTATTTACTTATGTTGTTCATCAGAATATTAGATTATTTTACAACAGATTCTGCCAAAAGGAAATGCTACGAATGTCACAACTTGCTATGTCCTAGTATGAATCATTGATACATGTGCAAGAGAGAGAGTATGGATAAAGGAATAAACAATAAACATAAAGTCTTTAGGGAAAAGAAACTTTGAAGTATACATACTTCTACACTTAATATCAAGTCCGCTGTCGATAAGTTAATTCCCACCAAGAACCTCACCCAGGCCACCCCACCTGTGGGCAACCTTGCCCTGTGACTGTGGATGGCAAAATGGAAGGCTAAAGTAGTTGTACGTTTCTAGTGGATTGTTGCATGGACCAACTTTGTTCACCCCCACAAAATTACCTTCTCATCTGGCTCATACTACAAGAACAAAACAAAAGCATGTCAAAATCTCGAAGCGACATAATAAGCATAAGTGCATTGAAAGGACATCAGAAAAACATGCATGTACATGCCCAAACTGACACAGTCAACCCCGTTTCTGAGATTTTAGAGGCCTGAGGGCGAACCTATATATTAGGGCCCTAATTAGGTCCAAGTTTTTTAAATGTTTGATTTTTCAGTCCAGACCGAAAAATGAACAGTTGTTTGGTCCGAATTTTTTGAAGTTTTTATTTTCGGTCTGGACCGCAAATAATTTTCTTTTTTGGCTTTTACATAACTACTAACATAAAATTTAATTTTACAATATTTTTATGTTCTTTTTATGGATATTATATCAAAAATTTATTATTACATTATTAATAGCTATATTTTTTATGAGTCCGTTTTTGGAGAGACGGTCATGAATTTTAAAGTATGAAGAAGAATTGATTTTGGTTACTCGTAGTTCTAATATGAAATCATTTTTTGATTTTTGGTGGAAAATTGTGATGCAATTTTTATAGAGTAATCAGAATGAATGCAGTTTTACAATAGCTTAGTGATTTCGTGAATGATGAATTGCATACCACGTGTTTGGTATAGTGCTAGAGAGAAAATTACGACTTTTGTCCAATGAACGTTAGTTAGGGAACATTTAAGGAGTAAATGGTACATTAATGAAGATGATGATCTAATATTGTAATGATGTAGGTCTAATAGCTAAGCATCCTTCGATGGTCAGTGGGTTATAATTTTAGATGCAGTTCAATTCATTAGAATTTCATGTTGTATCCTCAGTTCGGTCTTTGCGCCTTTACGTGTTTCAGGCTATATAATTTGCATTTTAAAGTCACTCTATATCGCGAAAGGCTGTGAATGTTGTAGTTAGAGCAAGGGATTGTGATATAGGCTACGTCTCATTTGCTGGAAAAACTTAGCGCTTTGTAGTAGTGCTTCTCTCATGGTTCTGTGAATGCTAATTCTAATTTTGCATTGCTTTATAAAATTGGAGAACACATCAGAGAATTAGAAGAGAAGTGAGGTGGGAACAATTGATAAGCTTCCCACCTCCTGTACTTGAGACCTAAGTACAATCCTCATGTTGGTTTTTGGTGGGGTGGCTGGCTTCACCTAAGATTGGTGGGCTGGTCCAAGGCTCGCACTTTCTAGTTTAATTGTTCTTTAATTGTCCTTTTGGATTCCTATTGTTTTCTTTCTATGATACTTGACAAAGCATTGAATCGAAATGCACTATGCGTCATTTCCTGAAATGCTAGTTAATTAGAAATTGTAGTCATTCAGATAATATGTGACTGAGCATTCAGTACTGAATATTGATTATTTTTAAATATAATTTTTTTAAACAGCACTCATTTGATTCAGTTTTAGCTAGTGGTGAAGCGGAGAGATTATTGGTTTTAAACTGTAGATGATGTCTCCAATATGAAGCATATGGTTGTATTCTTGTAAGAGATGTAGAGGTCAAAATTTCAAATGTTTAACAAGTGGCTAGAGTGGAAGAGAAGATGGTTTTTAATGTTTATTTTGGCTTACTTTTCAGTATCCTACTCATGAAGGTTGTACAGAAAATTATACAAGGCAGTATATAGTACGAGTAATTCGTTTCTTATTTCACATTGAGTCTTGTACTATGTAGTTGCTATTTTGGTACCTCTTGTTTACTTGTGAATGAAATTTCTGCTTAATTTCCGCTCTTTGAATTGCGTGCTTGTGGTGACACTATAGATTATTGATCCATGCTTTTTGCATGAATCCTTCTTTAGCTAAATCTTTACCAACTCATTTGCCCTTATCAAAACTCATATGAACATGGGTTACTGATGATGGGGTCTTAGAATCAGATCATGGGTCTAAATAAGTTCATTTTGGTGGTAGAATTAAGTACCAAATGGAAGGAGCAAGCGGCGAGGTTGCTCCTGATAATGATAATGTGTATAACTGGCCAGGGTGATCATGGCTTCGAGTTCTGGCATTTCTAAGTACAATTTGACATGGGGTTTTCTGGGTTATTGATGGGCATAAGTATCTTGTGAGGACCCATTTTTGCGATACTGCTAGTGCTGCACTTTGACTCATTGTATATCAATGTGTATGTTAATGGGCATATGGCTATAGAGAGTTTGGATTTATCGACGATTTCGACTAGGTTAGCTTCCCCTTACTATGCTCATTCTGCGGTCAGTGTAGAAAACGGGGTTATTATTGTTAGCATAGGGCCTTCGAATTGGAATGGTATCCGCTAAGTTACTCTTTGCTTGTCACTTCTTTTTTATTTTAATTTTACTAAATTTTGTATGTGTAAGAATGCAGACAAAAGTTCTGGACAAGCTTTGACTAAGGTACCGTTAGTCCGTTACGAGTTAATGACGACTGAAAACAATGAAGCAGGGACTATCACACAGAAGGCTGGATAATAGTGTTCTTAAAAAGCTATGGCTTTGTTGGGTTTACATCTTTGTAATGAAAGATGAATAAAATGTATATTTTAGTTTCCTTGTGACCAATTCAAAGAAAATGTATATGCTAGCTTCAACGTAAGTGTTATACTTCTGAAACTGAAGATTTAATATGTATAAAAGTGCGATATTTTGTTGTCAATTTCGTCTCCAGAATTCTGCATTTATATTGCTCTTTATCTTTCTATCTTTGTCAAAAAAAACTCTTTTTATCTTTATTTTGTTCATTAGACATTCGTTTGATCATTTCAGACCACATTTGTGGAGTATGGCACCTCTTTACCTCCCCTTTGCTTCATGCAGGGGTATTCCACCTCATCGTCAGCCTCGTCAGTGTTCTTTTCGTTGGAATTAATTTGGAGTAGAAAGTTGGATCATGTAAGGTTTCCCCAGTTAGTTCTCAGTTTTGTATTATGGATGTGTCATGTATATGACTTCATGCTCTCTTGGTTTATGACCTGCAGGGAGGACAGGAATCATCTATTTTTTGTCTGCCTTTATTGGTAGTTTGGCGACAATGCTTTTTGTTCGAAACAATCTCGAAGTGTCTTCCTCAATTGCTCTCTTTGGTTTGATTGGTGCTTCGTTTGCGGGCTTATGCGTGACTCGGAAATCATTCGGTGAGAAGGTTTCATTCCATATCCGAGCAGGCATGTTTACTTTATGTTTGATCCTTCTTCTTTGCTTTGTATTAAATTACGTGTGTTTATGTGCGGTGTTTATGACTCGATATTTGTTTTTGCAATCAATTTCGCTCTTGGGCTGCTACCACATGTGGACAACTTCGCAAACATTGCAGGGCTTGTGTCTGGAATTCTTTTTGGTTGTGCCCTTAATTTCTCTCCGCAACTTAGGACGCCAGCTTTGCATAAAGGTCTATATGATTATGATGTGAAAAAGTCTGTGGCTTTGAAGGATAAGTTGTACAGACCAGTGTTGAGGATTATCTCTCTTCTTCTGTTTATCCTCATGTGAGTTTTTCTTCCACTGCAATATCAAATTATAGACTTACAAATCTTTGATTTAATGTGAGATTCGGGTTTCCACTTGCAAGGTAGCTGGCCTCGTCGTGGCAGCTACTCGCAATACAGATGTAAACAAAAATTGCAGTTGGTGACTTGGTGCCGCTATATTGACTGTGCACCTTCCAGAAAGTGGATCTACGATATCAGAGCTGCCTCTTGTAAGGTAAAGTTTTGCAACATAAAGGAAGTGATTGACTTAATTTATAGCGAATTCCATTCTTTAATCCAGTCCATATATGATGGTGTACTTATATCACATGAATAGTTCCTTGCATCCTTTACATCTACAATGTTATAAGATGATTTAGGTGTCCAGTAGAATCTAAATGTTGGATAAGGATTTAATACTCCAACGGATTTTCAATGGGCTGACACAGGTATGCAAGTAAAATAGAAAATTTGCAGTAACTTGAGTACCTAGAATGTGCTGAAGATTTCATAGAAACAATGATAGATTTGCTACTTTGTTTCTTGCTTGTTCATAGATGATTTTTTGATCCACCATCTTCTCACTACTAACCTAGATTATGCTATGATCCATATTCCAGACTACTGAAATCAGAGGGCAAACAGCATTAAGGTGCTTGCGAAGTGACAAGTTCAAGGTCTTGCATTTCACTGGCATATCATCCACAAGGTTGGAGGACGTGTAGTCTGATCTGTTCTTAGTGGATACTTGAAGGGGCATTTCTATTGCTGATTTAATATATTCCGCAAAATTTGTAGTATATCGACCTATCAAGTGTGATTGGCAAATATTATGCAATTTTGTTGTATATAGTTGAATAGGCGAATACAGTTTTCTGGTTGTACTCATAACTGTGACTATACAGTTGCATTTATGTATACAACCAGTTCAATTCTTATTCTTTGTATAGACGCAATATCAGTGGATCTATGGATTGAATTACAGCAAAAGTTGAGGAACACACAGAATTATTGTTTTCTGGTTGCTACATTTTAACTTCTCTAGAAAATTCTGCTGCTATTTCATCTTGTACACAGACAACTAGTCGTCTAGTCTACTGCAAACAAGGCATACATGAAGGAAGCTTCATTTTTCTTAGAGAATGTTTTGCAGCATATTGTGGCAAGGCAATGCAAGAGACACCTGATCAGGGTCAAAGTCTGTGTGATCTAAATTCTATACTTTGCAGGGAATCCATAAGCCTAAACAAGTTGGACCGTAAAGTTAGTATAGGCCCATACACTTTGGACTAGAAAATGAGTGTTTAGTGTTTATTTGGAGAAATTAACATTGGCAAGTGGCAAGTGCAATGTACCTGTAATGAGAAAAGGAAGAGCAAGATGGAAGTTATATCAGCTTTGTATGGACAACCAACACAAATTTCAAATCAATGGCCCCTTTTCTCCATAACTATGCAGGGCTTGTTTGCTTCGGCTGAACTGAACTTAAAGCAAGTTTGTGTACCATCCACACAACCATCAGTAACTAGAACAACCATGCTTCTGATCTGAACTGTTAGTGATTGAGCCATGATTAATTGATCACCAACATTCAAACTTGAAAGATGCCCTCTTTTACTACTATTATGCTTGGAATGAATGAAGTTAGTCATTGAAATTATTCTAGAATAAAGTAAATAAAGCTACTAGCTATAGTTATAGCCCTTTTCTTTGAATCTTGCTTTGAAAAATTGCTTTAATTATTTAGGGCTCGTTCGGTATCGCTATGGTTTTCGGGTTTTTGGTTTTTTTTGTTTTTCAAAGTCATATGATATGTCTCCTAATATGATTCAAAATTAGTTAAACTTATGGAAAACATATTGAATTTGAAAACTGACAACTAAAAAGTGTAAACCATTTTTTCTGGTTTTCTGTTTTTTGTTTTTTGTTTTCCAAAAAAACTGAAAACGAAAAAAGTTACCGAACGGGCCCTTAGTTGTTATTGAGTTGTAAAATCTATACTATATATTAAAAGGCGTTCCAGAGAACACTTATGTGCCACATGTCACACTCCTCAATAATTTTGTGCAAATGCTTTCTTCCTTAAAAAAATTGTAATGTAGTGGAATCGAACACGTGACCTTTAGACTTTAACCACTTATCCAATTTAATTTTCATGTTTAGTGTTTCGTAATAAATATGATAAGTTGCTATTTGTTCTAATTAATGTTTGAGTTCAAAAGACTTGCATAATTTTCCATGAAAAAGAAAAGGATGTAATTTGTAAAAAGGAAATCAATCATCATTTAATTACTTACTATGTCATAACATCATTTTTCAATCTCTCATTAGACAAAAACTTAATTATAAAAAAATAATAGAATCAATAACGAGCTTTATGAATACTGACACATTATTTTTATTGTAATCAACCTAGCTAGGGCATCTTCCGGGCAAAACAAACTAAAAATATATTTTAAGGATTTCCTTTAAAAAGGAACTATGTCATGTGACACTCGCCTTATAAGATTTAAAATAAGGTTCGAACTCATGATGTTTTGGTGTTGAATGACATTATCATTTCAACCATTTATCATTGTTGATTAATATGTCTGCTTAATTCTATATGTACCCATAGATGTTAAGTGTTTCATTGAACTTCTTTTTTCTTGGTACTATACTAGGAGGATTTTCACTACTTTCAACAACTGGATAGATCTACCGCTTAAGTACAAGTGGACTAATCTACCATGAAAGTTTTCATGGGTGCCATGATAGGCAATATTACTCCCACCTAATTTTTTTTTTCACACATAACCAATGCTTATTCTTGAGATGTTGGTTAAAGCAAGAGACTCGAGCTTAACCACTCACATCGAACTCAGTTGGTTTGTTTCATTTACTTTTTGAATATTAATATATCATTTTTATCTTTATAGTCTTTTAATTGGCATCTTTTTTAGTTCATTTTTTAAAACGAGATAATTTTCTTAGAATGTACTAACCTTTACTGTTTATTTTTTAATTTTTTAAATTTACATATTGCAAAAAAGATAACAAAATCAATTATGATAGTGAAATAATGAATAAAAAATGTGAAAATTATAAATTTATAATTGACCCGCGGCATCGCGCGGGTCAAAATACTAGTTGGTTTGAAAAGAAGTAGATGGTAATAGACTGAAAAAGTGAGGAAATGGGAGAAAACAGTGTTTAGTTCATTAAGGGTAAATTAGAATGTTCAAACTGTATTTTGTATGTATAATGGACGGTTTCTACGAAAACTGAGCGATAATAACAACCCCGAAAGATTTCAAACCACAATTACTTAAAGAAAAGCAAAAGGGTTTGAGTGAAGTTAAAAAAAAGGGTCAGGAATTCCCAATTCAGTAACATATTAAAATTGTTACATTACAAGTATAACAAGGGGAATAGAAGTAATTATGTAGAAACCTTTCGTCATTCTAAATTTTCTGTCCGATTCCCCATCATCCTTTATCATCTTCAACCAACAAGAGTTGTTATAGTCACACCTCAAATTGTTATAAGCACACCATAATAACATTTGAAGACCGTGCTCTCATAGAAGGTTTGCCTATGACAAAAAATGGGTGTGCCTATAACAACTTCCTCAACTGTGTATTCATCCAAGAGAAAGCTAAGTAATTTAATACTCCCTCCGTTTCATTTTAACTTCAACATTTCTATATTGGGTTGTTTCAAAATAACTTCAACAATTCCTTACTTTCCTAATTTTGTAAAAAATAGCTCCTAAAATGAGGAAAATGCCCCTCATTAATAAACTTAATCAAGTAATAAAATTCACCAAATCAAGTCAAAATTAAAAGGGACCACAATTGTCACTTTCCAACTTTTTCACTTTTTTGTTTTTATCCATGTTTCCCTCCAAATTTACTTTACCTATATTATTTTTCTCTCATACTTTACCCTCTAATCTCTATTATATAAGCCAAGGGGGGAGCAATGGTGTCCCCTTAGGAATTCACTTAATTGCCCCTCCACAACATAAATATTACATTCCAAATTTCCAAATACAACCTTTAGCAATTAATCAAAACCAATTTCAATCATAAACTTGCCAAAAAAAATCAATCAAATCTCTATTAAACCCAATCAACACATATAATGCTCAATCACATAAACTTGCCAATAAAAAAGATTCAATCAAAATAAAAGATTCATATCAAGAATTTACTACACATTAATACCACATACAATAAAAAAAAAAACACGACATTCTCATTACAAAGACAACTCAAATTCAAACTCAAATAAATTTTTCCATAACACAAACTCAATTACAAACACAAACTTCAAACCAAAAAAAATCCAGTTCTCTTCATAGATTGGAGCTTCACGACATTCTCAAATTTACGGATACTTTACTGTTAATCAGGTACTCAATTTGTTATTGAAAATAAAAGTATGTGTAATGTTCTATGTTCAGTAAAACTTAAGAATAAGTATTATGTTCGAGTAAATTTAAACTCAAATTACAGTAAATATTACGAATATATGTTGTGTTAGAATTTTTTTTAAAACAAATTAAACTTAAATTACAGTTTATTTAAAATTTCATTCAGATATAGTTGAAATTCAAATTAAAATTACATCAGAAATGGTCGGAAAAAAAAATCAATTTTCATCAAAAAATATCTTCAAATTTGTGCCCAAATATTTAAAAAAATTGAGACAAAATACTTCAATACGAATTGTTTTTGTGCCCAGATATTAAAAAGAATTTGAGAAAAAAATACTTCAACCCATATATTAAAATCAAAAATTTGTGCCCATAATCGAATTTTTGCCCAACAACTTGATATTTAAAAATACCTTATCGACAGCATGAAGAGCATCGCTATGACCGCCAAAGCCAGCTCCAATGATGGCGAAATCATAATCAAAGGTCTCGGGAGAGTGAACTTGGCGATAGCTCACTGAGAAACTCAATGCTTCTCTTCGAAGTCCACAGAAGCGGAGATTGAGATTGAGAGGTTTGGCTAAGAATGAGGAGAAATCGAGTGTGTGGTTTGATTTGGGGGACATTGAGAAAGATGACTAGAGGAAAAAAGCCTAAGGGCTGCGGTCAAAAGAGGCCCAAGGGCTGCGTTTTTTGACCGCAGCCATTAGACTAGCAGCCCTTAGCATTTAGGAAGGGCTGCGGTTAAAAACCGCAGCCCTTGGCGCGTTTAGGGCTGCGGTTAGGGCAAAAACCGCAGCCCTTGGTGGGGTAAGGGCTGCGGTTAAGGGCCAAAACCGCGGCCCTTGGTGAGTTAAGGGCTGCGGTTTTGGCCCCGAACCGCACCCTTTACCCACCAAGGGTGCGGTTTTTGCTCGGACCGCGACCCTTGTGACCCAAAAAAAAAAAAAAAAATTTTTTTTTTTTTTGCATTTTCTAGCCCAAAATGATCCCCAAACAATTATATATATAGAAAAGTATCATTTTACATTGCAAATTATATTTTTTATACAAATATATAAGAAGTTACAAAAACATGGTACTCCAGCCTTGCATTCAATTTGACAAACTTCATATTTTCTCTTCTTGAGGAGCAAAGATCCTCTTGTAAAGTCCCGCTTGGCATGCATCCATATGACAAAGATGCATTGCCTACACAATATGGCAAGCTCTAGAGCGTCATATAGACCGATCGCACTAAGGCATCCATAATAAGCACCAAAGTATGAAATCTCACCTATGCGGCTTTCGGTTTGACATCCTTCAAAGAAGCTCTTGGCTACAACCAAAAAATCCAGTCACTACGAGATAATCGGTTCAAAAGAAACCAACATCCTATATAAAGAACAATCTCAAACAAACTTACGCCATTCATATAGCAAATCATCTTCTAAAGCAGAATACAAGTTTGAGAAAAAAATGTGCATATGATCGGAAACACAAAGTTGATTGACATATTAATGCATAGCAATGCACCTTTAGGAAGTTTGGTATAAGATTTGACCCGTCATAAAGGTTCTTTATCCACTATTCTTCAACATAAACTATCCTGCATCACCAGATCAATGCATGGCCAGGTTAGCTATATCTACCTTCCACGAGTTATACATACTAAAGTACGGAGTCGTACTTGATTCCACCACAACACCACTTTTTCCAATGTGGTGCCTTCAACGAGCTTTTCCGGTCGTGTTGCGAATTTTGAGGATGGCAAGGTGGTTGTGTGTGTGTACGTGTTTGTGTGTGCCGGGAGGGGGGTAGAGATGAAGCCTTATCTTTTTAATTGCATATAGATTAATCCAATCCTATTACTGTGTTTTACAGCTAGCACCAGAAGAAAAATGGAGAGATTTTCTAATCAAATCCAAAATATAATATGGAACATCCTCAATAACATGTGATTTAAATCTTGGCTCATTTTGTATGCATAATTAACATACAGCTAGCAGATACCAAAAATCCAGGAAAGCAAAACAAGTTGTGTTGATCACATGTGCTAACTACCAGTAAGAAATACTATGACAGCAGGACTATGGCTATATTTTGACTTCACAAAATCAATTTCAGATAGATAGAGTTATGGCTTTATTTGACAGAAACGGACGGTTTGAACACAACTTTCAAATGCTGCAATAACAACCAGGAACATATAGTATATCTGTATATATTTATACCGTATAAGGGAGTTATGAACTTACTATCTCCAAAATTGCTAATGAAGATCAGTCTATCTACCTTGACAAGACGAACCTACAGAAGAAAATAACATGAACAGTAAAGTTAACAGAGTATATAAAGCTAGATTTCTTTATAAACAGAAGCAGCAGAGTCTGTGTGACGTCCAATGCACGAAAAAATTCCAAGTGTTTTGAGGAAGATGAAAAGATGATACCTTTGTCCTAACTGAAAGTGGATTGGCAACAATGAACTTGAAAAGCTGAGGCAGATATTTGCGATCAGCATCACCATCATTGTACAAAGCACTACATACCAACCTAAAGATGATCTGTCAAGAAAGCATTAACAATATGACGGACAAAATTCAGTAAGCATTACCAATAGTCTAGTCCAGCTTACGTGTGTTAATTCAAGTTAACACTCTAATCCAAGTTTACAATATCCAACATTCATAAATCATACTTCATATTACAAAAATCACCTATCATTTCATTCATTCCTTCATTCATTCATTTACCAATCACCAAACAACAACAAAACAGCAACATTTTACTCTCATAATCAACGAACCTCGAAAGTGGAACTCTTATTAATACTAGGGCAGGGGGGTGTGTGCATGGCGGGGGGTGTATGTGCGGGGGGGGTGTGTGCATGGTGGGGGGTGTGGAGCAAGGGGTTGTGCATGGGAGGGAGTGTGTGCGGGGGCTTTGGGGGGTGTGCGGGGGTGTGCAGCAGGGGGTCTGCATAGGGGTGGTGTCTTTGTGTAGGAGACGGGGGGCTACATCGGTAGGTGGGGGGTTGGAGCGAGAGGGGTCTATTCATGGCGAGAGGTGTGTGCATGGCGGGGGGTGCATGGCGGGGGTGTGCATGGCGGGGGTGTGTGGGGGTGTGAGTGCGGGGCGTGGGAGGAGGAGCCTGTGGGAAGGGGGGGTGTGCGGGGGTGTTTGATTTTGCTAGTGGCCTTCTCATTATATGAAGGATTGTTTTGGCCAAAAACATGTGATATCCCATTATCCCATACTATTATGCATATATGAGTTGTTTCATGTTAGAGAATAGGATGGGAAATACTTAGCTCATTAGTACCGAAAAACTATTTATCATTTGACCAAATCTTATGATTTATTTTGGTATCCATATATATGTGACATACGGTTTTCTATGCATTTGACCAAACCTTTCGACTTAGATCACACAACCACACACCACCCAAAAATAGAAAAAAAAAAAATATATGATCGAAAGGGTAAACAATTCCAGGGACATTTCCCGACAAAGAGAGAGAGAAAATAAATTGGCAAATCGTACTCGTTAAACTAAGCTACTACCTCTGTTTCAAATTATGTTCAACACTTAGGTATTTATTGTGACTTGTGAGACATAAAAAATTCAAGTGTTGCACATAATTTCAAACAAAGGTAGTAATACATATTAATTTTCTACAATTAAAGATGGTAAGAAAACTAAATCCTGTAAGACCACCAAAGAGACAATACAAGTATACAACCTAGAGTCTTCATATGCAAAAGAAGTATATATATCAAAAAAACTTACTGAACAAATATGGTCCAATTCTTTTCAAATGACTTTTATATCCAAAATTAATAACAGTAGTGCAAAATTTTTCACCAGCCAGATGAATAAGAGCCAGAAAAGCATCTAAAATTTGACTTCAGTTACCTTTTTCTTGAGCAATCAAGGCTTTCATATGCTGAAGTAGATTGTGAATTACTAATTTCATACAGAAGACCTACAATTGCAAGCATCTGCATCTTCTGGGAATCTGTGACAGCTTGAGAAGCATGCACTTCCCCCCAGCAGTTCATGAAATCCATATGAAGCAAAACTCACGGCAGAAGCAGTGGACATAAAATTAATAGCATTAATCGCAGATGCTGCAAATTGCATCTGCCCTCTTTCTGAAGGGGGAGACGAAGTGTTTGTGTTAAAATCATTGCTCCACTGAAGCTGTTGACTATCATTCTCCATTTGACAGCTTTCCTTCAAAATACTTGGGATAGTTTGATCTGTCAAAATCTTGATACTATATATTAAAGGAGTTCGGCTTTGGTCAGCTTCAAAATTCGGGCCTAGACACTCAACAAGATGACAAACAGCTGCATAAGCACGTTTCCAATTGCCTGAAAAATTATTAAAAAATCATGTAATAGAGTACTATAACAATAGCAATACCTGAAATCCCGGAAATGCTTAAAATACCCAAACCAAGGATTAACGAAATCATTGAGTCACATGAATGTAAGTTGACAAAAGTGAAGAAGAGATTTACAGAAACGTTTGATTTTGCAAGATTACATGCATCACTTGCAATAGAGGAGAAATTATCGATGGAGAAGAATATATGAACTTCCATGTACAGGCCAAAGACAGTTTATAAGTTCACATTTACAAGCATAAACATTCAAATAAAGATATAAGACAAAGAATTTAGCAACATCTAGTAAGCAGAAAATTACAGAAAAACTAAGGTGTTGTGATTCTTGATGGTAAAACGGAACAGATCCCTATAGCATATAACATGTCAAAGGTAACAAAGCCATCATTCGTGAATCCGAACAATTAATAACACTTGTCTTCTGAAAAACAAAATTATTGGATCTAGCGGAGCATCTAACAGAAAAGGATATATTCTTAAGCCAGCAAGTAGCAAAGGATTTTCAAACTAGCCAAAGATCAACCTTGTCGGAAACATATTTAGCGTAAGAGCATCTTTATCCAATTAGTGCCGATAATTTAGCATAGGTAGAATGTTTCTACATGTACCCGAATATATATTATTCAAAAATGCTTCGGGGTGGTAAAAAGGAAGGGGGCCACACAATGTTTCACCATTACTGTCATCTTCAAGAAGCAACTCTTGTTAGGGGAGACAACAATTGGTTGAGTATCAATATGTGCCTTTGTTGAAGGAGGGCGAGATAGTGACCTCCTCCTTGCTTTTTTGTCAAATGACATCTCTTCAAAACTATGAATTTTACCTCGCACCCAACATTAAGATGCTTGTTACCAAAGAAAGAATGACCGATTCTTTGAAGAGAGTAATGTACTTCTCGTGAATGACAAGTGTGCTTCTAGGCCCTAGAACAAAGTCACATATGGTAGGCGATGTACGCACGAGCACCACCTGCAAACCCATGTGGACTCATTTTGTAATTTTTCCGGTACAATGAAGTCTCGAACACCACAAACCCTTTGGGAATAAATGCGCAGCTCATTCTGCAAGCTGAACCCAAGAAATAATATGTTTTCCATTCTAATGACAGATTGAACTAGCTAATTGCACAAACATGGAAGAGAAACACCACCTCAATTGCGTTCAAGATGACAATTACACATAAATTTCATAAAGAAAAACAAGGAACTGAATCATTCAACCTTCCATAAACAACCAAAACACTAGAAAAAGAATAACAATCTAGATCAAAAATTCAACCACAGAAAAAGCGATCTAATATATCCAAAATTTGACGTCATTAAATCAAATCAAACAAAAAAAAGCACAGATTACGGACTAATTGAGCTCAATTAAAAGGTAATAAACAAGAGATTCATACAATTGCGGCGAACACCGATTGAGCCTTGCGATGAAGGAGAAGATGACGAATTCCAATGTAATCTAGATCAGAATCAGCGACGATTGGCTGAAGTAAGCAACTAAAAAGCTCTGGATCTATTTCATCATTCTCTCCTTCTTTTCTCTAACACAATGGTAATACCAACATCATAAAATGCTGTTTCACAAACGAAATACAACCATTCATCAGACAACTTGAATCTAATGCACAATAAAAGTAACAATGGTAATGAATTACCGGAATTTATTTCGCCTCTACGCAACGGCGAAAGTCGTCCTTTTTACGACATCAATCTTCTCAACTCCGGCGAGCGAACGGCGGCAGAGGGTGAAGAGAGATGCGAAGAGAGAGAGAGAGGGATGGGGTTTGATGGGGTGAGAGGGAAAATCGAGGACTGGGGAGGGAGAGAGAAAAGTTAGGGTTTTGTTTTGGGATGGGTATGCGGGAGAGTTTCGCCCAAGTGAATAACTAGGCCCATTAAGGGTGCGGTTAGCCCAAAACCCGCAGACTCTTTAATTAAGGGTCGTGTCGACCCAAAAACCGCAGCCCTTAATTTATAAAGGACTGCGGTTTTTGGGCTAACCGCAGCCCTTCACTATTAAGGGCTGCGTTTTGCAATAAACCGCAGCCCTTGCACCGCAGCCTTTGCGTTTTTTTCCACTAGTCAAAAGGAGAGAAAAAGTGACGACAACATTGTTTCAATTAAATAGAGAGGGAAAAAGAATTGCGTGAAATTGAGAGATGGGTTTGGGAATTGGGAGAGTAGCTGAGAATTGAATAGAGAGAAAAAGGACTGCATTATATCTGTCCCTTTTTGTCATGGTTCATGGGGTTGTTTAGAGTTTTGACAAAAAACATTAGTTAGAGATGCAATTTCATTACTTATACTTATTTATTAATGTGTTTTTAAATACTATTTGTAAGTATTCAATCTTTTTTTATTCACAAAATGGAGGTGAACTTAGATACGAACTTTCGTTTTTTGGTTTGTTTTATTACTGAGTAATAGTTATTCCCAAAATGTCGCCGCACGCATAGCGTGCATAAAAAGCTAGTACTCACCTAATCAAACTATTTAGAAAAAGTCTCTAGGGAATTGTAGTAAACCATTTGTTGAAGTTAAAAATAAACGAAGGGAGTATAATGTAGGCTCCACAGTCCACACACACGTAGCAAACTAGCAACTTGACTGACCCAAACCACGAACACTTACACAACACAAGTCCTTGGCAATTTCAGAACAAAATGACGACTTGTTCACTTGAAAAATAAATACGAAGTAGGAGGAGTTTCCATTATGTCGTTTGTTTCTATGACATGGAAGCCAAACTAAACCAGCTTTACTCACAATCTCACATCAATTTCCCCATATATTTATCAAAACACAACACAACACAACACACACACCGACTGGATCATCAAAACAACCGCATGCAGTACGGGAGTACTTAGTTTGAATTGTTACCGTAAGTTAGAAATAAGCTACTCCTCTCTCATTGCACAAAAATGAGTTTTCTATGGAAAAAGACTCAATTTAGGAGTAAAGGGCAGGCTTGATTTTGAATCCAAAAAAACCCACCTCGGTCGAGATCTTGCCAAAAGACTCGAAAATGGAGTAAAGACTTGATCTTTATGGGAAGAATTTGCTCGGGCGAGGGCGACAATGGGTGGGGCCTCGCAGTAGTGATGCTTGAACCCTTTGATAATTGATGGTGCCGTGCTCGACTCCCGAAAGGGTCTTATTTTCGGTTCGGCTCGGTTCGATTTCATTTCCAATAAGAAAACCCTATCACCCACCAATTGACTGAAGGCACTGACTATTTATTGCGTTAGTTAGTTCGTTCGGTGGAAGGGAATGGAAGGAAAGGGAAAGGTTAGATTTTGATCTGAATTATTATTATTATTATTATTATTATTATTATTATTATTATTATTATTATTATTATTATTATTATTATTATTATTATTAATTAATTTTTTGTATACTTTGATTTTAATTTGTGCTGTTAATTTCTTCATTCCTATTCCTACCGGGGTGGTGGGGCATAATTGGATTTGCTGTGCCCTTCTTCTTCTTCTTCTTATTTTGAATTTGAATCGAAGTCGAATCGAATCGGAGGATGTCTATTAAGGAAATATTGTGAATATATTTTCCTAGTTTGTAATTATCTTTTAGGAGTATTCTTGTATATCTTTCCTAGCGTGTTTTTAGGAAAGATTAGTGCTTTAGGGTTTTGTATAGTGGTATATATTGCTGTAAATTCTGAATGCATAATATACAAAAATATATTCTCCTAAACACATCTAGCCTCCTTGTTCTTAACAATGTCTATGTCTAGGAGGTTGTTTAAAATCGGGAAGAAGTTTTGCTTCCCGGATGTTCCATCGAGTTGGGTTCCTAGGACTGTAGAATCTATGCTGCACTTTCAAGATTATCGCCCGAAACACCGAATCTTATATCCTTGTCAACCCCCTCCTATTCTGTATAAAACCTTGCCACAATATAGAGGTCCATGTTGGGTGCCTGATGATAATAATAATGTTGTTAAGGATGGCTTTACCTGGTATAGTCGCAATCGTCACCAACTACGTGATCTGTTGTTCATAGCTGACCAAAAAGATGAAATGTTCAATCTTCGCCCTCCTTTTGAGAAAGGCCAGCCCTTCGATGTTATGTCGTTGCTGTCTAATGGTTACTTGGTTCGAAATGATGGCCATCAAGTTCCAGTTGAGAGTCTTAGGGGAAAGGACGTCTTGCTTTGTTGTTTTTCTGTGCCTCAACTTTGGCTATCATTTATTTGCAATGGTATTCGACAGATGATCAATGCTTTTTCCAACCTACCCAATTTGGAGGTCGTCGTGGTGGCTAAAATGAGTCGAAACTGGGCTAATGATGAGGACGCTTTCCACCACTTCTTTTCGGGTTTTCCGTCCTCTTGGCTTGCAATCCCTTTCTCTGACACCCTGCGTCGTGACAAAGTATGGAAGTCCCTTTGCCTTCGTGGTATCCCAATAGGTCTCCTTGTAGACCACAATCAAACGATTGTTGTGCACGAAACTGTGGACGATAATGGTCTATCTTTTCCTCCCCTTTGTGATCCTGAACTTGAGTTTTCTTGGTGGAAAATTCACACCCAACTCCAATCAAATTTAGACTACGAATTCGTATTCAAGATAAATAATAATAATGCCAAGACTAATAATTCCGCAACAAGGGTATAGATCTTGAGAATAAAGTCTCGGTTTACGTTTTTAAAGATAAGCTTGTGGGGTTGTACTTGTGCCGTGATGGCACCTTGATTCGGTCACTCAACTTGATTTCCCAAGAATGTAAGGCTCGAGACCAGGAATTCCATATCATTCTTGTCTACTTACCCTACAATGAGTGTGTGGATCCACTATTGTTCCAGGAGGCTGTCAATCATGTCTTACATAAGCTCGAGATTTTTGCTAATCCTCATTGGTGGGTTTCACCGTTCAGCGACTTTGTAAGCCGCAGGCTCTGGGAAGTTGGCGATTACGATCCCGATTGTGAAGAGGATCAACTGGTCATTCTGGACCCCAAAATGAATATTGCTGATTGCTTGGGAAAATATGTTATTAATCGGTTAGGTATCGATGGATATCCCTTCACCAGGCACTTCCTTCTCCATCGAGAATTGGAAGCAATAAGGGCAGTCACCTTAGAGTCTTTGCTGGTTTATGGGTCGCGGGATTATGTTCTTCGCATGAATGTGACTAATGATAATGATATTGGCAATAATATTGATGAAGTGCCTATAGGTGAACTCCGGGGAAAGAATGTCCTTCTTTACATTGACCAAGTGGAAACGCCATCAAACATTTATTATACATTGCTTGAGTGGTACAATCGGAATAAAGCAGCAAGTGTTGCTGATTTTGAAGTGGTATTTGTTCACTTTGATGGCGAAGTTAGTACATCTTTTGGTAGTCCAATGCCAATGCCATGGTTGGTGTGCCCCTTTGACCCCCAACACACAGTTTTTGTGAAAGAAAGGATACTGAAGGCTTGTACAAAGAAGGGTATTCTTGCAGCATTTGATAGAGATGGCCATATCATTACATTATTTGCTAAAGATCTTCTAGACTCGTTTGGGTCCGAGGGTTTTCCATCATACAATGGCTTGCACAATGAGATGGTTCACCATATTGAGAAACAATATCACCTAAGCATGTATGATTTGTTTGATCATGGCCCTGTGAGATCCTCTCTATTCGACAACGATATTGTAAACTTCAGCCTTTTCTCATAATAAATGCATCTTGTCGTTAATGTCACGAGCTCTTCCCTAAGTTATCTTTCTGTCCAATTAATATTCATTATCTATCAAGTATCTCATTTTTTAAGTTCATTCAGTATTTACCTTAAATTCTTTCTTCTCTTCTTGAATAACTGTATTCTTGTGGGTAGTGTTGTATTATCTTTTGTTTTCTCGTTGTGGTGCTTTGTAGCCTTATTGATTACTTTAATACCAATATTTTAGGAGTGATGTAGAGAAAAGATGTTTGTCTAACACTTGATAATATTCAACAATATCAATCTCCCTTGACTTGTTGATATGAATAATTGAAAATGTAAAGCATTGGACGAGCTTATAAACTTAACACTACAACTTAAAAATATTGTTCTATTTGACTACATATGACTGATTTGGAAAATTTTCAGCGCTTCATTTTGTTTGAATTAAAGGCAAATTTTCAAACTCGTTCATATAAAAGACAAAATTTCATTATTGCTAGTCTGCGTTGCCAACATTGTTACAACATGGCGTGATTAATTATTTTGCTTTCTTGTCTTGTTGCTTTATCGTGGATCTTACCCTTCAAAACAATCGAAGTACTTGTAAAGTTAGAATTGTCATGTCCATTAGCTGCCTTTCTAACTTGAACAGATAGATAAGGGATCTTATAAGATTGGTGATATGTTTGTAGTAGATGGTTTGCAACAAATGTTCCTTCATATCAAAGTCTTTTCACTGCTAATGCTTTGTCAAGTCAAAGATGGTTGTAAAATGTGTGATATTAATTTGGAAAACTGGCAGGTTAGGGAGGGAATCCTTTCATACTTGGCTTCCATTACCCTTGCTTGTCCCCAAATTGACATTGTTCTGCTGACTTGATCTAATTTTGCTCTAATGTTTGAATTATGACTACTCAAAGATGATGGAACCTGTCACGTCATCAAAAGAAATGATGTGAGCAAGCAAGTCGTTCACCTCATGAAACCTCCCATGGAGTTGTCTTGAAATGTATAACAAGGATCTTCAGGTGAGTGAGGTTATCAAGTATGTAATAGTAGTGCTGTATGTATATGCTATCTAGAGGCTTATAAAACTGCAATGCTTTGAATTCTATATAAATTATTTTGTGTTGCATGTTTTCAGCTTCTCCCTTTTCATACTCTTATGTAATCTTTAATTCTTTCCTTTTTTCCTTTATTTTCGATTTATTGAAGTTCAAGAATGTGGAGTTCAATTCCTAATTTAAAGGTTTAATTTGAATAATATCGCTCTTGATGTTCGCGACGTTGACAATGATGATGATGATGAAGAAGAGTTTTCGATCCATGGCCATGATTTGCCGGTGATCATAGACGTTCTTTCAGCCTTGCTCATTCAAATCCAGCTTCAAATTCACCGACAAATCGACATTGTCTAACGGAATCGATTCTCCCTACCTTTCTGAGGTATTGAACTTTTGTTCATCACTCTTATCTTCAACATAATTGCGTAAATTTGGTATTTTTTGACTGTAATCTTGATTATTATGCTTGATTTCTCTGGTTGATGATTCTAATTTTTTGCTGAAATAGTGTTTGTTCCTTATATTATTGTTTCGTTGTATCACTGATAACGTCAAATTGCCGTTGTCTGAATGCATGTAGATTGAGCGGCATGAAGCGGAGATCAAGAAGCTTAGGGAATCTGAAGCAGAAATTAAGGCACTCAGTTAATTATGCAGCTCTGTTGAAAGAAAAAGGAGGTATATATTTGGCTCAATCACATTCACAACTATTGCTCTTTAACTGTCCTTTTGGATTCCTAGCATTTTCTTTTTATTATACTTGACTGAGCATTGAATCAAAATGCATTCTGCGTCGTTCGTGAAATACTGGCTGATTAGAAATACGGTCAATGTGGTAATATGAGACTGAGAATTCAGTATTGATTATAGTTTCTGAACAATATTTTTCTTTACAGCCCTCGTTTGATTTTTTATTATAATTTCCCCCTCTTATAAGTGATTTAGTTTTAGCTAGTAGGTTAAGCTGAGAGATTATTGGTTTTGAATTGTAGATGATGTCTCTAATACGAAGATGTAGAGGTCAAAATGTCAAATGTTTAACAATTGGCTAGAGTGAAAGATGGTTTTTACACTCATGAAAGTTGTACAGAAAATTATATGAGGCAGTATATAGTACGAGTAATTAGTTTCTTTTTTCACATTGAGTCTTGTACTACGTAGTTGCTATTTTGCCTTTTGTCCACTCGTGAATGCAATTTCTGCTTAATCTTCGCTCTTTGCATTACGTGCTTGTGATAACAATATAAATTATCGATCCATACTTTTTGCATGAATCCTTCTTTATCTAAACCTTTACCAACTCATTTGCCCTTATTACAACTTATGTGAACAGTATATTAGCTATACAATGAATTTGATAGCCCTTACTTCCAAGTTTTCTGCAATTATTTGCCCTTGCATGAACTTAACCTTATACTTTAAGGTGGTAAAGAGCCTAAGTATCCTATCTACCTAGGCTTTGTTCTCCTCACTTGATATTCTGAACATATTTTTACTGAATGCTTTAACAATAATCTATGCTGAACTACCTAGGCTTTGTTCTCCTCATTTCATTGATGATTTTTGTTGTTTCTTTACTTCAATATATTAAATCTGATGATTTTTAGTTATCATTGATGTCAATTATTGCTAATTTTAAAAATTGTTGAAGCTACTCATTCGTTCGAATGTTTGCTATTGTTTTTGAGTTTTGCTTGTGTTATGTGCATGTAATATTTTCATGAATTCATGATTGGAAGTAGTTTTCTTTTGATGATTTTCACATTTGTTTTGATTACGTGCTTGTAGTAGCTGATATTTTGTTTTGTAATTTGAGTAGGTAATTTGTTTCTTTTTACACCTTGTTTGATGAAATGCTTAAGTGGGCTCTTGGAATGTACTTTGTTTTTCCCTAGTGACATTTCCCTTGTAATTAAGTTTGTTAATCTGTATAAAAGCCAGTTCTTCTTGGAACGCATTTTGTTATAAACTTAAACATTGATGCTAGGCTTGTGAAATTTTTAGATTATGAAGTTCGGATAGAATTTGGTCTTCTACTGGTGTACGTAGGATGAAGAAGGTTACATTTAATCTAGAATATTTGGAAATCTTACGCAAAAAGCGCCGACCTGCAGACAAGGGACAATTAATAGAGGAATAGGGCATTGAGGTGTTGATGGTGTTATATTATGAATTTGGTTTAATTTTTCAAAGTCTTCTTTATTAGACTTCACTGATGCTTTGAAGATCTTCATCCATTATTGTGTCGAAATGTGGCCTTTCTCTTACAAACATGTAGGCTAGGAGATAATTGCACTTTAAACTAAAGCTTTAGAGATGGACATGACTACATTTACTTCATTAATCAGGCTTCTATATGACTCTCAATCATATTTGCACATTTTGATGACCTTTGTTCACCTATGGATATGCATACTGTCATATACAATAGATGTAAACGTGTAATGAAGGGCAGTTGGTACTTCTTCTTTAGTATGGAGTACATTCAGATCATATAAATTTATATTCCTTTTTAAAATCAGACTAATTGAAAGTGACATGATTTCGATTATAACAAGCTCTATTTTTTGTCTGTGTACTTGTATGCTTCCTTTTTCCCAAGGTTATTTGAATGTGATTTACTCTTTAATTGCTTGTAGTAACGCACATGCTTGTTATAAAGTTATTGAAGTTACTCTTTGCTTGTCACTTCTTTTTTATTTTAATTTTACTAAATTTTGTATGTCTAAGAATGCAGACAAAAGTTATGGACAAGCTTCAACTAAGGTACCGTTACGAGTTAATGACGACTGAAAACAATGAAGCAGGGACTATCACAAAGAAGGCTGGATAATAGTGTTCTTAGAAATCTATGGCTTTGTTGGGTTTACATCTTTGTAATGAAAGATGAAGAAAATGTATATTTTAGTTTCCTTGAGACCAATTCAAAGAAAATGTGTATGCTAGCTTCAACGTAAGTGTTATACTTCTGAAATTGAAGATTTAATATGTATAAAAGTGCGATATTTTGTTGTCAATTTCGTCTCCAAAATTATGCATTTATATTGCTCTTTGTTTTTCTATCTTTATTATGCTCATTAGACATTCGTTTGATCATTTCGGACCACATTTGTGGAGTATGGCGCCTCTTTACCTCCCCTTTGCTTCATGCGGGGGTATTCCACCTCATCGTCAGCCTCGTCAGTGTTCTTTTCGTTGGAATTAATTTGGAGTAGAAAGTTGGATCATGTAAGGTTTCCCCAGTTAGTTCTTAGTTTTGTATTATGGATGTGTCTTGTATTTGACTTCATTCTTTTGGTTTATGACCTGCGGGGAGGACAAGAATCATCTTTCTTTTGTACGCCTTTCTTGGTAGTTTGGCGAGCAATGCTTTTTGTTCAAAACAGTCTGAAGTGTCTTCCTCAATTGTTCTCTTTGGTTTGATTGGTGCTTTGGTTTCGGGCTTATTCGTGATCGGAAATCATTCGGTGAGAAGGTTTTCATTCCTTCTCTAAGCATGTTCACTTTGTTTCTTGATCCTTTTTTGTGGGTTGTATTAAATTCTGTGTTTATGTGCAGTTTTTAGAGGTGGTGACACTAGTCTTGGTCTTTGGAGTCAATTTCGCTCTTGGGCTGCTACCACATGTCAACAACTTTGCAAATATTGCGGGGTTTGTGTCCGGATTTCTTCTCGGTTTTGCCGGACATGACTTTACATAAATTTCTATATGATTATGGTGTGAAAAAGTCTGCGGCTTTGAAGGATAAGTTGGACCGACGGACCGAGTGTTAAGGATTGTCTCCCTTTTTCTGTTTATCCTCATGTAAACTAATCTGTCACCTTCTTCTGTTTTTAGCGGTGGTGACACTAGTCTTGGTCTTTGCAGTCAATTTCGCTCTTGGGCTGCTACCACATGTCAACAACTTTGCAAACATTGCAGGGTTTGTGTCTGGATTTTTTCTCAGTTTTGCCAGACAGCTTTACATAAATTTCTATATGATTATGGTGTGAAAAAGTTTGCGGCTTTGAAGGATAAGTTGGACAGACCAGTGTTAAGGATTGTCTCCCTTCTTCTGTTTATCCTCATGTAAACTTTTCTTTCACTGCAAAATGAAATTATAGACTTGCAAAACTCTGATTCAATGTGAGGTTGGGGTTTTCAGCAGGGTAGCTGGCCTCGTTGTGGCAGCTCTCCGCTATACAGATGTAAACAAATATTGCAGTTGGTGCCGCTATATTGACTGTGTACCTTCCAGAAAGTGGATCTGCAATATCAGAGCTGCCTCTTGTAAGTTAAATTTTTGCAACCAAAAGAAAGTGACTGACTTGTTTAATAGCTGTAGTTCAAATTCTTAAATCCAGTCCACATTTGAGAGTGTACTTAAATCCTATATTCGCATGGATAGTCCTTTGCTTTCTGTCACTTTATACTGATTTTTTTTATCTACAATATGTGGTTTAAGATGATTGAGGTGTCCATTAGAATCGAAATGTTGGGTAAGGATTTAATACTCCAACAGATTTTCAAGTATCTGACTCAGGTATGCAAGTAAAATAGGAGTAGAAAATTTACAAGAACTTGAGTACCTAGAATATGCCGAAGATTTTATGGTCACAACTCACAATGATTGATATGCTACTTTGTTTCTTGCTTGTTCATAGATGATTTTCTAACAACTATCTTCCTACTACTAACCTGCATTATGCTATGATCCAAATTCCAGACCACTGAAATCAGAGGGCAAACAACATTAAGCCATTAAGGTGCTTGCAAAGTGACAGGTTCAAGGTCTTGCATTTCACTGGCATATCACCTACAAGGTTAGAGGAGTTGTGTAGTCTGATCTGTTCTTAGTGGATCCTTGAAGGGGCACTGCTAGTGCTGATTCAAGATATTATGCAAATTTTGATGTATATCGACCTTGGTTTTAAAAAGCGCGTCTCGGGTGCGCCTAGGCGCGCCTCGCTCCCAGGCTCTAGGAAATGGGCTTTAGCTAGGCGAGGCTCAGTCACCTACGAAAGGCGCGCCCCTCGTGCGCCTCAAAGCGCCTTTGGTAAAGCGCGCCTTTGCGCCTCAAGGAAAATAGCTAAGATTTAAGTTATAAATTGAAGAATGATGGACATTTTTTCAAATTCAGACTACCTTAGCTTTACATATATCATTATTTAATTTATTATGGATCTTTTTAATTGGCATTAAATACAATCAAAGTAAAAAATAATTTGAAATAAGTATATAAATACATGCGCCTCGCATACAAAAGGCACGCGCCTTCGCCTTGCGCCTCGCGCCTAGGCTCCAAGGACCATTTGCGCCTTGATGCGTCTTGCGCCTTTTAAAACTAAGATATCGACTTATTGAGTGTGACTGGCAGATATTCCGCAATTTTGTTGTATATAGTGTAATAAGCGAACACAGCTTTCTGGTTGTACATGTAACTGTGACTATACAGTTACAGTTACGTATACAACCAGTTCAATTCTTGCTCTTTGTATAGAAGCAATATTAGTGGATCTACGGGTAGAATCAAAGCCAAAATTGAGGAACACATAGAATCATTGGTTTCTGGCTGCTACATTCTAACTTCTCTTGAAAATTCTGCTGCTATGTCATCTTGTGCATTATTTCATCCTGTGTATAGACACAACTAGTCGTCTAGTCTACTGCAAACACGACATTCATAATGGAAGCTGCTAATTCATCACCTTGATACCTTGTATTCTTCTTTTCTCTTAGTATCTCAGATAATGTTTTGCAGCATATTGTGGTAAGGAAATATTATAACATTAGAATTTTACAGTGATTTGCTTTGCACTATTTTCTATGATAATACACCTAAAATGCTATTATGCTTCACTCGATATAGTTGTTTGCAGTTCTGCAAACTCGGTATAATCTGTTTTCAATTTGAATTCCAAAAGTCAATTAATTATATTCAGAAAGCCAAAAGTATACTCAACATTATATTCATATATGTTTGTGCACACTTACTAAAGTCACATTATGTCACTAAAACCAGTAAATAGAGGGCTGAAAATGCAACGAGAGCCAAGGACTAAAATTGTGTTCTCTTCACCTTATTTGCACTAATAAGCATTGAACTTATTAGCTTTAAACTTAACTTTTATGAACTTCTTAGTCGTAAACTTAACCTATTTAAATCGGTCTAAACTTATTACAACTTTTTGTAGTTATAATTTGAACTTGGGTATTCCTTATTAGCTCTCAACGAAAGTTATCTAAAACTATTGGCCTTAACTTATATGAATATATTGGCCTTGCATATGACTTATCTAACTTATTTGCTATCAACTTAACTTATCCATGATATTTTTCCTACAATAAATGAAGATAGGGTGATGAAACTCTATCTCATTAGGAGGAAAAAATCTTCCTCAATTCTTTTACGAGGAAAATAGAAGGCCTATATTTCATGTAAAGAAAAATTGATAACATAAAATTGAAGGATAGGGAGGCCATGGCCAACTCTACCCTCTTGGATGTTCAACACATGTAGTTCATGAAAGATGAACTTCATCGGGCAGATGCAAGAAAGTTCTCGTACCTCTACAGATTACAACTTATAGAGAAGGGAAAAAAAATAGAAGAAACTATGACTATATGAGTACCACTTCAATTAATCTTAATAATGGATAACTGTTAGTCTTGATGCATTAACTTATGTAAAATTCTCATGTTAAATGTACCATATTCTTGAAATTTCTTAATAAAAGCTGATGACAATTTTCTTTTTATTAGGAGTAATGATGAAACTATATGACTATATGAGTACCACTTCAAGTAGTCTAATATTTATAAATGAACGTCCATTAAGAAAGAACCTTTAAAAGTCATTTTATGCATCCGAAAGTTGAAGGCCAAAATACCTCCTTCAGGATATAAGTTGTGTTTGAGTTGCTTGTGTTTTGGGATGAATAATTACTTAAGCTACTTAGCTATAAGAAAGAGGAATTTAAAAAGAGATCATTATTATTAAGAGTGTTGGATGTGTTTACAATGGTTCATTCTGCCTAAGACTGATGCAGAATGGTTTATTTATATTGGCAACTAAGGAATGTCCTTTTCTAAAAGCGGCGCATTTTAAAACGTTGCTTTAAAGCAATGGTTTTAATTAAAAGTAAAGTAGTGACTCACTACTTTTCACCTTTGCTTATTTTTGCTTTTATACCAACGGTTGTAAATAAAGATGCTTAAAGCTTTTATAACTTTAAGTACAGATTATGGGTGACTCACCCTTATCTGATTACATGATTGAAATAGTAAAAAGGCTATGGTACTATTTATGTCTTTTAGTCATAAGGGTCACGTCCTTGTAGGTCTATGCGACGTCACCATCTTCGTCTTCAATTAATTACGCACAATCTTACGTTAGTAATGGAGTACCATATGGAGGAATATTAACAATCATCCAATATTAGCTAAATGTTACCAAACATTTTTATGCAAATTGTTGTTATCTCGGCTACTCGAAAACAACTATTAATTATCAACTAAGTGTCAAATAGAGGCACAATCCAAAAACAAGCGACAAAAAAAGACAAAAGTTGCAATAAATGTGAATCCTTGGTATGATTAGTTTGTCACCCAATTATTTTGTAATGGTGCATGAAACAGTGATCCATCAAAATAAGTTAATGAAATAGAAAGATATGTGTTTTATCTTATTTACATAGGAGTTTAGAAGATTTCGATTATTGTAAAAGCTCGGTGCTACATCTAGTTAGTCTTTCCAAGATATTGCCACTTTAAGACTGAGGTACAACCATTTATTTACATAGGTTCATACCAAATTTCTTGCCCAAGTCTTTGACGCTTTTATTTCCTATCCCTTCTGCCATGCTTATTACGAGACCCAACTCCAAGATCTTCATCCTTCAACATCTTTGGTAGGTTTGTTTCTTTCCCCTATGAAGTCTTGACTTTTAACAACGGTGATCCATCAAGATACCTATGTGGAGGTCTGCACAGTCTCCTTTGCCTAACTCGACTTTTTCGGTTTCGGCCACGGTTGTCAAGTGACGGGTCATCCACGCAAAAATCTTCCACTTTCGCGCCTTGACTCAATGGGCCAACTTCATCATGCGTACATATGGAAGTATATGGTGATTTAACGAGAGGTAATAGAAAATTGTGCTTTCTTTTCCTTCGTAAGTAAAGGAACTTCCAACCTCCAAAGTATTTCGAACATCATTAGTTTCTGTATGTCTTGAATATCACAGGGTAGTGAGCATCTTAAATCCATCTTATCCTCGACGGTCTTTGATACCCAAAGTTGCCTCCCGAGTCATTATGCATTTCATCATAAGTAATTTTTCCAAATTGATCATTAAGACATTGGGGCGGTAGAATGGATGATTTTGATACCCCAACTATTTCATTGCTAGTTCTCGGAGAGTGGATCTCGGATCTCAAGCTATCGGCATTCCGACACACGTACGCATGTCCGACGCACATACGAGTTTGAGTAAAATAGGTTAGAATATATGGGTGGTATCATGGAACAAAGAAGCATAATGGTCATTGTCTTCGATTCTTTCAAGGCGACTTTGCTTGTTGAGATTAGTATTCAAGGATAATATCACTTTGATGTGCTTGATGAAGGGCCACTTGGACACGTATTCGGGTGCGTTCCCTTTACCTCAAAAAAATAAGTTTCGGGAAAAATATAGTTATAAGTTACAATAAGTTTGAATGAATTTAGTTCGAAGAGAATGCACCCTACTCTAATTTAAGTTTCTTATTTTCAAAAAGAGTAATTAATCCGAGTGCATGCCATGTTATTGTTATTTATATGGGGAACTCAAATGTAAGAAGCATGGTTTTCCTTAAAATTTAGTTGTACATCATATTGTTAGACTTAACTCGTCTGCATTCCACGAGAATAAGCCTTTGATTCCCTTTTCCTTTTTGTAATTGTTATTCGGGTTGCATAGAGATCTTTGTTCCTCCGGAACAATGATCTCATTGAAAACTTGATCAAACATAACTGCAAAGTTATTCTACCTATTGTCTTCCATGCATTGGAGAAGAATGCAAGAAATCACTTTGGAACCGGGCCGTTCACAACCTCGACTCTCAACGTGCGTAAGATTTTCTCTAATCTCGATCCCGAGCTTTTCGAGGAGTGTTTACTCAAGTTCCGGGAAGATGAATCTAAGGAAGATGAAGTAAGAGCAAAACGTGAAGCAACTTGGAAAAGATTAGAAAAACTTCTTCTTTGAAAAAGCAAAAACTACGGAACCCGTGCTTCTCCCCCTCATTTTACCGGCTCGTACCACTTCCGATCTTTAAGCTAAAGATCAAACTTTATCTTAATTTGGGTGGGCGCCCTGGATTTTTTTTGTACGCGTATTTCATTAACGATGATGAATTGATGATATCGAGTTACGGAGGTGGAGTTTATTCGGTGTTCATTGATTTCCTTTGTTAGTACCCTCCTTCATTCTGGCCAAAAGTCGAGAGAGGAAAACGAGAGAACACGTTAGGCGATGTTTGTAGCCTATGTTGTTATTTCTAGAACTATGTAGTTAGATTTACCTAGGGTTTAAAGTATGGGACTATGGGTAGATATATTAATTCAAAATATTAAGGGAATGCATAAGATGTAGAATTTTACGCAATTTGCAGCACTTGAAACTTAGTAAAGTTGTGATATTCCTTGTTTGCCTCTATATAATTATGGCTAGTTTGAAAGGTGGTTTGTTTAATAGTATTCAAATTAACCAAACATTCCTTAATTAAGTACTTTACTTGTCAAAATTGCTTTTCGAAGAGCTAATTTAAGGTGCACTACTTTTTCTCGGACATACTAATGACCCATTGGAGTAGGCTAGCCTGAAAGGGTAGCAACTCTATAATTGTGATGGACCCGAATTTCCGGGATAAAGGCTATTTAAGCAAACGTTATGCACCTTTTTTAAAATTTTAGGTTATTAGATATGTACCTTTTCTTGTATAGTTGTTGGTCCGCACACGTTTTAATTAGTATTAATCTAAAGGCATAAAAATCGTGATAACGTAATTTAGGTTTTGTGTTTCTGACAAGTTATAAGTATAATGTAATAATACGTAATTGTAGTCTGTATTTGTGAGATCATTAGCTTTCACTAAAGGCTCGGCTTTGAATGAGATAGATATCTTACATAAAGAAGAAATGGTTGACAATTAGTTAACTAACATAACTATACAAGATAAGAAATTAACACACTTTTGGCCTTATTGTATATTTCAAATTAATCATCGGTTTACCACACATAATGTATATGACCGAAGATAATTGGTTAATGACATAGAAAGATATGTGCGTTATTTTATTTACATAGGAGATCGAAGATTTCGAGTTATTGTAAAAGCTAAATCTTTGCTACATGTGGTTAGTCTTTCCAAGAATATTGCTACTTTAAAACTGACGTACAACCATTTCTTCACAACTCTAATCTCTACGAAAGTCCATATCAAAAGTAAATTAAAAAATAGCTTCCTTGAGAACTGCAAATTCATGTAAGATTAATTAAATAGCAAGCACAACAATATTAAACATTATAGACATTCCAAGGACGAGGCTTTTCATTGCAACAAAAATTTTCATGTTCAGTTTTGAATTAAAGACGTCAAAAAAGAAAAAAATTAACGTCCACTATAACCTATACCATTCCAAGCTTACAATGTAAGTTTTGTTCTCGTTATCTGCTTCTTCAACATTAATTAATGCGTCACTCAGCTTAATATACACATCACTCATCAATCTCTCATATATCATAATGGCGTTCACGTAATTACTCTTTTAGTTAAGTGGTTTTACCAACTGTAATTATTCATGTATTTTTCTATTAATCATATTAATTTAATAAGAAACAAGGTCGAACAACTCCACTCTTCTCTCCAAACTCGACTCTTTCTTTCTCATTTTGATATTCTTATTTTTCCTTCTAACACTTCATATCTTCTCCTCAACTCTCATCTGCTCATCTTCCCTCTTCTATAATTTTCTCCATCCTTCTCACTAATTCTCCCCTTCCCTAGTATTACACTAGTGGAAAAAAGCTCAAATGCTCCGGTTAAAACCCCCCCTAAATGCTCCGTATTGGGCTCGTAGCGGGCGTCATACGAGCATTTGAGCATTTACAAATGCTCCGGTTGAGAACCAGGAGCATTTATTTTCTCAAATGCTCCGGTTGTGCTTAAAACCGGAGCATTTGAGCTTTTTACATGAGTAAAATACCACAAATGCTCAGGTTTTTAGGAAAACCGGAGCATTTCTACCACAAATGCTTCGGTTTTCCCACTAACCGGAGCATTTGTTTGTTTCATATAATAAAAAAAAAAAGCCCACGCTTCCGGCTCTTGCCCGGGTAGCATGCTTACATCATTACACTAGGGCCAGCTGCAATTTTCATATTAGCAAACACTCACTAAATCCAACTTATACCAAACACTCTATGTGCCCATCCCTTTCAACCACCACAAGCCTCGTGCTCGTCTTATTTACCCAACATAATATGCAAAAAACGCACACGAAATTCGTACATCCAACATACTCAAAATATTAATATTCATAAAATGAAATAAGTGTACATTAGTTACAAAAATAACCGCAGATTTGTGTTATAAAATATAATACCACGCTAAAATACATATATGCTAATATATCCGGTCACATAACACCATGTGACGGAAGGTAAAAGCTAAGTCCGGGACTAACTTTTCTCGATTCCTCAATCGGGCATCCTGGAGAGTTAAAGGAAAAGGGAAAACCAATATACCAACTAAAACGACTAGAAAATGTCATAAATATAAATCTTAAACCAATTTATCTTCCTCTGTACTAGAAAAAGCCCCTTGTTAGAAAAAGCCCCTTGTTAGAAAAAGCCTCAAAGTGTGCCTTGAATCTGTTCCCATGTTAACTATCATGGTATGAACGGAGCATTTGTTTGTAGGATGTGATATAGAAAAGGTAGTTCCCTGCAATTTTCCCTAAATAAGCATCAATATACAAAATCAGACCGCCTACATTTTTAATGCACAAAGTAATGAGCCCTGAGGCCTGAAGATGACCAACGCGTGACATGTTTGTTCAGCGTCTCATGATTCTGTCCAGCAATACGATTCTAAACAACTCTATGCAACCTTGTATATTTGAAGTTTAAATACTAAACATGATCACAACTGGACTTGGGTGTGCACACTGGCTACGAATTGGGCCTAGGAAGGAGAGGACAGACTTGCCACCTTCTAACCCTAGATCTATAAGTGAAGTTATTAGAGATCTAACATAATATCAATCAAAGACAATTTCTTCCAGTTGTCAGGGCCACCTAATTGGTACAATTTCCCGGTATCAACACTCCTCCGGCCACCTTCTCTGCGATGCACGCTATATATTTCAAAATAAGGCTCTCAAGTTTCCTTTTCTTTCCTCCATTTTTTTAGGATGTCAAGCTACCACTTATGTTTTCCCTCTCCCGTGCATAAGAGGAATCAATTAGTAAAATAATTAGTGCTTTCATCTGCAAGTCCATATCCTAACATTGGACACCTCTTAAACATGTCCTTGTTTTCTGCATTTTATGTGTCGGAATCTCGAATCTATATCAGAGCATCATAGCTTAGATTATGAATGCGAGCTTGGTCACACTAATCTTCTAAGGATCTTCAAGCATTGTATTATTTAACCCGAGAAAAGAATATTTAAGGGGGAGGGGGTGACAGCAGACATTGGGATTTAAGTTGTGCTCACTAGCTCGGACGGAGCAAACGTCAAACACACATGACCTATCTAGACCCACGGTCCACACCAAGTACTAATCAACTAAATATTCTCCCTCAAAAGCCTTACCTAGAAACCCTAGAATAAAAGAAATGACCAATAGAACTACGGATTCAGCACTAAGTATAGCACAACACACGACAAAAAGAATATCCCGAGAGATATACCTTGATCTCCATAGGATCGAAGGGCCGATTGCTATCTTCGAGTGTTTCAAATTTGACTACACAAGGTGATCGGGTGTTGAAGAGTCAAGATCGACGTTCCATAATTTGATCTTTCAATTTATTTCATCTTTGATTTGCTTGTTTCGGGAGATAATGGCACACCGGATGCGGGGCTCTTCGATTAATCTTCTTGAAGGCACGGAATAACTAGCATCGCCATTAGCACTTGTGCGCTTCATTCTCTTGTTACTAGGTTTCATGCTACTTTGTAATTATCCTTTTCGTTGACGGGCGTATGCAACTCTTTCGACAACTCTCAAGAGTTAGAGAAGAAGTTATATCGATTGATCATTGTTTTTCATAGCATCGAAGCTTCGGATGAGGCACGGGTCTTCTCCTTGTTACCACCATCAACAACATGGCTTGAACGCTTTTCGAATTTCACATCATTGAGGTATCCTATAAAAGAAACATGAGTTAAAATATGTAAAAAAAATAAGCACGAGAAGCAAGGAAGGCCAAAGACTTTAACAAGAAAGTCTAAAGTGATCAACATTGATCTGGCGTATGGGCCCAGCCCGATTTTTGGATCCCCTCTACCTCTAGTTCCAATTTTCTAGCCTTCTTTTCTAGACCAGTAGGATCAATGAATCCTCTATATTTCCTTTTGGATATGCATGGCCCAGTTCTAGAAAACAAGCAATTAGTATTAATTCTAGAAAACAAGCAATTAAATTTAAAGGTGATACAAATTAGTATTATTTTCACTTTGCCGCATAACATTATTAGTTGTACTGTTATGGCCTTATTGATAGAGTGACAAACATCACAGGTTCACCGCAATGAGGGAGAGACGAGAGCGTTGTGCCGAGGATATACTACCTTCACAACATCTTTTAATTATTCCTCGAATTAAGGGAAGATGATCTTTGCTAGCTCAAAATGCCTTCGGTGATAAAGGTGAACAACGAGACAATGTAAATTGTGACATAGTCATACTCATATCTCGGCTAAACACAAGAAGGCTCCTATACTCCAAAACATATAGCAACGGTTGTGAGCCATAGATATTTAATAAGAACAAATGCAACAAAAACGACCACAAAATAAAAGGCCCACTTGTGCCCAAAGACCCAAAATGCAGAGCCATAAGGCAATTTGCAACCCGGAGAAAACCTGAGCATTGACATCAGATAGATGGCTTCATGAGCCAGAAATATCAGGTGGAAAAACGATAGTGAAATTATGCCAAAATTTACAAAAATAGCCAAGTAAACATACGAAATAAAGATGATGCATTAATCACCTCTCTCGCTAGCACGAGTTCCCACGTATACAACAATATTCATATCTCGGAAGCCATTTCTGAATTCTTTTGCCCAATTAGACAACGTAGACAACGGAACAACAACAAGAAAAGGGCCATTGATTTGTTGAGCATTACGCAAAAAGGCATAACATCGATCCACAGATTTAAGCTGGAGAATAAAAATGAATATTCTATTCCCCTACGTAATATATTTGATGTTTCCGCTTTTCAGGTTCTACAAAGACCTTCTAAGTTCTATAATACTTATTTAAAGTCTTAACAATTATAATATTATTTGCTTCGTTGTCTTTTATCATAGTATTTTGAACAAAACCTCGTGGCCGAAGTTCAACCTTGTAATCGGAAAAAACAAGCATATAAATACGGGAGTAATATTAAATATAAACAAATTTCTACTGTAAGAAACCAAGTATAGAAACCGATTGAACAGTTTTACCAAGACCCATTTCATCAGCGAGGATGACATTAGTATCATTTCTCCAACTGTAACAAGAAGTAGCAAAAAATTGGTTCATATGACAAATTCTTACCCGAAACACAAGGAACGAGCTAAATATCTCGGACATGATAGCATCCGGACCGAGCAAGAAAATAGACAAGTAAGAAAATTGGATTCGAAAAGGGGCAAATTTACAAGATCAGGTTCACGTGTCTTGCCCACTGAGAAGGCATGGAAATGAGTGAGATGCATACCACAAGTTCAAGAACAGCAAGTCATCAGTCATCTACAACATGCTCAACAGATCGTCTACAGCATGTTCAACAGATCGTCTATGAAATGCTCAACAGATCGTCTACAGAAAAATCTTCACCTACATAATTTCAACTTTGCCACAAATATTGAGCTAAGACGACCCCCATATATACTTATCCCTTTAAATGCTCATAATTGGATAAGTTTAACAGGCACTAATATAATTTTAGACTCGGATAACAGCGGCAATTTACGAATTTTCATTAAGTTCTAGAAAAAAACTCAATCTATTAGTTCTCACAATATCAATTTTGCTTAGAGGATCAAAATTATAGGATAAAAAGGGCATATGGAAATTATAATTTCTTGAAGAAAAGACGAGAATGAGAAAGAGGAAAAATCTAAGTAAACACCCCCTCCAAGCCTTGTTCATACTACATATTTGATAAGCAAAGCATAGAAAAAGAGCTACAAACACCACCCACCGAAGGTCAATAACTTCTCTCATCACTCTCCGATAGCCTACCACCCACCCACTGGTGATAAGAGTACCCCAAAGACGGTAAGTAATAATTTAAATGTCATAAACACTAGAACTAGTGAAAATTGTTGATTTTATTTTCAAAATAAGTAGCAAATCATATTCCTATATTGATGAAGCAGTACACACTACACGGAGGAGATCCGTCGTTTTCTTCCTCCGAAGTCCAACCCTTATCCAAGGTCGAATCGCGTCGGCACGGATATGGGCATGCCGGGATCAAATGACGAGTGCGTGCATCACGAGACCTATTCGACAAATATTTTAAAAAAATCACAGCAAGTTCTAACATTAAGAAATAGAACTATGTCATGTTAAATCACATGTCTTGCTTGTTTATCCAAAAGCACCGAGAATAATATAATAAGCAACCGGTTCAAAGAGGAAAAACGGCGAAAATGACCAAGAAACATGCACATCACAAAAGATCGGACTTTATACTGTTCACAAGGAAATTTAGGCCTTAGGTGATAATCACGTAATTTTCCCCCTTTCGGCCATTGAGTGCTCATCCGATTTCCGCAAACTTCCTACGCAGCATAAACTTTTTCGGCATATGAAGGGCTTATTTGAGCAGAGACGGTAGAATAAAGCATCAACATGTTATCGCATGACAAAGAACATTGTAACATAGTACTAGCAAACATCAACCAGAAAATCATTTCTAAGAACATATAGCAAGAAAGCAATGAATCCTGCAATCCTAAATAATTAATGTGACAAGATAAATCAACCATGTTGAAGCAACTAAAACCACTTGATAAAGTTATCATACCTTTGCTCTTCCTACGCCTGTGCATCCACAGTTTTCCCCAACACCTGCTATAGTAGCCTCACGAGCTGTTCAAAGCACCACAGTTCTCATCGAAATGCATAAAAAGAACAAAAATTCCGGTGGAAAACATAAAGTCATGAGCCGAGTCGAAACTTCTTTTTCTACATTTTGAACACCATAATTGTGCGGCCCGGCGGGAGCATCGGACGAATGAGAAGAGCAAGAAATATTTAACCATGTAGTTAACTTCAACCGGTCTAGGACAAAAAAAAATCAAAAAGGAAAAAAGAACAACTTGTTGCTGTAAGTCAACAGAAAAGCTAGAACGAATCCCTATTACAAGGGATCTCAAATGAACAATTATACATAAATTCATTTACCAATCCATTTCATAAAACAAAACATCCCAACAATCGATAAAAAAATGTTTTGCAATGTAGTCCCATAAGTTACGCAAATCTGAACCCTAAGTTAGGATCACCGAACCAAAATTAATCCTACTAACTTCTTAAAGAAAAAAAAAACTAAATTTCGCAACAAACAAAAAATCAAACACCGATATGAAGAACAATGAAAACAAACCCGGTCAAGTTCGCGCACGAGCGACCAAATCACAACCATCAATAACAATATCAAATGTCATAGCTTGAATAGGAAACAACGCTCGAATCTCTTTCGAAATCAATATATCTTTCAACGGTTTCAAAATATGAAAATTCGAAAGTGAATTAGGATTTTCTGCTTCATCCTCTTCCTCCCCCTCAACTAATTTAGAGTCTCTTCTTCTCCTTTTCCCCTTCTTTATCCGTCTTTTCTTTTGCTCTTGATTTTCTTCTCGAATACGGGGTTTCATGCTTCGTGCTCTTGATTTTCTTCTCGGATCTAGGGTTTCATGCTTCGATTTTTTCAATTGGTCAATTTTGCTCTCTCTTCAATTGGTCAATTAGATTAAACCCTAGAATTAAAACCCCGAAGGAGTTGGGAGGTTGATTGACGATACACCGAGGTCGACGCCGAGGGAGGGAACAACGAGGTTGATTGAGCTGCGGCGGAGGGAGGGACGACGAGGGATGGACGAGGGAGGAGTACGGTGCAATTGAGAGAGCGGGGGGGCGGGGAGGGAGGGAAAACAATAGAGGGAAGGAATTATGAGGATTGAGGAGGGTTGAGAATTATTTTAGTACGACCGCCAAGTGTAGGTGATTTTCAGGAGAATTATTTTAGTGCGTACCGTGCAAGTTTCATGAATTGAGAGAAGGTTCAAATGCTCGGGTTGTCAACCGAAGCATTTGACATCAAATGCTCGGGTTGATTAATCAACCCAAGCATTTGTGAAAATTTTTATTAAAATTTTCACAAATGCTCGGAGTTGATTAGTTAACCGGAGCATTTGATAAGTAGCAAAAGCTGTTTTGTCTACTAGTGTTACCATCATTTTCTCCCAAAAAAAAACTTCAAATGAATAAAATATTCTCCTACAAGTCCTTACTCCCCCACTTTCATTAAGTGAAATGCTTCCATTTTGCGGAAACTGTCCCAAACTCGCTCTCTCTCTTCCTCAAAAGAGCGGCGGAATTGTATTATATAATACAATGGATATTAAACATGCTCCTCCAACGCCCTAATTTTCTCCTCTCTCTCTCCCCCCTCCCCCTCTTTCTCTCTCTCTCTCCCCCTCCCCCCCCTCCCTCCATTCATCTCCATATCCATCTCTCCCTCTATCCCCCTCCGCCCCTCTCCATCTCCCTCTCCCTCTCCCCCTCCCCCCCCTCTCCATCTCCATCTCCCTCCCCCTCTCCCCTTCCCCCATCTCCATCTCCATCTCCATATCCATCACCCTCTCTCCCGTTCCCCCCCTCCCCCATCTCCATCTCCATTTCCATCTCCATCTCCATCTACATCTCCCTCTCCCTCTCCCTCTCCCCCTCCCCCTCTCTCTATACAAGCATAAAGTACCAAAACACATATAAGCTTACTACCAGCATTTAAAAAACATATCAGTCTTCAAATGTCATGTACAAATACATTGTTACTATTTTATTCTAAATACAAATACATTACCACTAAGCACCAATATTGATCTTTTAATACTTTCAGAGTCAAAACGCTTTGGCCGGGCAAACCCTCCCAAAGTCAACACATTGTGTGTGTCAAATAGATGAACAAACTTTGGCGAAAAATAAAGAATGAATATGTGGGAAGCATCATCGGTAACAACTAAGGGCCCGTTCGGTATGTTTCGTGGTTTTCGTTTTTTGTTTTTTTTTTTTTTCAAAGTCATATGATATATGTCCTATAATGAATAAAAAATTTGTCAAATTTATTGGGAACATGATGATTTTGAAAACTGACAACTAAAAAGTGAAAACCACTTTTTCTGGTTTCCTGTTTTTGGTTTTTAGTTTTCAAAAAACTGAAAATTGAAAAAAAAAACGATAACGAACGGGCCCTAAGTTAATCGGCATATGTAGTTTGACAAGAAAGATTTCTAAGTACAAGAAACCTTCCTATTAATGAGCAAAGAGGCAATAGTACTCTACACGGGTAAGCTATAACTTTTGTATTGATGCACCGACCTCTCGGATTTAAAATCATTCACTTTATCAATCGCGTGTTCCACATTCCCACACTGCTGAGCTTTCTTAATTGCAATGCGATCCGTTATTGTTGCATAAATCCATGCAACTGTAGAATGTCATAGCAGTCTTAAACATTCAGCATCGAACAATGAAAAACCAATGGAAAAAGAATGAAACTGTTTTTAACAATGAAATTCATACCCAACAAGAGCACGGCAGACTCCGCCTTGGCCATGGAAGCACCATATGCAGTGCCCAAGGAAATGTGCAACATCTGATTCTCGACATAACGGCATAACAACACTGAAGTAACCTATCCAATCTCCTACACTCTGCTTCTGTATAGCGACTTTTCATCTCCAGATTCTTCACGTATATATTTTCCTCTCTCTTGACCTCATTGTTGCATCTCTATTTCTCAGCTGTCTGAACAACAAAATCACCGCACATTAAAAATGGTTTTCTTTCATTCAACCAAGCAAAATTTCTCGGTACCACCGACCGAGCGCGCACACACTCACCATCACAAAATTTCTCATGGAAGTTCTTTTTATAGATCATAAACATAGAAGACAAAAAAAAAGTAACCACAAAGTTTCTCGAAAAAACCAGAAAGTACAAAGTTTCTCGAAAAAACCAGAAAGTATAAGGAGCAGGGCAAGTCTCACCTTTCCCCTCAGGTCTTATATATGCATCTCATATTGTGCAAACCTGCAAACAAGCATTTGGAGTTGAATAATGTCAAAACAATTGCATTGTACCTATTTGTACGAGTTAAAAAGGAAAACACAATGCAAAAATATTTAGTTAAGTTTCTCGTCTATAGTTGAATTGTCATATAAAGTTTATTTGTAGTTGCAAGAGCATATATATATTGTTCATAATTAATTGCTCGTTTGTCCATAAAACAATATTATTACCGCAAGAGGTTATTGATTATACATTCTCTAGGGTATATAATTTTTTCTTGTAAGTATCAAGTAGTAAAAGTGATTTGGATAGGGGAATAAAATATAGTAAGAATGAGGTGGATGGGGGGAATAAAGTTTACTTGCAAGATTTAACAATTTAAGACTATGAATTTGTAAGGATTTTCTTAAAAAATCTCGTGTGGAGTAGACTCTTAAAATATTAGCTAAACACTACAATTAATCACTTCTCCAATTATAACATTTATGTTGCTCTTTCTTTGCAAAAATCGTGCTTTCAGAACATAGAATTTCTTAATGTAATCATTACTTGTTTTTTGAGTCAAATTTAAGCATGAATCAACTATCTCTATTGCATACCTAAAAAGATGTAAATTCGGAGAGCTTGTGAAGAAGTTTTTTGGATACTAACTCAGATGAATAAACTAAGATTAAGCATGATGTGGTGGTCTAATAATCTTTTGGCTTTGTACCTCTTAGACTATGATGTATTTCTATTAAGATTAAGCATGAGTAAACTATTAAGCATGAGTAAACTAAGATTTAGCGTGAGTAAACAAAGATTAAGCACGAGGTATGCAATAGAGTGAAAATTCCAACATTAGCGTCAAAAACTCAAAAAGAACCTTGTGACGAATCAAAATGGTACCTTGTGACGGAGAGCTTATCAATCACTTGGACATACCGTCGGACTTCGAGCTTCCTTTTTATGTTGACTGGAGATATGAGTACTTGCATGGCAATGAATCATATATGGTGAAGATGAGGTGCGTACTTTGGATACTAACTCTATGTGTTCTCTGCATCCCGTGATTACCAATCGGGTAAGGTAAGTGACGGAGAGCTTATCAATCACTTATGGACCGTCGACTTCCGAGCTTCCTTTTTATGTTGATTGGAGATATGAGTACTTGCATGGCACTCGAATCATATATGGTGAAGATGAGGTGCGTACTTTGGATACTAACTCTATGTGTTCTCTCGCATCCCGTGATTACCAATCGGGTAAGGTAAAAAAACCTTTCGGCATTAAATCGAAACATCGGAAAAGCTTAAAGCTGGCCCACCGACGCTTTTGCTTTGTTAACAATTCTAGATTGCAAGTGAGACTTCTTTTGTCGGTAGATTTTGAAAAGCCTTTTAACACCTTTGATACCTGATTCTATTCTCTTTAACGGGGAATGAGAGCCATCGTCATTTGAAGAGAAGACTACGAGATGGTCTTGGTGAACTAACGAAGTAGCAGCTGCTGCCACGGCTCTTGCAACATCCTCTCGAAGATGGCAACAAAAGTGAAGGTCTCCATCCTTGGCTACTCCGAGGCTTCGGTCTCGGGCATAACAACAATTTCCTCGGTAAACTCGCACTTTTTGACGAAAAAAGAATAGCAAAATAGATGCACTTGAGACATGGAAAAGTAACATGAGATAACATGCATAATCGGGAGATCCACAAAAAGTTTGTGCATGCCTTTATTTGCGCAAGTGAACGGAAGTAAAAAATCTTGAATTTTTTACATATAATGTATCAATGGAAAACCAAAAAAGAACAATGGGTCCTTGGATTTTTCAAGCGCACCAAACTATCATTATTAGTATTCGAGTGTCATATTTAACCGGGGAACTTATCCTTCCCTACAAATTCGATGATAGTGGTTGTTGTGTACCGGGAACACATGTAACCAACTTCATTATTACGACCTCTATCGGCATACCTTCTCTAAAAATATTCGCAATGCCTCTTCTGCAGCAAAATTTAATCTCTTTTTTAGCAGTCTGCAGTGCAAGTAATAAGATAGTTAAGAAAACTGAAGATTGAAAAAAAAAAGTGAAAAGTCGAACTCCTTGAATTTCACCAGAAATCCGGAATAGACAAACTTGTTGTTGGTTATTCAATTTGAAAAAAGAGATCCTACATTTAATTTATGTCCAGCAACAAAAGCAAGCTACTTCAATCAATATTCAATATGTATAACCACGAAGAGCAAAACTGACAAGCCTTCCCTTTTTGTTTTCTCAATTATTGCTCATGGTCATGGTAATAGCATGATTTAGTTGGATGCATAAAGAAGAAACTGGACCTTTTGTGAGTTGTGACTTGCAACATCTCCAATGATTCTAATTGTGAAATGAAGTTGCTATGTCTGTTTTCCATTAACTTGCTTCTTAAAGAGATGACTTTTATGGGGTTTTCTCATTTCTGATTTACATTTTATAGGCTGAAGAGGAGTGTTGTTAGATGCTTTTCACATAAGGCAGAAGAGTCGGAACCCCTTAGATACTTTGAGATGTGAATCAAACAAAATTCTCTTCTTGAAGGAATAATAACCCCAAAGATGGGATTTGTTCTACTCTATATAAAATGTAAGCAAGTGATATAATTTCGAGAGAGCGGGTCTAACAGTAGTAGGTTTTACATATTTACAGCTAAAAAGACCCTTCATCTGAAGACTATTATGAAACGTGAAAGGGGTTTGTGGCTAGAAGCTTCGGCATCTTCAAGAAGTCACTTTGAACTTGTGTGATTTATCATGACTTATATGAGCTTATATATATTGACATAGGTGAAAATAGAGCGTAGAGAACTATGCTTTTGTGTGTGTGTGTGTGTGTATGTGCACACGCACGCACGTTATGGTAAGGCGAGCCTCCTGACTAAGCCCCTAACTCAGGGAGTACTCAGTTAGAACAACAAGGGAGCCAGGGGAGGAGGAATGAGGACTCAAACCTGAACAAGAGTTTAGGAGACGTTGAGTGCATTTCCTTTCCCTAAATGAGTAATTTACTCCTCGTTTTACTTAATTATATGTTTCGCCTATTGAATTGAAGTATTACTCGTCCAGTTACTCGTAGAGTATGACATATCTATGATTTAATTAGTCCATCAAAGGACTTCCCACAAACAAGAAATAACTTAAAGGAGCCATACAAACTAATTAGTACATAGTAAAGAGTGCAAACCTTATTAGCTGCTGCCTCAAGAGTTAGATGGTCTCCCCATTTCCCTATTCCTGCAATATATTAACAACCGTATCCAATTATACTATCTCTATTAACAACCATTTCCCTATTAACAACCGTATCCCTATTAACAACCGTATCCAATTAAATTTTCTCTAATTATCCTAGAATACCCTTTCTTTCACTAAGATGTTCTTTTTCAATGAGACATCAACATTTACCTGTATAATCACTTTGTTGTGCACGTGCTTGTGATATTACGGTGTTTTGAACATCTCGCATCCGGTGCGAGAGAGCATGGAAATGACAATGAAGCAAATATCGGTAACCATGAATAGAAACAAAACCTGGATATTCTTACCAACAGTTTTAGCGGAATCTTGCCTTTTTTTGTGATGTGGTGAAGATTTAATAGAAAAGAATGAAAAACCTGGAAAAAGAGCGAGAAGTTATGCTATGTTCCCTAAAAAATAACATCGGATCAAACGTGGCCTATTATATAGGAACTGCGAGGAGTATATTACAATAGGCAAATATATTACCGATTAATAATCTCATATCCGTTGGATAATGCAATTTTCTGCACTCAGAACAAAGTATTGGGAAGCTTGAGAGCTAACCATTCTGCGAGACTTGCGGGAATCATCACATAATATAAGCTAGATGTTCAATAGTTAAAAGAAGGGAACTCTAGGTAACAAACCAAAAGCATTTCATTTGGCCATTTAAAGACAACAAGATCACATTCCATCATCTAAGCTTCTAATGTTAATAAGGAAAGAATCAAATTCAGTCTTCAACAATGATCAAAACAAACAAAGAAAGAGAAAAAATACCTCATTGTTATAATACATTCGGCGAACTCGAAACGACTTAGGAGGGATGAAATTAGCAGCAGAGCTCAAATTCCTCGCCCTAATTACCACTTGCCTGGACATTATAATCCGACTGTAAAAATAAATCTACATATAAAAATAACACAATTAACTCAAATATTAGCAATTAAAAAGCATCCCTGAAATCAAAGAAGAAGAAAATTACCCTTCTTTGATGCCATCAGGGTTTAGGAAAGTGCGCATGAGTTTAGAGACGAAGTAACGAAGAACACCTCCTTACAACCAATGAGTTTGTAGTTCCACCAGCAGCCAGTCAGGAAAGGCGAGCTAGCCCCTCTCTAGTGGAGGTCTACCCGGTGGTCTCTTCAAATTCTTCGTTGGTGGTCTTCCCCTCCTTACAACCTTGGGTTACGGTTCATTATCATCACTCTCTATCCATAGGTTCTCGAAATTTCTCATAGCCAACTGTTGTATCGAACGTGCCTGGTAAGAAAAGCAAGATTCAATAAAAAGAATGGTGAGTGAGGAATCTAACTCTCTCTCTCTCTCCCTCCCCCTCTCTCTCACTCTCACGCTCACTCTAACTCTCTCTCTCTCTAACTCTAACTATAACTCTAACTTTCTAACTCTAACTCTACCTCTCTAACTCTAACTCTAACTCTAAACCTAGGCATAATATAGGCTTAACCACCCAACTCGAGTTTGTATGAGCAATGATAGAATGGTGAGTGAGGAATCTTTAGAGTAGATCTATACAGTGGAGTAGAAGAGTCATTTTTCCTTTAATTTCCTAGCTTGTATTAAGATTTTGTTTTATTATGGTCATAATTTTTGCATTAGGATGTATAGAAGATGATTCACTTAGTCTTGAAAGGCCGAGATCGAGAGGGTTGGATCTATTTGGTATATATTGATTATTGAGTATACTATTGAGTTTATCTAAGTTAGATTTGGCTAGGCAAAGATTCTAGTGAGCAGCAGATCAGTTACTCATTGACCTAAAAGACATATGTGTGCTGAATGATTGAAATAACTAACGGTTCACGCATTTACAATATTCAATTCAAACCGGTTGCCATATGCCTCCAAAAAAGACATCGAACGAGTAAAAAGTAGACTGCAGATTCTATCACTCCAGCGAGATACATAAATCGGGTTGAAGACAATAATAATGTTACGAGAATCACCATTTATTAGAATGGCCCAAATTTCTCGCAATCATGCGAGAGACTAAAATGCGAGAACCGGTTTTAGGAACGAGAAAATTGCCTATGTTCAAATAAGAAGTTTAGGGCATGTCCTATAGAGTACTTTCAAGAATATCATCGACTGGTGAAGCTTACGGTCAATTAATTCACACAAAAACAGTGCAAATCTTCTTGGGAAGAAAGTTAGAACGAGAGGATATGGAAGCATTAGGGCGACTAAAAAAAATGAAAAGTGAATAAGAATGTAAAAAAAGTCATTTTGCAAAGTGAAAATTAGACCTCATCTGTTGTATGGAACTCGATAGGCTAACTCGCCGCTCTTCTAAGGCAAAACGTTCCTTCACCACAAGATCCGTGACCCGTAAATTCGAAAGGTATTATTAAACATTCTACAAAGGTGAAATGAAAACATATTACCAACCCAAGTATCATTACACAACATTCTCGCTCCATAGATATGGGAAAATTACAATAAGTTTGGCGGTGAAAGGGTTTTTTTTGGGGGGGGAAGAGAGGGGACTCTTACAAAGTAAAACCATAAGCTATAGTTCTAAACCGGAGAAAACACATAGAGTGCACTTAATAAGTACGGATGAGGACTATTCATCCAAATTCCACTTAACCCATCCATGAATAAAGATGATGCTTTTGTCCCCAAATATAGTGGAATCATATAATATATCTAGTACATTCTACATAGAAGAAAGTTTATATTGGTGAAGATAGAATCCAAATGCACAAGATAAGACCAGCAATACCTATTATGTAAAAAGGCATTGACAATAGAGTACATACGCCACAGGACACTCACCCTCTTGGAGTAGTCCTCCTACCACATTAAACCCAATCCATGAAATAAACATTATCAATACAAAGTAACAGACCCGCGACCTCCAACATGGATGAGAAAGTTCAAATTCAAAATTGCGAGATCAATGAAATGATGAGATCCAAAAACAAGATAGGATACATTTCTGCCATCATTGATCTAGATATTGATCCTATTGCCCATCACAAGGTATTCAAATTGTTCCATGACCAATCTTCACCATTAAGTTTGCTTGTTTAATTTTTTAAGCATCCGTGATGAAACACTGGACGTTAGGACAAAGGTGACTACTAATCATTAGGTATAGACGGCAGATTTTAAGCAAATTATCGGGAAAGTTATCTTTGCCCAGTAACACTACAAGATAACGAGAATAGTAGGAGATGCGACTACACACCAACCGGACAATACGACTACTTAAATAATAAGCATAAACTCGATTATCTACCATGATAATCAATGAAAACCATGAGATTTGGACAAGCTGCGGGTAATAACCGGAAAGATCGGGACTCTTGACGACGGACGGCTGGAACAACCTTGATGTTAGTGGGTCCAGAGGCGGCTTGGCCGGTGTGGCCTTCCACGCACGAAGGCTTCCTTGAACGATGGCGACCTCTGTTGATATGTCTTTCACAATACTTCGGGTCGTTCCCGGAGCACCGCCAATTCTTTCCATCATTTAGGCGACACCTCGCGGGCTCGGGATCGGTCTTGCCGAAAAACCCTAGATGAAAAGCTTTCCATCTATCTACATTTCTCATAGTAAAAGGCAAAGCAACATAAAGAAAGCAAAGTCAGAATAACAACATCATTATTCTTCAAAGAATACAATTTTGAGTTCTCATTCATCACATGAAACATGAAGTAAAATTAGACATGATGTTATGGAAATTCACTTTAGCAACATCATATTAGTTCTTCAAATATTTTTCCACTTTCATTCATCACCTATGTTTGCTCATGTACCAGTGGCGACACTTATATTCAATGCAAATACCAATAGTGAGTAGTGACGATCATGGAAAATGGCGATTGATTTGTGCACCAAAAAGTGGGAGGATTTGCAGAAGATCGAAAAAGAACACTTGATATAGTCTAGAATAAGGCAACACTTAGCAAAAAGATAACAAAGTAAAGAGGCCTAAATCAAAAGCCCCTATTTCTTTCCGACACCCCCCATCTCTCTCTAACTCTTTATCTCTCACCAAAATCTCCTAAACTGAAGGGTTTAAACTTTAACATAGTGTTACTACGCTTATAGTGTTGATTACATAACCAAAAGCAACTAATCTTCCAAACCCAAGAGCAAAATCCAAGTTTCCCTATTTTAATGAAATAGGCATAGATGCATTCAACAGGTTTGCAGCATATTCTCACACATTCAAATTTCAAATTACATCAATAGCAAAAAGATAACAAAGGAAAGAGGCCAGTGCAACCCATGACTTGAAAATTCAGTAGAAGATATAGGTGTATTAGGATCCATAGCATAATAAGGTACCGGACCAAAGAACAACTACGAGAGACCAATGCACAACATATCGAAGTGCGAAGCTATTCCTAGAGGCAAATCCCTTTGTGGATGTTTCACCCGCCATGGAAAGAGAGGCCATATAATCCCGAATTTATTCCGAGATCCCACCTAGTTTGGTTTGTCACCCTTTCTCATTTTATATTCCAGATCCCACGAACTTTGTGGATGTCACTCTTATCAAATTGTTGTAAGCATGATTGCATATTACTATAATAATAGATGTGCATGATTTTTTGCATCCTAATCAAGATTACTTATTAAAGTTCGGTCCCCCAAATACGAGTCATATAGATACTTCGGTATCTTCGTACTATACTACTATAATCTATAATGCTGATTATAATATATAGATCCACTTTGCATGATTGTTTTTGCATTAATCAAGACAACTTACCTGCTCATAGGGTCTATATCCGATGATCCTAGGAGCAGTGAAGGGGAAAAAAGTAATAAAATCATTAAAGAGGAACTATTATAATAAGTGAGAATTTATAGAGAAAGAAGAAGAAATCCACCTTCAAATTTTTTGTCCAAACTGCCAGTCATCTTGAAAAGCTGAGCAAAGTGAGGCTTGCAATATAATACCTCCTCAAATGAGCTAAAATTGTGAAGCTGCAAAGGACAAGAAAATTCAGAAGAAGATGATGAATCGATATTGCAACTATCATTATGATTTCGAAAAGTTTTTTTCTTTGATCGGTATAATCTTTGATCCACAATCCCTTTGAAACATAAGCATATTTAATCTAACAAGACACACAAAAGAAGCTTTAGATTCAAAATCATCTTATTTACTTTAAACTTGCCAAATTCAGATTCAAAGTAAAATCTAACTAATTTAAAAACATCTCATATTCTCATCCCAAAACCTCCAAAAGAAAAGATGAAAATTTCAATTCAAACAAAACGAGAAAAATAAGATCATCCAAATTAACAATTAAAGAATACAAAGATTATTTTCTTAAGATCCTTAACAACCCATTTCATTAAACTAATAATGGTGGAAATTAAGCTACAAAACATATGAAATGAAGGTAAAGTTTCAATCTTGATGAAAAATTAAGAGAATAGAAATGAGGATCAACCTTGAAGGTGCTTTTGCAATGATGACCCGGGTTGGTAGCTTCGTTTCCAATGGTTCGGGTTTGACGACCCTCATATTCCGGGTTTAACTCCTGGGTTTGACGACCCTCATGACCCGGTGGCTTCGATTCCAATGGATAGTGATGAAATTGATGCCGAGAAAACCCTAGAAAAGGAAGAGAGACTTTGTTCGAATCCATGGCAACTCATGGATAGAATGAAGTTGTGGAATCCTTATCCATGGATAAGCTGAGAGAGAGATTGCAAAGATAATCGAAAAAGAAGAGAGAGAAAAAACGGTGAGACGAAGAAGATTGAGAATGGAAGGGAGATTAGGGCGGCAAGAGGATGGTCGAAGATGAGGATGCAGAATGAAGATGGAGGGTGCAGAGGAAAAACCGGGAGGAAAAAAAAGAACGTGGCAAAGGAAGGGTATGGATGGGGTTATGTGAAGTGTGTAAGGGCAAAACCGTCAAATCACTGTTCTTAAGAATAGTAACCAGATTTGTGGCTTTTTAATGGGTATAGATAGATTGAGTCATGACATCGTGTTGAACATATTAAAGCTTATACTTTCTTTCAATTTCTTAAGCTGAAAGATGAGGACCGAAGATAGATGCTATTTTTAAGTATTATATATATATATATATATATATATATATATATATATATATATATATATATATATATATATATATATATATATATATATATATATATATATATATATATATATATATATATATTATTGTAATCTTGAAAGAAAATCACTTAAATAGCGATTTTTCATGAACGGTAGAAAATCATAGTGATTTTCTTTTTATTTCAAATAACAGTTATGCTACTATACAAATTCGTGGAAAGATGGGGCGTTGCTATTAATTCATATCTATAGAATAACGTAATTCTCCCTATTTCGGGTATTCTCATATTTGAAATATAAATCATATACAACCCAAATCCTCTCTAATGATCTATCTTGACATAATCACATAATATATATTTACATAATTACATAACGAAATATTTTCACAAATATATTGGAGAATATGACGATATCCTCTATCATACTTGTTATGGTCAAAATCTGCATGACATGACGTCAGATGAACAACATCTAGACAATAGATTAGTAACGTAATGACACCTGGAAAGTCAGTTGAGTCCGTCTGGACAACGAATGAATGACGTCTGGATGACAATTGATTCCGTCTGGACGACAGTTGAGTCTGTCTGGACGACGGACGAATGACGCTTGGACGACAGGCGAATGACGCTTGGACAAGAGACGAGCGACGTCTGAACGACAGATCATAAACGTCGTGACGACAAGAAAGTGACGTCGCGGCGACAAGAAAGTGACGTCGCGACGCAAGGTGAGTATCGACGCGATGCAAGGTGAGTATTGTCGCGACGCCCGAAAGCCAGCAGTCGATGCCCAACAACATAACCAACTCAGAAGAAATCCCTAAATACTAGGAGGCGGTTACCAACATCAAAAGAGAGCCAAAAGTTGTTCCTATGTTTGTGGGATCCTAATTTCCACTCACTTGACTATTCAAATGACACATGGGATAAAGGATTACTTGGCAACCAAGGTCAAAACAGTTGGAGAGAATCAAGGAGCCAATCAAGGACAGTTATAACTGATTTATACTCTATGTGACGCCAGCAGTACTGACCGACGCGACGGATGCAGTCAGCCGACGAGAAGGAGCAATAGACCAAACGAAGTTGTTGCAACCGTTCCTATAATCAAGGAAGCACTTACTACTGCCCTAGAACGTGTCAAAGCAATATACATTACCTGGAGGAGTCCACAAACAACAAGAAGACTAAGCCATAAGTACAACCACTATGTCCTACATTGTAGGAGGCATATGTCTCTTTGGTCAACCACTCACAACCGCCTAAACAGCTATAAAAGGAGAACACATCAGCATTATTCAAGGGCGATTCAGAGGAGACAACCTAGAAAAAATACATCATCAAAGGCCATCCTCACTCAATTACTTTTCACTCCACGATCATAAAAAGTAATTATGTTTTCTCAAAGATACTCTTGTATAACTCTTCCCTTAGTCAAATACTTTAGATTATCAATGATTAGCATCGTGTAAACATCCAATGTCCATGTATTCAACGTGGCTTTAACGCCCGACATCATAGTGGATTGGTGGTCTCATATCCACCCGCGGTTTTTACCCACCTTCATCGGGGTTTTCCGCGCCACCATTTCTCGTCTTCTCTTACTCTATTTTCGTCACTTGAATTCCGTTCTTTATTTTTCTTCTTCTAATCTAGTTATCGACGTCCCAACCAATAATCGTCGCTTTGTCAATTTTTGGCATAAACAATTTGGCGCCCACCGTGGGGCCGATGGCTAGATTCTTTCTCTAAACACATTTCCACAAAAATCCTTTCAAAAACAAAGTCTAGTTCTATTATTGTGATGTCATCCAAACCCATTTTGGAGTACTCCTCCTGGCATAAGGCGAAGATGCACTGACTAACAAAATTGATGAAATCAAGTCCTACAAGCTAGCATAGAAGATGGCGGCACGGAAATAATTTTTCGGCTACAGCAAGCACTAACATGAAAATTTGAGGAGCATGACTTACTCGACGCAGGTGTTTATCATATACTACATAAGTCTTTTACTAGACTCAAATAACCAGGTACACCTCTTTTAGATTACTTGCGTTAGCTTGTTAATCACAATCTGGCTTTATTTTAAATTTTTTATATCTGATAATGTCTAACAACATTTCCAACTTCGTTTTGGAGATAACTTGAGTTGTAGTGTGCAGAGGTTAAAGAACAACATTAAAGTCACAACTTTGTGGCCAACTTCCACAAAAAAAAGAAAAAATATGTATATACCATCATGGAAACTGTCAGTGCATCAACTAGCTGCTGCCCGCAAAGAAGCCTAAGCGTCATATGGAAGTGGAACAGCTAGTTAGATAAGTGAACACCTCTTATTTTTTTTCTTGAAGTAGCCACAAGGGGGCAAGATAGCATAGCTTATTTATTGTGACTTTAAAATCACAATTCATGATGTTATTACATAAGTATAAGTATCGTTGTTGTTTCAAAACAATGCCAGATTTACCAAAATATTCGATTGTTTTATTGACCTTCATCTTGTCGTGCGCATTTTTTCTACCCTACACTCATTTTTAGCACTTGGCTATATCTGACAAAGTTGTATATCTCGAAAAGCTAATGAATTTAGGCTCAAAAATCACTTGATTCGGAGTAGGGAGCTAGGAGTTATGCCTTCTGGAAGTTTCGAGCTTCTACTTTCTCCTTTCTACCGCACGACTACAACATAAGGGTGTTCCATTTGACGCCACCACGTGATGTCATGGTTTGAGAGGATGTATCACAAGATTAGTGATGACGCGACGCCGCTCCTTGAGGTGACGCTTGTCTCAGACTCGACTCCAGATCATGATACGACAACTATCTTGGACAAGACACCAACTCTGGACGTGACATCAGTTGTCATTCAGTGACGTCCATACAAATGAAGGCAAATGTTCTCCTATCGCATCACAAGTAAGACTCTACTGAAATTAAAAGCCGAGGTACTCCATTGTCGAATATTTTTATTAATCTATGTTCATGACATCAGTTTTAAATTCACTCAATTATAAAAATGTCTAACACCCATGCCTATTGTTATATGAGATACATTAACTTGGAAGCCAGGTTATAACATAAGACGGCTGTAACATCGGAATCCGTCGGAGGACAACAATAAGTCATTGGTCTAATGACACCAGATTTTGTGGCTGACTTCAGTCCAAATATCAAGTAGTAAACTTTACAGTTGTCCTAAAGTCGCCACAAGGGGACAAGATAGTATACGTACTCTAATTCTTGATTTGCATAAATCTGAATTTTTGCAACTTTACATGTAACTAACAATATATAATGAGACTTTGATCACAGGTCTAACACTTGCAATGTCATAGGAGTTGGGGGCTTGACTCCTCAATAATATTTTCAATGTCCTAGATGCCTGACGCCAAGACATGTGAACACCATTTATAAAGCGAAAAAAGGTCGACGACAAATGTCGTTGAAGTCCATACTCGCGGAAAGCTATAACCGCAACTAAAGATACGCTTGACGCCATGATCATCAAGTCCACCTCGGATACCACGGACCCGGCCGCTCAATAACATTTGTTCAGTAGTCACTTGATTCCTAACGTCGGATGCAAGGCAACACGTTTCAAACGTTTGAAACAATGACGACAACGCTTATGACCACGGTCATGATGGTAACGACAAGAATCAATTGACGAATGGACCTGACACCTACACTTTGCAATGTGAAGATCCATACGGGAACGAGTACTCAATCCTAAAGTCACTCAATCTCCAAGTAATTTCGTTCCTTCTTCATAGTTGATTTCATTTGTTTCACTTTATTCTTTGCAATTGTTCATCTCTGTTGTTTACACCCTAATGATTCTCATCATCTCTTACATAAGTTTCGAAGGTTTTGACTATCCCTTGTTTGAAATACATAAATTTCTATAATACTTCTGAAAATACTTTTTACTTACGCTTCCAAAGAGCCATTGCGTTTAGAACTAGTTTTGCAGATCAATCATGTAGCAATGACATTGACAAAATTCTGATTCTTGAGAAGTACCCTTGTCCATTTACTCCAAACGCCAACGTCAAAAGCAGTAGACAACTATATAAGACATTCATCACAAAAACCAGCATTCGTCGTCAACGTCAAGAGCAGTAGACAACGAGTATGTTAAAGGGAAGCGAGACCATATATTAGATGATGGTAAATTACATAGAATCTCAAATATTACAAGTCTTAGGGGACGACAGCACAGAGCCAACAACTGAGGCACTACGACGAGAACAAATCATCGGTATTCCATGACCAGTCACCGACGCTACTACAACTCATCATCAAGTCACTTAAACAATTTCTAATTACGCAATTATTACTTGTGTTATTGATCCCTTATGAATTATTTGTTGCTAATGTTTAAACGATTCGTTGTGCTTCTTATCTATTACACATGTTTATATTGGTCCTCACAAGCACTACTAACTTGGTTATCACAAGAACATTCGTTGTTGTACCCTTTCTTTCACAGAATTAATGACCGACGACACGATGACGACGTGACGCTTGTCTCCAAACGACGTGACGCTTGTCTCCAGATGACGTGACGCTCGTCTCCAAATGACGTGACGCCTGTCACTAGATCGACGACACGACGCCCGTCAAAAGACGACGCGACGCTTGTCTCAAAACGACGCGACGCCTGCCTCCAGACGACGAGATGCTAGTCAGAAGACGACGCGACGCTAGTCAGAAGACGACGCAACACGTATCTATACACAATACAATGCCTGCTACCAGAGGACGCGATGATAATCGCTAAGCACCAGAATGACATAGGACCCAACCATGATGTCACAAACGTGGATTACACGAGTTCCCAAAGCATGGAGCATGCATGGATCGAGTCAATAGCATCACATGACGTCATTTCATATGAACTATTAGCTATGACGACATAACAAAGGTACTCATTTTTTGTTTTTCACATGCATCTACTAAGCACATACAATTTAACGCCAGATATCAGCAGACACACTATAGATCACTTCATTTATCATGTTTAAACATTACATCATCATGAGGTAAAAATATACATATGTTCACACCACACGTAGTATTTACACGCGACGCCTAAACGACACACATAGACGTGCATAGACGCATTTAGACACACGTTATATATTTTGATGGTGAAATAATTTATATGTCATGACATCTGTGTTTCAATGTAAATGAAGTTTCGTAACAATGGATAATGCATTGGCTAAGTGACATTAGATGACATAAGTTTGCTATGATGACATACCGACATGCAAAGGTATTTACACCTAAATTCACTAAAGCACCTAGTAAGACCTTTGAGTTTAACATTGTGTATCAACATGCACCTATGATTATCTCATTTGTTGACTTAAGCTATTGCATCCTAAGCTAATGCATGCATATGTTCAAACACACTAAGCGTCGATACGTATGACGACATGCATACATGCTTTTTAATGACGTATAAACTATGACATAACATTTGCATCATGACACAACAAGGTTACACATATAAGGCGGCCTGAAAAGCAACTTAATGATTACAAAAGAATGACTATTGTTATACTAAGATATTGGGTAGGATTTGACGCCAGAATCTCAAGCTTTGCGATCTTGAGCGGCTTCATCGCCAGACTTCGTCCCACAACAATTTAGATGGCCATGTCACCACAATTCTTTCTACGACATCGTCTTAAGTGGCCATGTCGCCGGAATTCTTTCTTCGACATCGTCTTAAGTGGCCATGTCCCCCGAATTCTTTCTACGGCATCTTCTTAAGCGGCCATGTCGTCGGAATTCTTTCTACGACATCGTAAGTGGCCACGCCGCCAGAATTCTTTCTACGACATCGTAAGTGGCCATGTCGCCAAAATTCTTTCTACGACATCGTAAGTGGCCATGTCACCAGAATTATTTCTACGACATCTTAAGTGGCCATGTCGCCAAAATTTCCCCCTATGATATGTTATCTGACATATAATTTAACTTCACTCTATGTATTCATTCTAAGAGTCTTTTATTGGCCATGTCGCCAGCAAACGTACGATGACAAAAGTCACCAACTGACAATCATGCCTCGATAGTCAATGATGCGAAAGAACAATAGACATGACGTTCAAAGGCAAAGGCTATTTTCCTAATCTTCGGCATGCTTCAATTAGGAAAATGGGGGCTAACTGTTATGGTCAAAATCTGCATGACATGACGTCAGATGAACAACATCTAGACAATAGATTAGTAACATAATGACACTCCGGAAAGTCGGTTGAGTCCGTCTCGGACAACGAATGAATGACGTCCCGGATGACAGTTGATTCCGTCTGGACGACAGTTGAGTCTGTCTGGACGACGGACGAATGACGCTTGGACGACAGGCGAATGACGCTTGGACAAGAGACGAGCGACGTCTGAACGACAGATCATAAACGTCGTGACGACAAGAAAGTGACGTCGCGGCGACAAGAAAGTGACGTCGCGACGCAAGGTGAGTATCGACGCGACGCAAGGTGAGTATTGTCGCGACGCCCGAAAGCCAGCAGTCGATGCCCAACAACATAACCAACTCAGAAGAAATCCCTAAATACTTGGAGGCGGTTACCAACATCAAAATAGAGCCAAAAGTTGTTCCTATGTTTGTGGGATCCTAATTTCCACTCACTTGACTATTCAAATGACACATGGGATAAAGGATTACTTGGCAACCAAGGTCAAAACAGTTGGAGAGAATCAAGGAGCCAATCAAGGACAGTTATAACTGATTTATACTCTATGTGACGCCGCAAAATACGACCGACGCGACGGATGCAGTCAGCCGACGAGAAGGAGCAATAGACCAAACGAAGTTGTTGCAACCGTTCCTATAATCAAGGAAGCACTTACTACTGCCCTAGAACGTGTCAAAGCAATATACATTACCTGGAGGAGTCCACAAACAACAAGAAGACTAAGCCATAAGTACAACCACTATGTCCTACATTGTAGGAGGCATATGTCTCTTTGGTCAACCACTCACAACCGCCTAAAGAGCTATAAAAGGAGAACACATCAGCATTATTCAAGGGCGATTCAGAGGAGACAACCTAGAAAAAATACATCATCAAAGGCCATCCTCACTCAATTACTTTTCACTCCACGATCATAAAAAGTAATTATGTTTTCTCAAAGATACTCTTGTATAACTCTTCCCTTAGTCAAATACTTTAGATTATCAATGATTAGCATCGTGTAAACATCCAATGTCCATGTATTCAACGTGGCTTTAACGCCCGACATCATAGTGGATTGGTGGTCTCATATCCACCCGCGGTTTTTACCCACCTTCATCGGGGTTTTCCGCGTCACCATTTCTCGTCTTCTCTTACTCTATTTTCGTCACTTGAATTCCGTTCTTTATTTTTCTTCTTCTAATCTAGTTATCGACGTCCCAACCAATAATCGTCGCTTTGTCAATTTTTGGCATAAACAATACTCATATTCTCTTTCTCTCAATGTCAAATTCCGCCAAAGCAAGAACACATTGGGGGAAAGAATCATTAATTATAAGCTCTCTGCTAATACATAGATCTCACCTACAATAAGGTGAGCAATGGTATATCCCCCTCGCTTAACATTAGAGCAAGAAAACACACTCAAAAATAGCCTTTGACTTGTGGATTTATAGTAGAAGCACTTTCAACCTCCTACTCCTGCTTGATTAAACACATTATATATGTAGAAGAAATTTTAGGGAGTTGGGTTGGCTCAGCCGCTCAGGTGGTAAAGCCCCCACGTTCCCGTGACCGAGGTCACGGGTTCCCTACCCCCAGCATAATGTTGGGGTATTTCCTCCTTCCCCATTGCACAGTTCCTGAGATAGGATCTATGTCAGGGCCCATCTCGTTTACCTTACCGTGTAAAAAAAAATGTAGAAGAAATTTTGTGGCAGTTAGATATGCAAAATGAATGCGAAATGCATTACACAAGATGAATAAAACGTTGAATCTAATTTCAATACAGAATATTATATCTATATATATATCTAAAATCCAAAGCAAGCAAATGCCATGCTGCCACATGTACTCCCCCCTCCCAAACAAATGATACAAATTGTAATCAACAAAAATGTATGTGTGAAGACTCGAACACGCAACCTCTCATTTGAAATACAAAGACACTAACCAACTATTCTACAATAGCTTTTTGGTTTCTATTGGAAAAACAAATCTATATACATTATCTAAGATTAGGAATAGACCACCAGCAACGATGAGACCAAGGAACCAAAATACTGGGCCGACACCCATGCCCAATCAACAAAACAGCCATGTCCAAAATGTTGGCTAGCTTCCATCACCCCCTATGAATTGGATTAATAGACCAGAGGCAGGAAATAACATGCATTTTTGGCAGCAGCATATGTCATCGCAAAAGCAGCTCATGCCATGGTACCAAGCTAAGACACCACCTCCACTTTTCATTCAATTTAGTAACTGCTGCACAATTAAAAGCCCCACAATTACAACTTTTCAAACTTTTCAAAAAAAAGCTTTTTAAATTTTTATAACCTCCGTAATTAACACTACTACACCGTTTCATTGCATCGGTTGTATTCTTACACATCAACCTACGTTAAAAAAAAGATTGTATTATTTTTTTTATAAGTAATTATATATTTATATATATGTACTCTCTTGACACCGATGTTATACTGATGAATAATTCATGTTATAATTTATTATGAAGAAAATTTAAAAAGAACTCGAAGATCATCTAATTTCCTAAGCACAATCCAATGTCAATAAATCTTTTTTTTTCCACTTTTCTCAAGTGTTTGATTTAACACTTCAAATTCACATTGATAAATGATTAGGGGCATCGGCCGAGCCAACAACTAGTATAAATCTAAAACTCAAAGCAAACAATTGACATGCTGCCACATGTTCTCCCCTCAAACCTACATGCAACCTCTCCTTTGAGATACAAATGCACTAACCAACTCATCTACAAGCTTATATTGATTTTTTTATTGTAAGTAGAAGTAATTATGCTTCTTAAGTTGACACACCAATTCGGCTCCTACATTAATTGAGTTATCAAGTAAATGAGTAATACACTAATATATCCCCATGTTACAAGTTATATTACCTATCAAGTTTTCGTTTATCATAATAGTGATAATAAAACATCAAATCAACTTTGCTGCATTATAAAAATATCTAATGAGTCCACCAAATCTTAATTTATGACTAGCCTTTTACAAGATAGAAAACACAAATATTAACTATATGAAGGAGAAATTTGAGAAAAATATATTGTAGTTAATATAAATCGATGTATAAATAGGTTCGAAAATGTAACGTGTCTTTATGACCGAAAAATGATATTACAAACTTTGTCGTATCGAATCAACTAATTTAAAGGACCCGATCTATTGTGTGATATGAATTTGTGAGACGCGTGTAACTATTCGTCTTAAATAGACACACTTATAAATATATATATGAGTGATCTATTAAGATAAAAAGCTACCATTTAGACTCAGGTGACCTTTTGTCCTAAACGGGGTCAGTTTTACTTATATTTAAGTGACTCATTTAAGGTAAGCAACTATTCTTTGTTTATAATGACTCATTCTGACTTAAAAGAGTGACCCATTTTGCTAAAAGTGAATGATATCATAAAAAGTTTATTATGCACCCGGTACTCAATACTAATTGAAAGTTATGAAGCATTGGAGGTAGTTACGTGTCATCTAAATGCATACGCTGATATGGAGGCATGTATTTCAATTAATTTCATAAAAAAATAAATAAACGAATTATACACAATGATTCGAGGCATCGCTCGGGGCGACAAATAGTTCCGTATCAATACCAAAACTCATCATGTTACGTGACTGTAACTAAAGGTTGGGCCACGCAAATTAAATTGAGGTAACGTTTTAATAATAAATAATACCAATAGCATTACAATTACTCCCTCCAATTTTTTATGTTTTGTGCATTTACTGTTTGGAGGAAAAATTAGGAATAATGTATTATAAGGTGAGTGGGGTCAAATGGTATAAATAGATTGGAGAGAGTGTGTGTAAAAGGGGAAAAAGTAAGGGAAAGTGGAGAAAGTAAGGGATGGAGGGGTTAAAAAGCAAAAATAGATTGGAGAGAGTGTGTACCAAAATGGAATAAAGCACAATGCACAGAACATTAAAAATTGGCCCAATGAGGAAATTGCACAGAACATTAAAAATCGGAGGGAGTACTAACAAGCGCTCGTGGCCTAATAGATAAGGCATTTGACTTCTAATCAAAGGATTGTGGGTTCGAGTCCCACCGAACGTGTTTCAAATTTTAAATTATATATTCTATTATTATTTATTAATTAATTAATTAAATTATTTAATTTTCTTTGGTTATTATTTATTTATTTATTAATTATTTAATCTTCTTTGGTTTTATAATTTGGGTTTTTCCCATGCATTTTTGTAGTATTATTTATCAATTTCAATTTAATAAATTTTTGTCTTCATTTTTCTCCCTCAAATAATTATTTAATTTCATTAAAAAAATTCTTCATTAATTTGGTTATCAACAAAAACAAAAACAAAAAAACATTTTATTATTTCTTTATTTATTAATTAAATAAATTATTTAATTTTCTTTGGTTTTATAAATTGGGTTTTTCCCATGCATTTTTGAAATATTATTTATCAATTTTATAAATTCTTTTCTTAATTTTTTTCCCTCATTTACTTAATTAATTAACTAATTAATTTCATTAAAACTTATCTTTCATTAATTTGGTTATCCACAAAAACAAATTTTTTTTATTATTTATTAATTAAAAAAAATTTTTTTTTTTTTTGGAATTTATAATTTGGGTTTTCCCATGCATTTTTATAGTCTTCTTGATTTTTTTTTTTTTTTTTTTTGAAGGAAAGGTACACGTGCTAATGATCTCCCCAATACGGGGGAAGGTCAAAAGCGGCAAGTGGTGACCCTATCTCAGGGAAGAACCACAAGCTAGAAAAAAAGAAAAATACATGAAAAATAAAAAATAAAAAAAGGGGGAAGGGGAACAAGACATCGAAAGATGTGAAATGACACATGGCTTTCAAGAAAAGCTGATACAAGAAAAAGAACAACACTAACTGATGGGGACAAAGACAACGACAATTGACAAAAGTAGCTAGCAAGTCGATGCCGAGAAGTGAGGCGACTGGAGCAGAGCATGAGGTCGATGACGAGAAGTGAGGCGGTAGAGCATTGATGATTGATCATGGCTTGAACGTGCAACCTTGATAGCTTCAAAAGATGCGAGAGAAGTAGAACGAGTTGAATGGAGGCGTGAGGTTTTGATGAAATCTTGAAGGAAGAAAGATGAATGATGGAGCAATAAAAAACTTCTCTTTGAATGAAGCAGAAGCTTGCTAAAAATAATGTGTTATCAATTAAAGTGGTGAAAGAACAGAGAAAAGAAGAAAATATTTATCTTCTTTGTTGGTGAAAGAACAGAGAAAAGAAGAAAATATAATTTCATACAGTGACAAATCATATTGTTTTTGTAATATGCCTTGGAGTTCGATTTTTTTTCCTAGTTGACTTGGTGGCTGTGATTGTTGAATTGGTGGTTGTTGTGGTTGATTTGGTTGGCGTGGTTGTTTATGTTCTTTTGCTACTGTTGTTATGTTCGGAAATAAGCTAATTGCACTTTGTTTTTGATGCTAATGTTGTGTTGTTGTCCCTTGTTCATTGTTACTTGCTGGTTGTTGCTGTTGTCGTTGCCCTGTTGCTGCTGTTGTCGTTGCCATGTTGTTGTTGCTGCTGTTGTCATTGCCATGTTGTTGTTGCTGCTGGTATATCAGTTCTTTGATTTGTTTTTCTTCGTATAGTAGTAAAGATGATTAATCATTACTTAATTATCTACTAGTATTTATCGATCATTTCAAGAGAACTCTCCACTTATTCTCAGCTCTTATTGAACATTTAACCATAAGCAGTGAAATAAAAGTGGTCGACAACTAAGAGATTATGTCCCTGTTCTTTATTCATAGATTCCATATGTTACGTTTAGCATAGGATTGTATTTCTAGATGAATCTACAGTCTACTGTATGAGTGTAAAGTATTTTTATTGTTATTGCTATTGATGTTGTAGTTCTGTTCTTGCTCTGCTTGTAATTATTATAATTTCTTTCTGAATTTAATTTGACTACTCTGTTTCTACATATTTATAGCAGTTCTTTATTAGGAAACTGCCTCTCATCCTTGTAAATTATATGGTATTGCAGATCTTTGTTGGTGGAATTGCAGAAGGGCTGTTGTCTGAAATGGTAATGAGTTGCTAGCATTGGCTTGATGCTCTTTGCGTTTACTTGATCTTTGAAGCCAATAGTCTCTAACATCTTGACTTGATGAACTTATGTCTTATTTTCTCAGGTTATGGAAATTTTAAGTTCCTTTGGAACATTGAAGGCTTATCGTTTTAAAGTCAATGAGGACCTTAAAGAACCATGTGCTTTCTTAGAGGTATTTCTTGTGTATTTGTGGCAACTGGAAAGTTGATACTCACTTTTTAGATTTTGATTTACTACTGTATTTTACTACTGTTACTGCTATTATAGTTGGCGTCCTATATTGGAAAAAAGAACAAAGTTGTACTTTGCAATTTTCCCCTTATCTGGTTGTTTGATTACCGGGTGATCGAGGTCCACAAGATGTCAGATCTCGTAAAAATTAATCCAACTTGAAACTCGACCTCAAGCCCAGCTTGGAACAAGTTTAACCCCATTTTTGCAATCTGAAACTTCAAGTTCTCAGTTGACATGATACTTCTATATATGAAATAATGATTTTAAATTATGAGATCTTTCTTGCACAAATTACCTTAGGATTTACTATCCTGGGATGTTGGATGATTTTTGCTTAAACTCATCATCTATTGGGTTGCATTTGGTTATCTTGAATAATGATTATATCAATTATAACTTGCTAGAGATAGGATTTCAGGACTGTATATGTCGCACAAGTTTTGAATTGACAAAGGGCGTTTTGAAGTAATTAAAGTTTTTAGGATGTTGGGTCAACCTGAATTGCACTAGGTCTTGCAAGCTAGTGTGTGTGTGTATATATATTCCTACTTGAGTTGTAGAGGGGTGAGCTCTTGCTTTGCTGATCATAGGCAACGCTGAACTCTTTTCTTTAGTTAACTGTGTCTACTCTATATATTTGGCATGTATCAAAATGCTCTCGCAATTCTTAAGTATCAAAGTGCAATGGTATAAATAACCTAGTGTTGTTGTTGCTTTCTCTTCTTCATTGTTACTTGCTGGTTGTTATTGTTGTTGTCGTTGCCCTGCTGTTGTTGTCGATTTTGTTGTTGTTGTCGTTGTCTTGGTTGTTGCTGTTGCTAGTTGTCTGTTACTAGCTGCCACTTTGCTTTTGTTCTGCATCTCAATTGTTTAGTATAAGTTTAGTTTGTTACTACTACTAATTATATAGTTTGTTTTGGTTTGAGGCTATTTTCCTTTTATCACTTTGATTTAGTTTGTTGCTTTTACTAGGATCACTCCACTTTCTTCTCCCGTCATTATAGCTCCGGTGTTGTTGTTGCCTTCAATTCATTGGTGCTGCTGCCAATTCCGTCGTCGCTCGAAGCTGCTGTTGGCCCTCCTTGGTGATACTGTCGTTTTGCTATGTTGTAATTTATTCATATATATAGTGTAATTTATTGTAATTTAGAGCTATGTTGTAATTTATTCATATATATAGTGTATGTAAACATTTTGTTATGTAATAAATTATAATAATTGGTTGCTCTTTCTATTTGCTATTAGCTTCTGTTGGCTGCTGTCATTGCTGGCAGTAGCTTTTTTTGTTTTTAATTATTTTTTATTTTTTATTTTTTATTTTTTGGTTAGCTGCTGGGGTCTTTTGTAAAAAACCGCAGCAAATAGTATAAAGCTGCTGAGGTCTTTTGTAAAAAACCGCAGCAATAAAGTAGTTATTTGCTGGGGTCTAAACCGCAGCAAAAAACAAACACAAGCTGCTGCAGTAGTAGCTGTTGGGGGTCAAAAACCGCAGCAATTAATAGGGTTTTGACCCCAGCCCAAGGCTTCTGCAGTAGTAGCTGCTGAGGTCTTTTGTACTAGTGCATTCTGAAAATTATATGGTTTAGTAAGCATCCAAAATCAAAGAAAAATAAGAAATAGTTGGCCAATTATTATTTAAGTCAACTTCTTACTATCATGTGGTAGCCTCAAAGGTAATTTACAGATATCAAAGTCCCCTACTCACATAAAAGGAGGCTGGTAGGAGCATCATAAAGAACAAGGAACAATGACTATCATGTTACAATCTTTTTACATCCATCAATTTAACAATAAGTATGCTCTACTCTACCACTTCCTGAAGCAAGAATATCATAACTTGTTCATAGTTGTGAGAATGTGAATACATAAATCTAGCACATATGGGGAAGAAAAAGTAAAAAAAATATAAATGCTGGATATATATATATATATATATATATAGCGAAGATCGTGAGAATCTTTATTTAGGTGAAAATGAGAAAGAATCACCATCATTAGATTAGATACAACAAACGGCCAGGATCTCATGCTATAGTTAAAAGTTAAAACACCAAAGTTTTTTCTCCTTTGCGTTTTCTCCTTTTCTCTCTCCTCTCCCTTCTATTCAAGCTTTCTCTTTGTTTCATGCAATCATGTGGCTGTCATATTGTGATACAAGAAGGTTAGTATTTCGAAATTTTGTTGCAATTATCTATATTCAATTTTCACGATTTGGACAATTTGTTTTTGAGTTTTTGGTTGAATTTTAAACTTTTCGAAATTTTATTGCAAGAAGGTTAGGATCTCATCTTTTGCTTTCAATTTCTCTCTCTCTCTCGTTCTTCTCCTGATCTAAAGTTTGGAGTTCCAACTTTTTAAAGAAGAATACAATTACGGAAGAAAAAGTGAAAATGGGATTGTGGTTGAATCTAAATTAGAAGATTACACTTATCATGAGAAGAACAAGAACTTTAGATTTGTGAGTTAGTGAATTGTGTATTTACCATTTTACATTAGCATTTGCATTTAGCAATTTGCTAATTAGAGTTATAGGAAGTATTTTTTAGAGTTAGGACAAGTCTTCTTTAGAGTTAGGACAAGTCTTGTTTAGAGTTGTAACAAGTATTCTTTCGAGTTATAACAACTTTTGTTTAGAATTATAGTTAGTGATAACTAGAGTTATGGTAAACGTTCTTTAGAGTTATAAGAACTGATTATGCATCGAATTCGAATTCTCTGTCATCCCCAAATGGCAAATGTAGTAGTAAAATGTGGCTAGGTAGCTCGAAATAATCAACCGCAATTTGCTAGATATGTTATGTTTTCCTCTGTTATTTGATTTTTTGATGGATTAAAGAGGCTACACCAACAAAATCTCTCTATTTTTGTTTGTTTTTCAAACGGTTGCAGCAATTGGGTTGGTGGGTTTTTTGATACAGAAGGCAATTGAGGGATTTATCGAAGGAGGAAAGTATAGGAGAAAAGTGAAAAATATATTAAAGTTTTATTTACCTCAAGTTGAAGCTTCTTCATTTTTTAGCATAGTAGTAGCATTTTTATGGCAAAAAGCTGTTAGATTGGCCTAAGTTTATGTTTCATTTTATATTATGGAGTAGCTTTTTTATGTCATTAGCAGCTGGGATTCTCCTAATTTGCTTCCAAAAGCCTTCTACTGATGCATGTGGAGCTGCCCTTGTTGCATTTGCAATTGGAAATGGATTATATTCTTGTTGGGTAATTCAAAGAACTCGCTTCCTTACCAAAATCTTGATAAAATCGCTCGAACCAATATCGAAATTTCCTGATTCAAATCATCCTACATACTATATGCTCGTTGTCGGGTTCTTGTGGATGTTTCTATAGATTTTGGATGTGATTTGAGCTTTGAATTTCTATTTTCCACCATTGGTTATTATTGCACTAGTTTTGAGCTTAGCTTGGACAACCGAGGTGATTTGAAATGTGGCTAATTTAACCCGTGAGCATAGTAATTGCTCTTTATTACCTAAGAGGAATGCAGTCTGTTATTTTTGCTTCCAAAGGGCACTTACTAGGAACCTTGGAAGTGCTTAAGTGTTTGTCTTTACAATTATAGGAAGTAGTATTTAGAGTTATGGCAACACTTTTTTAGAGTTATAGGAGGTAGTAATTAGAGTTATGACAACACTTCTTTATAGTTGTAGAAGATACTTACTAGAGTTACACCAACTTTGTTTAGAGTTTTATGCAATAGTAATTAGAGTTATGAAAATGAGAACACTAGTTTAGAGTTATAGGAACTAGAAAGTAATAATTAGTTCATATAACTCTTAACTACTATAATTCATAAAACTCTAATCAAATGTCGCCATAACTCTAACAACTAGTCTATACAACTCTAATCAAATGTTCGCTCAACTCTTAAATACTTGGTTCATGTAACTCTAATCAAATGTTGATGTAACTCTAACTTTGACTTCCTATAACTCTAATTAAATGTTTGCATAACTATAAATTCTACTTCCTATAACTTTAATCAAATGTTTGCATAACTTTAACTTTTATTTCCTATGACTCTAAATAAATGTTGCCGTAACTCTAACTTTTATTTCCTATGACTCTAATTAAATGTTGTCGTAACTCTAACTACTTGTTTATATAACTTTAATCAAATGTTGCAACTTGATAGCCTGTTATCTCAATTGGCGAGTATTTTGTGTGCAAACACAAAAATATGTGGGTTCGACTCCCACACAGGCTTTTATTATTTGATATGCTTTTTTTAATGGTCTTGTTCGGTTTTAGGATGTAATTTTTCTCCCTTACATATTGAGGTGGTAAAAGAAGAAATAAATTACACTAGCTTGAATCACAATAAGAAAACAAGTTCGACTCTACTTAAAATTTACAGGAGTGCAATTGTAGACAACAATTTGTTCTATATTTTAGGTTTCTAACTTGTAACAAGAGTCATTTCATAACCTATGTGGGAATCGAACCCACATCTTGTGCATAGCACAATGCTCTTCCATTTGAGCTAATAGGTTTTAAAGTGTTCAAACATGATGTGCCCAAAAAGCCAAGCCAACATCCTTGCCAACAAGATTAGCGAGCACAGTAAAAGACACTCACATGACTCATGACTATGGCTTTCTTTTTATATGTAGCGTTTACCAAATATGATTCAGGTTTATCTTTTCTAAATTCGATCACATAGATACAACACAAGATTTAAAAACATCAATTAAGAATTAAAATCGAACGCCTAATGTACTTTGTGATAGTCGATAATGTGCGTGGGCGCCGTGTATTAATAATGGAGTCGAATTTGGAAAACTTAATGGCCGTGAACTTCTTATTTAGACCATGGAGTTACTCCAAATTGAACAAAGTAAACATGATTACAAAGTGAAAATCATAATTTAAAAGTAAGTATAACTTACAGTGCTCCCAAATTTTACAAGTGAAGAACCATAGACGAAACAACGCCTCCACAATTACAATATGATATAATGCATAACACAACAACAAAAATGAAAAATCAAACCAGTAAAAAAGAACGTTACTATCTGTAATTTGCAGATTAAAATGTGAATTTTTTTATCGAATTAAGAAAACACAGAGAATCAAGATCTGTCTCATAATAACTCATCAAGAACATAGATACTAGGTTTATATACCCCATGGATCTCTAAAATGCAAAGTGACAAAAGTTAGAAGACTTAATGACCACTATTCAATTATATAGTAATTTTTGTTCTTGGATTGAGTCAACATGTTTAATTATACCAAGAAGACAATTGAGAACTCTTCTTTCAACATCACAAATATTAGTAATTGATTGTCAATGTGCATGCTTGCTAAAGTGATTTTCTTTCTCGATAACAAAATTGTATCATCAGATCATTCAACTTTCTTTAGTCCAATTGTATGCGTTAATTTAGGAGATACAAGATCGATTCATGGTGTAAAAAAACAAAAACAAGATCAATTCAAAAGATTTAGTCGGCGTTAAAATTGCAGAACAAACAATTGAAGTCCCACGACCGCCGGTCCCCATACAAGAATCAAAATTCGTTTCACAACAACAAGAACAATTTCGAATTTAATCTTGAGTATAGCAACAATTTCGAATATACCAACAATTTCAAAATTCTAAAAAAAAGAGGAAAAATTAAACAAAAACGAGAAATTAAACAAAATACTAACCTTCTTCTCCCATATTGTATGGGTCTATTGAACTAATCTTGAGTGCCGAATTTCACGAATAATCTGGGACGAAATTCACCGAATTGATATTGAAAAAGAAAAATTTAACGTATCATGGATTGAAAGCAGAGAACCGAAATAAGAGAGAGAGAGGAGAGAGGAGAGAGAAAGTAGGTTATGCGTGAGAAGCGTTTAAAATTTGGGGTTTTAGTTTTTTTAAGTTTTTAATCTTGGCCATTAAATGAAACATGATCTAAGGGTTAGAATTTCTTCTCACTTCTCATGTAAAACTCCCTTCTCACCTGAACTCAATTCTATAGAGGCAAGATCATGTGAGAAGGCAAATTAGGTGAGAAATGAGAAAGAATCACTGCCCTTAGATTAGATCCTATCAACGGTCAAGATTTAAAAACTAATATTAACTTTAAACTACCTTTAATCATCCCTTCAAACCTAATTTTCTCTCTCCTCTTTTCACCTTCAACTGTACGTCGAAAAAAAAAACACCACCTCCAACCGTATGCTTCATCTCCTTCATCTCCTCCTCTTTTCTCTTTTCTCACATGATCTTTTCTCCTTCATCTCCTTTTGCCCAGAAATTTCATGGAGTCAATTACCACATCGCATGAAGGTTAGATTATTTTCAGAAATTTGTATGCTTCTCTTTTCGAAAATTTGGTGGAGTTTTTTTTTTTTCGTTCTGCGAAAATTTGTTGCTTCTTCATACGTTGTTGGCGAATTTTTCTTTGCTTCTCCATAATCATGTTTCTTTCATAGTTCCTTGAGTATTGCACTCGAAAATGATTGCTTGTAAGTTGGGCAAATATACGTTGTTTGCGAATTTGTTGTTCATTTTTTCGATCTATTGTTTGTTTCTACAACATTTTCTTGATGGCAATCTTTTATTATTTCATGATGTTGGAGTCTTAGTTATAGAGTTATAACAATATTTATTTAGAGTTGCAAAAAGAACTAATGCTCAAAGCAATATTTTTTTAGAGTGATAGCAATTATTAATTAGAGTTATGGCACCACTTGTTTAGAGTTGTAGGATATAGTAGTGAAGAGGTACACCCATACTTGTATAAAGTTATAAGAATTACTAATTACAGTTATGACAACACTTACTTGGAGTAGTAGGAAGTAGTATTTTAGAGTTATATCAATGCTTGTTAAGAGTTATAGGAAGTACTAATTAGAATTATGACAATACTTCTTTAGAGTTGTACGAATGAATAGTTAGAGTTATAAGAAATACTAATTAGAGTTATGCTGATACATGTTTAGAGTTATAAGAAATACTATTAGAGTTATGGCAACATTTGTTTAGAGTTATAGGAAGAATTAATTAGAATTGTATCAATACTTCTTTAGAGTTATAACAATATTTTTTAGAGTTATAGGAAGAACTAATCAGAGTTGTTGCAATACTCCTTTAGAGTTATGGCAATGCTTGTTTAGAGTTATACCGAATCTTGTTTAGAGTTTATAGGAACTAGTCACTAGAGTTATACCAATACTTCTTTAGAGTTGTAGAAGTAGTAGTTAGAATTTTAACAACATTTGTTTAAAGTTAAAGGAAGTAGTAACTAGAGTTATGTACACTTTTGTTTAGAGTTGTAGGAAGTAGTAGTTACGGGTCATACCAATGCTTGTCTAGAGTCGTTATAGGAAGTGCTAATGAGAGTTACACCAACATTTGTTTAGAATTATAGGAACTACTAATTAGAGTTATAACAATATTTGTTTAGAGTTATAGGATGAACTAAATAGAGTTATAGCAATACTTCTTTAGAGTATATCAATGCTTGTTTAAAATTACACATAATCTTTTTTAGAGTTTATAGGAAGTCATTAGAGTTATACAAATACTTCTTTAGAGTTGTAAGAGTACGTAGTATTTAGGGTTTTAGCAACGTTTGTTTAAAGTTACGGGTAGTAACTAGAGTTATGTCCACACTTGTTTAGAGCTATCGAACTAAATTAGAGTAATGTCAAGACTTGTTTAAAGTTGTAGGAAGAAGTATTTAAGAGTTGTATAAATGCTTGTTTACGCTTATATGAAGTACGAATTAGAATTATAGCAACATTTGTTTAGAGTTGTAGAGTTATAGCCTTAGAGTTATACCAATGTCTCAATAGAGTTATGGCAATATAACTACTCTATGATGAGTTAAGGCACTTGGCTTGACTCAAGGGTTTTTGATCGGTATGGGAATTATGCTTGCAATTTGATAGCCTGTTAGCTCAATTGGTAGAGTATTGTGTGTGCAAATACACAAAAATGTGGGTTCGACTCCCACACAGGCTCTTATTATTTAATATGCTTTGTGCACTTCTTATTTACATGGTCTTGTTCAGCTTATAGATGTAATTTTGCTCTTAAGGCGACCTGGTAATGTGATAAAAAGAAGAAAAAAATGACACTAGTTTGAGTCAAAATAATGACATTTCAGTTGTAGTTTGTGTACTTGAGTCTTATTGTACTTAATTTCTTCTACTTTATGTTTAGGGTTCTAATTGTCATATCATAACCTATGTGGGAATCGAACCCACATCTTGTGCATGGCACAACACTCTTCCATTTGAGCTAATAGGTTTCAATTTTAGTTTTAGTGTACAACGCTTCGGTTTTAAACACCCCCGGCCCCGCAAGAGAAAGGAACCTATTAATTTAGGTGTTGGGAGTTTTGTTGTGGCAGCACTTTCATGCGGCCATGTGGCACGGTTGGATGATTCACACCCAATCGGCCAACTATATTCATCCTAACAATCTACAACTCAAAGAACAAACAAACACCTTTGTTACTCATATTCTTCATTTCACCTTGAGTAAATCTGTTGGATCCTTAATAATCCAGTATATAGGTTTAGGGTCACCTCAACATGACACTTAATTTTCAACCAAAATCATAGAAAATTTACAAAAACCAACTGAGCACCTAAATCCGTGAAACATACATTAAAAGGACATCAATGAATCTGGAGATTATCGTTTATGGCTACCAATGATAGTGTACTTTTAAGACTATTAACACTAATACACAAGTATTACAAGTGTAACCACTTTGAATCTATAATCCCCCAAGTCCTTCCCTTTACAATGTACCAGAGTTTTGATAGATAGAAAAAGCTAATAGGAAAAACAGAATAGTGTTACAAACTATAACTGAATCTCCATATAGTCTAGCTTTCGTAGTACATTATAGTCACAACTAAACTTAATATAAAAGTATCGTTCACATTGAAATCACAACTTAAAAGTCGAGCTCGGCAGGACGGTTGTGGTTCAAAATAATCAAGAGCCAAAGACCAAAAAAAAGTGCAAAGTATCCTACCTTACCTCATTAGTATCCATCTCGCCTCCAAAGACCATTTTTCGTTTACCTCAAGAGCTCGATGAATATTTTAAATACATCCACCTGCAGTCAAAAGGAGTAAAATAAGAAAGAGAAGAAAAATAATGTTGAGTAGGCAAGAGATAATGATGGTGACTTGGTGAGTAGTACCTTAACATTATCAACTCTTTCTTTAAACCTTTCAATGAGCTTCGGACAAGCCTAAGGAATGATAAAAACAAGCCCCCCTCATCAATTAGGTTACCTCTTAATAATTGATTACGCAACAACCTTGCTGTCATAATTTAAATTCCTTATATATAGATACCTCTTCATACAAGTGTGACAACATCTCAAGCCGGACACAACTCTAATTGTAAGTTCATATAACTCTAATCAAATGTTGGCATAACTCAAACTTATACTTCTTATAACTCCCATGAAGTGTTTATACAACTCTAACTACTAATTTATATAACTCAAATCAAACTTTGGCATCAGTCCAAGTACAAGTTCTTATAACACTAACAGAACGTTGGCGTAACTCTAATTACAAGTACTTATAACTCTAATTAATTGTTTCCATGACTCTAACTACTAGTTTATATTACTCTAATCAAACATTAGCATAACTCGTTAGTACTACTTCCTAAAACTGCTTTATAATTCCCATAACAGAAACAAAGTACTAGTAAAAACTAAGTCCATAGATTCTAGACTTCCTCCTTTGCACATGATATTTGCTATGGAGAGCAAAATTTATTCCCTCTCAATCAAAGAGGCAGAGCATCATACTACATTAGCCTTCAACAAATTATTTAATAAGAAAACACCCATGCTACGAAACCAACATTATACATAGTTAAACTAAAATTAAGCTTGGAAAGCATTTCAAATGGAAGTATCACCAAACAAACTCACGATAATTACTAAATCGAAAATCTGATATGTAAAATCTGCAAAATTAGGTTTCAAAGCTAATTGAAAACATAAGCATTTTCTTAATAGTTATAGCAATTACTAATTAGAGTTATAGAACCCTTTCTTTAGAGTTATAACAATTACTAATTAGAGTTCTGGCTAAATTCATCTAAAACCAACACATTCTGACGAAAATTAAAAGTGCAACAAATTGGAATGCAAAATTGAAGCAAAATCTGAAAATTAAAAACGAATTGAACCTCAAGGTCCACCATTGTTGTCGAAACTCAGAAAAAATCGCCCATACTCTCTCTTTCCTCACGGACCACCACCACCGCAATAAACCACCTTTTCGCCGCCTTTTCGTTCGCTTTCGTCCTCTTCACCGGCGACAATACTTCCTCCCTGTTCGTAGTTTGAGCTTTCCTCCGCCATTATTTTGAGGAGAGAGATATTGAGAGAGGTGAGGGAGGACAGAGATTGAGAGAGGAGAGAGAAGAGCAATTCACGTGAATGAGAGAGAGGAGAGATTAAAAAGAGTTCTTTTATTTACGATTTTCCCATTAGTGACGCGGGATCTTTTTCCAACCATCGGATTCTGCTGATCTAACGATCCAAAGTTTTTCTCACTTCTCACCCTAATATCCCTTCTCACATGAACTCATTTCTATATATATATATATATATATATATATATATATATATATATATATATATATATATATATATATATATAGAAATCCCATCTTTGTAATTCTTAGCACCAGCCCCCACAAAGTCTATCACTCTTGTGTTCATACTTCCAAATTTTACATCTTTGCAAGAGTTATATAATCCTTCACCAAAATCTTCAGATATAAAAAATTCAATGCCATCCACAGTCAAGTTAATATTATCTCCGATCCAAAAGTCATATTGCCCTAGATGAAGGAATAAGACATTGCAATTAGAAAAAACTGATCCAGCAAAATTCCTTTCAAAGTATATAAGGGGGTGTTAATATTCAGACTATCAATCTCATATTCAGACTGTTAACATTAAATTCTCTTTCACACTACTACAAGATGCTAATATAAAACCACGACTAGAAACAATCGGCTGCTCAAATACGAATTCATCAACAGACCGATACCAAACGAATTCAGCAACAAAATAAATATAGCAGCACAAAAAAATCATAGAGCAGAGATTTAATTTTGTATGGGTATAACCAAGTATGTTGGCGGACCCCAGTAATGGATCCGCGAACACTTTACCGGGCGCCAAATACTTTATGTCGCCCGCAGCTCTATCAAGTCAGTACATCAACATGGTCCGACAACATTGGCGGTCGCCTAACAAGACAAAAATAAGGGAATCTTCCCGGATGTCAAAAGCACCGCAGCCGTACACACGTGTAAAAGGATTACGCACCCCGTCGGGTGAATAGTACTTATATAAATAGCCAAATAAGACTATTCTCGTGCAGTACATTCTCTCACTCTCATAATTCTTCTCTCACTCTCATAATTCTTCTCTCTCTCTCTCTACTTTCTCTCTCTAAACCCTATTTGGGCACGTGCTGACTTGAGCGTCGGAGGGGGTTTCCTCGCATCCCCCCCGAGGGTAGTTCACGTTTGCTTCTTGTGCAGCTATTCACTAGCGGAGCTTACCCAAATCTTTGGCGGACTTCTCTCAAGACCGCCAACCGTTTCAACACCGAAACAACAATTTCATATGAACTTTTGAATTGAAGTAATAGTCCCTAACATTTCTGAGAAGAATGATTAACCAAAGTTAACTGAATTAACTATTTGAATTAAGAAGCATTCTCTACAAATTCAACAAAAGTTGACAATAATAGTAAGAAACAAAATTCAATAATTGCTAACCCGAGTAGTAATAGACAGACCTAAGCGAAATAAAGTAGCAAACAATTAGGCCTAATGCAATGGTGTTTCAAGGTTGTTCTTGCTTAAATGCAATACAATAGTCTTTTCTCCTTTCTCGTTCTTCTACTCTTAGGATCAATCTTTTTCAACTTAACTAAATACTAGATAATAGTAATATAGTATTATCAAATCAGTAAAATTCAGTTCTTATCTTAAAACATACCAAATTGGAACACTCGTATCAGACACCGCAAAACCCAAGCCACCACCAAATTCCACTGACAAATTGACCCAAAACAACTTAATTACACTATTACCGCCACCAACACAAAACCCTACCTAAAACAACCATAACGACGCTGCCACCTAAAGCCACCGCCAAACCACCCCACCAACATATCCATAGCTTTTTAACTGCAAAAATCCCCTTTCAATTACAGTGAAAAAAAGCCCTTTAAACACCCAACCAAACCAGAATCAAACTGTAATTGCAGATTTAAAATTGGAAGAGGGAGAGAACATATATACCTCATGCTTCGTGGTACATGATACATGAGCAGAAGAAATAACCGATAATCTCTTCACAACGTCCCCATCGTCGATGAAGACGATGATGAATCGCGCCGTGGATCTTGTCTGAACTCATCTTTGTTAAGGATGCGTGATTTTGTTTAGGAGAGAGAAAAAGAGTTAGAAGGGGAAGCAAATGAGGAGAGACTAGAGAGAGAAAATGAATTAGGGTTTTTGCTGCCTTGAATGGTGAGGAGTATGTTTTAAAAGATGCAGTTAGTTAAAAATGACATCTTTTAGGGTCCGTTCTGTTCAACTTATTTTAACTTATATAAGATTTTATAAGATCAGATAAGATAAGATCAGATAAGATAAGATAAAATAAGATAAATAAGATGTTAGACACACACAATAAACTATCTTATAAGATAAGATAAGATAAGATCAGATAAGATTTTATAAGATCTTATAAGATAAGATAAGACAAAATAAGTTGAACAGAACAGAAAGATGCCGTTTTTAATTAACTGCATCTTTTTTAAGTTATCTTTCTTTCATTTTCAGATTATAATTGTTATAAAAGATGCAGTTTTCAAATAACACTATCTTTTGTATCAATGCTTTTAGCGTTTTTTCTACTAGTGTAGTGATGAGGTTTAGACCTCTGATTGTGCGTGGGTTTGTGTAATATTTAAGGGCAATACGAAATGGTAAGCAAGCACACAAAATCTGGAAAAAGGAAGTCTAAGAATAATCGAATTTGCTGGAATATAATTGAGATAGATAGATAGATAGGTTTGAGTGAATAAGAATTCAGTCACAAGACTAACAAATTTTATTCACCAAAACACACACTGAATTCTATTATTATGGCACGTATTTATAGCCTAAATATTCAGCTACAAACCGTGTATAATACAGCCCTAAAACAGATCTAGAATAGGAAACCTAAAACAATTTGGATTACTTGTTTCCTAGGCTAACTAGGAAAACAAAGCATAAAATAATTTTGAAAAATATTAAATCTACTCCTAAACAATCTAAAAGCAGCTAATCAAACCTTAGTCGTGCTAATCTAAAAGTGGTTAGGACAAGTCTCTAACTCACTCCTAGTAAGTTTAGGAAAACTGGAATTTCTGACCAGTTCAGCTTCGAACCACCAAAACAGGTAGTAAACGATTTTTCAGAAAATTTTCCATATTTTTCCTAGAAACTAGACATCATAAGCTTCAATTTGACTACTCATAAGACTTCTATTTCTTCACCAACTGTAGCAGAAAATTCCATGACGTTACTACTTCTGTCAGAATCCGAACTGAACAAAATAACCTAATTTAAGCTAATAATTAAATGACGAAATTAACCAAATAATTACTAAACCTAAAATTTCAAATAGATAATTAAGGAAGCTAATAATCATAATAATTTTCTTCAAGGATGCCATATGATGCCATTGAGTACGCATCATGTAGTTGTAGGAATTTAGATGCTTAATGCGGAAAACGAGTATCACATACTCAAACATCTAACACCAAGATCTTTGCATAAATTAACATGAATCTATAAAGAGTGTAGAATATACCTCTTGATGCGTGAATTCCACTTCCACCACAAGCCTTCTAGTAGAGATCCTTTAGAACGTCAATCGTCGTTCCTCTAGTGTTGGTCCACGAACAACCCTTTGATCACCACGTATGCTAGTACGGAAAAGTGAAGAATCCTCTTGCTTTTGAGGTGTATGATGGCCAAATGAATGGGAGAGAGGAGAGCAAAAGAAAATCAGATTTTCTCTTACCAAAAGTGATGTACATACATCTCCTTTGTAACCCCCATATGATTATATAGGGTGGTTACAAAGAGATGATTCATGAGGCTTTATTTTGCCTCATAATGTCATACATTATGAGCCTAATAAACTCATGAGTTACAACTCTTCCATCAATCATAAAAACCGCCCAACCCATTTCACAAATGGATTTGGGTAATATCCAAGGGTTGTCACATTGTGTGACCTCATAGGACCCAATACATATTAGTAGTTGGCCTAAATATACTAGCCCAACCAACCGCAATTAGCTTCTAGCAAAACGTTGCGGTCACCTAATATTATTGAATATATTATCTTTATAATTTTTCCATATACATTTAGTTTGTTACACTTGATCGAGGACAAAATCCTTCAATCTCCCACTTGTCTAAGAACAAGTGTGTAACCTTCAAACTCCTTAAGTCGCTTAATGTCTAACTTGACGACATGGTAACATCGTATGTAGACCATACCAATATTCAAGTTGTTTCTTGAAATCCGAGTTTGAACTGTCGAAACAAATGATTAACTCCTTAATCCATTTGAGCACGGCCATGCATTTTCAGTTCTCACTCTTCAAGAGGCCAAGACACCAATCCTAACTCTTAGGAGGACTTTATCCAGTCTTGTATAACCAAAACTCCCACTCAATTCGTAGCAGTTCCGATAACTGCTTTTATAGCCTCCTTTTACGGCACGACGTTTTGCAGTGTCAAAAACATACTAATCCTTAAGTAAGAATAGTGTCATACTCATGTCTAAGGAATCCACTAAATATATTAATGAGATTCTCATAAACCTTTTAGAGAACTCCCACTAGGTCTGCCCAACGTGTATCAACTATACACGCCTATGCAAATGACTAGACATCTCTATGTCCCCATAGCCCATGAAACTAGGCTATCAATCAATCTTGCAATCTAGTCCATGAAACGAGAATCATTTACGTTCAACTTTAATGATTCGAACTAGGGACAAAGGTAAATTATAACTCCTTCCACTGGATAGGGTTTCATTCGTCAAATCACATATTTGACAATCCTATCAAACGTTATAAAATACTTTGAACGTTTTATTTAATACTAAACCAAGATTAAATAAGAACATAACCTTTAATTGATAAACATAACCAAACATATCACAAGAGTAACTATAACTGTGAACTAATTAAAAGTAAATAGTACACAATCAAAGCCACTCTCATACATGCTTAAGTCATATAGCCCTAGTATGACTCTCATGCTTAGGCTGAGGCAATGGTTTAGTCAAAGGATCAGCGACATTGCTATCCGTATGAACTTTGCTAACTATTACATCTTTTCTCTCAACGATTTCTCGAATGAGATGAAACTTCCTAAGTACATGTTTACACCTCTGATGTGATCTTGGTTCCTTAGACTGAGCTATGGCACCATTATTATCACAATGTAAAACAATACCATTTCCAACACTAAGCACTACTCCTAACTCCAGAATGAACTTCTTCATCCAAACGGCTTCCTTTCTTTGCATCCGCAAAGAATGTACTCGGCTTCGTTGTAGAATCGGTGACAAGACTTTGCTTTGAACTTTTCCCACTCCACTTTGCCCCCCATTTAGACAAAATATGAAACCAGATTGGGATCGGAAATCATCTTTGTCAGTTTGGAAGCTCGCATCTGTGTAACCCTCAACAATTAACTCACTTTCACCTCCATACACTAAGAAATTATCCTTAGTCCTTCGTAAGTACTTTAGGATATTCTTAACGCACTCCAAGGTGCGTCACCGGATTTAATTGGAATCCGCTACACATGCTCAAGGCATATGAAACATCCGGGCGAGTACAAATCATGGAGTACATAATGGACCCTATAGCTGACGCATAAGGAACATTACTCATTCTCTTAATCTCATCAGGTCCAAAAGGACACTGAGTCTTGCTAAGCGAAACACCATGTTGCATGGGTAGAAAACCTCTTTTAGGGTTTTCCATATTGAACTTAGTAACGACTTTATCTATATAAGTTCGTTGGCTAAGTCCAATCATCCTCTTAGACCTATCCCTATAGATCTTGATCCCCAAAATGTACTCAGCGTTTCCAAGGTCTTTCATAGAAAAACAACTCTTCAACCATTCCTTGACTGACTCAAGCATGGGAATGTCGTTTCCTATGAGAAGTATGTCATCTACATATAAGACCAAGAAAACTATGTTACTCCCACTTTCCTTCTTGTAAACACAAGACTCTTCTCCATTTTTGAGAAAACCAAACAGCTTGATTGCCTCATCAAAACGAAGATTCCAACTCCGGGATGCTTGCTTCAATCCATAAATGGATTTTTGAAGCTTACATACCCTCCTAGGATATTCTGGATCCACAAAACCTTCCGGTTTTGTCATATACACATCCTCTTTCAAGAACCCATTCAAGAAAGCGGTTTTGACATCCATCTGCCAAATCTCATAATCATAAAAGGCAGCAATCGCTAGGAGTACTATCCGAATGGATTTAAGCATTGCTACTGGTGAAAAGGTTTCGTCATAGTCTATACCATGAACTTGCTTGAACCCTTTTGCAACCAATCTTGCTTTGTAAACCTGAACGTTACCATCCTTGTCTGTTTTCACTTTGAAAACCCATTTGCAACCAATAGGTGTAACCCCATCGGGCAAATCCATCAAGTCCCATACTTGATTTTCAGACATAGATGCCATTTCGGACCTCATGGCTTTAAGCCATTTTTCGGAGTCTTCACTCATCAAAGCTTGCTTGTAGGTAGTAGGTTCCTCAAACTCTAAGATCATTATCTCAGAACTTTCGGTTAACAAGAAATCAACAAACTTTTTGTTTGGTATTCTTGATCTACTAGTCCTACGAGGGACTGCAACTGGAGAAATTTTCTTCTCAACAATTTGAGAATTTTCGCACGAATTAGATTCGAGTGGGACAGTAGGAGGTTCGTGTCCAGGATGAACGTCCTCCAACACTTGGTCAGTTATGGGAGAAGATTCCTCCAAAGGAGGAACTACTTCAAGCACTACAGCTGGCACTTGTGCTTCTGACTCTAACATAGGTTGAACTATGTCCATTTGTTGCTTTTCTCGAACCTCTTCGAGAAATATATTACTCCCACTTGCCTTTTTGGAAATAAAATCTTTTTCCAAAAAGACACCACGACGAGCAACAAACATTTTGCCCTCAGTCCGATGGTAGAAGTAATAGCCCTTGGTCTCTTTGGGATAACCCAGAAAGAAACACTTATCTGATTTAGGGGCGAGTTTATCTGAAAGTAAACTTTTTACATAAACCTCACAACCCCAAATCCGTAGAAAAGACAAACTTGGAGTTTTTCCACTCCACATCTCATATGGTGTTTTTTCTACTGCCTTTGATGGAGTTCTATTAAGTGTGAAAGTAGCAGTTTCGAGAGCATATCCCTAAAAAGAGACGGGAAGATCAGCAAAACTCATCATAGACCGAACCATATCAAGTAGAGTTCGGTTCCTCCTTTCGGATACACCATTCAACTGAGGTGTTCCAGGTGGAGTAAGTTGGGAAAGAATTCCACAACTCTTCAAGTGATCACTAAACTCTTGGCTCAAATATTCACCACCACGATCGGATCGTAGTGCTTTAATTGTTTTGCCAAGCGGTTTTGGACTTCATTACCGGGAATTCTTTGAATTTCTCAAACGATTCCGACTTATGCTTCATCAAATAGACATATCCATATCTACTTAAATCATCAGTAAAAGTAATGAAGTACCCAAACCCTCCCCTAGCTTTTGTGCTCATTGGTCCACACACATCAGTATGTATTAAACCCAATAGATCACTGGCCCTTTCACCCCTTCCAGTAAAAGGTGACTTTGTCATTTTACCCATTAAACATGATTCACATACATCAAATGGCTCAAAGTCAAAAGATGTTAGAAGTCCATCTTTATGTAACTTCTGAATGCGTTTCGCGTTTATATGTCCTAAACGACAATGCCATAAGTAAGTAGGATTAGTATCGCTTGATCTATGTTTTTTGCTGTCTATGTTAAGGACATCTTTGTCTAACTCTAAGAAATATAGACCATTAGATCTTTTAGCAATGGCATAAAACATTGAATTCAAATAAACAGAGAAACAACCTTTCTCAATTGTAAATGAAAACCCTTCATTATCCAAAATAGGAATAGAAATAATGTTTTTGGTAATAGCAGGAACATAATAACAGTTATTAAGCTCTAATATTAAACCAGAAGGCAAAGGTAGACTATAAGTCCCAACTGCAACGGCTGCAACCCTTGCACCATTTCCAACGCGCAGTTCTACCTCCCCTTTAGCTAAGGTTCTACTCCTTCTTAGTCCCTGCACATTCGAAGTAATGTGAGAAACACAACCGGTATCAAATACCCAAGAAGTAGATGTTGCTAAATTAATGTCAATGACATAGATACCTGAAGAAGAAGCCCCGGACTTCTTATCATTCGATACTTCGGGCGATTACGCCTCCAATGGCCAATTTGACCACAATGGAAGCACTTGGCATTTGCGGCCACCTTTGGCTTTGCCTTTGCCTGTGGCTTATCAGCAGTCTTAGCGGCAACTTGCTTGCCCTTGTCTTGCTTTTTCTTGCCAGCCCATTCCTTCTTAAAACCCTTCCCTTTTTGAACCATAAGAACTTCCTTCTTAGGTGCAACAGAGATATTTTGCTCGGCAGTCATGAGCATCCCATGTAACTCAGCAAGGGTTTTCGACACCCCATTCATATTGAAGTTCAACCTAAAGTGGTTGAAGCCTTCATGAAGTGAGTGTAGTATGATGTCCGTAGCCAACTCTTGGCTATAAGGAAAGCCCAACCTCTCCATTGTCTCGAAATAACCAATCATTTCAAAGACATGAGTGGCGACTGGCTTGCCTTCGACTAACGCACACTCAAGAATAGCCTTGTGAGTTTCATACCTCTCTATCCGAGCTTCTTCTTGAAACATGGTTTTCACTGTCGGATAATATGCGAGCATCCAAGCTTGCAAACCTCTTTTGCGAGGCTTGGTTCCATAGCCGCGAGCATAAGGCAAGTAACAATTACCGACCTTTCTGCAATGGCCTTATGGGCCGCCTTTTCGGCTTCTGTAGAGGTGGTCGTTAAAACCGGGATCGGGGTTTCAAGAACATCCTCTCGACCTTCGGATCTAAGAACAATTCTCAGATTCCTTTCCCAATCAAGGAAGTTGTTCCCGTTCAACTTATCCTTTTCAAGGATTGAACGTAAGTTAAAAGGTGAATTATTGTTGTTACCAGACATGATATCTACATAGAAGATGCAAAAGTAATGAGTATGCTTATCATAATAGCTTTTAACAAATTTTAAACACTTTAAAATAAAAGCTATGCACTTGACCAATTTTAAATGTGTCCCTTTTGAATCAAGTGATTCTAAGATCCTATCAAACATGATTTATAAGTGGACTTTGGCCTCAACTTAAAACCAAATTTAAAAGGTAAGTAAACTCTTTTACTAATTACAACAATTGTAATTCTTAGTTGATGGGTGATTGTTAAGGTGATGAAAGTTTCCAGGTAAGGAAGTTACCCACAACGTTGGGGAAAGCCTTCCTAATCCTAGACAGAACTTGTCACCCAAACACAAAAACCCAACCCTTTGCTTCAAAATCCAAAACCGTTTTGATGATTTTGTTGGGCCAAACCAAAATAAACATGCAAATTTCGGAAATTTACTCTACTTAGCCCAAGATTGGAAGTAACACTCTGCTTTGGCAGAACCTATTACTAACGATCAAGATTTTTAGTAGATGTTTATTTGAAAAAGCAAGTACCCAATATTAGCTTTAGGGACCTAAGTAAATTATTATGTGATTTAATTACTAGTGAACTCATTGCAAAAATAAATCACATGCATAATAAAACTTAGAAAGCATTCAAAAGTAATATTTAAATGCATAAATGAAATGTGATCCTAGTATGGCCCCTAACCCTAAAGACTACTCTTTAAGGTCTCCATCCTTGAATCACCATGGATCTCCATCCTTGTGCTTCATGGAATAAGATTGAATCACCATTCTTCTTATTACAATTTGAATAATCATTTTTTGGAATTCTAAACTAAAATTACAAAAATACCAACGATGCACAGATCGTATTTAGATTACAAAAATACATTAACGATACGCAGATCGCAATTTCTATCCAAGTTTGGGCCATACTAGTCACCGCATGCATTCATAATATCATATATATAAAACATGCATTTTAATCAACTATTAAAATAAATTATTATGCTTCAACAACTTTAAAACATAATAACAACAACCAAATTTAATCTCATATTAAATTAAATGGTTAGTACCTCTAGATAAATTTTAATCATATTAGGATTTATCTCCCAAGGGTTTTAAAATATTAATCTAACAAATTTAATCAACTATTAAATTTAAAGGAAAAAATATATAAGCACTTTAAGGTACCACATATATTTTAATCATATTAAAACATAAAAGCATTGCATGACATTTAATCACAAACACTAGCATGTAAGAATTAATCAGCTTATTAAAACTAACATCCTAACATAAAATTAAATGTCACAAAATGAAACTCCCATCATAATTTTAATTCATTTAAGTATTAACATAGGATACCATGCATAATAACTCATTAATATGCATTAAGGACTAAACGGATCTTAAAGTTTTTATCCGTTGAAGGAGAGATGAGCCGAAGAGGCAGACCACCTCTCGCGACTCGCGAGCTAGGTCGCGACTCGCAATGTGAGTCGCGACTCGCGAGAAGCTCACTGCTTCCACTTTTCCGATTTCAATTCAAGCAATTTTAATCGAAATACGTATGATTTTCTTTATACACTAAAACACTTTTATGCATAACTAAATCATACTTGGCCTCAAATTCAAGAATTCATGCCATGAAATTATACATAATCAAATTAAGCATAAAAAAAACTTCAAAGCATGCAAATCATGAATCATACATATATATATATATATACATCATATTCTAATTAACAACTTAACTAAAACATGAAATAATATAACAATTATATATGTATATATATATATATGTATCGAAAATGTATAAACAACTTTTATACTCCCACTAGATTAAAATCCAATTCTAATCATGCAAACAATATCCTCATGCTAATACCCTCCCCTAAATGAATTAAAATAAAGGAAAACATGCATCAACATGATCACATTAATCTATGCAATAGGCTAACTGATACCACTGTAGGAATTTAGATGCTTAATGCGGAAAAACGAGTATCACATACTCAAACATCTAACACCAAGATCTTTGCATAAATTAACATGAATCTATAAAGAGTGTAGAATATACCTCTTGATGCGTGAATTCCACTTCCACCACAAGCCTTCTAGTAGAGATCCTTTAGAACGTCAATCGTCGTTCCTCTAGTGTTGGTCCACGAACAACGCTTAGATCACCACGTATGCTAGTACGGAAGAGTGAAGAATCCTCTTGCTTTTGAGGTGTATGATGGCCAAATGAATGGGAGAGAGGAGAGCAAAAGAAAATCAGATTTTCTCTTACCAAAAGTGATGTACATACATCTCCTTTGTAACCCCCATATGATTGTATAGGGTGGTTACAAAGAGATGATTCATGAGGCTTTATTTTGCCTCATAATGTCATACATTATGAGCCTAATAAACTCATGAGTTACAACTCTTCCATCAATCATAAAAACCGCCCAACCCATTTCACAAATGGATTTGGGTAATATCCAAGGGTTGTCACATTGTGTGACCTCATAGGACCCAATACATATTAGTAGTTGGCCTAAATATACTAGCCCAACCAACCGCAATTAGCTTCTAGCAAAACGTTGCGGTCACCTAATATTATTGAATATATTATCTTTATAATTTGTTCATATACATTTAGTTTGTTACACTTGATCGAGGACAAAATCCTTCAGTAGTAACATGATTAAGCAAGCATCTTGTAGTAGTATCATGCTAGAAATTTTTTTGTATTGTTATGCATGTTGTTGTTTTATGAGTTAAGAATGCTATATGAAGTATGAATTTTAGTAGTGAATGTATTTGTTTTGATTATTTGATACAAACTAATATTAAAAGAAAGAAGAATGTTAAATCACGTTACCCATTAGTAGCATGCATGTGTAATTCAAGGAATATGACATGTCTTTTTTATTTTCAAGCTATTATTTATAGTAGTAATTGTCATTCAAGACTTCGTCTTAGTGGTACTCTCAAGAGCAAGAAAGTGAAATGATCTTTTATTAGGCAAGTCTAAAAAGGTAAAAAGGAGTAAATAAAATTCTATGTATTATGTGATCACCTTAGTCTAATGAAGATAAAATAAAGCTTTATGTGTATTGTGTGTGTTTATGTGTGTGTCATAAACATAATAAGCTACTAATAACTTAAAGTGAAAGAGGTCGCATCAAATATCTGGATTTGTGCACGTCTAGAGGTAAGTGTAGTTGAGAAGGACTTGACCCTTGTAGTCATGTCCTTATTGGAGTCCGTTCGGATCCACGACTCTCCTTAATAAGCAGATATCTCTAATAGTGGTGTGTTCGCTGAATTCCCTTCGTGGCATGGGTGGCTCGTTAGGAGTCATAATGAATTTAATCGTGGTGAATTGTTCAACAGTTAATTCAGCAAAGGTTTTATTAATATTAAATGAATTGTATGTGTCTAATCATATTGTTTAGTCATGTATTATGCTTGGTTTTTGTAATTTGGTGTACTCAGCTTTTGTTAACGCGTATTTTGTTTTGGTCTTGCTTCCTACCAATTGATCATGTGATGACACATCTAATGTTGGTTACTGCAGGTACAAGATGCATTCATCAATGGGATTGAGCGATGAGAATGGTTTAAGAACTTTAATATTATGATTGAACCTTGAACTATGTTTAATTTTAAATAAATTGGTTTGGACTTGTTTTAATAATTTGGATTTGGTGTTTTGATTTCTAGGGCCGTAATGGTTCCGAGTTGTAATAAAAATTGTTAGACTTTTTAAGTTTCCGCTGCATAATTTTGAATAAACTGATGCGTTACCACACGTGGCGGTAATGCTTTAATAATTCTTCTTATTTTTCTAGAGTTTGTTATTGTTAAAAGGAGATAATTATTGGGATGTTACAATGGGGCAAGTAACTGCAACACTATTGACACACCAATAAACTAAGGTGGTATGCCTATATATAGTTCACACTTCACAAAAAGACTTTTGAGCTTTAATTATAAAATTTTAAAGCTCAGCAGTAGATAAATGATAACAATATTTGAAATACTAGTGTTGGCATAACCGCTTCGCGCGTGGTACCCCATTTTAAAAAATCAAAGTCAAATATCTCTATTATATATGGAAACTCTTGAGGACTTTGGTGTCCACTTGAATTCCCTAAAATACCCTTTATGTTTTTATTCTTCTAAGATAACTAATGAGGGCAAAAAAGTCTTTTTTTTTAAAAAGCTCTAATAACTGTCAAATTTTTCCCCTAAAAAAACTACCACATTTTTTTTAGTGAAAGTAACTTCCATATTTTTGAAAACAAAAGAAACATGTACAATATCATTGCGAAGTTCGCGCACGCATCGCGTGCAAAAAATACTAGTTTAATGAGTTTCGAGACTATACCCAGTTTAAATCTATTCATAAATTAATTATTTTCACAGCTCTTGAAATAGTACCTTTGTTAAGATATAATGCATATACATTTTATTTTGGAAGTTGCACATGCATTACTAATAAAATATAATTTGTAGTTTTTATATAATACATAATAATTTGTAATTTGAACCTAATTCAATTGATATAACATGAATTAAAATTAAAAAAAAATAAATATAATTATGTTTTCTTAACGGTGTGCTCTTTACTCTCTCAATCGTTTTCTTCTAGAATATATATTGATTGACATATAGTCTCGAAAACCTTATAAAGCTCTTGAAAAAAGTGTGTCAGGAGAGTGCATTACTTTTTTTTTTTTGAAAGAGAAATTTCATTAATTGAAGGCCAAACGGCATCTACAATAGGTATTAAAGAAAAACAATATACAATTAAACAAGACTAAATCAAATTGTCTTTGAAGAAACTATAATGAACCGGATCGAAGAATACAATATGCAGCCCCTTGTATTTGCTTGAATCAAGCAACTATTGATGAGGAAGTCTATCATTCTGATATAGTTTGGGAAGAACATTCTTGATCGAGTCAGGTTGACCGCATCCGAGATTCCAATACCTTCATGTTGAGTCTTGAACTTCAACCAATGAGAATAATTTCTCATACCTAAAAACCAAAGAACCATACTCACAACTCCCATAGGGGAGAAGGAGATTTCCAAAACAGAAACTAAAAACCCCATAACAGGGTTTGAGAAAATCTCATAAAGAGAGACTAATTTATTAAACAAAACAAGAAAATGAACTAAAAATTGAAAATAAAAGGGGAAAATCTCAGGAGAGCGCATTACTTTAACAATCAATCTTCTCACCTCTGTGTTTTATGGGCTCTCGATCTATAGCTCTCACTTAATTTTAATATTATTATTGAGTTAATCCTATAACAGATGGCCCCAGACATATAAGACTATTTTTATTATAAATGTTTAAAACATCAAAAAGCCTCGAAACACAAAATTTTTCGATCTTCCAATGATTTTTGCTAGGATTTAATTCATTATTCATGTACAGGAAAAATTTATGATACAAAATAGATCATATACAATAAAATATTAAAGATTAATAGAAAAATGAGTGAAATAAAAACAATGTTTAAAAATCTAAAATCTTGTACGATGTATGTGTTTTTATAATGTGGTGTGACTCCATATGACATTTATTTACATAGATGACCCATAAATATATTTGGGAAATTCCCAATGGTGACCTCCAACTTTTTGAATTTTCCATTGGTGGCCCTAAGTTACTTTTATTCCTGGTAAAGCCCCTTAATTATTGTACAAGTTTCAAATGTGATCTTATGAAGCAAAGAACCGTTAATTATATTATTTTTTTGTCAAAATTGATGTCTTGGCGCATAAAGTAAAGTGCTTCTGGTCATATTGTGTCATTTTGGATGTCAAATTCGATCCTTACGAGCTAAAATGACACTTAATCTCTTAATCGACCAATTTCTAGGCATGAAAACTAATTTATATCTTGAATTTGATCATTAAAAGCCAAATTGAGCCCTAAAATTTCAATCAAACAATATTTGCCGCATGCAATTCTTGATAATTTTCAAACATGCAAACCGAAACATATACTGTAATGGAAAGTTAGCAAAACCAAGTATTATTTTACTCTATAAGGTCACATTTGGGAATATAATATTAATCTAGGGTTACCAGTGAGAATAAAAAAAAACTTAGGGTCACCAATAGGAAACTCAAAAATTTTGAGGTTGCCATTCGAAAATTCCCAAAATATTTCCTAATAAATAAAGAGAAAGATTTTATTCCCTATATGATACAGTACATAGCTTTTATTTTTCTCATTATATAGCTTTTCTTTCTTTTTTTACATGATACGTAGTGCATAATACATTAATACATATGTAATCCCCTCTTTCCATATAACTTTTCCTTCTATTCTTTCACTTTGCTTTTTATTTTTCTTCATTTAATTTGTTTTAGAAACAAGTCCGTTCCTTTTACATATCACAAGTTTAATTTGATTTAAGGGTAACTAATTACTCCCTCTGTCTTTTTTTATCTGTTACATTTGCTTTTTCACAGTTTTCGAAACACAACTTCAAACAATAATATCATGGGCTACAAATATGAAAAAATTTATAATAATTATATATTTAAAAAGTACAAACTGAGACAAATCAAACAAGATCCATTATGACTATGTTTTTCCTTATGTATATAAACCTAAATACAGTTAAAGTTATCAAATGAGCAGGGTCAAAAGTCATAATGTAGCACATAATTAGAGACGAAGGGAGTATAATAAATTGGTAAAATTGTTGAACTATCTTATTATTTAGGAAAATGATATACATAGCCTTAATAAAAATAAAAAATTGAATCAACATTTATTGCATCAAACAACGCGTGAATTTGTCATAATTTCCCAATTTATTTCCATTATAAGAAATGTAATAAATGCGTACATATAACCCTAAGGACTACATATATCATTATCCATTTATTTATATGATATAGATTAATTATTTTATTTTTCTTGTAACTTTTCTTTCCCTCTTTTTTCTTTTTCTTTTTATTCTTTTGTTTTGGAAAATAATTCATTCCTTTTACATATGACAAGTTTGATTAAAAAAAAACTAAATATAATTTCATTGGTAAAGTTTTTTCATATGTTATGAAATGTTAATTGGAAATTGCTCTTGCATTACTGATAAAATATAATTTGTAGTTCTTATATAATATATAATAATTTGTAATTTTTTTTTTTGATAAACTAATTTGTAATTTGAACCTAATACAATTGATATAATATGAATTAAAATTCTCACCATCTAGCAGTTGTTGATACTGTCAAGACAAGTTCTGTTTATAATTTTAGGGCATATTCCATTAATATTGTACTGCCCGAGACTATATATCAATCAATATATATTCTAAAAGAGACGATTTCGAGGGTAAAGAGCTTGCCACAAAAAAAATATTATATCTTCTTTGTTTTTTTAATTTTAATTCATTTTATATCAATTGTATTAGGTTCAAATTACAAATTATTATATATAGGGGTGTAAATGAGCCGAGCTGGCTCGTAAACTACTCGAGCTCGGCTCGAAATTTTGACGAGACGAGACACAAATATGTTCGGCTCGTAAAGCTCGCGAACAGGCTCGATATGCTTTTCAATTATGTAATTTAACTTAAAAAACTTATATATTGTTAACATATTATTAATAATTTCAAGAAAATAAAATAAACTTAAATATAATATATATTACAAATTAAAAATAGATTTTATATTGTTAAGAATTTTGGATCGAAGTTGGGTTTTAGTGTAACTTAAACTTGATAATCTAGGCTCGAAAAAGCTCGAGGCTCGACTCGAACTCGAGTAAAAGTGTCACTAGCCGAGCCTGAGCTACCCTAAGCTCGAGCTCGGCTCGGCTCACTTACTCCCCTAATTATATATTATATAAGAACTACAAATTATATTTTATCAACAATATCAACAATTGCTAGATGGTGAGTTAAATACCTCAAGGCAAGCCACAACTGATTTTCAAGAGCAATTTGAACGCTTTAAGGGTATTGAACGAACTCCTATACAATTACAAATAGCAGATCATAAATTCATTGTAATCCCCCGCATTTTTGAGCATTTTATAAAATAAATTATATTATTAATTAAGGATTTTAAATTGTATTTTAGTAAATAATTAATAAAGAGTACTTATTTTAAAGAGAAAATTTATTATAATGCATCATATCATTATAATCATGCCTAAACTTTAAGGTTATTCCTTATGACCAACTATATTTTGCAATCCCAAATTAATTGGTTAACTTCATGCTATTGAATTTTGGAAACCCAAATTGTTAGTAAAGTTTTATTTGACCTTTATTTGGTTTCCTATTTTATTCCTTCTTTAATTTCCTTAAATAGCCATATCTTTTATTTGGGCCAAAAATAAACCCATTATAATTTTGTTCCCTCTTCAATATTACGTAAAAATTTTCTCCTTTCCTCATGTACCCCTGAGGTTTGGCGTAATTCCCAAATTACCCCTCACATTTGGGGAATTCCTCATATACCCCTGAGGTTTGTGTTTGGGTCTAAAATACCCTTACTAATGACGGAACCCTAACGTCGTTAATTTTTTTCTCTCCCCTCTGTCCATCTTCAATTCATCTTCTTCATCTCTCCATTAAAGACCTTCAAAACCTTTAATTTTATCTCTCTCGAAATCAAAATACCTTGAACAAAACAAGCGCAACAACAACGCCCAATTTGAACTTAAAAGAGAGATAGATCACGACTTGCGTCTTTAAGACTTGTTTCAACTCTATCTTTCTTCTTCGTCTTATTCTTCGAGACTGAATATTGAGTTTTCAAGGTCTCGAGTTTCTTTGAGGATTTATCAATGGCGGATTTTAGGGATTTGTAGGAGTTGGTTTGGTAGATTAGAAGATATGAGATTGCTTCGCAGATGCTTGCTGTGCATATAGAAATTCCAACGACTGCTATACTGTCAGTCGGAGTATTTGCAAGAGGTGAAGAATTGGGACGCCATTGATGATTGATTGATAAGGCTTGAACTTTCTCTCTCCTCTTTTTTCTCTTGCGTGGGTTGGTGTGGATTAATTTGGGGTTGACTTAGTTGTTTTTCATGAAGGAGGTGGAGTGAAAAAAAATGAAACAGCCTAAATCCAATTAAACAACTAAAATTGCAAATGCAGGGAGTAAATTGAGCAAATGGGTACTTCCCAAACCTAACAAAATATCAAAAATAAAACTGACATTTGAATCCAATCAAAAACTAATAAACAAACACTAGTAACAACCCTGAAAACATAAATAACAACAACAAAATTCGTCTGGCGAGTGGGGTGGTTCGACTGGGTGCGGTGGTGGTCAGAATCGCGGTGCCATGACTCGAAGATAAAGATGGATTTTCATTTTTGAGAATTTAGGAAGATGAAGATGGGGAGGAGAGAGATAAAATTGAAGGTTTTGAATGTCTTTAATGGAGGATGGTGGGAGGAGAGATGAAGAAGATGAAGACGGAGAGGGGAGAGAAAAAAAAATTAACGGCGTTAACCCGTAGGTCGTTAGTAAGGGTATTTTAGGCCCAAACACAAACCTCGTGGATCGGAGAATCCTAAATGTGAGGGTAATTTGGGACGCCAAACCTCGCGACTGAGGAAATTTCCCAAAAAAAAACCCCTTGCTTTCTCTCTCTTCTTCTCCCTCACGTCATCTCTCTCCCTCCCTCGGTTCTTTCTCTCTCCTCCGCCGGCAGTTCGGCCGACCAGCAGCCGCCGGCCACCCAAGCCAGCCACCGGTGCCTAGTGCCTTGGTTGTTCTTCTCTCCCTTCTCTTCTTTCCTTGTTTCTTTGTTATTTAATTAATATATATAGTATGAACCCTAATCCTAATATGATTATATGATGATGATTATGATGTTAATATGGTTTAAAATCATGTTTCTAATCACTTGTTATTGCTGTAAATTATTTTGTGAATTAAAGAATTTATTTTCAGATTTTATTAATTAGGGTTCTGTGTATAATTCATGTTTAAACCCTAGTTTTGTTGATTTAATAGTTTTGAATTGTATATATGATGACTAAATCTGGTTTGGCATGCCCAAATAATAGTTGTATTATATTTTATCGATTTTATGATATTTCAGATTTAATTATTATAGTTATACATGTGTTTAAGTGAAGTTTTTGAGCCAAATAATTGAATTTGATGCTTCTACAAGTTTGTATGATCAAGATAATATAATTTTTCAAAAGTTATATTATTTTTACAAGTTTTTAAGTAATTTTCAGATTTATAATATATATGTTTTACATACCTTGAGTGGAATTTTTGGCCTATATATATATGAGTATGTTTCTAATTTGTTTTTATGCATATATATATATATACACACTAGCCTTATATGCACGCGATGCGTGCGAAGTAGTTTATGAAGTTAAATTATTGCATACTTACATCTAGCTCTTTTTATATAAGTTTTGAGTTTTATGTATATGCGTGTGAAATCGTTATTATAATTAAATTAGTTGCGTAATCACATCTAGTATTAATTTATAGAAAAAATTATTTACAAAATTTTACCTAAGAAAAAAATATTCATAATGTAACAATATAATAACAAAGATAGTAAATGAAATCTCCGGTGTTTCAACTATGGAATTTGCCTTCATAGAACTTGGTTAACCACATGCACTCTTCAACCCAGTCGACATGCAGCACATAGCTAACAATATAAGAGAGATCCGGATTGAACTCTTGCATTGGTGGAGGTAAGATCCAAGCGAAGGTTTTGTATCCAAGTTTTGAGAACAATATTTCCATGACTCGTTTGCGTCCATTTGGCTGTAGTAACGCAAATAATTGTGCATTTATTTTCAAGGGTGAGATATGGAATTCGAAATTATGCAATGTATTCAAATGCAATGCGAGTTAGTTTGTAATAGATCGAATACCTGTTGAAGCATTAATTTTATGTCCGTAGCTGGGCATCCCTAAATGAGCTGTGCAAGATCATGAAGCATTGTGATTTTTAAAGTACCACTTTTATCACATATTGTTAGTCAAACTAACAATCTGTTAATAAAATAAGATAAAATTGTATCAGGTTAAATAAATAATGGTTGTTTGATGATACATCGTGATCATATGTGATCGAAAATGATACCTTGGAGTGGTTACAACATTTGTGATAACACAAGACTCGCATTTGGGAACTCCTTGGAAAATGTTAACCTTTTTGAGACAACGATGACATGCGTCATATATGATGTTGTCAACATGCTGAAGATGACACGCATTGGCAATAACTCGACAATATTGTACCTGCAAAACAATTGAAAGTTATTTATACATGTATAGGTTTATTTTAGTTTCAAAAAATAAGGAGTAAGGGTCTAATTACTTATTTTTCTCACTGAATGAAAGGTCGATAATTGAATCCGAGGAGCATTTGAAATATCAATGGATGATTGTAATGAGAAAGGAGTTGATCGAAAACAGGCAACCCTTTTTTTCGCTAATTTATCAGATTCATACCTATAAATTTAGAAGATAAAATTATTCAATAAAAAATAGTAATTTAGGATACACATTAATATAATTATCTTGTGCATACCATGTTGACAAAGAAGTAGTTAAGTCATCTACTTTGTTAACATAAATCCTGGAGTAAAATCCTGTTGTAAGATATGTCCGGCCTATGTTTAAGATTGAGATAAAAATATGATCAAATATTAATATGTCATTTACAAATATGAAAATGAAATGCAAATGCTGATAATTCAGGCTAGTAGTTCAATAGTGTACCACGGAAGCTCTTTACATGTAGACCACATGCAAAAAGAATTGGACAAAAATCAGCTTCGGTGTTAATGCTTGACAATGTGGACACGTTGTCATTGTAGGCAAATTGAATATAGGCACCCCTTGTGACTCAGTGTAATTTCTTGCACAATTTCGATAACCATGTCTCCCCACTTTCCAAACCCTTACATCATCAGAGATGAGACTTGATTTGTTGTTCGCATGGGATCTATTGGTGTTACCGATTTCAAACAATGGATCGAGGCAAACAACTTTCTCTCTCAATCTCAGCTAAGCGTGGAATGTCTCTTGCATCGGTTATGGGTTCCAACATATCCGCATTTGTTCTACTACTTTCTCCTACACAAAAGTTTATTGGGCAAGTTGCGTCCATTTGGTAAGTCCCCGTAACTTTCATTGGGCATTTGAATACGATTCTCAACATTTGCCCGCGTGTCGACCGAACGGAGTTCACCAATGGGGTGTCTTTGCATGATTGAAAAGGTATATATTTGATGAGTACATTAAATGGTGTTTTGTATATTATTACTTTTAATCTATTTACTTTAGAGCTCTTACAATCGTGTATTTCGCATCCATCTCCATTGACAATATGATTGTAGTTAGTAATGTCTGTCATGGGTCTTCTAAGTTCTGAAGAGTTGGAAGCATCGTCACGATTTTGAATCAAGCAGTGGCCTTGTGCAGATGTTGTTTGAGGTCGACTTCCTTGAGAAGCAACGACATTTTCTTCACATCCACGGGCATATTCAGATCGTCTTTTTGCATTCACATGTCCTCTTTGTTCAGGTGTGAATGATTGTCGGTGACGTCTTTTCCTATCATTCCATTTCCTCCTTTGTTGTTGAACTTTTTGTGCTTCGTTTTCATCCATTATGAAACTACATAACATAATCTTAACTTTGTTATTGAGATATACGAAATGCTATTATTAATTTTAGAGTAATCCCTTTATATGTAAGTTATATTTTATAATTCTATTTTGTTACTTTTTTTGTATGTAATTTATAAATCTACTTATCTATCTATAATTAATGTTTATTAAGTACTAATAAACTACTTTTTTAAAGTTTTTGAAATCCTTGTTGTATAATTTTCATATCACTATCTTTCAACATATAGACACCTATAAATTTTTATCTCTGACTAAGGGTCTGTTCTCCCCAACTTATTTTCAATTCAGTTCAGTTCAATTCAGTTCAGTTCAGTTCAGCTCTGGATAATACTTTTACTCTCACATATCACTATTCATTTCAATTCGATTCAATCCAGTTTAGTTCAGTTGTTTTATGCCGAAGAGAACAAACCTTAACTTATATTTGTGAGGTTTAATAACTTTACTTATAATTTATTTAACAATATTTAGTGATATAATTTATAAGTTTCTAACAATGAGCTGATAGTTGAAAATAAATTTATTTTTAATCTAATAAACTAACTATAATTAATATACGAAATACCTGTTATTAATTTTAGAGTAATCCCTTTATATGTAGGTTAATATTTTATAATTGTATTCTGTTACTTTTTTAGTATGTAATTTTCATCTATATTTTTTTAGATATAGACACCTATAAATTCTTATCTCTGCATAACTAATAATTTTGAGGTTTAATAATTTCACTTATAATTTAGTTAACAATAATTAGTGAATATAATTTCTAAGTTATCTAAGAATGAGGTGAAAGTCGAAAATATATTATTTTTTAAATCTAATTATCTATCTATAATTAATGTGTAGGTACTAATAAACTACTTTTTAAAAGTTGTTGATATCCTTGTTGTATAATTTTCATATAACTATCTTTTAACATATAGACACCTATAAATTCTTATCTCTGACTAAGGGTCTGTTCTCCATAGCTCATTTTCAGTTCACAAAAATTTAGATATGTTCAATTTAGTTCAATTCAGCTCTGGACAATACTTTTACTCTCACATATCACCATTCATTTCATTTCAGTTCAGTTCAGTTTAGTTCAGTTCAGTTCCGTTTAGTTGTTTTATGCCGAAGAGAACCTACTCTAACTTATATTCTTGAGGTTTAATAACTTTACTTATAATTTATTTAACAATAATTAGTGATATAATTTCTAAGTTTCTAACAATGAGCTGATAGTTGAAAATATATATATATTAATCTAATAAACTAACCTTAATTAATGTTAAGTATTAACAAACAACTTTTTTGAAAATTGTTGCTATCCTTGTTGTATGGGTTGGTATAGGCCGGGGTCACTATTCTATTATTAACTCGTTTTTTCGATAATTGTATTTGAAAATTGTAATTTTTCATATTTACCATGATCATTGTAATTTTATTTTTCCTTTTTCAAATTTTTTAAGTAAAGTAGGTAGTTACTCTTTAGTTTTTCTTTGTTTTCTATTTTTTTTGGTGTCCTACCCCTATTGAGTCTTGACATATAAAACAGGGAAAATATTTGGAAAAGTACAACATATGAAGGTGAAGCAGACATTTCAATAATATAACAATATGATACCAAAATACAATAACATAATATTATAGAGATAACATTATTAGTAATAATGTTATAGTCTCCCTTACATAAAACTCAAGGGTCTTCCCATCAAAAAAACTCAAGGGTCTTCCCATCAAAAAAACTCAAGGGTCCGTATCATAATTTGACTGCCTAATGTTGTAGTCCCCCTTACATAAAATGAAACTTATCTCAACTTTGAAAATAACTCATCTTAAACTAATGTGAAACTGAAAGCATAAAACTTTTGTGTGTCAAACTCTCTCATTTATCTCACTCTCTCTCTCTCTCTAAATATCCACTATCTAAATATGCAATCACTCTCTCTAAATATGCAAACAAACACACTCTCTAAATATGCAAATACATCCCACGGCTCATCTGTGTTCTATTTCCATCTCTTCTTCCCATTGAAACTTAATAATTGGAGATAGGTGAAACTTAATAATCAGAGATAGGTCAATCGAAACAGTGAGGGGATTGAAGGTGGAGCAAAAATAAATTGGAGAAGAAACACAGTAATTTCGAATGCAATTGAGCAGGTGAGTTTGAAGTAGTTTCAATTTTTTTTTTTTGCATGCAACATAAACGCAAAAATAAATTGGAGAAGAAACACAGTATTTTTGGCTCATCTGTTTTGAAATTATTGTTAACTTTAAAAAAACTTTTGTTTTTAAAAACCGATCTATATGAAAATGGTTCATGAAAAAAATTTGTTTTTTCGAATTGAAAGTTCATTAAAAAATTAAGTTTGTTCGAACTAAAATTAGTTTTTTCGAATTGAAAAAATTAGTTTTTTCGAATTGAAAAAATCAGTTTTTTCGAATTGGAAATATTAGTAAAGTTTTTTTTTTAAAAAAAATGAAATAGTTATCATGGAAAGAAATCTTTAAAATAAATTATTGGGAGATATATGAAATTGGTTCATGAAAAAAATTTGTTTTTTCGAATTAAAAGTTCATTAAAAATTATAGTTTGTTCGAACTGAAATTAGTTTTTTCGAATTGAAAAAATTAGTAAAGTTTTTTTTTTCTGCCCAAAAAATGAAATAGTTTTCATGGAAAGAAATCTGTAAAATGAATTATTGGGAGAAATTTTTTTAAAAAAAAAAAAAACAAAGTGTGTAAATTTATTATGGACATATTTTATTTAAAGTTTGTTATTTTCACGTTTTTTGTTTTGAGAAATTAAATTTGGTTTTCAATTCTTGGGAGAAGTTGTAGTTTTAGTCGAAAATAACTTTCCCATTTTGTAGATTTTGTTAGCTTAAGGGAATGTTTGGCAAAACTAGCGGTTCTAGTAGCGGTTAGCAGTAGCTGTAGCTGTTGGGGGTAGCGGCTAGCTGTCTACTAGTAGCTGTCAGCGATCAGCGATTAAATTAATTATTTAATTAGAAGTGTTTGGCAAATGTAGCTGTTGAAATTATAAAAGACAATAAATGACATTTATTCTAATATGAAATGAAGTACAATAATTTCATGTGTTCGTTCAATAGTTAAATTCAAGATTTATTTTTTCAAAGAAGTTACACAAAAAGGAGTTATGACTTTTTAGGTGCTCAAAGAAATGTATAAATCTCAGAAAATATTTAACCCTCGAAAAATTTATATTACCAATTTTAACTAAAATACTTGTAAAATATCTTATCTTTAAAATAAATATTTAAATTACATCTCAACTATTATAAAATAAACATTGAATTGCCATAAAATAAAACAATAAATAAACAATAAAAGGAAAAAGAAATAAAAAAAACATTGGTTAATAATTCTACCTTATGCTATTATATAGTGTTTATTTGCTAGACCGCCACCTCTAAATCTCAAACGTTACTTGTAGTAACGTTCCACAACCGCTACTCATAATCTACTTCAACTGCTACCCGCTACTTCAACCACTACCTTACCAAACACTCATAATTTTCTTAAGTAACGTTTTAATCTTGTCCAACCGCTACCTCAAACGCTAGTGCCAAACAGGGCTAATTCTTTCCCTTCATAAATTATTGTATAACTTGTGTTAAAATTAATAAAGAACACTCTATGGTCCATAGTTTTTGGTTCTTTCATAATTTGCCCAAAACAAAAAAGATTTGCAATTGAATATTAATACTGATTTGCAATTTTGCACACCTACCTTTTCCCTTGTTTCTTGATTCCCCTTGCAAATGCAGTTTTTTTTTATGAAATTTGGTTGATGGAACTTCTTCCAGTGCCCCGTTTGTGAATGAGAGTTGCCCAGTTGCCCTCTCCTTCTGTCGTGAATAAAAAAACATTATCACATTAAATTATAAAAAACAAATTCCTTATAATGTGCAAGAGAAATAAGGAAAACCTTGTCTATAGTTGGTTGACAGTTGTGATATTTGTTGATTGTAACTTGTAAGGGTTGCGGAGTGTTCTTGAAAAATATCCTGCAAGAAATTTACACTGAAAAAATGAAGATGGGTTTACTAAATTAAATTGTTAAAAAAGTTATGAACAAATCAATATTTTCTATCTCAATTTGATTACCTGATTTGGATATATTGCTTGTGTTTTTGTGAGTCGTAAAGAGGATGAATTGAAGTGGAGATAATGCGAAAGGAGGAAAGAGAAGAAGACGAACTGAAGAAGTGATTTCAGATTATGTGGTTGCAGACTTGCAGTTAGAGTTTTCTCATACAATTAGGGATTGTGTTGAGCAGTTGCATTACATTGTACACGTTCTACTTTTTTTTTTTCTGAATTGTTTTTATTTGGTTTTTGAACATATTAGTTAGTTTCATTTTTTTAAAAAAATTTTGTGTCTTAGAGGATATATTGTAATTTGGAGAGATTAGTGAGGGTAAAATGGGTGTTTTGTAATTTTGGTGTCCTACCCCTCTTCCCATATAGAATAGAGACTAGCCTTATATGCACGCGATGCGTGCGAAGTAGTTTATGAAGTTAAATTATTGCATACTTACATCTAACTCTTTTTATATAAGTTTTGAGTTTTATGTATATGCTTGTGAAATCGTTCTTATAATTAAATTAGTTGCTTAATCACATCTAGTATTAATTTATAGAAAAAATTATTTACAAAATTTTACCTAAGAAAAAATATTCATAATGTAACAATATAATAACAAAGATAGTAAATGAAATCTCCGGTGTTTCAACTATGGAATTTGACTTCATAGAACTTGGTTAACCACATGCACTCGTCAGCCCAGTCGACATGCAGCACATAGCTAACAATATAAGAGAAATCCGGATTGAACTCTTGCATTGGTGGAGGTAAGATCCAAGCGAAGGTTTTGTATCCAAGTTTTGTGAACAATATTTCCATGACTCGTTTGCGTCCATTTGGCTGTAGTAACGCAAACAATTGTGCATTTATTTTCAAGGGTGAGATATGGGATTCGAAATTATGCAATGTATTCAAATGCAATGCGAGTTAGTTTGTAATAGATCGAATACCTGTTGAAGTATTATTTTTATGTCCGTAGCTGGGCATCCCAAAATGAGTTGTGCAAGATCATGAAGCATTGTGATTTTTAAAGTACCACTTTTATCACATATTGTTAGTCGAACTAACAATCTGTTAATAAAATAAGATAAAATTTTATCAGGTTAAACAAATAATGGTTGTTTGATGATCGTGATCATATGAGATCGAAAATTATACCTTGGAGTGGTTACAACATTTGTGATAACGCAAGACTCGCATTTGGGAACTCCTTGGAAAATGTTAACCTTTTTGAGACAACGATGATATGCGTCATATATGATGTTGTCAACATGCTGAAGATGACACGCATTGGCAATAACTCGACAATATTGTACCTGCAAAACAATTGAAAGTTATTTATTCATGTATAGGTTTATTTTAGTTTCAAAAAATAAGGAGTAAGGGTCTAATTACTTATTTTTCTCACTGAATGAAAGGTCGATAATTGAATCCGAGGAGCATTTGAAATATCAATGGATGATTGTAATGAGAAAGGAGTTGATCGAAAACAGGCAACCCTTTTTTTCACTAATTTATCAGATTCATACCTATAAATTTAGAAGATAAAATTATTCAATAAAAAATAGTAATTTAGGATACACATTAATATAATTATCTTGTGCATACCATGTAGACAAAGAAGTAGTTAAGTCATCTACTTTGTTAACATAAATCCTGGAGTAAAATCCTGTTGTAAGATATGTCCGGCCTATGTTTAAGATTGAGATAAAAATATGATCAAATATTAATATGTCATTTACAAATATGAAAATGAAATGCAAATGCTGATAATTCAGGCTAGTAGTTCAATAGTGTACCACGGAAGCTCTTTACATGTAGACCACATGCAAAAAGAATTGGACAAAAATCAGCTTCGGTGTTAATGCTTGACAATGTGGACACGTTGTCATTGTAGGCAAATTGAATATAGGCACCCCCTGTGACTCGGTGTAATTTCTTGCACAATTTCGATAACCATGTCTCCCCACTTTCCAAACCCTTACATCATCAGAGATGAGACTTGATATGTTGTTCGCATGGGATCTATTGGTGTTACCGATTTCAAACAATGGATCTGGCAAACAACTTTATCTCTCAATCTCAGCTAAGCGTGGAATGTCTCTTGCATCGGTTATGGGTTCCAACATATCTGCATTTGTTCTACTACTTTCTCCTACACAAAAGTTTCGACTGGCAAGTTGCGTCCATTTCGTAAGTCCCCGTAACTTTCATTGGGCATTTGAATACGATTCTCAACATTTGCCCGCATGTCGACTGAACGGAGTTCACCAATGGGGTGTGCTGCATGATTGAAAAGGTATACATTTAATGAGTACATTAAATGGTGTTTTGTATATTATTACTTTTAATCTATTTACTTTAGAGCTCTTACAATCGTGTATTTCGCATCCATCTCCATTGACAATATGATTGTAGTTAGTAATGTCTGTCATGGGTCTTCTAAGTTTTGAAGAATTGGAAGCATCGTCACGATTTTGAATCATGCAGTGGCCTTGTGCAGATGTTGTTTGAGGTCGACTTCCTTGAGAAGCAACAACATTTTCTTCACATCCACGGGCATATTCAGATCGTCTTTTTGCATTCACATGTCCTCTTTGTTCAGGTGTGAATGATTGTCGGTGACTTCTTTTCCTATCACTCCATTTCCTCCTTTGTTGTTGAACTTTTTGTGCTTCGTTTTCATCCATTATGAAACTACATAACATAATCTTAACTTTGTTATTGAGATATACGAAATGCTATTATTAATTTTAGAGTAATCCCTTTATATGTAAGTTATATTTTATAATTCTATTTTGTTACTTTTTTTGTATGTAATTTATAAATCTACTTATCTATCTATAATTAATGTTTATTAAGTACTAATAAACTACTTTTTTAAAGTTTTTGAAATCCTTGTTGTATAATTTTCATATAACTATCTTTCAACAAATAGACACTTATAAATTTTTATCTCTGACTAAGGATATGTTCTCCCCAACTTATTTTCAATTCTTATCTCTGCATAACTAATAATTTTGAGGTTTATTAATTTCAATTATAATTTAGTTAACAATAATTAGTGAATATAATTTCTAAGTTATCTAAGAATGAGGTGAAAGTCGAAAATATATTATTTATTAAATCTAATTATCTATCTATAATTAATGTGTAGGTACTAATAAACTACTTTTTAAAAGTTGTTGATATCCTTGTTGTATAATTTTCATATAACTATCTTTCAACATATAGACACCTATAAATTCTTATCTCTGACTAAGGGTCTGTTCTCCATAGCTCATTTTCAGTTCACAAAAATTTAGATATGTTCAATTTAGTTCAGTTCAGCTCTGGACAATACTTTTACTCTCACATATCACCATTCATTTCATTTCGATTCGCGTCCGTTTTAGTTCAGTTCAGTTCCGTTTAGTTGTTTTATGCCGAAGAGAACCTACTCTAACTTATATTTTTGAGGTTTAATAACTTTACTTATAATTTATTTAACAATAATTGGTGATATAATTTCTAAGTTTCTAACAATGAGCCGATAGTTGAAAAAATATATATATTAATCTAATAAACTAACCTTAATTAATGTTAAGTATTAACAAACAACTTTTTTGAAAATTGTTGCTATCCTTGTTGTATGGGTTGGTATAGGGGTCACTATTCTATTATTAACTCGTTTTTTCGATAATTGTATTTGAAAATTGTAATTTTTCATATTTACCATGATCATTGTAATTTTATTTTTCCTTTTTCAAATTTTTTAAGTAAAGTAGGTAGTTACTCTTTAGTTTTTCTTTGTTTTCTATTTTTTTTGGTGTCCTACCCCTATTGAGTCTTGACATATAAAACAGGGAAAATATTTGGAAAAGTACAACATATGAAGGTGAAGCAGACATTTCAATAATATAACAATATGATACCAAAATACAATAACATAATATTATAGAGATAACATTATATTATTAGTAATAATGTTATAGTTCCCCTTACATAAAACTCAAGGGTCTTCCCATAAAAAAAACTCAAGGGTCCGTATCATAATTTGACTGCCTAATGTTGTAGTCCCCCTTACATAAAATGAAACGTATCTCCACTTTGAAAATAACTCATCTTAAACTAATGTGAAACTGAAAGCATAAAACTTTTGTGTGTCAAACTCTCTCATTTATCTCACTCTCTCTCTCTCTAAATATCCACTATCTAAATATGCAATCACTCTCTCTAAATATGCAAACAAACACACTCTCTAAATATGCAAATACATCCCACGGCTCATCTATGTTCTATTTCCATCTCTTCTTCCCATTGAAACTTAATAATTGGAGATAGGTGAAACTTAATAATCAGAGATAGGTCAATCGAAACAGTGAGAGGATTGAAGGTGGAGCAAAAATAAATTGGAGAAGAAACACAGTAATTTCGAATGCAATTGAGCAGGTGAGTTTGAAGTAGTTTCAATTTTTTTTTTGCATGCAATATAAACGCAAAAATAAATTGGAGAAGAAACACAGTATTTTTGGCTCATCTGTTTTGAAATTATTGTTAACTTTAAAAAAACTTTTGTTTTTAAAAACCGATCTATATGAAAATGGTTCATGAAAAAAATTTGTTTTTTCGAATTGAAAGTTCATTAAAAAATTAAGTTTGTTCGAACTAAAATTAGTTTTTTCGAATTGAAAAAATTAGTTTTTTCGAATTGAAAAAATCAGTTTTTTCGAATTGGAAATATTAGTAAAGTTTTTTTTTTGAAAAAAATGAAATAGTTATCATGGAAAGAAATCTTTAAAATAAATTATTGGGAGATATATGAAATTGGTTCATGAAAAAAATTTGTTTTTTCGAATTAAAAGTTCATTAAAAATTATAGTTTGTTCGAACTGAAATTAGTTTTTTCGAATTGAAAAAATTAGTAAAGTTTTTTTTTTTCTGCCCAAAAAATGAAATAGTTTTCATGGAAAGAAATCTGTAAAATGAATTATTGGGAGAAATTTTTTTTTTAAAAAAAAAACAAAGTGTGTAAATTTATTATGGACATATTTTTTTTAAAGTTTGTTATTTTCACGTTTTTTGTTTTGAGAAATTAAATTTGGTTTTCAATTCTTGGGAGAAGTTGTAGTTTTAGTCGAAAATAACTTTCCCATTTTATAGATTTTGTTAGCTTAATTCTTTCCTTTCATAAATTATTGTATAACTTGTGTTAAAATTAATAAAGAACACTCTATAATCCATAGTTTTTGGTTCTTGATTCACCTTGCAAGTGCAGTTTTTTTTTATGATATTTGGTTGATGGAACTTCGTCCAGTGCCCCGTTTGTGAATGAGAGTTGCCCAGTTGCCCTCTCCTTCTGTCGTGAATAAAAAAAACATTATCACATTAAATTATAAAAAACAAATTCCTTATAATGTGCAAGAGAAATAAGGAAAACCTTGTCTATAGTTGGTTGACAGTTCTAATATTTGTTGATTGTAACTTGTAAGGGTTGCGGAGTGTTCGTGAAAAATATCCTGCATGAAATTTACACTGAAAAAATGAAGATGGGTTTACTAAATTAAATTGTAAAAAAAGTTATGAACAAATCAATATTTTCTATCTCAATTTGATTACCTGATTTGGATATATTGCTTGTGTTTTTGTGAGTTGTAAAGAGGATGAATTGAAGTGGAGATAATGCGAAAGGAGGAAGGAGAAGAAGACGAACTGAAGAAGTGATTTTAGATTTTGTGGTTGTAGACTTGCATTTAGAGTTTTCTCATACAATTAGGGATTGTGTTGAGCAGTTGCATTACATTGTACACGTTCTACTATTTTTTTTTTCTCAATTGTTTTTATTTGGTTTTTGAACATATTAGTTAGTTTCATTTTTTTTTTAATTTTTGTGTCTTAGAGGATATATTGTAATTTGGAGAGATTAGCGAGGGTAAAATGGGTGTTTTGTAATTTTGGTGTCCTACCCCTCTTCCCATATAGAATAGAGATTTATGATTTCGCGGCAGAAGAAAAGTGGTGTTTATCTCTATTATATATGTGAAGAGGGGTAGGACACCAAAATATCAAAAGTCCTATTTTACCCCCAACTAATTAAGTAAATTACATCCAATAGAATAAGAGAAAGGAATAAAAAAGGAAAACCAAAAAAAAAAAAAAGAAGAGAAACATAGATTTTTCAAATCAAAACTTCTCCACTTATCTGAGGTAACTGTCAAAACAAAAAATAACAAAAAACAAAAAAGCACAACCAATAAAAACGTATAATTTAAAAATCAAAAGTAATAAAAAGGAAGTCCGTAACTTCAATTTCATCAGTCATATGCTTTCTTTATTCTCTCTCATATTCTTTCTGTTGCCTTTTTTTTGTTTTTCTTTTCTCTCTCACTGTAAAATATGGCAGAAGAATTACCCATTTGTCATTGCCTTCTTCTGATACTTCTCCTTTTTTCTCTTGCAGTGTAAATTTTGAAAAGAAGATTACAAATGAAGAGGAGTAAAAATCAACCCACAACTCACAATACCCAAAAAAATGTGGATTTTGAATTGTGGGTATCTCTTAATTTATTCCATTTTTTACCAGTAAATTTTATGAGAACCAGGCAAAGCATAATCTTCTCTTCCATTTTAGATTAACACGACGACGACGACGAGGGTCTTTAACAACAATCGAAGATCACACAAAACCACTTAAGATAGGTAATATTTTGTTTTGCATAATTTATTAATAGTGAGAATTCCAATTGGAGTTCAATGCGCAAGAGAGTAGTGCGAAGGAAAAGAGAGAAAGAACCAAGGCATTTCAAAGCAATAGAATTGTTGCTGAGATTTTATTTCTTTAATCGATGGAAAGTTGATGTTTTAATCATGTGTACTAGCCTTATAAGCACGCGATGCGTGCGAAAGTATATAAAAAACTTAATTAATTGAGTAATTATATCTAATAACCTGAAATGATTGTTGATATAGATAGTGCGTAATTACTTCAAGCAATAGTTTGAGATAATAAACTGCTAGTTAAATGAATATATCTCAAAGCCAAATAGGAAGCTCAATTTGTTCACAAACTAAGTAATTAAGTGTTATGTATATGGCAAATCTATGAGCGCATAGCAATGTAAAAGAATATAAACTTTTAGTATAATGTCTACATCTTGAAGCCTAATACGAAGTTAAATTTGATCATAAAACCCCGTGATGTAAAATATGACATCGTATACATATTTAGCAAACATCGCAACAATACAACAATATAACACCAAAGTATAGAAAAACATTGAAAATAAAATTTTAAAATACATACGCATGATTTTTTTTTGCCACACCATTATTGATTTATCAATAATTTTGTTACTTAATGACCGAAACTTATCGAATAACATCATAACTTAACAAATTAATAAGATAAATGCATTTAGTAATATATTTGTTCCTCTAGTTGTATTCTTGTAGTTGATCCACATCTACACTTCCACTTGCTCTTCTTAAACCATGTGATGTTCATCTTGCATAATCATTCATAGCTACAACCAGATAAGTAAAGAGGGTGATGTACTAATGTTAGTCTCCAATGGGAAGCTTGTAGTGTGAATTTCTTTCCCAAGTTAAAAAGAAAAAAAAAAGTTCGAAAAGACTGGTTCTCAACCTCTACCCCTCTCCTTCCGTCTACCACCACCATCCCCTCTTTCTCTCTCTCTCTAAATATTCGCCCCTCTCCTCCAGTCAGCCTCCTCCTCCCTCCTCCTCGTGTACACACTCTAAATTCCCATCCCTAATTATAATTGAAAATTTTGAATTGAAGGTAAAGAAAGAAAGTAAGAAAGAAAAAAATCAAAGGTTTAAAGAACGCGGGAACGAAATAGAGATAGGGGTGAGTTTGAAACCTTTGTATTTTCTTTTTGCATGCGAAAATACCAAAAAATTGTTATTTAGTTTTCTTTTTAGCTTTTTTGTGTAATTTGTGTGCGTTGGTTTGATGTGTTGTGATATCTCAAGAGATAATTGAATCCACATTTTTTGGGGGTCTTGTGAAGCGAATTATTATCAAACATTTCTTCTTGCGTTTGATGTAGGGAATCACAGTCAAATATGTTATATTTTCAATTAAGAGACAATAAGTTGCGTAATTTGGATTAGTAGGAAAAAAATTCAAGTATTTATCAAACCAACTTCATTTAGATTTGAGTAATTTGGATTAGGCAAGGATTCAAGTATTACCTCTTTGAATGTGATTTCCTTGTCACTCCTCTTGGGTTGATTTTTGCTCCTCTTGATTTGATTACACTGTGTTAAAAACACACTCATCTCTATTAATTATTATAACAAATATATGTACGATAACAATGTTAAATATTTTGAAGAACAAAGCATTATATGAATAAATTACCTGACTTCTGGTGAATTTTGGTTCTTACTGTTTTGGCCGGAGATTTTCAACAATCTTTGACATAACAAAATTAAAGAACACAAATGAGTTGCAATTACATTAAAATTTATAAATATGTTTCTCACCTTTTCCTTTGCGGTCCTCAGAAAATTTACTGGTAAAAAATGAGACAAATTAAGAGATACCCACAATTCAAAATCAAAAGAAAAACTCACCAACTAACAGCAGAATCATTTTCATTGGGTGGGAAAATTGCAAACTTTGTATAGTGTAAAAGAAAAAGCATATTAAAAAGATAGATTTACAATTCTCAAGATTAATATTGAAACCTTAAGAAAACAACGACTTGGTATATACACATGATTAAAACATCAACTTTCCATCGATTAAAGAAATAAAATCTCAGTAACAATTCTATTGCTTTGAAATGCCTTGGTTCTTTCTCTCTTTTCCTTCGCACTACTCTCTTGCGCATTGAACTCCAATTGGAATTCTCACTATTAATAAATTATGCAAAACAAAATATTACCTTTCTTAAGTGGTTTTGTGTGATCTTCGATTGTTGTTAAAGACCCTCGTCGTCGTCGTGTTAATCCAAAATGGAAGAGAAGATTCTGCTTTGCCTGGTTCTCATAAAATTTACTGGTAAAAAATGGAAGAAATTAAGAGATACCCACAATTCAAAATCCACATTTTTTGGGTATTGTGAGTTGTGGGTTGATTTTTGCTCCTCTTCATTTGTAATCTTCTTTTCAAAATTTACACTACAAGAGAAAAAAGGAGAAGTATCAGAAGAAGGCAATGACAATTAGGTAATTCTTCTGCCATATTTTACAGTGAGAGAGAAAAGAGAAACAAAAAAAGGCAACAGAAAGAATATGAGAGAGAATAGAGAAAGCATATGACTGATGAAATTGAAGTTACGGATTTCCTTTTTATTACTTTTGATTTTTAAATTATACGTTTTTATTGGTTGTGTTTTTTTTTTTTTGTTATTTTTTGTTTTGACAGTTACCTCAGATAAGTGGAGAAGTTTTGATTTGAAAAATCTATGTTTCTCTTTTTTTTTTTTTTTTTTTTTTTTTGGGTTTTCCTTTTTTATTCCTTTCTCTTATTCTATTGGATGTAATTTACTTAATTAGTTGGGGGTAAAATAGGACTTTTGATATTTTGGTGTCCTACCCCTCTTCACATATATAATAGAGATATACCAAGTCGTTGTTTTCTTAAGGTTTCAATATTAATCTTGAGAATTGTAAATCTATCTTTTGAATATGCCTTTTCTTTTACACTATACAAAGTTTACAATTTTCCCACCCAAGGAAAACGATTCTGCTGTTAGTTGGTGAGTTTTTCTTTTGATTTTAAATTGTGGGTATCTCTTAATTTGTCCCATTTTTTACCAGTAAATTTTCTGAGGACCGCAAAGGAAAAGGTGAGAAACATATTTACAAATTTTAATGTAATTGCAACTCATTTGTGTTCTTTAATTTTGTTATGTCAAAGATTGTTGAAAATCTCCGGCCAAAACAGTAACAACCAAAATTCACCAGAAGTCAGGTAATCTATTCATATAATGCTTTGTTCTTCAAAATATTTAACATTGTTATCGTACATATATTTGTTATAATAATTAATAGAGATGAGTGTGTTTTTAACACAGTGTAATCAAATCAAGAGGAGCAAAAATCAACCCAAGAGGAGTGACAAGGAAATCACATTCAAAGAGGTAATACTTGAATCCTTGCCTAATCCAAATTACTCAAATCTAAATGAAGTTGGTTTGATAAATACTTGAATTTTTTTTCCTACTAATCCAAATTATGCAACTTATTGTCTCTTAATTGAAAATATAACATATTTGACTGTGATTCCCTACATCAAACGCAAGAAGAAATGTTTGATAATAATTCGCTTCACAAGACCCCCAAAAAATGTGGATTCAATTATCTCTTGAGATATCACAACACATCAAACCAACGCTCACAAATTACACAAAAGAGCTAAAAAGAAAACTAAATAACAATTTTTTGGTATTTTTGCATGCAAAAAGAAAATACAAAGGTTTCAAACTCACCCCTATCTCTATTTCGTTCCCGCGTTCTTTAAACCTCTGATTTTTTTCTTTCTTACCTTCTTTAATTTCTTTACCTTCAATTCAAAATTTTCAATTATAATTAGGAATGGGAATTTAGAGAGTGTACACGAGGAGGAGGGAGGAGGAGGCTGACTGGAGGAGAGGGGCAAATATTTAGAGAGAGAGAGAGAGAGAGAGAGAGGGGATGGTGGTGGTAGACGGAAGGAGAGGGGTAGAGGTTGAGAACCAGTTTTTCGAACTTTTTTTTTTCTTTTTAACTTGGAAAAGAAATTCACACTACAAGCTTCCCATTGGAGACTAACATCAGTACATCACCCTCTTTACTTATCAGGTTGTAGCTATGAATGATTATGCAATATGAACATCACATGGTTTAAGAAGAGCAAGTGGAAGTGTGGATGTGGATCAACTACAAGAATACAACTAGAGGAACAAATATATTACTAAATGCATTTATCTTATTAATTTGTTAAGTTATGATGTTATTCGATAAGTTTCGGTCATTAAGTAACAAAATTATTGATAAATCAATAATGGTGTGGCAAAAAAAAAGCATGTGTATGTATTTTAAAATTTTATTTTCAATGTTTTTCTATACTTTGGTGTTATATTGTTGTATTGTTGCGATGTTTGCTAAATATGTATACGATGTCATATTTTACATCACGGGGTTTTATGATCAAATTTAACTTCGTATTAGGCTTCAAGATGTAGACATTATACTAAAAGTTTATATTCTTTTACATTGCTATGCGCTCATAGATTTGCCATATACATAACACTTAATTACTTAGTTTGTGAACAAATTGAGCTTCCTATTTGGCTTTGAGATATATTCATTTAACTAGCAGTTTATTATCTCAAACTATTGCTTGAAGTAATTACGCACTATCTATATCAACAATCATTTCAGGTTATTAGATATAATTACTCAATTAATTAAGTTTTTTATATACTTTCGCACGCATCGCGTGCTTATAAGGCTAGTAGTACTTAACTTTAAGTACTTAACTTTAAATACAACATAGCAATAATTTTTTTTTTTTTTATGGTAAGAAGAAAAAAGGTTAGGAGACCCTCCGCACGAGGGGAACTCCTACCTTATCGGTTACAAGGATATTATGGAGAGCGGAAGAAGTACAATCTACTATAGAGAAATGACTATCTACTAAATGACCAACATTAGCTATCCAATCCGCTGCCTTGTTAGCTTCCCGGAAGACATGACGAATATCCCATGACTGAAAATCTTTGAGGAGGGAGTGGATGTCTCGAATCATGTTGGATATTTGCCAAGGGGGGGACCAAATGCCTTTGACTGCGTTGATGACCATAAGATTGTCGCCTTCGATGAAGATGTGTTGAATATGATTTTGGAGGGCTAGGAGAATACCCTGATGAAGAGCTGTAGCTTCGGCAATGAAGACCGAGGAGGTGCCGAGATTAATTCTTCGAAGCCGTGAGGAGGTCTCCAGCGGAATCCGGATAATAATGCTCGCCGCCGCCGAGTTGCCACGAACCGAACCGTCGAAGTTGAGTTTGAAAGATTGTGGAGGGGGAGGCTCCCAGGCAACGAGGATGGAGTTGGGGTGATGATGGGAGGTGGTGGAAGGTGAAAACGGGGACCCAGTGGAGAAACAGTTGTCAACTGTTTCCCTTAGGGTCCATTCTTTATGGAGGAATTTGGCCTTGTGGAGGATTCTATGAATATTGAGTGTGAGGTTATTGAAAATAACATCATTTCTTTCTTTCCAAATGCTCTAAATAATGAAAATGAATTTTACGATTTGAATCTTATTCTGCCGAATGGTGGAGAGAGTGGTTAGCAAGGGATTGACATTTAGAGTTTGAGGTAACCAATCTCTTAGCTCTTGTAACTCCCAAAGGGGTTTAAGACATTGACACGAAACAAAAAGTTGGTCTAGAGACTCTTCTGCTAATTAAAAGGGATGATTTGTCGTTTAGCTAGAATTTGGCGAACACCGAGACTGTTATGACAAATTAGCCATAGGAAAATTTGGAGTTTCGGTGGAATTTGAAGCTTCCAGATCCAACGGTATTCCCATTTAGTCTGTTGTAGAGGAACTTTATGGGCTAGCCAATTGGCTGATTTGACTGTAAACTCTCCTGAAGAGGAAGGCCCCCAAATGGGTTCGTCAGGAAGAGGGTTCACAGGAAGAGGAATTCCTTTTATGATTTTGACAATATGTTCGGGCAAAATAGTAGATAGTTTTTGAAGATCCCAAGTTCTGTTTGGAAGGATAAAATTGTTCAGGCGCAAAGAAATGTCGACTTGGTCATGGGGGATCTCAAGCATGTTGATAAGGCTATCATGAGAGCACCAATTATGAAGCCAGAAGAGGATTTGATTACCGTCCCCAATTTTCCATCGGATGCCCTTGCGGAGGATGTTTCGTTGTAGTAGGATTTTCCTCCAAATGGGAGAATCTTGCGGTTTAGGTGAGCAAGTAAAGAAAGATTGTCTTTTCAAATATTTTTCCTTTATTAGCTTGACCCATATATTGGTTGGGTTTGTTAGAATTTTCCAACCAAGTTTTGCAATAAATGCTTGGTTCATTGGAAGGGTTTTGCGTAAACCAAGGCCCCCAACAGATTTGGGGGTGCAAATTTTATCCCAGGCAACAAGCGGAACACTATTTTTTTCCTTGTTCTGTCGCCAAAAAAATTTCCTATGGATTGAGTCTATTGATTTTGCAAGATCAGAGTGTAGAAGAGTTGATGCACAAGTATATGAAGGTAGGGACTCTAGGTTTGATTGTATTAGAGTTAGTCTGCCAGCCTTGGAAAGGAAGCCTGATTCCCATAGGTTAATACGTTGTTCTGTTTTGCGGAGAATGGAATTGAGGTCCGCTTTAGTAGGACGAAAAGAGCTAAAGAAAACGCCCAGGTAACGTCCTAGGGAGGAGTTAGGGAGCATATTGAATTGGCTGGCTAGAATGGTTTTCCTGGCTGGTTGAACATGTTTCGAAAAGATGATGGATGACTTGTGAAAATTTACAAGTTGTCCTGAAAGGTCGCAGAATTCATCTAGTGTTGTTCTTAAGTTTTTACATGCTTCATTGGATGCTTTACAGAAAAGAAGGCTGTCATCAGCAAACATAAGACATGGAATGTTTGCAGTTCGAGGATGGATTTTAAATCCAATGCCCGAACCTCGAACACCGGATTGAAGCGTTAATTTCCTGATTAGAACTTCCATGCAAATAATGAACAAATATGGTGAAAGGGGATCACCTTGTCGTAAGCCCCTGGAGGGCCGGAACCATGGTGAAGTATCTCCATTTACTTTGATTGAATAAGAAACGTTAGTGACACATTCTTTTATCCAAAGGACCCAAGTAGAAGGAAATCCAAAAGTGGTGAGTGCTTCCCAGAGGAAATCCCATTCAATTCTATCATAAGCTTTTTCCATATCAAGCTTTAAAGCACACCAACCGGTTTTATTTTGAGACTTTTGGAAGGTGTTGAGAGCTTCCTGTGCTATTAGTAAGCTGTCGTGGATAGAGCGATCCTGAGTGAAAGCGTTTTGTAGAGGGCTTATTTCTCTTTGTAGAATAGGGCGTAACCGGTTGACAATGATCTTGGAAATTCCTTTGTAAATCGTATTAATCAAACTAATAGGTCGAAAATGATCTGGCGTTTCTGGAATATCTTTTTTGGGAATGAGGGTAATGAGAGTATGGTTGAGTGAAGGTGGTAATTTGCCATGATGAAAGAAACTTTGAATTGCAATAATGAGATCTTTTTCTATAATTGGCCAGTAGGCCTGGAAAAATTTTGCTCCGTAGCCATCTAAACCTGGTGTTTTATTAGGGTTAATATCGAAAATTGCCTCTTTGATCTCAGTTGGTGTAACTGGAGCTAATAAAAGCTGAGAATCCGTTTGTGAAACAAATGGGGTGAGGAAGGTGAGGTCCAAAGTTCTTTGAGCACTGATATTTGATTTGAATCGATCTTGGAAGGATTTGGTGAGCAAATTAAAAAGATCATGTTGGGAGTCGACCCATTGTCCTAAATCATTTCGTAAACGGAAGATAGTGGAATAGGTTCGAATTTTCTTCATTTTGTTATGGAAAAATCTGGAGTTTCGATTGCCTTGGGTAAGCCAAGTTTTGCGGGCAGTATTTCCCCATGCCTTTTGAGTGAAGAGAAGTAATTTTTCTCTTTGGATTATAACTCGATTGATATGTTTAATCCATATTTCATTAAAAGGTTGATGCCATAATTTGTCTTGTAATTCTTTTAGTTTATCGTCATTACATTGAAGTTTATTAGCCGTGTGCTTGTACTTGGTTTTGGCCCAAGATTTAAGAGCAGTTTTGATGCGGAGCAGTTTTTGCTGAATACGATAGAAACGTGATCCTGTAATTTGAGTGTTCCAATTTTTCCTGACAATAGAGTGCGAGTCCTTGTCTAGGACCCAGAAGTTTTGAAATCGAAAAGGCGGTGCCTTGGTTAGGGGCATTTGTTTTGTTGAGAACAATATTGGTGCATGGTCCGATACGGTGAAATTGCCATAAGTTAGCGTGCTTTGGTTGAAGTCATTATAGAATTGCGGATTTGATATAGCCCTGTCAAGCCTTTCATAAATCGGTCTGTTGTTAGACAAACCTTTCCAAGAGAAGGCTTTATGATGGCAAGGAATGTCAATTGCAGATTGCATTTGGAGAAGATGGGGTAAGCGTTGCAGCTGACTATTTTTAAAAGGGGCTCCCCCAAGTTTGTCTTGGTGGAGCAGCATTTCATTAAAGTCTCCTATTAAAAGCCATGGATTTTGTACTTGTAGTAAAAACTGATTGAGATATGTCCAAAAGACATCTTTTTCTGTATTTTGGGCAGGACAATAAGTCCCTATAATGGAGTAAATCTTGTTGGTGGGTTTATATAGAATTTCCAATTGGACTAGTCGATCGTGAGTAACCTAATTTTGCAGGTTAATATTGTTGTTATTCCAACACACCCAGATACCTCCCGAGTGGTTAATTGGATCTATGACTATATTGTTATGAAATTGGAGCGCTTTAAGAATCTGCTTGCTATTAACGTTATTTGTTAGTGTTTCTATGACGAAGATGATATCTGGCTTGTATTTATTTTTAAGATAAATTAATTCGGTCAGAGCTTGAGGTTTTTTACCCCCTTGAATATTCCAACTCAAGATTTTCATATAGCCGTATTTTGAAAGGGCGTAAGTCTTTTACCATCGAGGTGGAGCGAAACTTGATGTGGACCTTCGTTTTCTCGGAATCCAATTAGGATTGGACCTGCATTCATGAACAACATCGTTAAGGGGTGGAATAACACCCCAGTCAAGCGAGTGTCAAGCACTCGGTTCTTTATGTCTTTACAAGCCAGTTCAAAGAGACTTGGCCCAGGGCCCATATTTAAATGAAGAAATAGATGGACTAGAAGTCCAGTAGTTCCCCAGCCGAACACCGAGCTATTCATATGCGAGTGGCAAACCATGTGGTTCCATAAGGTTGTGAAAACCTATTCGAAAGGAGTAATCGAAATGAGACTCCAGGACGTAGGTTCCGTTTTGTAGTTTACCCTGAAAAAGAGGAACAAACCATTAAGGGGTGAAAAAACACCCCTGTTCTGCGAATGACAAGGCATTCGATTCCATAAGGTTTTGAAAACCCAGTCCATCAAAGAAACAAAAAGTTTCTTTAGTCTTAACACAATGTCAGGCATGCAAGTAGAAAGATAAGGGGAAGTTCTGCAAAACAGCCGTAGATGCAACCAAATAAAAAGTAGGCAATTAATGGATGTACAATCATAATGCTCAAAAGGAAATGCTGGTAGCAAAATTACCTGAGCAAAAAAGTTAACATAAATGGTTGTTAGTCTAAAAAGGGAGAAAAGAGCAATGCAGAAAACACCAAATTGGCAGAGGTGGCGAAAGAAACCAACCATAGGCAAACAACTCACAAGATAGAGGAAATAAGATATAGAAACCGAAAAAAGTGGACGATCTCTCTAAAAGATATCTTGTTAGAGCATAAATTATCACAAGCCGACCTAATTTTGTTAAATTGAGAAGCCAAAGTAAGTGGAGAAAGACCACTAAAGAAAATGTAGCGCAGGTAAATTGAAGGAACATGATAAATCTCAACCAAAGTATGAGGTTCTGAAGGTACCAGTTAGCCAAAACAGCTAGGCAATCATAAGAACTAATATATTAGATCATTAGATGTGATGTTATTCGTCATATATTCTACCTTATTGATTCACTAGCTAAAAATCAAGGCGCTAATGATTAAAGTTATGACTATGTTGAAAGAAAATATTTATATGTTTTTCTATACTTTGGTGTTATATTATTGTATTGTTGCGATGTTTGCTAAATATGTATACGATGTCATATTTTACATCACGGGGTTTTATGATCAAATTTAACTTCGTATTAGGCTTCAAGATGTAGACATTATACTAAAAGTTTATATTCTTTTACATTGCTATGCGCTCATAGATTTGCCATATACATAACACTTAATTACTTAGTTTGAGAACAAATTAAGCTTCCTATTTGGCTTTGAGATATATTCATTTAACTAGCAGTTTATTATCTCAAACTATTGCTTGAAGTAATTACGCACTATCTATATCAACAATCATTTCAGGTTATTAGATACAATTACTCAATTAATTAAGTTTTTTATATACTTTCGCACGCATCGCGTGCTTATAAGGCTAGTAAAGAAAAAGTTAGGGCGGTTGATATAACGGTCGAAATGTCGAATGTATGGCGGTGAAAATAATACGCGTAGAAATTACGCTGAGTACAGTAATTATACCGTTTTAAACTGATTATTAAGCGTAGTAATTACGCTGATTATACAGTAATTGTCATATACTTTTTTTCGTTTTTTCTTTTTTTAGAAGGCTAAATCTTAAATATGCTAAAAAAAAACTGATAAATATTTAAAAGTTTTCATAATCCTAACAAAGTCTAAATTTGACCATATATAACTAATTGGTTAATTTATACTAGAATCTTTTTGCACGCGATGCGTGCGTAATATTGTGTACGTGTGATTTTACGGATTTGTAATTATAGTAGTTGTGTGTTTTATTTTTTTTAATGTGCTAAAAATAATCAAATAATATATATATTATGAATTTATAATATGCATGACCCTTTTACAATTGTATTGAAAAACCAATTTTATAAAGGGCGTTTTTGGGATTTTAGGGGGACACCACACCCCCTGTTTTCCCTTATAGAATAGAGATTTTTGAAACTTATGAAATATTAAATGCAAAACACAAAGGAAAAACATGAAAAAAGCCACACACACACAAAAAAAGAAAGAATTCATTTCGATTCATTTCGGTTGGTTAGCTCCAATCGCTTTAGTTCGGTTCGATTCGGATTCGGCTCCTAATATCCTTCTCTTATAAACAATTCATTTCGCTTATTTTCGCTTCGGTTTGGCCCAATCGGGTCGGTTCGGTTCGATCCAGGTTGTTTTGAAGAAATCTAAACAGGCCCTAAGATTGTGATACTCGAAGAAATATATGTGGCAAATAAATCCAAAGAATTATATCATACTTTCAAATCGACTTAAGTTTCCATTCATATATAGATAAGTTGTTGAATATATAAATATCAAATTAATGCGTGCATTTGCGGAGGAACTAAACTAGTTAGGTCGTATGTTAAAACAGTTTTTATTTGGGCTTATTTTTTTAATAAAGATTTTTATTACACGAGTGAACCAACATTTAACATTTCTCATCCATTTAGGGTGCGTTTTTTTATCTTATTTTCGATCTTCTTTCTTCATATCAGTTTTCATAAAATTTCATAAAATTGCATAAGAACTCATAAGATTTCATCCCTTTAATAAAATAAGATCTCATCAGATCAAATCGAATCTCATAAAGTGAAGAGAACGCACCCATAATGTATCCTTTATCTTTTTTTTTTTATAGAAAAAAACCTTTATTTTATCTAATTTAATTTTCTTATTCTACATTTTTAAATTTTTCCAATTTTGTGTTGGTGTAACTGATATTTTTATTATTAGCAATTATCCAAAAAATAATAAAATCTCCTTCATTGGCACATTTAAAGATTTTATTCATTTGAACCATGTATAATTGAATTGAACTAAGATGAGCCAAAATTAAACTTAGCAAAACCAAATTATAAGTTCAACGACAAGTTTTAATTCAAACTAGATTGATTAAAAACTGATCATGAACAAGTTCAAAAGAAGGATCCAAATTAATACACAATAATAATAATAATGAGAATCAAAGGTAAATAAAATCATATGAAAGTAAAATCACTTACTTACATTTACCTTTGAGTAGATGATAAGAATTGAGCGCTTCAAATCATCAATGTGTTCGATTTCATATTTGGCTAAAGACTCAATTCTATTGAATAGACAAAAAAGGTTCTAACAAATAGAGGATAAGCTTTTAATAAGAATATCATCTAATACAAAAGTCATTTCAACCTATCTCATTCGTAGGAATTACATCTCCTTTATTCAAGGTGAGACATTTTTGAAAATTTTGTTGGAAAGTAATAAAGTTTTATACTACCTCATTTTCATTTTTTTATGCAACAAATGACAAATTTATATCTCACAAAAAAATGCCTCCTTGTTGCATTTACAAAAAGAAATGAGAAAATAATAGACTTGTGAACTAGTGAAGGGTGTTGATACTATATTATGAAGAGGTTTGGCTAGATGGCGGCCTATGGTCACTTTTAGCTTTATTGGTCAATATTTATGTTAAATATTTTTCCTCTACAAAATCAAATGATGAATAAATAGATAAATAAAAGAGTAAGAATCTTTACGAGCCATATACACTTTAAACATTATTTAAAGGCTGTAGAGATACTTTTTTTTCTATACGTTCTTTGTTTTTTTAAATGCAACAAATCAGAAATTTATATCTAAAAAAGTTAATAAATAAATAAATAAATTGAGGAAATTATAGACTTGTGAACTTGTGTTGGATGTTGACAATATTTTATGGCGAGGTTTGGGCCATTTGGCTATATGGTGGGCCTATGGATAATTCAAGCTTATTGTTCAATATTTTCTTTAATTTTTCCCCCTATATTATTTTTCCACATGTTCAACTTTGTCAAGCTGTAACATTTTATCATTTAATGATATTATGCTTGTTATCTAGATTTGTTGCTTTTACTTGTTGTTTCAGCAATAAAAAGATAAATCTAATCAATCTTGCAAGAGAATTGGGGAAACATATTTGTTAGATAATAGGATCATGACAAACCTGATTGTAGCTACAAAAACTACTACGTACTATGTTGTTCTCTAGATATATCAACACTTGGGTTAATTATACATAAGAGGATAATATTCAAAATCTACTGATATTATACTTCTCTATAACATTTGTTGTGCTTAATTGTTGTTTTAGCAATTAAAATATGATATTAATAAATCTTACAACAAAGTTGAGGAATTTGTAGAGGGCTTAATGTTAGATTTATAAAAAGCTAAAATTCTACTTTAGCTGTTTACTAACATTTCAGAGTTCAATCACCAAAAGGCAGATAAAAATAGATACGAAGTACTCCTCTCTAATTTATTACGTATTTGCGCTTGTAGCAATCAGTTTGTATGTATTTTTCTAAAATCATCTAAATTTGGTTATAAGGCTAAGATTTTGTGCATAGTTATGTCCTTATGTTGTTTGTGTTGTGCTTGTTGCATAAAAAAGAGGTAAATAATGCTGAAGACAAAAGAAGTGAATTTATTTAAATTTGGGTCATAGAGCATGAATAACTTAGCCCAAAGTTCAGTCTTTTCTTTTGAGTTCAAGTTATGCAATAGGCTTCCTGGAACTAAACGATTTAGGGGCCCAATGCACATCATGGAGCAAGAAAATTGCAATAGGGCATAACTTCCAATCATGCTATCAATTTTTTCATACAATAAAAGAATATAATAATTTTATGTATGAAGTACATACTCTATACTCATAAATATACTCAAAGATATTTACTCAATTTGAGACAATTCTAGAATACATGAAAGCTTGTGAAAGAAGCTCAAATACAATAACCTGGACAAGAACCATATATGAACGCATTAAGATATTGCTTAACAAATTTGTAAGTTGTTCAAAACTTGATTGGAATTTAGAGTCCAAGCATTGGCTTGACACTACTTGCTCGCAAGCTTAAGAAAAAAAAATTTGGACGCAAAATCCTTAGACAACCAAAAAGCATGAGACTATCTGCGCTATGATGCAATAAACACGGGTCAATTACAAGTTACTCGTTACTCGTTACTTTGTTGATATGAAGGTCAAATAAAAAGGTCACTATCACTATATATATGAAGTACTAGCATGAAGATTATAAAAAGAAGTTTGTTTACGTGACATGATGCATAATGATGTTATTGTACATGTATGTATCTAGGACATGACACAAAACATTAGAAGTTCATTAGTGCAAGCAGAACAAGAGCAACAGAATTCCGCGAAGAACAATAGTAACATAAAGGAAACAATGTGCTTGGATCAAAACAATGGCCAGTTCCATGCCCTTAGATATCATTACATTTGTGCTTGAGGATTAAACAGAGCTGCTTAAAAGGTTTATGCACTTGTGCATACAGGTTTACAAGCTAATCATCTTTCCTGAATATTTGTTGGATGACAGCATGACTTGGAAATTCCAATTAATCATCAGAATTTGTTCTTAGAATTCAACCCAGGAAAAGGAAATAACAAGATTATTTTGGGATAGGACTTAGGAGTATGACTCGAAAACACCGATAGAGTTCAATAGACATACAAACCTTTTGGCGCATATTAAGAAGTGCACAATGATCTAGTGGTACTGGATAAGAAGATGTCATATTATGTCCTCCCAAAACTGTACTATCCAATGGGGGCTAACCTGTGGAAAAAAGCCAAAATGACAAGAACATCTTAGCATATGCATATGAATAATCATATAATACATTTCCCCTGAGTACCTTTAACCGATATTTAAAATTTAAAAAGCATATGTCGATTGCATTTCTATCTCTCAACCTAACCTTTGATTGACATCAACCTTAAAATCAGATTTTCTTCTCGATCCAGCCCTAAGTTGTCCTAGTACAAGAGCACTGATATCAATTGCATTTTTGACATGTTAGGATTTATTTTTGTAGGATATGTACTGCCAGAGAGAAAGAGAGAAAACTTCAAGAATTATACCAGCAGATGGAGGTAATTATGATTAGCATTGGACTCGTTGCGTATGTATTCCATTGGACTAGATTCTACATAGGAATCAAATTTAAAAAAAAAAAAAAAAGAATTACGAAACTAATGCAAGTAATGTCAGTTAATTAAGAAAATGCAATCAGGTTTCAAGTTAAGAAAATGCAAAATGCACTTGTGTGGCAATCAGGTTTTTCTTATCAGCACCTTCGTCAAAGTCAGCAGATCCAACACGGTAGTCCATTTGCTTCTGACATTTCAAACGTCTCCTCACATCAAACTCCTTCCAACCCTTTAAATGGAAAAGAGATTTATTAAACTCATATCCTTTCAACATAAACCAATCTAATAAAGCAGTGTATGACGAAGCATATCCAATGTAATTTCTGTTCCTTGGAGATCAAGAGTTGAAAGCTGATACGTCCTTTAAGGAGAGTAATTGACAGTGATTTAAGTCCATTGTTTCTAAGATGCAACACTTACAAAACAAAGAGATGGTTAGGTACAAATTACAAAAGGCAATAGAAAAAGTCAAATTTGCTACACGCAAAAGATCATACGAAGCCCAACTTTCCTAAGAGTCTGTGACAAGTCTGTTGCAAATAAAAAAATAAGTGAAGTATATATAGAAAATCAGAAAATAGATTAAGAGCAAACCTTGGAGAAGTATTGTTGGACAAAATCATGTTCATTAGATTTATTGGATACTATAAATCGAGGAACAAAAGAGACCATTTGTGCCGGCACATCTTACTTATTACTGGTCCAAATGAAATCCCCACCTTGATCAGATCTCTCATCCCAAATCCTTGCAGTTTAGTACATATCACCTCGCAAGGCCAGATAAAGGCATCCAAGTCCACAATGAGTTTAGATGATTCTTCATCCAAATATCCAATTTATGCACAAGTCACCAGATTTGACAAACAAAACACATGTCAGTAAAAATTTAAAAAAAAAAAAAAAAAACCTTTTTCATTTCTTCCCTTTGGAAAGGGGTGAGAGAGAAAGAAAACAAAAATATCCATGATCAGGACATCAGCAACCAGCCAACCAGGCACCACGAAAAAGAAAGAAAGAAATTAGTCAAATAACAGTCCATAAGGAGACAAGATATCTTACTTCATGAACCAGCATCTGCTTGATTGTGCGGGCAAAGGAGTTCCAAATTGTGGAGGACTGGTGGGGGCATGTCTTTCAAATTCATTACAGTATACAATAAGAACCATAATTTACAAGTTTTTGAGGTTCTGGGACTCCGGAATGAAAATTGTCAAAAATAATACTGGGGGATTCTTGGGTCAAATAACGGAGTGAAGCTAGTTTTGAAGCTCAACGGAGCACAATTCTGGAGTGCGGAAAGCCTAAAACCATGTTTCGGCCAATTATATAAAAATTGCCGAATTGGGCTTTACGCTTGTAATTTGGGGCTGAAAACGAGTGTGTGATCTCCAGTAGCATCCTAGGACACGTGGTAAAAAGTTGGTTCAAAACCGAGACGGACCCCTAAACGACGTCCCGAACGGCCCAATTTAAAGGCTATAATTCACAGTTTTTTGAGGTTTCGGGACTCCGGAATGAAAATTACCAAAAAAACATCCAGGGGGTTTCTTGGGTCATATAACGGAGTCACGCTAGTTTTGAAGGGCAACGAATAACAATTTTAGGGTGCCGGAAGTCTAAAATTATGTTTCGACCAATTATATAAAAATTGCCAAATTGGGCTTTACATTTGTAATTTGGGGCTGAAAACGAGCGTGTGATCTCCAATAGCATCCTAGGACACGTGGTGAAAATATGGGCCGAAACCGAGACGGGCCCCGAAACGATGTCCCGGACGGCCCAATTCCAAGGCTAATTCACAGTTTTTTGAGGTTCCGGGACTCCGGAATGAAAATTGCCAAAAATCATCCAGGGGGTTTCTTGGGTCATAAAACGGTGTCACGCTTGTTTTGAAGGGCAATGGAGCACATTTCTAGGGTACCGGAAGCCTAAACATCATGTGTCGGCCAATTATAAAAAAGTTGCCGAATTGGGTTTTACGCTTGTAATTTTGGGCTGAAAATGAGTATGTGATCTCCAGTAGCATCTAAGGACACGTGGTGAAAAGATGGATCAATACCGAGACGGGCCCCGAAATGATGTCCCGGACGGGCCAATTCAAAGGCCCCTATAATTCATAGTTTTTTGAGGTTCCGGGACTCCGGAATGAAAATTGCCAAAAATTATCCAGGGAGTTTCTTGGGTCATATACCGAAGTCACGCTAGTTTTGAAGGGCAAGGAAGCACAATTCTGGGGTGTCGGAAGCCAAAACCATATTTCGGCCAATTATATAAAAATTGGCGAATTGGGCTTTACACTTGTAATTTGGGGCTGAAAACAAGCGTGTGATCTCCAGTAGCATCGTAGGACACGTAGTGAAAAGATGGGTCAAAACCGACACGGGTCCCGAAATGATGTCCCAGACGGGCCAATTCAAAGGTATAATTCACAGCTTTTCGAGGTTCCGGGACTCCGGATTAAAAATCGCCAAAAATCATCCAGGGGGTTTCTTGGGTCATATACCGAAGTCACGCTAGTTTTGAAGCTCAATGGAGCATAATTCTAGGGTGCCGGAAACCCTAAAACCATATTTCGGCCAATTATATAAAAATTCCAAATTGGTCTTTACGCTTGTAATTTGGGGCTAAAAACGAGCGTGTGATCTCCCGTAGCATCCTAGGACTGTGGTGAAAAGATGGGTCAAAACTGAGACGGGCCCCGAAACGATGTCCTAGACGGCCCAATTCAAAGGCTATTCACATTTTTTTGAGGTTCCGGGACCTCGGAATGAAAATTGTCAAAAATCATCCGGAGGGTTTTTTGGGTCATATAACGGTGTCACGTTTGTTTTGAAGGGCAACGGAGCACAATTCAGGGGTGTCGGAAGCCTAAAACCATATTTTGGCCAATTATATAAAAATTTGGCGAATTGGGCTTTACGCTTGTAATTTGGGGCTGAAAATGAGTGTGTGATCTCCAGTAGCATCCTAGGACACTAGTGAAAAGATGGGTCAAAACCGAGACGGGCCCCGAAATGATGTCCCGGACAGGCCAATTCAAAGGCTATATAATTCACAACTTTTTGAGGTTCTGGGACTCCGGAATGAAAAATGCAAAAAATCATCCAGGGGGTTTCTTGGGTCATATAACAAAGTCACGCTAGTTTTGAAGGGCAACGGAGCACAATTCAAGGGTGCCGAAGCCTAAAACCATGTTTTGGCCAATTATAAAAAAAGTTCCTGAATTGGGCTTTACGCTTGTAATTTGGAGCTGGAAATGAGCTTGTGATCTCCAGTAGCATCCTAGGACACGTGGTGAACCATTGGGTCAAAACCGAGACGAGCCCCGATATGATGTTCCGGACGGCCCAATTCAAAGGCGCTATAATTCACAGTTTTTGAGGTTCCGGGACTCCGGAATGAAAATTTCCAAGAATCATCTAGGGGGTTTCTTGGGTCATATAACGGTCTCACGCTTGTTTTGAAGGGCAACGGAGCACAATTCAAGGGTGCCAGAAGCCTAAAACCATGTTTCGGTCAATTATATACAAATTGCCGAATTGGGCTTTACGCTTGTAATTTGGGGCTGAAAACAAGCGTGTGATCTCTAGAAGCATCCTAGAACACGTGGTGAAAAATTGTGTTAAAGCCAAGACGAGCCCGAAACGATTTCCCGGACGGCCCAATTCAAAGTCTATAATTCACAGTTTATTGAGGTTACGGGACTCCAGAATGAAAATGGCTTAAAATCATCACGCGGGTTTCATGAGTCATATAACAGAGCTACGCAAGTTTTGTAGGGCTACAAAGGTTGTTTGAGTGCATCGGAAGCCTAAAACCCTGTTTCGGCGAATTATATAAAAATTGTCGAATTGGGTTGTACACCTGTAATTTTGAGCGTGTGACCACCACATGCATCGTAAGACACGTGGTAAAAAATTGGTCAAAACCGAGATGGGTCCCAAAATGACGTTTCGAACTGCCAAATTCAAAGGTTCACAACTCATGTCTGGTATTAGCCCCTGTTGACGAGAATGAGACCTTTTTTCAAAAAAAAAAAGTAAATAAATAAGGGCTATGTTGCTTTTGACACTCTTAAATGTCTTTTGTTGCTTCTTATGACTTAGGTAGGTGTATTTTATGATTCATGGTATCTGCTACAAATTTTGTACCAAATTTTTTCTGGGGTTTGAAGCCCTAAAAATCGTAGATACGCTTCAATTTAGGGTGATTTTAGCAACGGTCTCCGCTAATAAATTTTTCCCAATTTAGCCCTTAAATAATAAAAATTATAGTAGTTTTTAATGAATATCTAATCACAATCATCGAGAAGTTAAGATGATGTTCAATGGATGATAGACCACAAGTTCGACGCCCCCACCCCATGTATGAGGGATGATTTTTCGCACACAATGTGTGGAAAATCATTTCTCACACAACTTCAAACAACAACAAAAAAAAAAGTTAAAAAAAAATAGCCTTTACCTAGTACCACAATACATTTACCCTGCACTAAAATATTTTAACCCTGTCATAAAATTACCTGACATCAGTATTTATTTTCCAGATTTTTTTTTCTTTAGGAAAATTTGACAGAAAAAACCTTTTATGATCAAGTTTTTGTGAAAAAACCCACCCAAAACATTTAAAAATTTGTTAAAACAAAGCTAATGAGTCATCATTATTGCTTTGTCTCTCGTTTTCAGCCTTTGATCTCAATGTTTGCACTCTCACTTGCTATTTTCACTCTTTTTTTCCCTCTCATTTCTTACACTAAACATATTGATTTCAATTTTCACCTCTGTTACATCACTTGAACTTAGGAATTGGATGCACGATGTTGCAATTTAAGATGGAAAAAAAGGTGAAAATTGAAATAAATTTGTTTATTGTCATAAATGAGGGAGAAATAAGAGTAGAAATACCAGATAAGAGTGCAAAAAGTGAGGTTAAAGGCTGAAAATGAAAGTCAAAGTAATAATGACATCATCATGTTTCTTTTAATAGACATCTTATGTTTTAGGTTTCCGTTAACAATATGTTTTCTTTTTTTTGATGGGACGTTAACAATATGTTTTTATAAGGTGAGTCTGATCCTATCCGAATGGCAGCAAGGTTGTAGTGGAAATTTCACGCCAACACTGATATGACAGGGTTTAATTGGAAAAGATTTTCCTTTCTTCCTCAATCATATCCTTGACGGCTTCTAGACGAGGACCAATCTTTCCAGCTCTTCCTTAGTAGAAATAAGAAGTTGTAGCAGCTGCCCAAGATTGAGAAGACCCACTACGCAGCAATCACATGAGTAAGATATGAGAATTCAAATTAAATTTTAAACTAACTAACAATTTAGTTCAGGCAATAATAAGCGTCAAATGGCAACATACGACAGAGACTGTAGAAGGCAAACTGTCCGATAAACCAAGAATAACCAGGAGTTGAAATGTGAGCAACAGGAGAAGAAAATGGACTCCCAAACTCCTTCAATGCAAAAAATTTGGATCATGCATTAGCAATAGCATTCTCCAGAGTCCAGGCATTGAATAACAGCATCGCAACTCAGATCCTGAACTTTAGCTTTAAGAGGTGTTTGATCTTCCATCACCTAGCATCATCCACATCATCAAGAAGTCATTAAACATAGAATTATGCAGTATCAAAAGAAAAGGTTCTGGATGGCCATTATGTCATGGGTAAAACCACTTCTGTCTCCCTTAGGGGTTAACCTACACGTATGCATCATAGAGAGCTCCATCTGGCAAGGAACCCTCACTAAATCAGTCTTATATCAAACACATTCACTCTTGTCAGTCTTATTTCAAACACACTAACTTGCCGTTTTTAAAAATAGCTTAACCAATAACCAAGCTAGTCTGAAAGAAAATCTCGGCAATACAAATAGGAATACGTGACACAGGGCAACATGAAGCTCACTTGACACATAAATTTACAAAATAAACACATCAAGACACAATGATAATGATCGACGAATGAAAGATTATAACTCGATACGCTTAGCAAACCGAAACACATAAGGAAATGTAATAAAATAAAACCAAGCAAATATACAAACATAAAGGCAAGAATTTGACAACAAACTGATAACCATACCTAGATGCTCATGGCTTCTTTGCAAGCATCTAACAGACTTCCTGCACATCAAATTTATCAATCAATTAACAAATTACAAAAAAAAAGAAGATAAAAAAGATAAATTGTTAGTACAATAAGGCTGGAATGTAGGCTCTACCACTCACTCCCATACACATAACTTTGCCTAGTCTCAGAATAAGCAATAATACTCCACAAAATAAGTTTCATCAATCAAACTAATTACTGCTAATCCCACTCGAAAGCTTGTATTGGGAGAGAACCAAGCCTCTCAAAAAATGCTTGATAATTACTGAAAATCTAACTGATGTCCCAAAACATATTGAGCAAATTCAGAATTGCATCACAAGAATATACAACTTTGTGCAAATTCTTAATTACTATCAAGCTTGCAAGCAACATTTCACATAAAGCTTATAGTCTAGTATTCTCAAACTCGCAACCCAAAAGACCAAGAACCCCAATCAATTGATATGCTTGATTTATGCAACTCCTCATACAAAACAAACGTAGAATAAATCCACCTTCCCCCATCATCATAGATAATTCAAGCATCTAATAGCATATGACTCTTGCTCAAACTAATAACCATCTTATGCTAAATTCAACAACTTGCATATTACACTATCAACGACACACCAACAAGGCAAAAGAATACCAGTCACACTAAAAAGCATCCAAATCAGGTGTGGGTTTTTCCTTCACTTCCATTATCCATTGAAGAGCGACGAGACACAAAACCACCCGGAAATAAATAAAACAAACTTAAACTCTCTAGTTTACAAGAAATTGAAGAAGAAAGAGTTGGCGCTCATTTATCATTTAAACAAAAAGACAACCTAGTATAACCAGACTGCCATGGTTCAATGTAGCTTATGTAAGTGAATGATAGAATCACACAATGCCTATTTAGCTAAGCCAACTCTTCCCTTCAATTAACCTAATGGTTCTCTACTGAAAAGAAAATGTTGACCTATACATCTAAAAATATTTTGCAACAGCAAACAAAACGAGTAGTGATAATGAAAATATTACCGTACTTAGTCATCTAATTTATTTCAAGAACAAGTTATGAGACCTTGGCCCATGTTTCTTCCCGAGTAGCCTGCAACCACCATCAAAAGAGCACCTTATAATCAAAGTAATATTAACATATTATTGGTTCCCAGTAAGCAATTGGTCTAGTAAGTTTTGCAAGAGGACAATGAAGCATAGGAGAAGGCCAATTTCATTACCATTAGTCCATTACCTTAGCAACTCACATAAATTAAACGAGTGAACTAAAAGTTGCATTACACATGGGGTGAAGACAATAAGAAAAAAAGAAAGGAAAAAAATGAAGAAGAAAACAAGAAGAAGAAAAGAAAGAGCCAGTGAACCAGAACTTGGACCAAATGATGCAAGGTCACATTTGTGATCATTGCACATTTCTCTCCATCTTTACATTACATCAGACACGGGGAATGACAACTACTTTTCCGTCCATTTAACGTTCGCTTTTGTTTTCCCTTTTTTACCCCACACTTCTAAACCAGATAGATTGCAACTCCATAAAGTACTACAAGGATCACCTGACTATGACTGTATGCACCACTTGCTCTTCCAGGTATCTGATCTATAATCTGCCAAGCTCTCTCCATTGAATCAGCACTGCATTAAGTTGAAGGAACGAAGAGAACATAAATATGTAGTCCCTAATTGATTTGAAATACTCTTCTTGTACTGATCATAAAGGTGAACTGATAGACAGTGAGTTTTTTACAGGTACTGAAAGAGCTCCTTTTTTGTTAGATTTAGCATATAAATTAGAGACATATGCCTAGACATAAATTAAGGGATGAATATAAAAGAATATGAACCGTCAAAAAACCTGAAGAGTCCCTGTGTTTCACTTCTATCCCAAATGCTTGGATGATCACATAGAGCAAGGACCTGATGCACATTGATTTAAAAAGCATTAGATGTGATTATTAGTATAACTGCTCATGACAATTCAAACCAAATTTCCTGTTAACGAACATAGATAAGATGTAAGCAATGAAACTGCCATATCAAAAATTATCTCAGCTTAAAACTATTGGGTTCCAGAACCAATTCAGCACATGTAATGACAACTACAAGCATCTCGCTAGCACATATTTCAATTACTTGACAGAACAGAGCTCCAGGTAATTGTTGAATTGATGCTAAAGCAAAGAAAGACATCCATACCTGAGTGTAGTATTTGCAACCTTCTGACCTTTCAGTCACAATCAAGAGCTTCGCTGCCTTCACAATTTTCATTGCAGTAAGATGAGCTGACTTGCAAGGTTCTTCTATCAAACTAATTGAGCCACAGTGAAAGATCTTTGCCTGTGTTAAGATTATAACCTGTGCCAGAATTCACCTTTCAGGGAACGACGGGCAACAAAAGCAAATTTCTAGCTGAACACAATAAATTGTTTATATAAACACACACACCTTTTTAAGCAAGTCTTTATCAAGCTCAGATTCATGGAGGAGTATATCAGCACTTGGATGGCGAAAGAAGAGAAATTCACGTTTCCCATCGTGTCTCAATGTAACAAAAGCCATAGCTGTCCTAGCCTTAGGGTCAAATCTCATACCTGAATTGTCTACTTCATTTTGCTTCAAAATGTCAGCTAACATGAAGCCAAATTCATCCTTCCCCACCTAATTTTAAGCACAAGATTGTATAAAACTATAAAACAGTAGAATTAATATTCTGCCTCCAGAAAACTAAATTTGGAAATCAGACAAAAGCGAAACTGATAAATTTTGAAAACAATCAGAGAAAGCATGAACACATAGAAGCAGCAACAGACATACATTTATTTGGAAATCATCCACACCGGCAATGGACTAAGCCCGACAAATCATGGAGTGTTAATATTAATATTGTGAGTTTTGCAATGGCAGTAGCTTTGTGTTCAATTATACAAGATTTCTATGACTAAAAAACGGCCACAGCTAAAAATGAAGCTTCCCTGATAAACACAGAATTTAAGCCTCCAGACACAAACCTCCAAGACTCTAGGCAGAATATCAAACAATGAATGCAACAGCGAAAAATCGATGAGCCTAAGAAGTCCAAGTCATTGATTTCCCATGAACATCTCTCTTAGTGACATCCGAAATTCGTTAGCAAGATAGCATCATATATACAATCACGGATACCCAAAAATGAGCCTTTTGAACATGCTATTTCCTAGTTCCTATTAGATATTTAACCAGGGATCAAACTTGAGAGACAGAAACAAGCAGTGTAAATTACAAGCACAAACAACCAAATCGAAGCAATTCTACCTTTCCAATAAATGCTGAAGAACCTCCTAGCCGCGAAATTCCAACAGCAACATTAGCAAGAGCACCACCAGCAGCTTTAGCAAACGCGGGAGCTGCCAGGGACACCCCAGAAAATATAGAAATTAAAGCAAGAAATCATTGACATAGCTGTAAATTTTTTTTTTTTTCAAATCTTCAAAAATATAACCCCAAAAATGAATCTTTTACCCCAATATTGTTGAATTAATAAAAAATTTCGACTTTGCGTTGGATTGCAAACAAATTACAAATTATCTTTTTTAAAATTAGCCGAACACAAAATCGCTATCCCACAAAGCGACTTGGCCTTAAAAATCGCTGTTCAAAATCGCGTCTATGTTAAAGAAATCGCTATAACTGGTAGCGTTGATAATCAATAAAACGCTACTTAAGATAGCGAGTTTATTATTCCTAAACATTTCACTTCATTCGTATTCTGGAAAAAAAACTTAAAACATCACTCTACCTTCACTCTAACACTCCTCTGCCTTTATGAAGCTACTCCGTCCACCACCTCCGCTAGTGCTGCGCCGATTCAAACAAACTCTGCCAAGATAAGTGCCTCGTCGTTATTGCTGCCACTACTCCCCAAATCCGATTCTACGCAAGTAAGTAATGGGAATTTAGTCATTGAATTACTTTAAGTTTGAATAATCAAAATAAGTAGTTGGGTTTCATTAATTTAGTGTTAGTAATTGTACTTTTTGATGTACAGTAATTATACATTTTGATGTCCAGTAATTATACATTTTGATGAAATTGCTTTGCCCTAATTTTAATTGGATATGTTTGCTATGAATGAGAAATTTAGTATACCTGTTTATTAGGCTTCAACGATTAGTGAGCAATGTATGGTGATTTAGGGATATTCACAGATTTTGTTGTCCATATTTTGCGGGTTTATTCAATTTTTTTTTTAATTTCTTGCTGTGATTACATTATTGAATTAGTTATGTTCACCTTGTTTTGTTTAGAAAATGGAAACTTCAAACTTTCCTATTTTGTGTTATTGGGGTGGAGAGCTTATGGAAAGTAGTGGTGAATGGTGATGTCACTTATAGTGGGGGAGAGAAGAAGTTTGTTTTCATCAACTCAAACATGAATTTTTTGGAGGTTTTGAAAGAACTATATGGCGTTATTGGGTGTGATCCAATGTATGTGGATTTGAAGGTGCGAATGAGATATCCTTTGCATAGAAATTCATTTACATCAATTCCTTTAGAAGTCAACGTGTCATTACCTCTTTTCTCTCTCCTCACATTCGTATCACTCTTCTTCTCCTCATCTCCACCTACCTGTTCTTCGCCATTTCTTCCACTCCAACCCTCCTCCAATCGTTGTCAAAGTAATTATACAGTAACATAGTCGAAGATAAATGTTGTTTAGGTATGTTAGAGAGAGAAAACCAAAGAAACTCTCCCCCCCAAACCGCCCTTACGGCCCAAAGTGAGTCAACCCGCACTCCGCCTACAACAAGCAATGTGGTTCCCGTTGAAGCACTGCATCCACCCCCCCTTCGCTGCCGGAACTTCGACCGCCGGACCCAACCAACATCCCTCCAGGTATTGTAAAATCCTCAACCTCCTCACAGTCCTTTAGCTTTGGGCTCTGAAATCCCAGGTGATGAATCTTCTTCTGTTGCTATTATTCCTTGGTTATGCCTCCCCCTACCCTTTGCTGAACATCGGGAAAATGTGAACATAGAGGAGGAGGTATTTATACCTATCTCTCTTAAGGAATATTCTGAGCTGGTCCGAGAATGGGAGACAACATTAATATGTAAAGTATTAGGAAGGTCTTTTTCCCATGAATTTTTAAGGAAAGAACTGTCGAAAATATGGAAGTGGAAGGGGCATCTGGAGTTACTGTCTTTGGGGAAGGGGTATTATAGCATTAAATGTAACTCAGTCCTTGAAAGATCAGCTATATTAGCAGGGGGTCCATGGTGTGGACTCAGCCTTCCGGATTCAAACCGTCGGATTCTACCATTGACCAGTTTCCGGTTTGGATCCACCTCCCGAGCTCCCAGTGGAATTGTTTAATAAGAATGTGTTGCAAAAGATAGGAAATGCGGTGGGAAAAACAGTGAAGATCGATGCTCTTACCCTCCATAGTGAGAAGGGGAGGTTTGCTTGCCATGTGTGTCTTAGTTGACGGAGGTCGGAAAATGCCAAGTAAGGCGTGGATTGGTGACATTGCCCAACACTTAGAGTACGTTGAGGGTCCTTGGATCTGTCCTCTATGTCGCCAAGTTGGGCACCAAAGAAAGAGTTGTCTCCATCATCCCGGACAAAAACCATGAGCTACAGTTGGAAACTTCAAAAATCTCGACGAATGACGCTTGGAAACAATACTCAGCAAAATTGGGAAGTAGCAAGGGGAAAGAAAAATAGGAGGAAAGTCCAAAGCAAAGCTCCGGTTATGCGGCGACACGTGTCCAAACCTAGGTGGACTCCAATAAAGAAGGGAGAAGAATTACATAAGGCGGCGGAAAAGGAGGGGCCCTTAGATGAGGACCAATGTAACGTGGCTGGGGAAAATATTGGGGATAAAAGTGTTTCTCAAAAGCCTGACCCCACTACACATATCTCAACTAATATTTTTGCTGCTTTGGCAGAACTTAAAGATTTAGAGGAACTCCCTCTCTCAAAAGCTAAAGCTAAAAGTCTCTCTCCTCCCAAAAATATGAAAAGTGGTGTTATCACATCAGTAACTTCTCATTCTCTCTGCAGTAGCCTCTCCCCTATTCCTGAAACTGAGTCACCTGAAAAATCAGCCACGCCTCTCCCCAAAATCCCGGTAACCCAAGCTCACAAAAATCTCTCCCCGGTAAGATCAAAATTTCAAAACCCAAATATTCACCCCATTCTTTTACCCCTAAAACCTCTCAAAAAATCCTCTCCTCTGAAAAATGGAAGTTCCTGTGGAACTGGATTTCGCGGGTCGGGATTCCCCCCCACTCCGGTCACCACCATCCCCCCCCCCCTCTCCTCCAAGGATGAACTTGATAGCTCCCCTGCTCGAACCGGTGTTGTTCTCTCGCCCGGTCAGACCACTCCTCCCGGAACTCAACCCGGGATATGTGGATTATCTTCTCCCGGATTCCCTGGTGGAACCAACGGAGTACCATTCGAACCTCACGCTGCAGGAGGTCAAGGCTTTAATTTTAAACCCGACACTTCGTCCGGAGGAGAGCAAGGCACTCATAATGTATGCCAACTCCGAGTTTCGTCCTGCTCACCTAACCCCAAATCCGAGATGCCGCTCATCTTCCCCAATTAATGAGAATTTTCTTAGAGTGGTTCATGTTGAAAGAGGTAGAAGTAGAGTCAGACGACAGGAACCTAATGCAAAACCTTGACTCCTCTTCTCCCGATAATTCGAACCGTGGCCCTTGTGCGAAGCTCCCAAGTGATACTGCAAGCTCACAGCAACACCAATGCTGTACTATGTGCCCGCCTAGCCCGTCCTCAGAAACAACTCGGCATCACAGCCCTTTGGGAAGAGGTAAGAGGACCAAGAAACCCTCGACAATCCGAGGTCGTAGTGTGGCCACACAAGAGAATGTGGACCAATCCGAAACCGGACTCGAGGTCGATCCGGTGGGAGGTAGGAAACGAGGAGGTCTTGTCGATGCTCCTAGCGAAACCAAGCATGCCTAGGGGAATGAATATTCTATTTTGGAATGTGCGGGGGATCGCGAGACCGTCCCTTCAAGCCCATTTTCGCCCTGTTGGTGCGAAGAACATAACCCGGCCTTGGTCATTCTTGTCGAAACATGGGTGGGTCGGGAGAAATTTGCCGAGATCATTAGGGGGTTGGGGTTCGATGCATGGCATTTCGTGGAACCACATGGCTTTGTAGGAGGCATCGTCCTCTTATGGAAGTCATCCTTGCTTGACTTTCAAGTCATAGGAGAGGGGATGCAAGGAGTGTATGGTGTTATTGAGGTACTTTCAAACCATTCTTCATTTATTTTATCATCAATATATGCTAGTACTAAGTTATGGAAAAGGAAGGAATTGTGGCAGGATTTAAAAAGTTTTGCTTCTTGCATGAATAAATCGTGGCTAGTAGTGGGGGATTTCAATGAAGTTACATCTCAAAATGACAAGTTGGGGGGGCGTCCTATATGTAGGTCTAGAACTGAATTGTATGGTAATACTATGAATGATTGTAATCTGGTGGATATGGGTTTTAATGGTCCTAAATTTACATGGTCGAACAAAAGAAAGAGAAATCCTATTTTTCAAAGATTAGATAGAGGATGGGCAAACCCGGATTGGCTAACTATGTTTCCTAATGCGAGTTTATGGCACCTTCCGAGAATAACATCTGACCATTGCCCCGTGCTTATAAAAACTGATAATAGACCTAGGATTAGTGGCCTTAAGCCGTTTAGGTTCGAGCCTATGTGGCTTTTGCATGAAAATTTCTTTGACGTGGTAACCCAAAATTGGCCGGAGCATGTGGATATCCAAACTAACTTAAGAAACTTGGGCAACACGTTAATGGTTTGGAATAAAAATGTTTTCGGCAATGTTTACCAAAGAAAGAAAAAAGCATTATCCAGACTAAGTGGTGTTCAAGCCTACCTCCAGTGTAATCCTTACTCCTACTTCCATCAAAAACTTGAAACAGACTTGCAAAATGAATTGACCCAAATCCTAGAACAAGAAGAGTGGCTTTGGAGAGTAAAGAGTAGGATGGAAAGATTAGGGGAAGGGGAGAGAAACACTAGGTTTTTCCATAGGAGTGTTGTGATTAAAAGGAATGCTTCTAGGATTCTTTGCCTTAGAGATGATGTTGGGAATCAGATAGAGTGCGGTGAGGGTATACGAGTCTCATTCATAAGTTCTATAAAGACCAGTATTCTCTTGATCAAATTCAATGTCCTAGGGAGTACTTGAACCGGGGAAATTCTCACCTCGGAGGGGTTTGTACCCTCTGTCCAGGAGATTCGTAAGGCTTTATTTAGCATGAAACCGCTTAAGGTCGGCGGACCTGATGGGTTTCACCCTATTTTCTTTCAAAAGACCTGGCACATCATTGGAAATGACCTGTGTCAGGAAGTACAAGAATGGTTTAGAAAGAGAAGTATCCCAGAAACCCTTTGTGAGGCTCTTATATGTCTTATCCCTAAGCAGCAGTCCCCTGAAACCGTCAAACAGTTTCGCCCTATCAGTTTGTGTAACACTTTGTATAAGTTGGTTACCAAAGTCATGGTCAATCGCCCTTTGAAACCATGCATCCACTGAATGGATCTCAAAAAATCAAAATAGCTTTATAAAGGGTCGAGGGCCTGAGATTAACCTGGTTGTAGCCTCTGAAATTTTACACTCTATGCATCTGAAAAAAGGGAAGTGGGGGTGGTTTGTGCTAAAAATTGACCTAGAGAAAGCCTATGACAGAGTTGAATGGAACTTCGTGAGGCAATGTCTTAGCACGCATAAGTTGGACCTAGCCTCTATAGAGTTGATTATGGATTGTGTGTCGAAGGCGTCGTCGGCTATTCTTGTTAATGGGACTAAAACGGATTCTTTTCTCCACTCTAGGGGGCTCCGTCAGGGGGACCCTATGTCCCCTTACCTGTTCAATATCTGTTTGGAAGCTCTTTCGCAGGGTATCCAAAGAGCGAGTGATGAGGGTATGTGGACTCCTTTTTGGGTGGGAAAGCGGAAAGTCCCAATTTCTGAGTTGTTGTTTGCAGATGATCTATTATTATTTGGAAGGGTGGATGAGTCAACTGCTTTTGCAGTTCGTAGAGTGCTAGAGGAATTTTGTACTGTGTCGGGTCAAAGGATTAATGAGAGCAAGAGTAAGCTTATTTTCTCAAAAAACACCCCTAGTGAACATAAGGAGCTGTTTCAGGATACCCTTTCTATTTCCGAATCTGAGAACCTAGGCTTGTATCTTGGCCTTCCTATCTCCCATAAGCGTCCCTCCCGTTCCCAAGTTCAGTTCGTTGTGGATAAGGTGAGAAATAGACTAGCAAACTGGAAAACGAGCTACCTCTCTAAAGCAGGGAGGTTGTGTCTCATTTCTTCCACGCTCTCTACTATCCCTGCATACTATATGCAGGCTTCCATGCTTCCTGCCTCTACCCTAGCGGACCTCGATAGGATTAGTAATAATTTCTTATGGGGGGAGGAGAAAGGGAAAAAGAAAATCCACTTGGTCAGTCGGGAAACAACCTTCCTACCTAAGGATGAGGGGGGTTTGGGGATTAGATGCCAGAGACTTATGAATGTGGCATATATGGCTAAGTTGGGATGGAAGCTTGCTCAGGATAATTTTACTCTGGCTCAGGAGTGTATCCACTCCAAGTACTTACATAATGGCAGAGTCACTAAGTTTAGGAATGGCTCAGTGGTTTGGAAAAATATAGGGAAAGGTTGGGATCTCATGCAGAACCACATGGAATGGGTTTTGGGAAATGGGTTAGAAATAAATTTTTGGGAGGAGGATTGGCTCCTAATTGGCCCGATTAGGGGTTTTATTTATGGGCCGCTGAACATTGAGGAGGGTGGGCTCAAAGTAGCGGACTTATGTTCGGATGGTGAGTGGAATTTGCAGCGCCTATCCCTTTGCCTTCCGTCGAGCATTATAGATAGGATTTTGAGTATATCTCCGCCCCATATATACGCTACGAAAGACCTCCTTGTTCCAAAATTTGTCACATCTAAGGGGTTTTCTCTCACGCAAGCTTATAGGGCCCAACTCCCGTGTAATATTGACCATATGAATACGTCTTGGATTTGGAAAGCCTCTAAGGAGCCAAAAATAAAATTCTTTGTGTGGCTAGCTTGGCGTGATCGCCTCCCTCATATGCACCTACTTGCTATTAGGAAAATCATTTCACATCCTCCCTTATGCCCCCGTTGCAAGATGGGCCTCGAAAACGCTGCTCATCTGTTTCAAGAGTGTACCTACTCTGTGGCAGTTTGGGCAAAGACGGAAGTTCAAATTTCTCTTGATCTCCCCCTACCCGCTTGGCTTCGGTACAACTTAACTAGTAAGCATGGGTTTGGTAATCTTAATTGGAGGGATGTATTCCCGTATATATGTCATGAAATTTGGAAAGACGAGAAATGAATGTGTGTTTAAAAGCTCTTCCCCGCTACTCCACAACAAATTATTTATCGGGCTAGAAAGTGTGTCGTAGACTTTGATAATCTTTGGGAAGAGTCATAATATCAATCCGGGTATTGTTGGAAATCCGCCTAAATTTGCTAATCCTCTATTAGATTTTATTGTGCATGTGGATGCCTCTTTCTTAAATGTTCACTCGTGTGTGGGTTTGGGGGGGTCTTTGCTCGTAATTATAGGGGTGAATGGATTGGGGGTTTTTGTAAAAAAGTTTTGCTTGTGATGCCACCTGCGCCGAGGCTCCTCGCCATACAGGAGGGATTACAAATGGTGAAGAATTATAATGCCAGGAATGGGATTGTTTATACAGATTGCAAGAGTGCAATCCAACTTATTCTTTGCGGGACTAATAATGAGAAATACCACTCTGTGCTTCTTAATTGCAGGGGGTTGCTTCAGGGTCTCCATGATGTCAAACTAGAGTTCTGTGAGAGGAAGTATAACCATTTGGCAGATGGCATAGCCAAGATATGTAGAACTTCGGATATGGATTGTAATGTAGCTAGGGCTTTCCCCACCCCCCTAGTTTTTGTAGAACTCAACTTATTGAGGATTGTAATGAACTTTTTTAAGATATGATGATGCTTTGTTTACCAAAAAAAAAAAAAATCCTTTAGAAGATGACAACTCATTGAGGGCAATGTGGATGGCTATTTCACAAATCTCAGCCACCACTATGCAAGTGTACATTGAACAAGTGCCAAAACATCCTGTTGTCCAAGATTCATTGATAAATTCGTCCTCTCAGATGCCCCACTAGGTAATGCTAATATCGGAATGGGTCACTTCACGAGATTGCTCACTGACCAGAGTTATGTTCAAGAACATATGTCAGAGTTCATGTCTCCTACAACTTCGGGCACCTTTGAAACTTCATCTCGGTTGGATTCTTTGGTGCAAAACAATGTTGATCAATTTGCATACAATGAGTTTGGGGTTGACAGTGATATAGACGAGGATGAAGGTGCGAAGGAGGAGTATGACAATGTCATACAATTAAGTGCACCATCCCAAACTTTCAATGCAGTTGATGAAGTGGATCCAGTAGTGGTAAATTCTTGGAGGACTTGGTCTCAAAATAATTTATTTGATGGTGAATTTGCTGTTGGTCAAGAGTTTGAATCTTTGGAGAAATTGAAGGATGAGGTCAAGGCTTACTCGAAATCTTGAAATCAGAGATTTCGTGTTCTTGAGATTGAACCATCAAAGTATGCCATTGAGTGCAAAAGAAAACAATCGCACAATTGTCCTTGGAGGTTACGGGCTATTAGAGACCAAGTTCTCCCTATCTTTTGAATTTTGAGGTATAATGGCCCTCATGCAAGTAATTGTGTCGATGATGTGAACTCACTTGACCATCCTTTACTAACTTCGGACTTTGTTTGTAATGTCATACAAGATCTTGTCCGAGTTGACCCTTCTTTCAAAATTGCACCTATCATTCAAACAATTAAGGACAGATTCCACTTCACAATTACGTATAGGAGAGCTTGGCTTGGAAAGCAAAAGGCTATTAGCAACATCTTCGGTGATTGGGAAAAATCTTTCAAAGAATTGCCCCAATACATGCAAGCTTTGCAAGACTCTAATCATGGAACCATTGTTCATTTGTGGACAACTCCAACCTCAAGTCCTTCTGTTCATATGTTCAAGAGGGTATTCTGGGCATTTAAGCCTTCAATTGATGGTTTCAGGCATTGTCGACCTTTAATTACCATAGATGGAACTCATTTGTATGGTAAGTACAAAGGAACTTTACTTATTGCCATGGCCACTGATGCAAATTTTCAGCTTTTTCCTCTTGCTTTTGCCATTGTAGAGGCCGAGACAGTTGAGTCTTGGGGATGGTTTATGAGTTGCCTCGAAGCAAGTAGTCCCCCATAGGGAAGATATATGTGTCATTTCAGATAGACATGTTGGTATTATGACTGCTATGAATGAAGGCAACATTGGGTGGGAGTACCCAAATGCACACCACAGGTTTTGTATAAGACATCTTGCTTCTAATGTGAGTAGGCAGTATGGAAGACATGCAAAAAATCTATTCGGTCGAGCTGCTGATGCTCGCCAGAAAAAGAAGTTTGATTTCTGGTACAATCGAATTGGGGATTTGTTTAAGTCTGCACGAGAATACCTAGATGACATCCCTTCAAGTCAATGGTCAATTCATCATGATGGTGGGTATCGATATGGCATTAGGACTACAAACATGTCGGAGGTGTTTAATGGAGTGTTAAAAGGAGCTCGGTGCTTACCCATCAAGGCACTTGTTGAGATGACCTTCTTTCGAGTTAATCGTTATTTTGTGACTAGGCGAGGTTGGAGTAAGCAGAGGCTAGAAGAGGGACATGAATGGAGCCCTTATCTTTGAAAAAACTATTGAGGCAAACATGAAGAAGTCGGCTTACCATGATGTCACACCATTTGATTACGAGAGAGGTATATTCCAGGTGAAGACAGGGGGTGGCACAAGAGGTCCGGGAAAAGGGGGTAAAGTTCACACCGTGAGTTTCCTTGATAAATCTTGTACATGTGAAAAAGTTAAAATATACAAGGTGTCATGTTCTCATGTTTTAGCAGTTTGTAGACATAGAAACATCTCATACTCTGATTTCGTAGATCGTTTCTTCTCTACAACAGAGTGGCAACTTAGCTATACCAAAAGTTTCAAGCCTTTGCCTGATGTAGCCTATTGGCCTGCATATACAGGGGTTACAGTTATTGCTAACCCAAATCAGAAGAGAGGTGCAGGTCGACCCCAATCTACTCGTGTTCGTAATGAAATGGATGAGGGTAAACGTGGCAAGATCTCATGCAGTATATGCAAGGAAAAAGGACACAACAAGAGATCTTGCCCACAAAGAGGAACCGTCGGATCGTCAGGGTAATTAGTTACAATTAGTTTGTGTGTTAATGTGCCTTTAAGATGATACTTTTAATGCTTAATTTAATTTGTTATAACTAATTTTTTTAAAATTTTGTATACTTTTTAGCATGAGACTAATTATGTATATCATTACGGATGCTTTGTTACATGAGACTAACCATTTTATTTATTTCTACTTTCGGGCCACATGGGCCCGACGATCGACCCGGTCCCATTGATCCATCTGTCTTGAGGGCTCCATAATGATAATCTTCATAATGATAATTTTGTTTTCCTATATCACCTCCTTTTTTTTCCTTGCACTTTATCTTTTATAAGCATTTTCCTGTTATTTCTTTCCTTCTTCCTTTTCTTATACCTCTTCTTATTCTTCTTTTTTCCTTTCTTAAGGTTTCTTCTTGTTCTTTGTGTTATTATTTGTTTGGAATGATGTTAAAGGTGGAGTGCAATGTCTTGGGCTTACTTGTTGCTACATTCTTTCCTTATAAGTTATTTGTCTAATTCCCTTTTTTGATTGTTAATTCTGACAGGATTTTGTTTTTGGGTAGAGGAAATTTTCTATAGTTATGATGAAGGTGGTTATAGAGGTATGTATAGTTTGATGGTAATGTTTGATGAATTTACATTTAGTAGTCTTTTCTTGTGGGTTCAGCTCTTTGAGGTTTATGTTTTTTCTTTTGTCTACTATCAGTTTTGGTGAATTTGTATTTGGTAATCTTTTGTTGTGGGTTTAACACTTTAAGGTGTATCTTTTGTTGAATGTTATAGCTCAAGTAGTTGTACTTTTTCCTGCTTTGAATTTCTCATGATAGTGATCATGTTAGCATATTATACCTTAGATGTTTTATTATATGATCTCATATATGTTACATGTGTTCGTGAGCTATTAATTTGTGATGGACAATGGTGTTAGGTTGTTCCTATTTAAGTTGTCTATAATTATTTATTGAGTTTTGCAAAATAAAGTTGGTGTTTTTTTTGTAAGAGTTATCTTGTGGTGAGTTTGGTGTATAGAATGAATTTGGTGAGTTTATGTTATAGATTAGTGTGTAATGGTTTGATGAGTTTGGCTTTTAGATTAACTGTTCTGTTTTTTTGTGTTATATTGTACAGATAAAAACTTGCATATGTTTCTAATGATATGTTTAAACTATCGTTTTTGGTTTTTTAGGGATCCCCTTTGTAGCTTTAAATGTGCTAAAAAATGAGTATGAAAATTTATAACTTTAGCAGATAAAATACTTGTACTTATGAGCCTTGTTGTTTTTATTATCGACAAATGCTATAGTCTTCTTGATAATGATATATTGTTTATAGAGTCGAATGATAATATTCAAAGGGGCTCTTGGGATTTTTTCCTTTTATTATTTTAAAATTATATTTTTTTAATTAAAATTAAACCAAAAAAAAAAAAAACCGGGAAGTTCCTCTTTCAATAAATTTTTCCTTCTCCCTCTTTTCCCTCTCTTTCTTATACCTACGTCGAATAGTGTTTCAAGAGGCCATACTTATCGTTCAAGGCGTATTGTGAATGACAATGGTATTGATGTATATCAAGAATTGCCATCTCCCCATTCGTATTGTTCAAGACGTATTAGTAATGGGTTACATTTTTGTGTTGGTGAGTCATCTACTTCGACACGTCCTAATGAAAGTGAGGCTTCTACTTCGTAGTGTTCAAACTATAATTCAAGGCATATATCTGGTTGTGAAGATACTGGTGTTGTGAGGTCTACACATAGTACATGAATTTCTGGAGTTGGTGTATCAGGTTCTAACAATGGTTCAAGGCGTGCAGCTACTTCGTCACACTCCAGTCGCTATACTCGGCGTCGAACTACTCGGAAAGGTACTTCTTTTTTAAAATTATGATTGTTTGTGAATTGATATTAAAGATGTATGATTTTTTTAATCGCAATTTGAATGTTTACATTTGTGTTATAGGAATTCCTGCTGCTTGTAATTATAATAAAATACCCAGTTGTGCAATGCGATTGAAACCTTCTATGTATTGTGTTCATTGTGGAGCCAAAAAGTTTCAATATGAGACACCAGGTTTCATAATGATAATTTCGTTTTCCTATATCACCTCCTTTTTTTCTAACATATGCCCTATGCTAAGAATATGTCCACAAGACTGTATGCCCTAGATTGGGTAAATTATCCTGTATCAATTAGCACCTTTCCTAATTTAACACCATCAACATTAACTGTGACATACAAGGGCTTACTATGTGAATTGTCAACACTGTAATCTCTCAACAAGTGTTCTACAACTAACTGTTCTTGCTCTTTAGTTACAGTTTCTTTAGAAGGTGATGAATTAGTTACTTTATCCAATTTATTCAGCTCTGCAGATATAGTTGAAGTCTTACCTGAGGCCTCTGCTTGGTCTACCTCATCTGCCCATGAAGTAGTTCCAGGCTTTAGCACACTGCCTCTGAATTCTGAGGGAAGAGTTACTGCGTGGCATGCCCCAGACTCATGATCTCCTTCTGAACAACTTGCTAGAAAATCAAGATCTGAGTTGGACACTTCCAAGTCCAGCCCTTCTAAATCATAGTCTACTAACTCCACATCTTGATGGTTGATCAGTCATCAAAGCATCTTCTGCAAAGCTTTCTGCAGACTTGGGGGGCCATGACTTAAAGCATGACTTGGGGGGGCCTTTGCCAATATATTTGAACTAGTAAGATCAAACATGCAGGTTCGAACCTTCAAAACTGACAAAGAGCGGGGTTGATACATCTGAACTTTACGCCCTTTCCTTATCTTGTTTGCATCTGCACGGGAAATACACAAACGCATGAAGGGTTTTCTTTTGTTAATGAACACGACCTCACCATTTTGGGCAGATTTAATCCATTTCTCATTGTCAACCATCATATGATCAACTCTTACATCCACCTCTCGAGGAGCCGAAAAATCACTTCTCTTTAAAATAGGGATAGGAACCTCACTCTCCAGAAAATCCCTATTGATAACAACATCCTTTGGGGAGACAGTTTTTGGGAGGATTTTAGATGGAGGTAAACTTGAACCAATGAATCACCAGTTTCTTCTCTTTCAGACTTTCCTTCACTTTCGGACTACACTTGTGCCTCCTACAACCCCGGTCTTGAATTTAGGGCCTCAAACTTTCCTTGAGTTCGAACTTCTGAGCTCCCACACCCTAGGACCTTATGCAAATTGTCGCCTTCAACTTGAAGTACTTGACGTAGGCCTTTCTCCAAACTAGCAATCTCTTTACTTATCTCCTTATTCTTTGGTTCTAGCTCCTTAGTTTTCAAAAAAATCCTCATAACCCTTTTCCAAATAGAAGAGAATGCACAATAATTTCCCAAATCTTTAAACACAACCATACTTAAGAAATAACACACTAGGCAATTAAGAAAAACAACCCAATATCATAGCAAAAACAACACCTAAAACATACATGACAAAAATTACGACCAACCAACACCCGGTCACCCAAAACTAGCTAACACAAAAGGAGAGAAAGGAAAGAGAGAAGACTCTCCTAGATTTGTAGACTAGAAATGGAGGACTCTGACGATGATAGTAGAAAGTCGGATCACCAAACAATAATTCAAAAACCAACCCCAAAAAGTAACACTTAAACAAGCTTTAATAAACATAGGAAAAGAAATTTGGACCTTGAAATCAAAGAAAAACCATAAACAAAGGCGAAATTACGCGCCGGAAGGCTCAGTGACTCAGCGGCGACCGTGAAGGAAGGCTCAGTGACTCCGCGGCGACTATGAAGGACACAGCCACTGGCGAAGCATGAGAGCTTGAGGAAGTTTCTAGAGAGAGGTTTTTCTAGAGCGACATTTTCTTATGTTACATCTCATATGATTAGTAATTTAAGATAATACAATCTAAACAAATAATATTGTGTTCTCCAACTCATTCCTCAAAATTCACAAAGTTCATAATATTATACGCGTGACAAACTACAATAGGTACTACAAGTAATAAGTAAACATCACTCCCCGGACTAACGACTATCACTTAAAATAAAAGATGATCGTAATAATAATTAATAGCTTGTGATTACATGATATCAAATGAGATACAAAACTGAGCTTTATATAAAGTAAGATAATGAAGGTAAAATCAATAGTATCCTTAAAAGCAATTCTACCAAAAATAATAATGACACATGACATAATTAGCTTTAGTAACCCGAACTCTGCTCTTTCTGAACTTCAAGCTAACCCCTCCTCACAGCCTTCCTCAAAATCTTCAACCTCCATGCAAATAGAATGGTGAAGAGAAGTGTTGTGTAGCCTCAAACACTAAATTTTTTAGAATAGCCTTGTTCGAAAAAGGCCACCGAAATCGTGCAATGAGAACCACTCATTTCGCCACGTCAGCATCACTCGAAATGTTGACTTTACACCTCATCTAGATAGTTCCTTAATTTTTCCTTTTTTAATTTAGGCAGTTAACTGATTCTTTCCAAAATTAAATTTCATAAATTTTTTTCTTTATATACTATATTTGGTATATATGTATGATTTTCGAACTTATACAGTTATACTAAAATTAAATACATGACATTATACCTTTTTAATACTACTATATGATTACTTATACAGTTTTACTAAAATAAAATGCATGACATTATACCTTTTAATATATGATTACTTATATAATTATACTCAGATAAAATACATGACATTACGCCTGTTAATATATGATTACTTATACAATTATACTCAGATAAAATACATGACATTATGCCTGTTGAATTATTATTGTTATGTCAAGGAATTAATAACAGAATTAAACCTTATAATATACGAAATTGTTCTTCAAAAATTATAATATATGAACTTTGATCTTATGGCATACGAAATATTAAATCATTAAAAAAAATGGCACATATTAATTAAACTCCATTAACGTCTTCTTCAATAGTCCAAAACCTCCATTATTAACGGCGAGCAACCTAATTTCAAGACGATTAGATTTTTTTTCAAGGTATACATAATTATCATATACGAGATTGCGCTTTACAAATTATAATATACGAAATATTAAATCATTAAAAAAAATTGGCACATATTATTTAAACTCCATGAACGTCTTCTTCAATGCCCCCAAACCTCAATTAACGGCGAGCATGGTAATTTGTGGACAATTACGGTCCTCATTTCAATTTAATTCACTAGTGCATAATTGGCCTAAAGTATCACCCCAAAAGTGTTACTTAAAGGCCCAAAAGTGTTGCTTTAGGCAATAGGTAACACTTTTATAAGTGAAACATCTGCCCGTGCTACCTATTCTCTAAGGTAACACTTTCCAATGCTAATGTTTCACTATTTCAAGTGTTACTCAAAATTTTCTAATGTAACACTTTTTTAAGACTAATGTAGCATTTTTATAGTGTTTCTCCTAATTTTTTATGTAACACTTTTTCACCTATAGTAGCATTTTATATGTCATCTCTTGAATTATAGTAACACTTTATTGGATATTATGTATCATTTTAAGTCAGCATATGTAACACTTTGTTAGATATTAGGCAACACTTTTCGTAAGCTAGCTTTATCGTAACATTCTATTTCACAAGTCTTATAGTAACATTTTTAGATTTGTCGACACACATACAATGAAACTAATACTAAAACTTACAAACGTAATAACGAAGAGGAAGTAGAATGATATTATAGTTATAAATGAGTATAAATACTCAATAGTTATTGTAAAGAATGAGACAAACAATAGTATTCATCAATTGAAAATAAACTATTACGTTCAAAATATATATAGTTGACATGAAAATTCAGTCATAATATATATCTCTCTAAAAATAACCTAAATCAATCTTATGGTCATTTCTTTCTCTCCTCTTCAATTCCATTGCCCTATCATGCATGTTTGTTTCCCGAAGCATCATGACTACTTGCTACTCTAATCCATTATCTTCATCATCCTGCAATAAGAAAAAAAAAAAAGAATCTTCAAAGTCAAACTACATTATATGAATAGCATAATATTCGAGAAGGGTACAACCTAGTGTCGAATTCCTAACTTTGTGCATGTTTGACATGGGTTTTTGATGGGTGTGAAGCACATGCTCCAAAAGATACAGATGGTATTATTAACCCATCATGTTTCCCACATTTCCTCCCAGTCTACTATCAATTCTGAATATTTGTAACATGGATATCAACGAATCAAACTGATGATTACATAGAACGAGTGATTCCTCGTTTCTAATTACAAACTTATTCAACTATATAACAAGTTTCCTCTAAGTAATTCACAACTAACTTATTTGAGTAAACACCAATCAAACAACTGACTTTTATTATATTACTCTATATGCAGATATTAAAGTGAAATTAATCAACTTAATTTACATTTAAAGTCCACTCCAATGTTTCACAACTATAATCGAATTATATACTCTTTTACTCTTCACAATTAACCTCCAAATTTATCTTAACAGCAATGACATGAGCTAGTAGATATTCCTAGTATATTTAATCTGATGAACCTTCTTAAAAATAACCACCTTCACCAATTTACTAGCACTTTTCCATTAGACACTAATTAAATCGAATCTCACAAGCTAAAACAAGTAACCATTATGAAAGGAGTTTATTAAACTACTAATTTTGTTTAGTATATATATTACCAAAAGAATTAGACATATTATCTACCTTCTCGTAAACTCGAACCTATTTCGACATAAAGCTTTTTAATCATCTTTAGGGATAATGAAACTATTTTTAATGATCTGAATATTATTATCAACATTTACCTAATCCGTTGTTTATCTTTAATTAAGTTGGCTAACCTAATCACTTCACTCTTAAAGACTCGATACTCTTACTAATTGACTTATACCTTTATAATTTCTTAATTGTGATACTTTTAGCTTATAACTCGACAACGAACTGGAATTAAGACAATATGAATACTATATAGGAATTCTTAACTTTCAATCAACCTCATATTAAATCCAAAGAAACTTAGATTACCTCTTACTAACTAATAACATTGAACTACATACAAAATGAGTCTTTCTAGCCCAACTAATTCTTGTTATAGATTGAATCATAAATACAAATTAGCATAAACTGACTCAATAAACTCTAAATTAGCACAAATTAGCTAGACAATCTTTAAATTCACCTCGCTAACTAATAACATCGATAATAAACTATATTTCTAAATGAATTCATAATACAAAAGTTAACTCAACCACGACAAAACATTAACTAATTCCTAATTTATAATTCATTTGCATTACATTCCAATTTTTTAATTCCATATTATGTAAGTGATTTTCTTCTCAATCTAACGAAGTAGACTACTCTTTCAACTAACAAATCAAACTAAATCTTAATAGAATGTTAGAATTGAAGATTCAATCATAATCTAATTTTGCTTAATAACTTATAATCAAGATTTCAAAACCATATCAACAATCTAGTAGCACCAACTGAACTTACCTCACAAACTAGATTGAACTAACACCAATACGATATGCCACTATCCAGTTCAATAACTAAAAATTATGGTTAATATGATAGTCAACATATATAACATAAGAATAAATGCTCAATTATTTTCAATGACACTACAAGAACAACAACAACAACAACAACAACAACAACAACAACAACAACAACAACAACAACAACAACAACAACATCAATAACACAACAACAATTGTAACACCCCAGAATTTCAAAGCGGAAAAGAAAGAACTAATAATAGTATTAATAGGACGATGGCGGAAACATCGTCTTCTGGGAATGTCACTACTACAAGAAATGTGTTTAAATAACTAAGTGATAAACCAACATAAGTAAATAGTATAAATAAATTAAATTAATTAAAGTAATATCTAAAAGAGAAAACTGATTCTCAAACTAATTAAAAGTCTAGGCCTAAAACAACTATCATTTCAATGCTCACAACTCAACCCGAACCCAAAACCAAAGAAGATTCCCATCAACATAACCCGCAAAATATATAACAACAATCCACAATCGGTGGGGAGTAACTAGCAGCTTCTCCCGAGAACAAAAGAAATCAAAGCATGATTCGGACATAGATTAATAAGAAAGGAAATAATAAAGTCAAGCCAACTACAATATGCATCCACTTCCATATAACTCACAAATAACGCAAATGAATAATAAATAGCAAGTGAGTTGGATAAAAATAAATAAATCATCTCAAGAGTACTTTTATAAAAATAAAAAAGTATAGGTAAAGCAAGTTATTGAGTCAGAAACCGAACGCTAGTGAATCGCAATTCACTTCCTAAGGTTTGTCAGATCGCAATCTCCAGGTCGGGCCTATGGGCTTACGTTCCCCCCGCATGTGCGGGCCCCCGCGGGTAGAACACGCGGAACTCCCCGACCTCTCGGACGACAACAATTAACCCAGTGTGTACCCCTAGTTCGCAAACCGGGTGGTTGGCATGTTCTTCACCGGGGACTACATCTATCCCACCGGATATTCTTATCTCAAAATAAAATCATAAATATCATCAAAGTATCATTCATCTCTAAAACATTCGTCAAAAGGGGATGCCACCCGCCCTTATACCCATAATTCATCAAAAATAATTCTTCAAAAATCCTCAAAGTAGTAACTTACAAACTTACAACAAATGTCTCCAACAATAAACACCTTGAACATCTCTAAGCATCAACAATGATATTAAATTAGTTTTCACAGCACCAACAAATCAATCAAAAATACATCACCAATTAACTCCAAGGCTTATTCAATAGAGTAGTAACAATTAATCATTTTTCTCATAAATCAAACATAAACATAATGATACCCAATAATACTTACTGCAACCTACTGAACATCAGCAACCAAGAACATAATAGATTACAAATTATTTCTGATTAACAAGCTCTCAAATAATTTAAAAGAGTATCCTCAATTTCACAACAAAAACCCAATAATAATTACTAAACTAATAAGTTGGAGCAGTAAAATCACGCAAAAATTATCATACGACCCTAATGGCTCTAATGACATGGTATAATTTTTATTTATAATTTTCGGACTCTAAAAGTATTTTTAAACGTTAATCTACAGATTACTCAATAAAGCCAATATAATGATTAAAAATAAAAATAACCGCCCAAAAATTACCAAAAATTTACATAACATGTATAAACTCACGGAAATACATAATATACAAATAAATTAATTTTTAGGCCTCCATAATAATTTTCATGATTTATATACTGACAGAAACGATAATGCAAAAATAGATATATCAATTAAATAAACAGGTAAACAGTAGGAAAAAATTATTCTAAGGCATGGAATACATACTAAAAATATAACATGATCCAAGAAAAATAATTTCGGTAATTTTAACATTCGTTTAATAATTATTATGCAAATAAGCCAAAAACGCACAAAATACCAATTAAATCAAATAAATACTAAAAGTCAGACGAAAATTATTTTTCTTTATAAAATATTCACACAGCATGCATCAAGTATATTCATGTCAAATTTCGTCAATAATTTCATTCAAAAAGTATTTTAAACAATTTCTAACGTACTAATCTAATACCGAATAATACTCTAATCGCTATGGTTCTAAGATAACTACTAGTTACCTGGAACGTCGGGAGGAGAGCGAGTCTAAAGAGATACGAAAAATATGTGCAATCCAAGTCCTCCACGAACGAAAATTGTAGCAATAAGTCACTAGGCGTTTTCTTCTTGAACGTTGAGAACTCTTATTTCACACTGCTCTGTTCCGACCATGATTCCCGGTGATCAAAACCTCGGAATCTAAATCTCTCCGGTCAAAGTTAAGAACAAGATGTTGTAAATATTCTGTCCAAATTTGAAGACGATCCAACGGTTAAATCACCGGCTACAGTTATTTTCGTGAAGGTGTGACAGGAAAAACCGGGTTGAACCTTTCTATTCTTTTCCTCTTCCTTTTCTCTCTTTCTTTTCTTGAAAACGGTGAGGGTTAAATGACAATGATGATGAACTTCTGTTATTAAAAATCAGAATTTTATTGGCAAGGAAAAACGAAGGGTTTAGGAGAATGTTAATGAGGGATTAAATGAGCGGTTACAAGAGACCCAAAGGTTAGCTTAATAAGCACCAAAACTCTTCATCCTCCACTCCATAATTGCTGATGTTCGGCCAGCATGACACGCCACACGTGATGTACCATTTCATCACTCAAGTCGGTCCATCAACGTTACAAAAACGCTACGCGATAAAATCGCATCCTAAACGCCTAAATAAATAACGAAACTAATATAACCTTTAAAATAAATACCTAACAACTTGAAATAAATAATATATATAAATATATCACAACATATAAAAACATATACACATTTTCACAACATGTTCCAAAATAATTTAAATAATAAATTATTTATTTTTACGAAAAATATCATTTTAATGTAACAAACGCCAAGAATAAAGGATGAAAATTACGGGGTGTTACAACAATAGTCGTAACAACATCATTTACAAGAGAACAACAACAACAACAACAACAACAACAACAACAACAACAACAACAACAACACAACAACAACAACAACAACAACAACAACAACACAACGACAACAACGAGTTCTCGAAACAAGTAACTCCAATTCAACATACTCATTCGGATACTCAATCGAGCACAATTTCATTTTCACACCTAATTTCACAACTTCAATGGAACAAAACTCAATTCACAAGAGAGATTGAGAGGATTAGTACCAACAATAGAAGAAGAAGCCCGATGGCGGCACCACCACCGCCACGAGCCGCGCAACCGGCGAGAGAAAGGAGGAGCAGAGTCACGACAACCCGGCGGCACACAAGCAACAACAAGAATAAAGAACAACCGCACGAGTTAACGGCAGCCGCGAGAGGAGAGAAAGGACAGCAGTAGCAGCTGATAACACCAACAGAGGAACAACACCACCACGAGGAAAAGAAGAGATGCGACAAAAAACAAGCAGCACCGGCATCAACAAGGAGGAATGAGAGAGATTCAAGGAGAGAGAGATGCAAGGAGAGAGAGAGTAATCGGGGACGAGAGCAACGTCGATTTGAGCGCCGGCAAATGGCGGTGAGGCGGTCAAACCGGCGAGGCAAAGGAGAGACAAGGGTTTGAGAGAGAAAGGTGAGAGAAGCGGCGAGAGAGAGAAGGCGGGTTAGGGGGGTTTCTTTGGGTTTAGGCGACCCACAATAAGGATGGGGGATTCGGTTTTGGGTTTTCAAATGAACCAACAAGGTTAAACAAAAGGATGGGGAAACCGACCCAAATTGATAAAACGTATCAATTTGGTTTCATATTGGGGGTAAATACTACTCAATAAATTTAAATAATTGAAATCGAAAATATATAATAACAATATTGATTGTAATAACTTCATAAAAGTACAATAATAAATATATTAAAATATAACAAATCAATACTCATGTTCCAAATAAAATAAAATGAGGATATCTAATACATAATTAAATTACTTCCTCCGTTTTTTTTACCCGCAACACTTTCCTAAAGGGGAAATAATTAATTACTTGCAACACTTTCTATTTTTGCTTTTCCTTTCTCTCTATCTCTCTCCAATCACATGGGCCCTCTTTTTTTCCTCTCTACCTCTCTCATACCCAAAAATTGCATTGGAGTTGATGAAAAAAAAGTGTTGCGAGTAAAAAAACGGAGGAAGTAATAATTATAATTAGCATTTAATAAAAAAATTTAAAAATAAGCTTGTTACAAGAACGAAAAAGGAGAGCGAGCGAGTCGGTCTGGAACGAAGAAGGAGAGTGGTGGTGAAACACTAAAACCTAAGCGACGGTACTTTGTAATTAGAATTGAAAATAAAGTAAATGTTGTTTTTTTTGGAGTAAAATTCTCTTTGGCGGCTGATTAAGCGCCAACAAGAATTTTGGGATCAACACTTAATTAATTTAAGATGATTTTGTTTTTTTTAGGGAAGATGAGTTTGTTAAGTACACTGCTCCTATAAGAAATAATACGAAGTAATTAAAATAATCATAATGTTATATTCAAAATTATACTTATACTCTTTAAAAAAAATACTTATTCTAAAGTGTTATCTTAAAATGTTACCAATATGTAAGTGTTACCTAAAGGTGTTACCTATCTGAAAGTGTTACATCAAAATGTTACTCAATTGAAAAAGTGTTACTTCAAAATGTTACGTATAAAAATGTGTTACATTAAGTGTTACATATTGATTAAGTGTTACCAAGGTGTTACATATATACTCGACAAACTTGAATTTTCAAAAGTGTTACCTCATACATGTTACCTTAGACCAACTTTGTACTAGTGATTTGAAAGAAATTAGGGTTCATGAATTTGAAATTCACTCAGTGTTTGTGTAACGTAACCATGAAAGAATCTGAAATTACCGGTGCCTAGGTCGAGCTTGTTGTTCAGTTGGCCGGCTATAATGGTGTTTTCCGACTTGCCTTAGGTAGAAGATAACAACCTTTTATCCGTAAAAATTCGCTTACTAGTTGTGGTTAGGGTTATCATTTGTACAACACGTTACCATGGGTTGGTCATATCATAGTATTACGTACATCAAATGAGTTTACCATGTGGGCAGCCACATTTTGACACTGCCCAAACAAAACTGTGTAGATGACCAAAAATATGTTTAAAGCCCCATTTTCACTCTGTCAATATACAAGTTAAGTACAACATGTATAAGTTATATATTTGGAAATTGTAGTTGAACCTTAGTTAAACACAATAGTATTAAATTCCCCGTAAAAAAAGCACATTAATATTAAATCTGAACCCCTACATTTATAATTTAGAATGAACTATAAGGGGCCACCAGACTAATGCTATGTCCACATAACAATATGAAAACAACAAAATAATCCATCATGGCCCATTATTACCCTTTAGAAAAACAGTTCAACTTATGTTAACTTCCTCATTCGCACAAATTTCATGAACTTTATAATAATTGTTCCTTTTGGCTCTTTATATCCCCTTTTTTTTCTTTTGGTGTATTTAACCCCCTTCCATGAACTTCTGTTAACTTGTACTTTTCTTCTTCCCAATTACTTTATTATTCCCAAGTAGCCAATTTTTTACTCCACTTTCTCGCTTTTCTTCTTGTGTGGAATTTCTCAAAATGTTATTTTTAACACATTTCTCTCATCTTCTGTTCTTTTATGATGGCTCAAAACGACGACAACCCATGGTCCCATCTTCAAAGGAAAGTTCCAGACCTCTCTCCTCCAAATGGTAAGTATTCTGTATTTTTTAAAATTTCGAAATCTTTTGTTTGTTGGCATTTTTCCTAAAATGTGTAAAACAATGATTGTCTATTTGTTTGAGATTGTAGTAAATTACTTATTTAAAGATTTTATTTATGTTAGATGGTGTTTGTGGTTGAGCTAATTAAAACTGAACTTGATGTCTGTAATTTTTATAATACTTGTAGTGAAGTTGATTTGGTTAGTTTAGTAGTTGTGGTTAGTGTTATAATTTGGACAACACCTTACCATGGGTTGGTCATATCATATTAATACGTACATTAAATGAGTTTACCATATGGAAGCCACCTTTTGACAATGTCCAAACACCACTATGTAGATGACCAAAAATCATTTTTAAGTCACATTATGACTCTGTCAATATACAAGTTAAGTACAACATGTATAAGTTAGATATTTGGAAATTGTAGTTGAACCTTAGTTAAACACAGTATTAATAAAACTGAACCCCTACATTTTATAGTTTAGAATGAAATTGTAAGGGGCAACAAGACAAATGCTATGTCCACATAACAATATGAAAACAACAAAATAAACCATCATGGCCCATTATTACCTTTTAGAAATGATAATGTTAGTTTAAGATGATGCTGAACTCTTTTTTTTTTATGATGAACTAGGTTTTACAGTCCTGAAGAATGCACGTGAAATCTGCAAGGATATGGATATTCAGCTCTTCCATATCTTTATCAAACTGCACTGGCGGGATACAAATAATGTTGAATGTACTTGCAAAAAATGGCGCATATGGTCAACGTATGGATATCTTGGTTTCCCACAAGGGAGTACTGGGGGGTTGTATTTTTTTGAGGGGTTTGATACATGGGCACTTGATGATATCATCTACAATGATGGCAGGGACCTCATTGCTTTCTTTGAAAAAGATATGACAATGTATTTTGATGGGTTTCCTTTGCTATTCAAGGAGGATTAGAGGATGACATTTAGTGTTGGTGGTTGAATTTTTTTTTGTTGATGTAAATGGTGGGTAGGCATGGCATTTTTTTGGGGTTAAACTGCCGACATTGTTATGTTGATTGTTAGATTTAGGTTTGTGTCATAGCTTGTTTTAAGTGAATGTGACAAACAATTATTGCCTTTTGTGTTTGTCACTGCTATGACACAGTACTAATTTATGGGAAGCGGAGTAAAACACTATTTTGGTTGTTAATGTAAAGTGTTTAAGCCATTAAGTAATATGTAATGAGATGATTTATGGAATGAAATGAAATGAAATGACTGTTTTTATTACACATCCCACTTTGTTTATATGTTATTTATTAGTTAAAAATGTACATTATGCAGAAAAATTGAGTTGAGTCCTTCTATAGTTGTGCACTATGGGGATCATGGAGCATGGAATGTGGTGTGGTTTACCATGGAGGGCCTGTCAAAGTGTTTAAGTAGTTACCTGCCTCTTTGAGTGTGTCACATATTAAGGATATAATTAATAGCCTTGGTCATATTGTATTTTTAAAAGCACGTATGGAAATCATTCCAATACTCAGGCTTCCATTTGTGAAAGACCACAAAATTAGCTCAACAACACTTTATATACTAAAGTTAGGCGTGCCAACCAATCCATATGTTGTAGTGCAAGTTCCAAAGCAGGATGTTTGGTAATAACTAAATCAAATACTAAGAAAATTCATGTCACAGCATAGAAACTACACTTACTAAACCGACCTAACCTTGGTTAATCAAGATAATAACAACTCGGGTGCAAACTAAAATAAAAAGTCATAACATAATTCCTAATCATCTTCGAGGTCGAATCATCATCATGTTCGTTATCATCATCACCGGAATCATCATCCGCATCATCATCATCCCTATCGCATACGACACGTGCTTGCATTATCATCTCCCTCTTCAAGCATCCAAGTTATTGCCATTGTCATCGATTGTGAATCACACCGAAAAGATTTTATTGCTCTAAAAATGCAGCTAATGAAGTGTGGACTAAAGATAATACACTTGATACAAAAACCATATATAACGCCATCCGATAGTAGCATTCCATTCTAACAATAAGAATATGACGACGGAGTTGAAAAAATACACACGAGATGTGTATCCCAACAACCACCTGGGATAAATCCAAATTGGAATCTATAAGTTCCCACAATGTTTTTTTCTTGTCCATTGCCACGATTTGGGGATTCCCATTACGCATTTGAAATCATATATAAAATGATATCTAACAAAAGCATAAAATATGTGGGGATAAGGTTAAGAATAACTAAAGCCGTATTTCCGGAAATGTTGTCGCCCGTTTCGAAACGCTTGGCCATCTCTTTGGTTGCTACTACAGGAATGTCAATCATAAGTGATGTAGTGAAGACATGCGGATTTAGTCGTCTTAGCATCTCCTTCACCACAAGGCTTTCCAGCACAGCATTCCGAACCATCTCCTCATTCACACCTAATCTACCATCTCGTTACGGATCCTTAGATGGTGCCTTCACGAGATGGAGTTGCCCTTTTCGGCGCACGCCTAACACCACGCTTCTTCCATACACGTAGCGTTGGATCGAACGTATATCTCGGAGCAAGACTTATTGTGTTGCTATTGAACGACGTTGTGTATTCATAGTCGCAATCACCTCATTTGAAAGGTCCACTTGGAAGTGCCTAAACACCTTAGTCTGCCACATCTCGTAAGGAAGGAATCCCTTTTTTTTAGTGTTATGAGCAGCAACCATGTAGTTGATCATCATCATCGGCATGTTCATCTTCTTCTTGGAAAGGATGCAGTCCATCACCAACATGTCTAGATATGTAAGAGAAGATTTCCTACCCAAACAACAAATGAAAGTCTGCATTAGAATCAAGTGAAGAAGGCGAGAGGTCATTGGCAGTTCATTCATGGAAGGCTTATTTATTTCTTCGGTATCTGGATTATTCAACACAAGCCTGATGGCCGCCGTGTGATCAAAACCATTCACTGCACTCCACTTATTTCCTGGTGAATTGTGTCGCCCAGTCGTCGGAATCTTTAGAATTTTTCCCCAACTCGGTATCAGTTAGAACAATTGATTTCCCTTTCACCCAAGTATGTATGACCCCCTTTTATAGGTTGGCATGGTCGAAGTGAGTGTAGAATTGTCGAACTAGCTCGGGGCACACATCATTTGTTTCTTCTAGCAGCTGATCCCACCTCTGATATTGAAACCACAACCTTATAAAACCCGCACTAACCTCGTCCATGGAATTAAAATCCACGGCCCTCCCAGATGCAATTTTCCTTGCAAATACTTTGTTGTACAACCTTTGGTAGTTCATTGTCTTGAACCTTTGACCTGGTTGTGTAGGTCTTGTAGTTGCAACCTTGGCGACTTTGGCAGATCTTGTATTATTACACAGACTTGAGATTTCACCAACTCCTTCCCACTGTCTTTTGTTGGGGGTAATTTCATGTTCCATTGGTTCTGGGTTATCTGCCTCAGCTAATGTCTTTGGTTCTCGCTTTTTCTTCGAAGCCTTTACAGCCTTTGCACGAGCTTCTTTGTTCTTTGTCGCAACTGTCTTAACCCTTATTATGCTTCAAAATGGCAAAGGGTCATAGAAAAGATGGAAAAATGTTATGAGAAGACTAGATATACATTTGGACATGACCTGAAATGAAGTTGGTAATTGCCATGCGTAATCAAAAGGTAAAACATTTCACGCAACTGCATCAACAAGTGGCAATGACCAATAAAAAGGAATGACATTGCCAACAAATAAGCACATTTTCCATTTTCGCCTCAAATCATGCACGTTTTCCATGCATAATGACTTATAAGAGACATGTTGTTGGTAATCGAGATAACTCCTATGCAACATACAAAGTAGTATAATACTATAACAGGAACAATACGAAGTTATGTGCACATAGGGCAGTTTGTTTGGAAAACAACTAAATGCCTGCTTACCAATACAATCACTCGTATATGCAAAAGGGTAAACTCCATATCACCATGTACACAATTCTTACCACATTTGCAAAACAATTGGAAACAATTGCAGAAGTATGGACACCCATGTAGTTTACAAAACATGAATAAGCGACCACATACTAATAATTTCATTCTAAATGTATCCACGCAAGGATCACCCAAGAAACATTCAGCCATTGAAAGTAAAATTGAATGTACCAATTAAAAGTAGTTATATGGGAAAATACGATACCAAATTAACAATAGTCACAAATTTAAAATATGATTCCACTCCTATAATAAAAAAATATACTTTTGCATGAAACATAAAAACAACATGAAGTAGAGTAAAAAAATAGCTGTAATCAAGCGAATTGAAGATGAAAAGTATGGCGACATTAAAGAAATTAGGTAATCTAACCTTCAATTGACAGTTGCACAAAATTTGCAGTAGTTAGTTGGTAGTTTTATGGAGCTTGTTTTTAGAGAATTGAGAGAGATGTAGATGGAAGGAGGCCGTTTCAAAGAAAAGGGTTTCAACAAAAGGGATATGATGATATTGATGAAGGCGGAACCCGCAAGTCGTATAAAGGTCGCGTCAATATGGTCATGTGTCATGTCACCTTTTTAGTTATAATATATTTAAATAATTCAGAGATCTGCTGCAGCTTTTGTCGACGAGTGATGTTAACTTGCACATTTAATAAGAAAAACATATCATTTTATACCATAAATAAGTTACAAATATACACGCATATTAAGAGTTGTTTTCAACATATATTAGACGCCATAAACGACAAATGAGAAAATTTGGAAAATACCACATAGTTAAGGAAATATCGTTTAATTTAGAAAATAGGAATGTTCTTAACACTTCGCAATTAATAATTAATAATCTCCAATAAATAAGCAAATTAATAAACTTACAGTTATGTATTTTGGTGGGATTCATTTATTACCTTATCTTTGTGTTATTGGTTGCTAAATTTAAGGAGGCTTTGATTGATATTGGCACGTAACACAAATCCCGGCGGTTATTTGTTGTTATCCCGAAATACACTAGTACAAAAAAGTTGATTTGCGTCCCCTGATTTGCGTCGGACAGTTGTACAAACGACGCAAATGGGAAAATTGCGTCGTGTTTTAATCCACGTGACGCAAGTTAAACAAAATGTGCGTCGGATCTTGCCTTCCATCCGACGCAAATTAGTGATTTGCGTCGAATGGAAATAAGGTGCGTTGCAAATCATAAATTAACTATCTGCGTCGCATGTAAGAAGAGGTGCGATGCAAATCACGCAAATCACCTTATAATGTACATTCAACCCACTTCTCCATTCATATCTCAGACCTAATTCAACAACCGTTTCTCTCCTTCTCACCTACCTTCTCCCTCATCTCATCTCTTTCACCTACCTTCATCTCCCTCGTCTTTCGCATCTCATCTCTCACCTACCTTCATCTCCCTCATCTTTCGCATCTCATCTCTCACCTTCCTTCATCTCTCTCGTCTCTCCTTCCACCTGCAAATCTACGAAGGAACGCCTCACCTTCCTTCATCTCGTCTCTCCTTCCACCTTCAAATCTACGAAGGAACGCCAAAAGCGAAGGCATCTCTCTCATCTCTCTTTCGCATCAAGCACTGAGCGACAATCTGACAGAGTGTTAGGACTTGCGGACAGCAGCTTCAGTTTTCGGTGAGACACGAGTGCAATGAAAATGAGTAGAACGTTGAAGCACCGAGCAGTTATTAGAAGTTTCATGATAAATTTTCGCTTTTTGAAGCAACGAAAGGACTATACTTTCCTCAGATCTAAAGGTTGCACCATGGATGCCTTCTTACATTAGTTGAATTTTGTTTTAGTTTATATTAGTTAAATTTTGTTATTTCTGTTTCTCCCAATGTATCAAAAAAATTCCAGAATTCCAGAACGTTAAGCAGCAAGCAGTGCAATGAATTTGTTTTTTATTTTTTAGTTTATTTTTCATTTTTTAGGTTTGGCTACTCATTTATATTTTTTGTATACACAAACTCCAGAACGTTAATTGATCCTTGTTTTAGTTTGGGTACTGATTTATATTTTGGGTACTGATTTCAAATTCTTATTTTAGGTTACATTTTTGTATACACAAATTCCAGTTCACTTCAACTCGCTTAGTTTTCATTTTTTAGGTTTGGGGTACCGATCTCAAATAGTTTTTTTAGTGGGATATGTTTTGTTGCTGCTTGAGGATAGCAAAGTATGAGGCTTTAGAGAGAATTTGCGTCGCATGCGAGCTATATGCGACGCAAATGGTTAATCATTTGCTTCGCATGTAGCTCACTGTGCGACGCAAATGATAGACACCTTGGTGCTGGCTGGGCGTCTTGTGCGTCGGACTTTGCGTTGCGTTCGACGCAAATAGCTCAATTCTGCGACGTGTCCTTGTCCGGTGCATATCATGTCTCACAAATTTGCGTCGAGACCTGTGTCGTCGGACCTAGGTCCAACGCAAATGGTGGTCCCAGGTCCGACGCAAATCGTTGGTTCTCTACTGGTGATATCATTTGATTTAAGTGTTTAGGAGATGATTTATCTTTTTAAAGATATAGTGTGTTGAATATGCATTTGACAAATATATAGCAAATAAATACACTTTGGATGGAAAATGTTGTTCAAATATATAACAAATATAAATATACTTAAACAAAATTTAGACGGGAAATGTTCTTCAATTGACATTGATGATTTCTATGACTTTTTTTTTTGCTTGTTTCTCCAAGGTGGAATTTGAGACTATTTCACCATTTAGGTCCTACTCGACATTGTCCTCTACGTTAACTGGCCAGGCAGCAATCCTGAATCTTTTTTTATCTATGGATCCATACTTGTACAAGCGCTTTTTTCGATGAATATGTTCTTCTTCAAGTTGAAAGTAATTATTGATTAATTTTGACTGCTTTAATTGCTCCAATACACGTACGTTTTCAAGTCCACGGGATGCAATTAGGTATCTCATGAAGCCTCTATATTCGTTCAAGTCTTTAGTATGTGTTGCTTTGTCCCCAATCTCACCAGAGGATCTGGAAAAAAAAAATACACATAGTACAATTATAAGTCAGTTACGGTAGTACATTTAGTGCAACTGATTACAATTAAAACACACATAGTGTATCTAATTTGGAGATTTCTAGAATATATAAAATAATTACCTTTGGCGTCCCCATCATAATACCAAACCCCCATTGTATGATGAAAGAAGATCAATTCGGATTGGTAAATCGATTTCATGAAGGGTACAAGGCCTTCTTCTTTTTCGATTCTAACCAATGTATCATAAACAGGTTTCACCCCAATTTCATCCATCAATGAAGACACAAACAAGCTTATGAAAACTGTGATGCACAAATGAGCTAATTTCTTATCCACAGACATTGCAAAAATATTAGGTTTGGGACAATGGTGGTTTCTAAAATGTGTACATATTATGTCAATTATTTATAGTACAAGAATTACCGCCAAATTAATGGGATTCCCCATAAAATATGAGTGGAATTTCCCATCAAAAATAAGCCCTCCAAATTAATGGGATTTCCCACCAAATATGAGTGGAATTTCACACCAAAAATAAGCCCTCCAAATCTTTTATTTTTAAAACTAAGGTAATCTTTACTTCAAAATGTTTATTGACCACCCTCCACATTCCTACTTCGTCTTATGTTTTTAAAATTTAAGCCTGATTTGGCCAATTAAAATGTCTCTTTTTTTAAAGGGAAAAAAACTTGATTAATTTAAACATTGCTAATAATTAGTGCTCCAAGCATGTTAAGATATATTTTAAAAGTTACCATTAAGATATAAGAAACAAAATCTCTTAATATTAAGAGTTAAGACTACATAAAAAAAAGTACTATTCTGGTGGTCATTTACTACATTTAGTTATATATTGCAGAAGTTTACAATTTAAACATTGCTAATAATTAGTGCTCCAAGCATGTTAAGATATATTTTAAAAGTTACCATTAAGCTGATATAAGAAAAAAAATCTCTTAATATTAAGAGTTAAGACACCATACGAAAAAGTAATATTCTGCTGGTCATTGACTATATTTAATTATATATTGCAGAAGTTTATAATTTAAACATTTTTAATAATTAGTGCTCCAAGCATGTTAAGATATATGTTAAAAGTTACCATCAAACAAAGTATTAAAACAAAAGTAAGAGTGTAAGACCCTGATTTTCCTTTAATTTACAATAGTCATTAAATCGTTGTTGGTAATGTCCTATAGTGTGTCTGGACCATATATTAACGCTTCATAGTGTCATTTCCCATATGGTTTAAACTTTTAAGGAGTATTGTTATATCTTTGAAAAAAATAAAGAGGAAAACCCAATTAAATCGTATAGTACATCCCACGTACTATTTATGCTTATGGTAATGACCGTAAAAGAATATGGAGATGGCCATTTGTCGAAAACATGATTCCATATTTGACAGTTACAATAATTTAAGGGTGAACAAATAATCTAGTTCTAGGCTTGAATTTATGCTTTTGTAATGTTTATATTACTTGAGATCTTAGAGTTATTTAAAAAATTTATTTATAGGAAGTTATCATGATATGATGGAATATGGGTATATTTCCTTATAAAAATCACAAGCGTGATCCCATTATCCCCCACTATCCTCGATTCATCTTTCCTTTTATTTAACGGTTTTTTCACCATATACCCCTGACAAATTTTTTTTTGCACCATATACCCTTTCAACTTTTGAAATTCATCATATATCCTCCACTTTTCAAAAAATACATCAAACTACCCTTTTGACTAACGGTGTTAAGACTTCTTTTAGTCATTAACCCCTAATCTCCCCCTAACCCTAATTAACTAACCTAAACCTAAGTCAAACCCTAACTCTAACCCTAATCTAATACCCTAACTATAACCCTAACCCTAACTACCCCCTACCCCTTACCCCCACTGCCCCCACCACCCACCACCACCACCCCCTAAAGTCCCCCCTTCCCCTTGCCCCGATGAACCCCCTCCCCCGTTCCCCGCTCCCGCCTTCCTCGTTTTTTCACCATCTTTGCACCCACCCTCACCCTTCGGCTCCTGCCCACCATAAATTCCGGCTGACTTCTCGTTTTTTTCTTTTCACGGATTTCGTGTGGTTCATGGTTCGCGTGGTAGGTTCACGAGTTCAGGGAGGTTGTGGGTTTGTGGTGGTGGCGATTTTCAGGGTGATGTGTTGGTTCCCGGTGGTTTCGAGGGTGCCGCGAGGGTTTCGGGAGTGTTGTGATATGCGAGGGTTTCGAAGTGTTGCGAAGGTGGTGCGAGGGTAGTGCGAGGGTTTTTAGGGGAGGTGCGAGGGTGGTGCGAGGGTTTCAGGGGTGCTGCGAGGGTGGTGCAAGGGTTTCCGAGGTGCTTTGCGAGGGTGGTGCGACGATTTTAGGGGGTGATGCGAGGGTGGTGCGAGGGTAGTGCGTGGGTTTTTAAGGGAGGTGCGAGGGTTTTAAGGGTGGTGCGAGGGTGGTGCGAGGATTTTTAGGGGAGGTTCGAGGGTGGTGCGAGGGTTTCAGGGGTGTTACGAGGGTGGTGCGAGGGTTTTCGGGGTGCTGCGAGGGTGGTGCGATGGTTTCAGGGGTGTTGCGAGGGTGGTGCGACGGTTTTAGGGGGGTTACTGAGGTGGGTGGGGAAAGGGGTGGGGTTGGGTGGTTAGGGTTAGGGTATTAGATTAGGGGTTAGGATTAAAGGGGGGTTATGAGTTAGGGTTAGGTTAGGTTTAGGTTTAGGTTAGTTAAATTAAGGTTAGAGGGGGGAGGATTAAGAGTTAAAGACTAACGGTGTTAGATTTCCGTTAGTCATAAGGGTAGGTTGATGTATTTTTTAAAACGTCGGGGTTATATGGTGAATTTGAAAAGTTGAAAGGGTATATGGTGCAAAAAAAATTGGTCAGGGGTATATGGTGAAAAAAACCGTTTATTTAAAAATTCAGTTGACCAGTGTACATTATTTTGTAATTTTAAAAATCTCTAAATATTTAGATTACATAAATAAAAGGATGGTTGCGTTTTATAGCAACTGTGTAACCCAATAAAATCATAAAGTACACCGGTACAGCCTACGAAGGATTATATGCTCTTAATTTTGATAGTAAAAATTTTAATTTTAATTTAGGAAATAGCAAACTGAAATTGCTATTATAAATGACAACATGGGTGGGACAAGGGAAAAAATTATAACTAAGGATAGTTTTTATACCATTACATATACAACCAGCAAAGTAAAATTCACTACCCTACACAAAATAGTTGGTTGTTGACATATGCATTTGGTTGGTGACATATCTTGGACATTGAAATGACCAAAATAGTAATTAGACATAACCATATTAATAATCATGTGCGGAAAATCACATAGAAGCATGACGAAGCTACTCTCCAATAACTTAATTGAACAAAGTAGTGGAGAATTTATATAACCTTGGAATATAGGACGCTATTTTTTACTTATGTTAAGCTATCATAATGACATTTTATTATTACATATGTGAATGTGTCACCCATAAAAAAATACATAAGAAGTGTGTCTACTATTCAAACAATAATACAAATCAAAGAACACAAAAATAGACAGGTGTTAAACCCAACAACCTAAGACATTATTTGCATTAGTGTCTAAAATTGGGTGCTAGGATCCCTGATATCTTGTTTATTGCTTTACTTTTTGATAGTTTTTAATTGGTATTATAGTTGTTTTTGAGTTAGTTTAGGCTAGCTTGTTAGTTATTTCCTTAATTTGTGCAATTTTCCTTCTTGTATGCACTTTCTTTGGGCAAATTGTTTCATTTCAGGACTTAGGTGCATGCTTGGAGGACACTTGCACAACCCCGAATATTAATATCGAAGAGGAAGGTCAAAGAAGCATCAAGGAAGCATAACCGAGTTCCGGGGGCAAATATAAGAAGCTTTGGAAGGGTTTGCGCACAAGGGTCAACTTCAAATGGCAATAACTTTCAGCACACAAAACATTTTTGAGTGATTCAAGTTAGAGATGAAAGTTTGGCTCAATATCTTTCCAACAAGTGGTCACAAGCTTAATTCCGATGAAAAACGAGTGAGATATGGCCGTTTGAAAATAAACTGACGAAACTGAAAACTGACCCGAGCGCTCGGGTCAATCTGCGGAGAACTCATATTTCAGTCCTGATCAGTTGATCCGCCCGGGTCATGTGACCCGAGGGCTCGGGTCAGGTCACCCGAGAGCTCGGGTCATCCAACCCGCCCGGGTCGGGTTATATTTCCGGAACCTTTTTTGCGACTTTGTTTGTTTTAATGCGGGGGTTGTTTTGTAAGTTTCTGTTTTATTTCTTATGACTATATAAGAGGGTCTCCTCTTATTTTAACTGAGGCAATTATTAACTAGAGATTAGAGAGAGATTAGATCTTGTTTTAGCATTCAAGTTTAGAGCAAAACCCTAGGAGAGAGAAAAGTGGAAGTTTTAAGCTTTTGGATCTCCATTCTTCATTAATGAAAGTTTAAAGTTGGTAATCTTTGTTTATTTTCTTCTTTCCTTCCATTATTCTTGCTTATTTCATGATTTGTTTGTTTAGATCTTGCTTTATTAGTTGATTATTTGCATTTTTCTTTTTTTCCTCCATGGTTATGGTGATGAAGTTATTTCAAGCTTTGTTTTGTTTTATTTCCATAATGTGTGAGTAGTTTCTTACTAGGGGAAGGGATGTAACCTTCATTTACTCTTTGGATCCTAGATCTAAGTTAGGGGGTTAACTTTTGGGGTTGAACTTGTTGATCAAACTTGTTTTACTTGGTTTGTTGGGTGATTGATCACCACTTAACTTGCATATTTGGAATTCCTAGTGAAGGATTGAGAGATGAAGCTAGGAATAAACTAAGTTTGGTTGCTAGACTAGGATCTCCATGAAAATAGGCATTTTCTAGTTTAGGGAAGCTTGATTAATCATGTTGTGCTTGATTTGGCTAGATTGGTTGCTCATGCCATGAGAATAGGTCATGAGTGACTAATCAAGCTCCTCTAATTAGCTCGAGAGAGTAATTAGAGTTCATATGTGCGTGATTTTCCCCTTGTGATCCCCCATTTGTTTCCCCTTGGCTTTAATGATTGGATTCTTGGATTGAGTGTTGGTGAATCCCCCTAATCCCCTAGTTTCTTTACCCTTATCTTATCTCCTTTAATTGTTCGTTGATTTACTTTGCAAATCTTCTAGTTTAATTAGAATTTAGAATCATTGCTAAACTTTCAATCAAAACCCAAAAATTGATTTAGCTCATTGTAGTTAGCTAATTAACTCTTGACTTAACCCTACTTCCTTGTGGATTTCGACCATATACTTATCCTATATTGGATAAATTAGGTTATATTTGGCGAGTATACAACGACCCGTTAAATTTTGGAGCCGTTGCCGGGGAAGTAGCAGTTAACATTAGCTAATTGGTTAATTTTGAGACTAAATTATCCTTTTTCTTTATTTTTAGTGTGTTTACCTCTTGGTTGTTTTTACTAATATTCTCCGTAGCTTTGTTGGTTGCATGTCACGGAGATTGAGGGGCGATCCTACCATCCCCATCGATCATAACCTTGAAAATACATTGAGGCAATTAAAGAGAATCTTTAGGGAACCTACGGTCCAATCGGGTGTTGAACAACCGGGTTTTGAACAAGAGTCGTCTATCTCCACTACTTCTAGCACTATGGGGGATGAGGCTCCTAGAGCATTACGGGATTTTGGGCATCCCGAGGCATTTGAACTCAAAAGTGGTATTCGCCGCCCAACTACTACCGCCAACTTCGAATTTTCTCCGCATTTGATTCGCATGATCAAACAAGAGCCCTATGGGGGTATGACTCATGAGTGTCCTCTTGAGCATTTGGCTAATTACTTGGAGCTATGTGCCACGGTGAAGCAAAACAATGTGAGTCAAGAGTTTGTGAGGCTCAACCTATTTCATTTCTCTCTTGTGGGTAAGGCTAAGAAATGGTTGCAATCCATTCCGAAAGACTCTTTGACAACTTGGGCACAAGTTACCACGGCTTTTGTCGATGAGTTCTATTCTCAAGAGAAGACCTCCGAAGCTAGGAGGAAGATAGCTAATTTCTCTCAAGAGAAGGATGAGACATTGTATGGAGCTTGGGATAGGTTCAAGGATCTCCGGAGATCTTGTCCTCACCATGGTTATAGTCAATGGATGCTTATGCAAAGCTTCTATGATGGTCTCCTTCCTATGATCCGTGCAAGCCTTGATTCGGATGCGGGAGGCCAACTAACAAAGCTTCCGGTTGACAATATTGAGCCTACAATTGAAGAGGTAGTACGACACTACTCTTGGGGAAATTCTACTAGAACCGCAAGCATGAAGAGTGCAAGCAAAGGCAAGTATGATCTTGATGCCATTGACCACATCAATGCAAAACTTGATACCCTTGCAAAGAAATTGGAAAAGGTAAGCTTGGCATCCCCTAACCAAGGTACTTCCCAAGCCTTTTCTTGTGAGATTTGTGGTGGGTCGGACCACGCTAGCTCTTATTGTGGTGGGTCTATGGACCATGTTGCTTGGGTGAATACTAGGGGTGAGGGAAATCCTAACTTCAACAACCAAGGGAGATGGAATAACAATGTGAGTGGAGGATGGAAGAACCCTCAACCACCCCAACCTTACCAAGCTAGACCACCCGGATTCCATAACCCCCAACAAACATTCACACAACCACCCCCTAGAGCTCCCTTTGAACCAAATCAACAAAAACAATGCTCTCTTGAATCCACTCTTCAACTCTTCTTAGCTCAACAAACAAAAACCAATGCCGATAACGATAGAAAGTTTGGGGAGATATACACTTTCCTCCAACAAATGAATGCCCACAATAAGATCATTGAAACCCAACTTGCCCAAGTCGCTCAACAAGTGAGCAACAACTCTTCAAACTCTTCCACCCAACTTCCTAGCCAACCCATTGTTCGAGACCAAGTTAAAGCCATTACTTTGAGATCCGGAGCTCACTATGAGGGTCCTAAGATGCTTACACTTGATGATGCTAACCCCTCCAATGAGAGTGAGAATGTGGATAGTGAAGTTGATAAAGAGATTGAAAATGTCGTTGTGGAAGACATTCATGAGGATGGCACTCCTATAGTTGTTGAACCCGAAAAGTCAAGGAAATAGCCTCCTCCAATGAAGAACTACACTCCTCCGGTTCCATATCCTCAACGGTTAATGAAGAAGCAACTCAATGATAAGTTTGTCAAATTCCTTGAAGTAATGAAGGGTCTACAAATGCACATTCCATTTCTCCAAGCTATGGCTCAAATGCCTACCTATGCTAAATTTCTCAAAGAATTTCTCTCCAACAAGTCTAAACTTGAGGAAAGTTCTACTATTGCTCTCACCGCCGAGGTTAGTGCGGTTCTCCAAAACAAGCTCCCCGAAAAACTAGAAGATCCAGGGTTCTTTCTCTATACCCGTGAGAATTGGACATTTGGAGTCAAAAAGAGCATTGGCCAGACCTAGGAGCGAGTGTTAGCCTCATGCCGCTTTCAATTGCAAGAAAGCTCAACTTTGAGCTTAAACCTACTAGAAGAGCAATACAATTGGCGGATCGTTCGGTTAAGGTCCCCGTTGGAGAATTGGAAGATGTGCCTGCAAGTAGGGAGAGTCTTTATCCCTTGTGATTTTGTTGTGATGGAGATGGAAGAGGACTCTCAAGTGCCTCTCATCTTGGGAAGACCCTTCTTGAAAACGGTCGGGGTGCTTGTGGATATGAAGAGAGATATCATGACTTTGACGGTCGGAGATGAAAAAATGGAATTTGCATTCAACAAAAGTATGAAAGCCCCCATCATGGAAGAAGTGCATCGGATGGACACTCTTGAGCAAGATCTATCAAGTCTTAAGGCCTTGAATGAGGTAAGGGACCCCTTTCACGATGTGATATCAAGGAAGAAACAAGAAAGGGGAGGTGAAGTTTGCAACCTCAAGAAAGTCGTGAATAAAGTTTACATCTATCATCCGAAAGAAGCAAAGTTTAAGGTATTCGAAGCCCCATTGAAGAAGAAGAAGAGTAATAAGCTTCCTCCCACTTGCAATGAAAAAATGGAGTTTGCATCCAAGAAAACCAATAGGACTCCACTCATGAAGAATGTGGACCACATAGATGTATGTAGTCATGAAGTGGTGAGCCTCAAGACTTGGGATGTGCATGATTGGGTTTATGATGGATGGCATGACCCTTTGTGTGATTCAATGCAAGCTGTGAAAGATGAAAAAGATCAACTAATGAAACTCATGGCTTACTACTTCAAAGATTTTCACCCAGCAACTTTGAGGACTACTCTTTCCGCCCTCCATGATGACCTCACACATGGTCGAGCTATCGACCTTAAAAAGAGCACTCTCGGGAGGTAACCCGTATTTATTGCTTTTATTTTATTTCTTTCTTATAATTTTCTTTATTTTGATAGCTTTTATTTGATTTTAGTTTGGTTGTATGTACTCATTTGCGTACTTTGACCCTCGTTTGGCATGTTGGTTAACCTTCCCCTTTCCCTTCCCTTCCCCCCTTTGATTCTCTTGTTCATGCATTGAGGACAATGCTTTCTTCTAGCTTGGGGGAGTAATTATCCGCTAGCTTGGGGGACATATTTATATATTTTTTACTCATTTTCAGAAAAAAAAGAAAAAAAAATCGTATATTTTTAAAAAAAATCCAAAAACAGTTTTTTTTTTTTATCTTCTTGCTTTGTTTTAGCTTTCTTTCCTTTCCTTTCCTTTTCTTTCCCCTCTTTTAAATCTTTGTTTTTAGTTCTAAAAAAAATAAAAATAAAAAAAAATTGAAAAAGAGAAAAAAATAGCAAAAAAATCTGAAAAACAAAAAGAAATTTTAGCTTTGAATAAAGTTTTGATTTCCTTGCCCAAGGAAGATTCTAGTTGATGATATTTGTGGATTCCTTGCTTGGATTTTAAGTATATGTTTAGAGGCTCCTTTTGGAAGAGTGTGAGCTTGGGCTGTGGTGCTTTAGGAGGTGATTAATCTTGATTGCATTAGAATCAACCAAAGTGAAACCAATGAATGCTCAATTGGATGTCTAGTCTTGATTCTTGACTATGTTGCTCATGCTTGAATAAATTTAGCTTCAAATTTGCGGTCCCTAGTATCCCTAGATATGCTCATCATGTCCCCAAACAAAACTCTACAAAAAGCTTAGTTTTTACTTCTTTTCATTTGTAATAAGTGGTACAAAAAGCCACAAGTTCTCATGTCTCTCTTTAGTGAGTAGTTACTCATATTTTGTATAGCAAAAATTCCCATAATAAGGGAAAAAGAAAAAGCCAAAAACAGTCAAAAAAGGCGTGAAAAATGAAAAAAAAAGTGAAGAAAAACGAAAAAAAAAGACTAGAAGAATTCCAATAAAAGAGGTCAATTTGTGGATGCCTCCCACACTTAGTACTAATTTTTCTAAAGTTTTGAGTAGAATGGAGTCTAAGGCATATTTGTGTGTCTAGGGATGGTGGACTAGTGGTTTGAGCTTCTATAAAACTTGAAGAGCTATAGATCTTTTGGATAGCTAGGTGTTCTCTAATGAGCGAGTAAAAAGTCTAGTTAGGTGTCCTTTTGCAATCTTGATTAGTTGCTTTCTCTACCCATAACCTATGAGTACACTTGGAAATTAGTTGTTTTGAAAGTTGCTCTCTATTCTTGCTTGTGAACCATTTCATTGATAGTTGACTTGGGCATTGCTTTTGAATTTGATTGAATAAATTGTTGATGAAAAACTAGAGTTGTGGGTTTGAAAACTCTTTGGAAACCCTCGCGAGATCCCACTCACCCTCTACAGCGATCTAGGGGTTTAAAGAGCTTGTTGCTTGTGCTAAATGCAATCGTGATTCCTACGAAAATGAGTTAGTGTAAATTCTTTATCCTTCCTTCCTTTTTCATTTTTCTTCCCCCTTCCTTCTTCATTTTGTTTTCAAATAAGTTTTCATTCTCCTACTTGTGTTTTAATCTATATTGCTTGAGGACAAGCAAAGATCTAGCTTGGGGGAGTTTGATATCTTGTTTATTGCTTTACTTTTTGATAGTTTTTAATTGGTATTATAGTTGTTTTTGAGTTAGTTTAGGCTAGTTTGTTAGTTATTTCTTTAATTTGTGCAATTTTCCTTCTTGTATGCACTTTCTTTGGGCAAATTGTTTCATTTCAGGACTTAGGCGCATGCTTGGAGGAAATTTGCACAACCCCGAATATTAATATCGAAGAGGAAGGTCAAGGAAGCATCAAGGAAGCATAACCGAGTTCCGGGGGCAAATATAAGAAGTTTTGGAAGGGTTTGCGCACAAGGGTCAACTTCAAATGGCAATAACTTTCAGCACACAAAATATTTTTGAGCGATTCAAGTTAGAGATGAAATTTTGGCTCAATATCTTTCCAACAAGTAGTCACAAGCTTAATTCCGATGAAAAACGAGTGAGATATGACTGTTTGAAAATAAACTGACGAAACTGAAAACTGACCCGAGCGCTCGGGTCAAATGACCCGCCCGGGTCAATCTGCGGAGAACTCATATTTCAGTCCTGATCAGTTGACCCGCCGGGGTCAGGTGACCCGAGGGCTCGGGTCAGACCACCCGAGAGCTCGGGTCGGGTTATATTTCCGGAACCTTTTTTGCGACTTTGTTTGTTTTAATGCGGGGGTTGTTTTGTAATTTTCTGTTTTATTTCTTATGACTATATAAGAGGGACTCCTCTTATTTTAATTGAGGCAATTATTAACTAGAGATTAGAGAGAGATTAGATCTTGTTTTAGCATTCAAGTTTAGAGCAAAACCCTAGGAGAGAGAAAAGTGGAAGTTTTAAGCTTTTGGATCTCCATTCTTCATTAATGAAAGTTTAAAGTTGGTAATCTTTGTTTATTTTCTTCTTTCCTTCCATTATTCTTGCTTATTTCATGATTTGTTTGTTTAGATCTTGCTTTATTAGTTGATTATTTGCATTTTTCTCTTTTTCCTCCATGGTTGTGGTGATGAAGTTATTTCAAGCTTTGTTTTGATTTATTTCCATAATGTGTGAGTAGTTTCTTACTAGGGGAAGGGATGTAACCTTCATTTACTCTTTGGATCCTAGATCTAAGTTAGGGGGTTAACTTTTGGGGTTGAACTTGTTGATCAAACTTGTTTTTACTTAGTTTGTTGGGTGATTGATCACCACTTAACTTGCATATTTGGAATTCCTAGTGAAGGATTGAGAGATGAAGCTAGGAATAAACTAAGTTTGGTTGCTAGACTAGGATCTCCATGAAAATAGGCATTTTCTAGTTTAGGGAAGCTTGATTAATCATGTTGTGCTTGATTTGGCTAGATTGGTTGCTCATGCCATGAGAATAGGTCATGAGTGACTAATCAAGCTCCTCTAATTAGCTCGAGAGAGTAATTAGAGTTCATATGTGCGTGATTTTCACCTTGTGATCCTCCATTTGTTTCCCCTTGGCTTTGATGATTGGATTCTTGGATTGAGTGTTGGTGAATCCCCCTAATCCCTTAGTTTCTATACCCTTGTCTTATCTCCTTTAATTGTTCGTTGATTTACTTTGCAAATCTTCTAGTTTAATTAGAATTTAGAATCATTGCTAAACTTTCAATCAAAACCCAAAAATTGATTTAGCTCATTGTAGTTAGCTAATTAACTCTTGACTTAACCCTACTTCCTTGTGGATTTCGACCCTATACTTATCCTATATTGGATAAATTAGGTTATATTTGGCGAGTATATAACGACCCGTCAATCCCAATCGAACACAGTTGGCATTTTGGTGAATGTGATCACTTCATAGCAGTCTTTAGCATTTGATGCGTCACCTTCACAATATGTCTTGGGCATGAACTGTTTCAATAGGTTGACAGAACTAAAATCATCGCCAAAATCAACAATTCCTTGCTTATAATTAGGATCCTCAGCAAACATTTCTTCCAGAGGATCAAATCTCATTCCCAAATCTTCAGTAGGATCATAATTCCTTTCCACTTCTTCCACCATCCTCTTCCTAGTACCTTGTCCCTTACCCTTACTCTTGCCCTTTCCCTTGTTACCCTTCCCTTTCAATTCATCTGTATTGGGGGTCACCTTCTCCTTTCTGTTTGCACACACTAGTAGAATAATTCTTTATTCTTTGCGGTTTTACCCATACGCAGCAATAAACCACGTAAAAAAAAAAGTAAAATCGAAAATTAACCTATTGCTGCGGTTCTGGGCAAAAACTGCAGTAATAGATGTCAACGAGAGATTTTCAAAATTATTTAACCAAATATATTGCTGCGGTTTTTTTTAAAAACCGCAGCAATAGATTAAAATATTATATTTTAATCTATTTCTGCGGTTTTTTAAAGAAACCGCAGCAATATAAACCAAACCCTAATAAATCTAACATAACTTAAGATGCGCTCCCTCACTCCTGCGCCTCCCTCACGCGATCTCTCTCCTCTATCTCCTCTCTCCTCAATCGTTGCTCTCTCACTCCTGCGCCTCCCTCACGCGATCTCTCTCCTCTCTCCTCTTCGTCGGCCGTTCTGTCATTATCACGCGATTTCATGAAGACTCGAAGACTTCTTCGTTTGTAGATCGAAGATCGAAGACTCGAAGATCGAAGACTCCTTTCATTTTTTTTTTATCTTTTCTCGTTCTTTTTTTCATTTTGATTTTTTCAGATTTGTGTATTTTTTCGTTTTTTTATTATTTCAGATATGTTTTTTTCCTTTTTTTGATTATTTCAGATTGGTTTTTTTCGTTTTTTGATTATTTCATATCGATTTTTTCAGGTTTCCGCTCGTCGTCCAGCCGCTCGTGTCTCGCCCTTTCGTCGTCGCCTTTTGTTGAATCTCCCACAGCGTCACAAGCTTCAGTTTTCGTTGTCGTTCCAGTTCTACTCGCCGTCGCCGGTTGTTCTCCGTCGCCCGTTGTTCGCCGTCGACAATTCGTTGTCGTTCCAGTTTTCAGCATATTGTTGTTTTTGTTTTATTTTTGTAATTGTTGTTATAATATTTTTGTAATTATTTGTGTACGAAATTACTACTTATCAGTTATAAGATTTTGGTTTTTTATACTCTGCCTTAAATATTTTTACTGTTTTTTGTACTATAATTTTGGTTTTTTATACTCTGCCTTAAATATATTGTAATAATATATTTCAATTTGTATTTTTTATGTTTTTGAATTTTGTATAATAATTTTTTTGTTATTAGTTTCAATCAGTAGTGTTTTATTTTCTTTTAACCTTTTGTCTTTCAAATTTGATGGCAAAATGTAAAAAAAAAAGATTTTTTTTTTTACCTGTACCAGTACCTATTGCTGCGGTTTTTCCAAGAAACCGCAGCAATATGCCTATTTTTTATTATTAAATACAGCATATTGCTGTGATTTTTCCCAAAAACCGCAGCAATATGTTTTATAAATCTGATACTTCCTCCGTTCCAAAATAAGTGAAACACTTCTCTCATTTATGTGAGAGCTTTTTGATACAAGTGTTTCACTTATTTTGGAACGGAGGAAGTATAAAAATAACCATATTGCTGCGGTTTTACCCAGAAACCGCATCAATATGTTCAAAATGATAAATAGCCACTTAATGACCGCAACAATAAGCATTTATTCTACTAGTGACAAGCATTTTCGCTAATTTGTCTTTCAACCACATAGATCGCTCACATGAGATTGAAATCATCCTGCAAAGTTGGGTGCTCATACCATTTAGAAATGCAAAACGTTCAGTAGCCGCTCCTCGTCGTTTGTTTTATGTAGACTAAGGTGTCCATGTGGGTTTGAAAGGTGCAACTTGGCTCTGATTGTCCATCTCCGAAGAATGTAACCTTTTGGTATTTCAACCATGCCTTCAGCTTTGATAACAGCAAACATATGTTGATAAGGAAACCCAATGGAATCGAGTTTCATACAGCAGCAAAACGCCATCTGTTGGTTTATATTGTAACACACTATATATTTCATATTTTTACTTAGCAATCATTCAGTCGGTAGGTGTTTGATGGACCGTCACGGTGGTCCAAGCATCTTTCCGTGTTGACCACAATGTGTCTTAACTCGAACTCTAGTTCCTTATAAAATAACTCGTATGCATTTCTCGTGTATGTACGTGCTGCACGTGTCTTGATTTTCGACAAGACGCCTTGGATGGAAGGAAAGGTGTGTGGAAATATAATCATCTTGATCTTCATCAAAACGGATATGTTCAAGCACTTTATCATACAATTGAACAAACCTGTACACAACATATTTTTCTTGGTTAGGACGGTCTTCAACGTGTTGTTCATTGACTCGCATCTTTGTGTGCTTCTCATCCCTACAATACGCAGACGTTAAAATTATACTTTTCGGTAGTGTACAACAAAAAAGGAAAAAAGAACGTCAAATAAAAAAGAAATTAAAATAAAAACAACGTTAGGTTATGACCAAAATAATAAAGTGACATAACCAATATGTTTTCACTTGGAGCTTACTTACTTACCAGGCATAAAAATCCCCATGCATAAAAGCTTGACCCATTTTTCTTTGTCTCTATACTAATCCTTTGCCCACTTTTTCGCTAACGTCATAAGAAGTTATCAATTCTCCCCATGCTTGTTCGAAGTCGTTTATAGTCCTATATCCATCCACACATTTCATGAAACCACTACCGAAATGCTTGTTGGTATGACCTTTGACGTTCTGCATCAAGTGCCACAAACATAACCTGTGACGAGCATTTGTGAATACGACCTTAATAGCATTCGCCATGGCCCCTATCACCGTCGGTGATAACAAAGTAAAGGAGCATTATTTCCACCACCTCTAATTAATAAGTGTTGGAGCACCCACTTATATGTCTCATCCTTTTCATTTTCAATCAATGCAACGACAAATGGGACGGTCCTCATATGGTGGTTCTCCCTAACGATGACAACAAATGGTTTCCTATATGCATTGACTTTGTAAGTTGCGTCAAATGCAATTACTGTTCCGAAAGCCTTGTAATTGTCACGACATATTCCATCGCACCAGAACATCTTGTTAATCCCACCTTGCTCATTACGAGTGTACCTCATAAAAAAATGGGGTCCGAGGATTTTTTCCCTAATATGTATGCAGCCATAGTTTCGGTGTCTCCCTCATGTATCTCTGCCTTTTTAAACTTTTCGTACGTGTTGTATGAATCACTAGTTAAGAATCCTACTTTCCTTAGCCCACCAGCCTGTTGGGCTATATTCCTCATAGTGACGGAAGGACGTACTTCAGAGTTAATTAACGACTTAATTTGTATTTTATCGGATTCAGTCACCTCTCTCTGGCTCCTGTAATTTTTCAAAATAAAATAACAATTTTTTTAAGTGAAATGAACAAAGTTAAAAAAGAATGTAATATATCCTATTTGTATATGTTCAGTTCGACATTTGAAGTACCGAAAGGGACTTGGTTCATTTGAACAAGTTCGTGATTGTGCTCTTCTATAAACCGTGTCACGTGCCATATGTCAGAGTTTTGATCCCATTTGAAATTGATCAACGCTTTACAACCGCATTGCATGATAGGTCTACGTTTGCGCCTCCCGTCCTTTCTCTCCAAGTAGCTCACCGATCGAAATCCCTCCCGATTACACCAAACCAATTGAGATGTAATGTGCCCGTTCACTTTGCTCCTGATTGGATTCTTACGGCGTAGACCAAAACCTTTCACTCTGGAGTACATCTTATAGAACTGCATACAATTGTGATGGCTCTTGAAAGAAAGTTGTTTCATGTCATCTACTGTAAACTCTTCTAAATCTTTGCCAATTTGATCCCAAACTTCAAGGTTGAAGAATGTGTCTGTATTTACCTCCATGTCAGATTCTGAATCTGAGTCCTTATCACTCTCATCCCCGTCTACATCGTCACTTTCCTGCGAATCATAATTGATTATTGCGTATTTGCCAAGTGGGTTACAATTTTGGGATTAAGATCGTATATTCGTATTTAACATGACGTCCAAAATTGCATAAAGATGTACCTCATCAGAAGTGTTGTCTTCGGTGTTATGTTCTTTATCTCCATCCACGAATTGATCGATCTTAATAGGAAACATGTGGTGCTTCTCGATCTTTTTAGGGTTCATTGCACAAAAAATAACAAAATTAATAGAATTTAAAGTACACTATTGAAGTTATATGAATTTCGGGTGAAATTAACCACCTGACGTTGTATTTACACTAAAATTGACAATTTTGAGGACTAATATGTGACCTACCATATTCCTATTTGCATCGTACTCTAGATGTGGTAAGCGTTCGTCATTAGATGTGTCCATGTTGTATATAATTAGACATGATCAGAATCTTTACAAAGGGCTTATCATGTCTATGATATCATCATTAAATTTATAAACAATTGAACATTAACATCTTGTTACATACGACACAAGTTCAAAAATTTATTCATAGCATGAATCAAAAAACTGTTTTTTGATCTACAAAAATTTGAAACATACCTTGAATAATTGAGAGGCCAAAATCAATATGTGAAGATGAATATGTTTAAACTGATTTAGTCTCCTGATGCGGAATCCTATTTAATTCAGTGACCGAAATAAATTGGATCCTTGAAGTTCAGTTCCGAAATTTACGTGGGAGGTGGTTTTCAAAGATCTAAATCGTTCACCCTAATTTCTACCTTTTAAGAAAAACACTACAGAAAAAAAAGTTGTGTTCAGTAAAAATGATGCCATCTGATTTAATATTAAAAATATGGTTTCCTTCCTTTTTTTTATGTATTAATTATTTTCCTTTTATTATTGAGTTATTCTTGCGTGGACCTGGTCCACACTAAATACTATCGTGGACCAAAGTCACTTATTTAACATAATGACCTTTTATTTCTCCATATTACCTTTGAAAAATCTTAATTTACACTATACACTTACTTTATATCATAGTGACCTTTTTTTAACACTTTCTCTGTTTCAATTTAGTTGACACTTTCGATTTTAGGAAGTTTCAATTTATGTGTGACAATTTCATTTTGGGTAATAACTTCTCTCCATCTCTCTCCATCTCTCTCCAATCATATGTGACCCTTTTATTTTCTTTCTCTATCTCTCTCCTCTCCAAAAATTACATAGTAGTCCGCGATCTTAAAAGTATCACAACTAAATTGAAACACATGAAGTAAAAAAAATATAGTCACTCTTTCTTAAATTAGTTTATCATGATGATTGATGAAATTTTCAGTTTGTGACATAGTGTTCGTGCAAAATGAGTTCGTTGACGTTGCAAACAAGTCAATGCTCATCCAATAGCTTGATACTAAATTCCTTGGGAGGCTTAGTCCCTGGGAGCTACCGGTTTTAATTAGATAAAACCTTGATAACATACTTTGTTTCAATTTAATTAATGATTAATGAATAATTGTGGCCTTGCACGTGTGTCTTTTTGTTAAACTGTTTGATAATAGTTTGATAGTTATCCTCTGATTGTTTGTTCCTTTACTTTAAACGTGTTAAACTTCCTAAATGTCTCATTTCATGGAACAATAGAGGCGGTCGTTTAGGGAATATTATTAGTAAATGGACATATGGTTGTTTTACTTCAATTTGGTGAAATAAAACTTATGATAAAACGACCAAATTATAATAAAACAAATGTATTATTGATAAAATACCATTTGAGGTAACTTGGTTACATTTGTCTTGGCTACATTTGTCTCATGACTTATCTATATAATAGAGACATAGTCATTTCTAACATATCAATTGAAAAGACTTTCATCTAGAGATAACATTTGGATGTATTCCGTATATACCGTCTCTACCACAGCCTTGTATTCACTAGCTTCTAATTCGCGCCCCGCACTACTTTTGGAAACTCCGAAAGAGTAGCCATCGTCAGGGGAGTTATTGAACCATGCCTTGAAGTTATTGAATCAATGCAACATACATCCAGGAAAGGAAGTGTTCTTGGACCAATAGATTTCATAGTCTACACATACACTTAAAGTTCACTAATCTCCCCTGATGATCAATTTGACCTTCTTCCATCCTCACCACTTTGAGGGAGGACTGGGTACAAGAAAGAACTAGACTCTTGGCATATGTCCAGTTGATCCTTTGAGGTCTTGGAAAATTTAAGATAGTGGAAACCTCGTTTCTCCACTTCTTACAAACTGTTAGCAGTTTGTCTTGCGATTTCCCATCCAATTTAGGCCATATGTGGGTGGCCAAAAGGTCTATATTAGAACCGACATCTGCAGCACTTGATCCAATTAGCATAGGATCTCTTGGCTCCACTACCAATTCATCGCCAAAGATCTGTGCCATCTTCTCAGCCCATCCGGCTCTCTCATTTGTTATGAAAGATTCCTTGTCTTCCTCTATACCGTTGAAGGCGAAACGATGATTAAAACAATCATCATCAAACTCAGCTGATATGTTTGCATACGCTTCGTTGTTCATTTTGATTGTTTGAAATGAAAATGTGATGCAAGGATGCTATGGTTAGGTCCCTTTGAATAACCAACCCATTTGTTCAACAGCTGTTTTTGCGTAATAACTTCTGGGATAACTACATAATTGAGTACTTTGACCGATTTTTGAGAAGTTTATTGTCCTTTCGCTGATTATCATTTATTTTGAAATTATGAAATGGCCTAATAAATCCTGGGTCATTACCAAAGCATTTGTTCACGCTAAATAATAAATAAATGGTGTCACTTTTAATTTGGTAGTATGTAAATGCCATCAATTCATTTTCACCTACAACATGTACTTTCATAGTAGGGCAGCATTATATTATAATAAAAAAAATCACACAATAACAAAAAAAACACCACATAATAGTAGTGTGAAGCACAGCTATATGGCTAAGTGGCTACATAAAAATATAAAAAAAATTAAACCCAAAATTATCTTTTAAGTTTTGCCATCATATTTGTTACACATTTCATACTTAATGAAATCTTGCAAGCAGAACATGCATTGGGAGGAGGGAAGCCTATTAAATCATATCTAATGTGATTAGACACTTATAGGTTGCTCTTACACAACCTACTACACCATTAGGCTTTCATTGCATTTGTATTAATGCTTTTTAATCAATGTCATGTTTTTTTAATTTCTCCCTAAAATTGATTTAAAGGGTTTGAATATATATTAATTGGTGTGTCAATTATTATTTGTTATAATATTAATTTCATTTATTCTGAAAAAAAGCAGACAGTGTAAAAGAGGTGACTTTTGGCAAAAAGATCAAACATACAAATTGGTTAGTGGTGCACTTTTAAAAATGAGAAAAATGAAGGAATATTTACGCCTATGAAATTGAAATTAACTTTATTTCCATCAAAATTTTTTGGATCTACTATAGTCTAAAACTGTTTAATTCATTATTGTCCCACATAATTTCTATGTTCATAACACAAGGGAATAAAAAGTTATCAGAAAAGATAATCTAACTCCTTTTAATTTTACAACATATGATTAATGACTATGATTTCAATTTTATTTTTTTCTCTTTATGTCTTAACCAAAAATATCACATTTATATACATGTCAAATTTTCCAATCAATTTTTTCAGGCATAGCCATCTTAAATTGGGTTGTGGTTTATGAACGTTAGTTTAAGCCTAAATTGCAGTATCTTGTACAAATACAGGATATGTCATGTCTAAAGTTGATAATTTTATATGAAAACAAAAGTTTAATCATATATTTTGCGTACATAGGGAACTATAATTCAATTTTATTGACAGAGCAATTAAATAGAATGACTCTCTCATAAGTACTTACTTAGTAAAAGGAAGACTTAGAACTATTAATTTGAAATTTACTTTATTTTCATCAAAAAAAATTAATCCACTACAGTCTAAACTGTAAAATTAATTATTGTCCCATCTATTTTATCTGCATAATATGGAATATTATATATTAATAATTCTTATGTTCATACCACAGGGAATTAAAATTAAATCTTAATAAAGAATCTAACTCCTTTTAATTTTACAACAAATGATTAATGACTATGACTTCAATATTATTTTAAACTAATCATGTCTTACGATAACTTATGTTATACATGGAAAATTTCCCAATTACTAATGTTCCATTGTAGCCATCTTATATATTTTAATATTTTTTCGTACATAATTAACTGTAATTTAATTTGTTGACAGGGCAAGGACATGTGGAGATATAAAATTTTGAGACAACATAAGAAAATAGCATAATTAAATTGAGAGACAATTTAAGAAAAAATATATTTCATTCATAATATATTAATTACATTACTAAAGTCTTAATACTAATGTATTACAACCCAATGGAGCGAAAGTACAGACAAAAACAAGAAAGGGAAGCAAAACATAAAAAGAAAACCCAAACAAAACCCCCAAAAAAAGCTAGACAAAAGAAGACATGGGAAAGGACATGCAGGGGCATGATCAAACCCAGTCTTGTTGCGGATTTACCGACAAATGTCAGTAGATCCGGTCGTAGTTCTCCAGAATTCGATTGTAGGCATCGAGTCCGCGTCTGACTCCGACCCATCGCCACGTTGTGGTGATGCAGAGTCATAAGGGGTGGAGGAGGAGTGTGATGATGATGATGATGATGATTAGTGGGGGTGTTGATGGTGGTGTTATTGGTGCTGATGATGGAGGGGAGGGAGATCGGACCCTCCTCCTCTTCCTTTCACTAGAGGAGGAGGAGGAGGAGGAAGAGGATGATGATGATGTTGGAGCGTTGGAGGAGGGGAGATAGGATGACGATGATGTATGAGCGGTGGAGGAGGAGGATCATGGTGATGATGTATGAGCGGTGGAGGAGGAGGAGGATGATGATGTATGAGCGGTGGAGGATGATGATGTATGAGCGGTGTGGGAGGAGGATGGTAATTACAGTGGTGATGTTGGAGATGGTGGTGATGGTGGTGGTGATGGACGACGCGGTCGGAGGCAGGAGGGTCATGCCACCTCCATTTTCCCTTTGCCTTTGTAAGACAAAAAATTTCACATCCACCACTTATTTGTAGTTTATATTGTTTTGCAAATCATAAAAGAAGATGATTTTTTTCTCAAAGCTTGTGTACATCGGTTTGAAAAGAATTGACTTCGTAATTGAAGTGCAATTGGATTTTGGGTGTTTGTAGCATATCAGGAGTGGAGTTGGGTTCGTGTTTGAAGCCAAAGAGTGTTGATGCATGCCTTAAATTGGAATTGTACTCATAATTATGAACTGCATAGATGTTACTTTTTTTATACTTTTAGTGTTTGAAATTGGTTTTCGGTTGGCCTGAATGTTTGTTTAATGGGTAGCAATTCATCAAGATTTGACCCAGCAATTGTTGTTGCTTTATTGGTAGTTTTCGTACCAATTTGTGATCAACAATTAATGTGTTTTATTCAACTAAAGTATATGCAAACCACATAGTTAGATCGAAACTAACAATAAACAACCCTCGAGAAAATATTTGTAAGAGTAATTGAAGCATGAGGATGAATAATAGTATTTAACAATTTGGGTGAATAGTTAGTAATATTTAATAATGTAAAGTGAAAGATATGGAGGATCATTCTTGAGGTATCATCTGACCAACAAAATTCAAGGGTATTCATATTTTTCTAAGTTGTTTCTAATAGAAGATTTGGCCATTACTTAACATTATTATGTTATGATAAACATATTGAACTCTGAAATCACTAGTACAAAAAACATCAAATGCTCCGGTTAAAAACCGTACAAATACTCCGTATTTAACCCGTAGCAGACGCCATACAAGCATTTGAGCATATATCAAATGCTCCGGTTGAAAACCGGAGCATTTAGTTTGTCAAATGCTCCGGTTCTCTAAAAAACCGGAGCATTTAATAATTTTGTATGCTCAAAATGGGTCAAATGCTTCGGTTGTTTGGAAAAAATCGGAGCATTTGTTCACAAATGCTCCGGGTTTTTCCAAACAACCGAAGCATTTGCTAATTTTTTTTTTATAAAAAAATCGCTGTTGTTGTGTTGTACATTGTATTGTTGTACAACACAACAGAAGCATACATCAACAAGCAGCTTGCCATTTCCCAAATGACTGCATCCTAGTGTGACCAAGAAGCATATTGATATAATTCAATTCAAGCATTTGGGAAATTGATAACATAAGCATGGACACATTAGCAAAATATTAGGTAAATTTCATTCAAACTAAAAGATTTTTAAAAAACTGCAGCTCTATAGTTGTCAGAAATCAATGAAGGTTTAACAAGCATTTCTAATAACCCTAATCCATATAAAAGCTTACATAATCCAATCAAATCAAAAAGTATCAGGGTTCCATACAAATGAACTACCATTACATTAAACTAGAAATGCAGTGAACAATGACACTGTTCAATTTGGTGTCTAAATGAGCGACCAAATAAGTAGGATATCCACTTGTCGGCAAGCATCTCCACCTATCCGAGTGCATTTAGAACAGAAATTCACAAACTATCTTCGGGTTTTAACGAGATATATCAATATGAACAGATATATCAATATGGGACAGAGGGCAAAGAACTCGAAGTACAGAATTGCAGCAATCTCACAAACAACTCACAATTAAGTTAATTTTAAATTACTAATCGATTGAATAATTATAATTACAACTTTAGAACATAGGACATACACATAGACCTTTAAACTGAAAATCTACAAAGCCCAAAACAGTTGAAAAGACCAACATAACAGAACATAAGTTATGCCAATGTACCCATCAAGCAAGAGTCACTTAATATACAATATCCTCTATTGGATCGGAGCTTATAAAAGAATAAAATTTCTAGTAAAAAAGTTAAATAATAGACTATGCGGCTATAAGTTCTACAATATTATAAGTTCATAGAGCACTTAGTCAAAGTCAGTAGAGTGGAGCAAGCGGGCTACATATTCTGATGTGTAACAAGATCTTTCACTGTTCTTGGCATGTCTATAACGAGACAAAGACGCTATAATAGAAGATTACCTCCATACTAAGACCAGATCATGTTAGCTTCATTTTACATCTTTCACTTCAGCTTCAACATCAACAATGGATGTACGTCGAAGCATTCTTTCCTGCAAATAGAAGATAACTTGTCATCTATTCACGGTAGAAAGAAGTAATAAAATGAGTTTGTTCTCGGGGAGAATTGTTGGAGGCAGAGAGAAGTAATAACATGAGTAGTTGAAGAAACTATAAGGATTCCAGCAAGAATACCTACCCAATTATAATTTAAAAGACCAATCTCAAATCTAATTATCATGCTCTTACCCACACATTTAACATTGTATTTTGAAAACTTATCATCTAAACTCGTCCCATCCAAGTAAACTTGATACACAAGTCACTAATGTCGGTTGTCTAAGCAATGGATGCCTGGATCGACTCTACTTCAGCAGCGAAGATCGGAGGAGCAGCAATAACCACTGCATCAGCTCGGCGATGGCAGCACCGCCTTGCAGCAGTACTTCTCAGCAGCTGAAGCAGTACAAAGACCACTGCAAATGAGCAGTGACAGCAGAAAATGAGGGGTAATTTGATCTTTTATGCAATCTCATTCTCAGTCTTTCCACAACCACTATACAGTACTTAAGACTCATCATATACTACACAAGCAGAAGCCACTAGCATGTCCAGTTACTCGTACATATTTCCACCTCACAAGGAACTAGGCATCTATGCCAATGAGCACATCGAGAATCTTGAACCTAGAAACATACTTACGAGTTATAGATATTAATAGCAAAATTAGTTGGATAACATCACGCATAACAAGTATTGGGGGGAAGCTGATTGTTCACGAGTTGGATAACAGCACTCATAACACGAACGTCAGAATAGTAAATCATATAACAAGTAACAAGTAGCAATGTAGATAATTTACCTGCTAAGTTTAGGACCACCTTCAATTGATATCGAATCTCTTGGATGTTCCATATTGGTGGACGACCGAGTGTCTACTTGAAACATGTAAGCATGCTCCATCCAAAACCCAACATGGGCAATTGACATCATTAAAGATGGTAAATCAGTTTCTATGTTAGTACAACCATTTTGTTGGGATGAGTAAGGACATCAAACAGGTTGTGTGGAAGAAAAGAAGAGCAGTTCTTGGCTATATTGGCATTAAAACACGCTCTCTAAGCATGCGACTAACTTGAAAGAATCCACAAATCACAAGTAGTATAACTATACAATTCTCGAAATCAAACTATCATGATTGGTACTAAGAAAAGCATAACACTAGTGAGCCATTATGCATACATGGGTACTAAGTAATAGGAACATCCAAATCAAGAGAGCCTCCTCTTGGGATTTTCACCACTGCACATGTAATGGTTTCCACTTTGATATGGAAAAAGTTGCTCAAATACGATGAGCTAGGTGCAAATTTCTCAAAATAGATTATATTATCAGACACCAAACCTCACAGTCACGTATAGAAGCTTTGGCAATACCCTTGTATTATCAGTCGCTAATGTCGTCAAGAGAAGGTTTGGCAATACCCTTCTATGATTAACCATTAAGTTGTGCATAGAAACAAAGGTAAAAACATATAGGAACTCTATGTGGGAACTTAACGATTCAATTGACCTCATAATGAGTTCTTTAGATAGAAAACAAAATAGTAAGGTAAGAGAAAATTTCTCTTCAAGTATTTAGGAAATCAAGACAAAATCAGTTAACCATGACCACACGTGAGATTTAAAACCATGCTCTAAAGTGAACATATCTTTTGCAAAAGGCTTTCAACTAATACAACAATAATAGCTTATCCTACATTTGGATATATCTATCAAAGCCTTTTCAAATGGATAGGCAAAAGATTATAACCATCAATTATTACCGAATTTGCCTCTAATATACAAAGTTAGAAGTGGTAGTGCTTCAGTTGTTTCAGTAATAGAGACAGCAACGAAAAATGCTACTTGGAGTTCTTCACATCTTTCTTTACAATCACAAAATGAAGGCAGCAACCAGTAGTGCCTCATAGGTCTTTTAAGTATCTTATAACGAGAGTTGAGTCTGAACAAAATAGCATGAACACCAAACAGGGACATGACATGAAAATCACTAGATGTATATAACTATATACTAGAATTCATGACCTCCCCTAAACTTCCAGCATTAAAAATCTGCTCTTAACAAGTTCATTAGCTAAACTCAAAGGCATCTCATCCCATGTCCTGATTTGTGTCAGTTTAAATGGTCAAAAGAAGCTATGATGTCCACGTCTAATTTTGAAATCTCAAAGCCATTTAATTTTGAAACCATGGCTATTATGATACATGAATACATCACTGGTTTCTTATATTCTAGTCCGGTCTTAAAGACACATCATAGTTCATCAATACCACAAGTCAAAGCAATAATAACTTCATTTTTTCGTTGAACTAATTAAAAATGAATTAAAATATTCAAATTTGATGGATTAGGAAGACTACAGCCACACTTGTACAAACCTTGCATTTGATATTCTCAACATTCCTCTGGCGTAAAATTGTATTCCTCGAGATGCCATTCTTGATTAGATTTGCGATTGCAGATGCATACTTTGGAGTTTTTGATAAAGATCTCACAACTAAATATCCTGCGTAGTAAAGCCAAAGAAGATGGAAGCTACATCACTTAAGATCATAAGAACTACATATATATTAGTTACTTTTCAGATCATATGAGAATACCATATCTTTATGTATGATATGACAAAGACAACTTGTATCTTGCCAGTAGCTGAATGCAGCATGCTAGCAGCAGCACCAAATGCAAGGTTTCTTTGCTCTATATTTGGTAAGGATCAACCAACAGGGTGACGACATCAATGACAGTTAACGACTCAATGAAGGCAGTGGAGGACATATCTGAAAACATCATGGGTTAACTGTAACGGACTAGCTGCCCTTGCTTTTGCTGCACGTTTCCATTCCTTCCAAGGTCGCTTAGAAGTCCACTCCATGAATACATACCTTCTTTTAGGCTAATTAAACATCTCTCAGTGGACTAGTATTACTATTTTGTGTAGTTCTTCACCATAGTGAGCGATAGATCTTGTAGCGAGTGAGGGGGATGTAAATAAAGCTTGAGCATTTATATAAAAAGCTGACATATATATCTACCATGCGGATGAGGATGCCCTTAATTTTCTCATTGCTCATAAATACTTTAAGTACTTGAATGTTATTTCTGTTTATTACTCCTAGCCTCCTAGTACGTTATACATAGTTACGTACTGGTAAAGTGTCAAGTGTAAAGTAGCTAGTATGTTAATATAATATGCACAAATCTTAGATTAATGGAGTAAAGTAGTACTTGTATCTAATTACATGAAGGTTGCATATTAGTTACAGTCACAGAAAGATGGCACTTGTTTAACAAGAAGCAGCCTGCAGAGTACAGGCAACAGGACCAGGTAATATTTGTAAGGAGAAGATGATATGTAAATGTAAAAAGAAAAAACAAAGCTGGGAGCTATGATAGACACTACACGGTAGTACACAGTGAGAGACATAATAAAGAAGCGTGTAAGGGAAGCTAGATAAAGAAAGAAGATATACCTTGGAGAAGCAGGGTAGATGCAAGATCCATAGCCTGATAGTAGTATACTATTATTAGTATATAATATGAGTCGTAAATGGTAACTGGTAACTGGTAACCGGTAACTGGTAAGGTAATTAAATTAGTAATAATTAAGTAGAAGGGAAAGGAAAAAGAAAAATATTGGGATCAGTCTGAGCGAGAATGGCAGTGGCGAAGAAGTCACAGGAAGAAGCAGACATATGATTGCGCTGGTAAAAGTTGTTGAAGGTGTAGGAGGCGTGAGCCTGAAGAGTGTTAGGGAGGAAACAAAGTTCGGACTGCTGAATGGGGGTACAGTCAGCACCCGCAGCACATGCGTAGTCAAGAGCAGACTGGAATGCATCGTCGCTGGCACCGCTACGAGATACGCACCACACCCCCTCACCCAACTCCACCTGCCCACAGCCATTCACCACTTGTATAATAAATGAAATTGCAAGCAACACATTCCTACACTAACATAATTTAGAAGCCGCAAAAACTGGTGTGGTAATCAAAGAGAATGATGTTCCATCAACAACTAAGAGTCGACAAAGATCACCCATGGAGAATTTCTGCACCATAGTTCTGCAAGCTGCTAGACGATGTATTGCAACATCAACACCAATAACAGAACCAGAACCACCAAGAAGATCCAATATCATACAAAGTTTTGTACCTGCCAACAAAAGACAATGAAGAGAGGTTTGGTAATCACACTTACAGATGTGTATTGAACATAAATCCTCCAACACTAACATAGACTAGCATGTGGCGAAAAAAATACCATTTGCTTCTTTGAACGCCCAAAATGAAACAAAGGCTAGTAGTTGATCAAAGCCATTCTAATTTCTAGCATACACTGGAGCGCAAAATAAGATTTAAATATTTGCGACTCCAAAATTAAATAAGATGTTAAGAATAACAAAACATATCAATTTACTATAAAATAATACAAGTAGTGCTGGCCTAACATCCAATGAAGTTGTTAGTACCTGAATTTGCTCAAACCCATAAAAAAGAAGTCAAAATTAAATAAATCACATCAAATACATAACAATGATACAAGCATAAAGCTCAAATCTATCTACGGTAACAAAGAGGAGATTCAGAGCAATGCGACAGGAAAAGGGAACCCTAGATTTTAGGGAAATCGTAAAATTGAGCATAAAAACCATAGAAATTTAAAACAAAAAGAAAAACAACAATAACAATCTGTAAAAGTGTCAATAGAGTAAGCATTTGCGATATATTCGAACAATTTATCCTGTAATTATGAATTCGAAGTAAAAAAAAAAAAGAGAGAAAAAGTAAGGAATTAACTTACTGTATTTTAGGAGATTGGGTTAAAGGAGTGTCGCCGTCGATGGAGTACCCCGGGAGGCCGGAGGCCGAGGCGATACCGCAAGTCGCAAGAAGCAGATCTGAGGTTGGAGAGAGAAGGTTGGGGAAGAGAGAGAGCGTGTCTGAGGAGGAGAGAAAACGGAAGCAATGGTTACGGTTAGGAGAGAGAAGGTTGGTAGTGTGACGGCCTCACGAATCAGAGAAAGAGGAAGAGGAATTAGAGATACGAGGGTTTCGAATTTTTTGATGAAGTTCGTGAGAGAATGAAGAGGAAGGCGAGCTAGATAGAGAAAGAGGGGAAGGGGGGGGGGGGGGGGGAACAATGTACTCTTCACGTGGGTAGAAAATAAAAGGAAATTTGGGGTTTTATGAATCCAACTCTAAAGGGCTTCGGTTAATAAAATCCAACGGAGCAGTTGTAATATATTTTCTTTTTTTTATAAAAAAAGGGACCAAATGCTCCGTTTTTAAATTAACCGAAGCACTTGCTAAGTAGCAAAAGCATTTTTTTCCACTAGTGAATGTTTTACAATAATTCCAGAACTACTAGCAATTTCAAGAATATTTGATAATGTGTTGAGGATAAAGGGTACTGAGTCAGGTCAACCAAGCTGTTTACGGAGCACTAAATGTATACAACCAGCATTACAAACCACACAGGTATACCAATTTTAATTTTTGAGGTTGGATAAAGTTAACGTGTTATTTTTAAATCACTGTTGTTTGGCAAATGATGGTTTTACAATATCATGGTACATGGAGTCCAATGTGTGATTTAGATGAAATTGTGACTCTTATAAAAGGTTTTCCACTAGTTAAAAAAAAGGTGTTGGAAGCATTGGGGTTTGAGTTTCTCCTTCATTACAACACCAATATATTGAGGAGAACAATGTGTAGATGGGTAATAAATCATTCTGACCCAATGACAAACACACTGTCTACGTATGGGGATAAGGTTTTGATTACTCCAAGACATGTTGAGTACCTTTTGGGCTTCAAGGACAGTGTAATTACAATTGAGGAGGTTGCCTGTAAGAGCGACAACCTCGACGAATCGCTGGTTGGGTTTTTACAGTTGGACGTAACATGCATTGCCACGCAACTCAGATGGGAACAACATGATCACCCATGTTTCAAGGGTATGTTCACACTCTTCGTCTTGACTACCCTGTGTTCACCAACACTGTATTGCAAGTCAAAACCAGAATGGCTTCACCTCGTTTTGAATGAAGACCTTATTCCTAATTGGAATTTTGCGAGACACATTTTTTATGACACAGTGAAAACTATCATCAAGTTCAAAGGGAGAGACACACCACAACAATTGGGCGGATGTCCCCTGTTTCTAATGGTATGACCTACTATTTGAATTGTGTAAGTAATTTCTCCTAAGGTACTATAAATATATTTGTTTCTTTAGTCTGTCCATATACACATATAGTGAGCAGGTTTAGTGTACTTGCTTGGTTTATTTTTAGGTAACATTGTGAATTTGCTATGGGCATTACATTGCAATGGCAGTTGTGTCAAAGTTGTAAATTCATGGTTTGTTATCTTCAGCAGGCTATTTTCTGTGAATACTCTCGGAATGATAAACTTCAAGAAATTTGGAAGTACGATCTTCCAAGGATTAGAGACTGGAGTGACATAAACACAAAGGCATTGCATGATGCAATTAACAAGCTCCCACAGGGATACAAAACGAGTAACGTGTCCCTAATTTATAACATTGACATGAAGTACATATAGGTGAATTTTTAATGCCACATATTTCCATGAACCATATAAGATCTGGTAAGTTTGATAATCAGTGGGAAGTAGGTTTTGGATAGTGCCAAACAGGATCTATGCTTGGTTGCCACTAATTTTATCAATGTTTTTTCCACCTTGGTTGGAAAAGGTATTTACTCATATATATCCTACTTTTTATGTGTAGATGTTGCTGGTGGTTGAGAGAGACAAGTGTCAAATAACAGGAAAGGTTCCAACTACACATGCACATAATGCAGAAAAAGCGTTACTCAAATACTGAACAAGGTGGATCGTTGGGGTAATGCTGTAAATGCAATGTTTAAATTGGTTTATGACTTCTTGGATAGAACATATCCTAAAGCAGTAGATGGTGAAGACGAAGAAATAGGAGCAGAATATGGGGATGAGCAAGAGGTTGAGAGAAGGAAGAAGCGGAAGAAGGAAATTGTAAAAGGAAGGAAATTGTAAAAGGAAGCAAACGGAAGAGATGTACGAAAAACGTTAAGGAGTGTAAGGATGTTTTTTATTATGAACGGGAGGATGAAGAAGGACAGCCTGAGGATGTCAAGGAGCGGAGATGCCGAGGGAGAAAGAGAACCAAGAAGCCGGCAAATAGTATTAAAGAGCATTGAGGAGAAGCATGATGATGCCGCGGCAAATGAATCATCTGATGTAGGGGTAATTGGGGGCGTAGTCCCTGATGAAGATGTCGATGAGAGAGATACAACTGATAAACTAGAGGAAAAAGAGGAGGACGATAATGAGAAGAAGGTTGATGATGATGATAGGAATGATGATGGCAAGAAGGTTGATGATGATGATGGGAATGATGATGATAAGAAGGTTGATGATGCCGAACACGAAGAAGCCAATACGGCCGCCCCAACAGATGAGGAGCATTCCGCCGCAACGACAGATGAGGATCCTCCAGAGGAGAAGCAAAAAACAAAGAATACGAGGAAAATAAACAAAGGTAAAGCTCCTGCGGAAAAAATTAACACAACTCAAGGAAACGATGAAGAGGTCAGTTAGTTGATTAAGTAAGAATTTGTGAATTATAGAATTTATATTATTTACTATACTTGTTCATGTATGCAATCTAGATAAAGTATTTAGGACATTACCAGACAAAAAAAAAGCGTAATTATATAGAATTTCTTCATTACTTTGAGCATCATTGTTTATAGTTGCTCACATATGTTGTGAGCTGACTATGATGTCAATGAATTCAGGTTGAGGAAGAGGAGACGTTCCATATAAAACATGTTCTGATAGGTACCGCGATGAGAAAATGCAAGCTTGAGACAAAAGCAATGCTGGACTATGTTCTATCCGATGAGGAAGACCCTGAGTGAGTCGGTGAAGTTAAGCTTCAACCATAATTATCTGTTGGCCAGTTTCACCTGGAAACTTTTGTAAACTTGAACCTTTAATATTGTGTTTTTACATTTGTAATAGCCAGGTGTTGTTCATGTCAGAGTGGACATCGTCAGTGAGGAGACAGCTACGGACATTGGGTCCGGGGTGTGAATTGACGGAACAAGTAAGGAATTCATTACTAAATTAAATATCTAAGAATGTTTATAAATGATTGAAAACCCATTGCTGCTTAAATTGAATGTGGGATTTATTTAAGATCATCAATTTGGTGGAAATTCGAGAGACAATAAGGCAAACAAGTTTTTTCATACCCACGGCACTCCGGGTTAGTTGCGATGTCTTTGATCTACTGTTTATAATGGTTGAAATTTGTCATGAAATTAAAATGTATTTAATATTATTAAATTCTTTCAATACTGAAGACAATGGATGTGAAAAGGACGAGGAAGAGATCAAAATATTTGCCAGATTCACCTATTATGCGAACATCATACTTGCCAGATGATCCAGACCAATGCAAAGACTATATTGTTCCGCTAATAGCTGCTTTTGGTTTGAGGAATTGTTGAATAATATAGTATATATATTGTAGATCATGGTTTCATTATGGTCACCGAAGCCATACCATTTTTACATGTGTGTTGTTTGTTTGGAGGACTCTAAAATTTACATGCTTGATTCAAACCCCGATGAAAACACGCAAAAAGGATTGATAATGCCAAATGTCGGTATTCGTCTTCGATTGTGCGGTTGGTTGGATGTTTTCGTGTGTATGTAAAATAATGGCCACATTTCGACACGCATTAGGAAATTTTCCACACTTATGTCTTCAAACAAGTTAGACGAGAGGCTGAAAAGGTTGAACGCATTTTCTGGGGGGAAATCAAGCAGGTTAATACTCCAACACAGGCAAACGCGTACGTCATTCATAAGTCAACTTTTCTATTAAAATTTCTTTTTGGGTACGGCTATGCGTTTTCCAAAGTCTCCCACTTTTGTTTTAGATATGACTGTGGGATGCATGTAATCAAATACATGGAAGCACATAACAGGAAAAAGTGGACGAACAAGAAATACTTTGAGGTAATGGATGTTTATGGTTAATCTTATCCAACCTTGCATATTTTTCAGGCATTTTTGCTCCATTGAAAGCAACAAATTGTGTGCAAATATTTTCCAGCAACTTAGGATCTTGCAATACATCGTAAAAAAACTCTAACATCATTGATTTATTGGGATGCAAATCAGTTGAAAGATACTGTCCACAAGTTGGCACTACCGGGTTGAGAGAACGAAATTCGATGTTGGTGTATTTTCCTTGCTATTTCTTAGACATATTTGTACTGTACAAGAGTTGTGTTAAAAACTTGGAGCATATGTTACTTGTGCACTATCGAATATTTGTCGTTATTCCTGATTTGGTAATCTCTCGTGACACAAATATACTCTAGACTTGTTTGTCATAACTAGAAGTTGCAATACTTCTTTAGTTCAGTTTACACATGACTCCCTAAAATATTTCATTTGTGACATTGTTTGATAATGACCAAAATCATGGTTGGAGATTGCCATAAACTTTGCTGCACACATTAAAGACAGTTAGACTACTTGAACAATCGAATTACACATAATATTTATATGGTAAAACGAAGTGTTGTGTTGAAAACTTGGACCTTGTGTTAGTCAAATATTTGTCTGTATTATGATTTTTTAATGTCCACGATCATTATAGGGCATAACACAAATAATACTCAACAAATAGAATGTACCAAACCATTATTTCATGAGTAAAAGTTGATGTACTTGTATATATAATTGTTTTTGGTATTCATGAGTCATGACTCATGACACATGGATTACAACATATTTTACTTGTGACATTGGTCAGTAATGACCTAGTCCATGTTTAGACATTGCCATAAACATTGCTAGGAACATTGCTACACATTCATGAAATAAAGTTTAGTTCTCCAACAACCGTACACATAATTTTGAGGGAATTTGAAATTTTAAAAGAATGTTGTATAAATTAATTGGGAATGCTAACAAAACTATATATAACGAAGTCTTTGTCTGTATTATGATTTGTTAATGTCCACGATCATTATAGGGCATAACACAAAAGATACTCTAAGAATCAACAAATAGAATGTACCAAACAATTGTTTCATGAGTAAAAGTTGATGTACTTGTATATATGTAATTGTTTTTGGTATTCATGAGTCATGACACTTTTGGATTATAACATATTTTACTTGTGACATTCGTCAGTAATGACCTAGTCCGTGTTTAGACATTGCCATAAACATTGCTAGAGATATTGCTACACATTAATAAAATAAAGTTTAGTTCTCCACCAACCGTACACATATAATTCTGAGGGAATATGAAATTTTAAAAGATTTTTGTATAAAATAATTGGGAATGCTAACGAAACTATACATAACGAAGACTTTGTCTCGATACACATTTATATGCTATGAAGCACAACTCGAATCTACACCGCTGAATCTTATGATATTTGCCAAGTTGTTATTTTTGCTTGTGACTAGTTTAGCCAAACACTTCAATCGTTCCGCACGCATCTCGTCAGTGTGGTGAATTAGAAAACAAAGTTAATTGTATTTTAAACATTTTAGTCCTAATACAGTAACTGAAGGTTCTTACTGAATATGTAATGTCTTGCATGGCTTTGATATCGGCACATTCGATATACTTGAGGACATACATTCCACAGTCATGACTGAAAAGGTGAATTTGTAATGTCGATTAGTGTATTTGGATAGTAAATATAACTAAAGTAAATGTGTATATTTGAAGTTACCAATTTGGCTATAACGGAACATCTACGACGTCATATAAATAGTCTTTGTACTCCTTGAAAAGTCCACCTAAGTGATTTCTACGAAGCACTGTCGCAGCTTTGCTCATCTGATCAAATTGAAGTTATTGTGGGTCAACACACGTTATAGTCACTACATTTGATAAGTACAACGCGTTAACTTGAAATAGTTTCCATTTTCTCAGCGAGATTGAAGCGGTTGTTCGAGGCTCCTAATGAATCTATGATGTACACCATTTTTTTGAAGACATGGAAAACCAACAGGAACCAATGTCTCACCTTGTTATCTAACACAGGAATGAAAACCTACAAAAAACGAAGATATTGAGAGCTAATTAACTGATAAGTCAAATTAAATCTCAAATAAATTACAACACTTGTAAATATAAAAAACCTGTTCAATTTTTTCGATGTGTTCAGGGATAAAGGTGTCATTCACGGCTGAACACATATTCATTATGGCTTGACTTCCTCTATATGGATTTTGTTCATCGGACTTAAGTACAACACCCTGAAACATTTTTATATTTTGGATCAAATAGATAACCGCAAGGTACGAAATTCATTTTAGTGTAACCCATAATCGATAATGTACCTGGAAAAATGGGGACAATACCATCTTCGTGGAGTTGGTCTCCATTAACCCAGTTGCATGACATATAAGTAGACATTGATAAACTGTAAAAGAAAATACAACTTTGTAAGCATGTTACTTGAATTAAAATTAGGTAGTACTAATAGTGCAGACTTCAGTAGACAGCTTACATGATTAAACAGCCATCCATCTGGAAATACACACATAGAATCACCAACTGTTAATCTGTGTATACTCTCACTTGGACAATACACTTCGTCATATTTGTCAAACTTGTGAAGATTTTAACATATTTGCTTGTCCCGATCTACTAGTTGAGGTAGATACTTATGGAATACTGGCTTTGGCAATTTGATAGAACTTCGTCTTTTGGAAACTGGAGGGCTACCGTTACCAAGCACAACCTCGTCATCCTTGCCAAATTAATTAAACGGTTTTTTCACCAGGTACCCCTGAGGTTTCATAATATTCACCTAGTACCCTCGCGTTTTCAACAATTCACCTGGTGCCCTGAGGTTTTGAAAAATACTCACAATATCCTTAATGACTAACGACCGCCAACTCCGTTAGTCATTAAGATTAAATCAACCAAATTAACCCCTAACTAACCTATTTAATACAAATTAATCCTAATTAACTCTAATCTAACCTAATTAATACTTTAAAAACCTAATTAATCTATCTCTCTCCCTAACCCCACCAACCGACCCCACCCCACCCCTAATGTCCTAACCACCCAAACCCCACCAACCCGACCCCACCCCACCCTAATGTCCTTACCACCCAAACCCCACCGCCTCCCTTCACCCCACCCTTGCGGCCCCCACCCAGCAGTGGCAGCACCGCCAACCCGACCCTAGGCCCGACCCCACCTCACCGTCAACCCAGACCACCACCACCAGCGCGCAGCGCCCAAACCCAGCTTTCATTTTCAATGTCACAACACTAACCACCCCACCACCGACTCCCCACCCTCCCACCACCCCTCGCCCCCCTCCCCACCCGGCCCCATGACCTCTCCCCCCCCCCTCGCAGCCTCCCGAAGTCGATTTCCCCTCCCCTTCCTCCCACCCCCGTCGAATTTCGCTCCCTCCCCCCACCCCCCGTCGATTTCCGATTTTTGGGGTCCAATTGGCATTTCCAGTGGGCGGCCGCAAGGATTGAGGGGGGAGCGAAACTCGATGGGAGGAGGGGAGAAAAATTCGACGGGGGTGGGAGAGAGGTGAGGGGAGGGGAAATCGACTTAGGGGCTGCGCGGGGTGGAGGGAGGGGCTGCGAGGGGTGGGGAAGGGGGCCATGGGTGGTGGGAGCATGGGGGAGGGGCTGCGGGGGTGAAGGAGGGGGTGGCTGGGGTGGGGGGAAGGGCGGGGTGGTGGGAGGGTGGGGGAAGGGGTGGTGGGTGGGTTAGGGTCATAGTTAACAGAAATTAAAGTTGATGGTAGGGTTACGTCAGGAATTTTTACCAGGTGAATATTAAGAAACCCCGGGGGTACGTGGTGAAAAATCCGTTAATTAAATAGGAAATGCATCAAGCAAATGTCTGTCCTTAATAGCAATAATTGATATGCGTGTGGAAATGTCTGGAAATGTTAAATGTGATGACAAAAATGCACCTGTAGTATAATATGCTTTTTTGCGTTGCACTTCTTCCGCCTCTTTGCATTCGAAGATGTGGGCTGCTTAGATTCTGATTTTGATGTTTGTTTCCTTCTTCCCCTACCTGGTATATACAGTGTAATATGGTAATGTCCGAGACAAATTTATTTAGATGGCCGAAGGGAAGCATTAACAATTTCGTTACTAAATTATTGCGAAATCAAATGTTAAGGTGTACCCGTTCGTTTTGTGCATTTGAATTGCGCTTTTTTTTCCCTTGGGCTTTGCTTGCCTATAAATTGGGGACATAAGTATCACCTAGGAAATAATAAGTGTTGACAAAACAATACACTTTCAAAACTTACAGTTTCATTTCATTTCGGATGCTCCTGTTTTGTCCGCCGAGGATTCCGCTTCTCCATTTTTTTATCTTCAGTGTTCGTTCCACCAGATAGGTCAACACCGCCCTTTGATGTTGAGATATTGTTTGGATTCTTCGATACATCGATAGGATTTTCGACTTTTTTTACTTCTTTTTTTGCCTCGTCCTTCACGTCACTCAGTGTTTCCAACCCTGGAGGAAATTGAGGCACATTGAAACGAATATTTCAGATACTAAATGATTCAATTTTTAAGGGTTCTTCTGCACTCTCCTCCTCTTGTCCTCCCAAATCAACGTCCAGCTTACGCTTAGTTTTTGATTTTTGTAAGCAATCGACCAACCCACCATTAGGATTTAGGAAAAGGGAATTCGATCTATTATTGGTAGCGCAACTAGCACTTGGAGTTCTTGTTGGATGTTGAACTCCCAGGTGTGAATTCACCTTCTTCATTGCCCTTTGGTGACTTTCCACCATTGGCTTCACCATGACAATCATGTTGCTTTGAATGTAGTTGAGCCAACGACAACTCGATGTTGGTAACTTTTGAGCGTATTTCATTGATGGCTTCTAGAATCATGCCCAAGTTCTACACAAAAAAAATGAAGGCAAAAAAGGCAAAATTAGGTTTCGAATTCATAACTGTGGAAGATATATTTTCCAACTGCATATCTATATAATTTATATTGAATATGTTACAATATTAATCGTTGGATCTGCTTATGATTAATTAATTGGCTACATAAATGAAGTAAAATAAAGAAACCCACCATGTAATACTTACACATGAGGAGTTGTTTTTGTCTTCTACCATTTTCGGTTACTCCACTGCTTCCGTAACGAGAGTGAGGGGGGATTTACAATGGGTTTTGGTGTGATGACACAAGGCAAAAACCCTAGACATAACCTTCCTTCCTAACCACCCACTAACCAACGTACACAAGATTGCACGGAATATATTTTGAGATCTTAGCTTGGTTTGAAATTTTGAAGATAAATAATATTATATTATCTCCTTTCCAAATATGCTAAATAGAATAATTATTTCCTTTCCAAAAATGCTAAAAACAATAGTTTGGAGAATCCAAATAACTAATAGAATAGATCAGATCATTAATTATTATCTACGTTATTATCATCTAATTTTTTTTACAAAAAAATAAAATAAAAATCATATTCTTCCTTTTCAGTTACATGCGTAAAACCAATAGTATATCAAATATAACTGTTATTTTGTAAATTCCAATGTTTTTGTTTTTTGTTTAAATGAGGCACAACCAATAACTGCTATTTTGTAAATAAAAAACCATTTTCCAATGTATTACGTATATCCTACTGTTGTTGAATATCGATATAATGTTTGATCAATATTTGGACATGTCCATCACGTGAAATACCAGTGACCAAACAATTAAGGTACACAAACGATAGCAGTTGACATAATTTTCGAAGCTGAGTACAAAAATAATAGGAGTTAAGCGTATGACAATGCAAGGATAACACGATGGTCATATCCATAAAAATTGTCACTATCCAATCTGCGACTACGACCAAAACAAGTTACGGGACTGCCACTATCCACTATTTGGACATGTCCACAACGTGAAATATAATAGGAGTCAAGCATCTGGCAATGTCAGGATAACAAGATGGTCATAACCATAAAAATTATCACGATCCAATCTGTGACTATGACCAAAACAAGTTATAGACTGTCACTATCCAATATTTGGACATGCACACCACGAGAAATGCGAGTGACAAAACAAGTAAGGTTCACAAAAGGTTCCTTCGACATATTTTTCGAAGTTGAGTATAAACCTAATAGGAGCTCAACGATTGGGAATGCCAGGATAACACTATGGTCATAGCCATAAAAATTATCACTATCCAATAAGCGGCTATGACCAAAACAAGTTATGGGACTGCCCAACGCACCAAAACCAAAGGTAATTTATCTTCCACCATTCATATTCCGAAAATACCACCAACGCCAGCCAACTGAACTAAAAACTCGACCATGGCACCGGAAATTTCAGAATTTTTCGTCTGAATGGCATGCTGCATATAACTTCGCTAGTCAACTTTGTGAACGATAAATGTCTTCAAATTAATCTGAAACCCTAATCGTCTTTAAATTAGGTTGCTCGCCGTTAATAAGGGAGGCTTTGGACTATTGAAGAAGATGTTAATGGAGTTTAAATAATATGTGCCAATGTTCATAAAGTAATATTTCGTATGTCATGATTTTCATATATTATAATTTGTAAAGCACAATTTCGAATATGATAATTTTGTATACCTTGAAAAAAAAATCTAATCATCTTCAAATTAGGTTGCTCGCCGTTAACAATGGAGGTTTTGGACTATTGAAGAAGACGTTAATGGAGATTAAATAATATGTGCCAATGTTCATAAAGTCATATTTCGTATGTCATGATTTTCATATATTATAATTTGTAAAGCACAATTTCGTATATGATAATTTTGTATACCTTGAAAAAAAAATCTAATCGTCTTCAAATTAGGTTGCTCGCCGTTAATAATGGAGGTTTTGGACTATGGAAGAAGACGTTAATGGAGTTTAAATAATATGTGCCAATGTTCAGAGTAATATTTTGTATGTCATGATTTTCATATACTTCCTCCGTTTCAATTTAGTTGTGACACTTTTAAAATCACGGACTCCTAGGCAATTTTTGGAGAGGAGAGAGATAAAGAAAGAAAATAAAAGGGTGCCATGTGATAAGAGATAGATAGAGAGAAGTTATTACCCATAATGAAAGTGTCACAACTAAATTGAATTACCCAAATAATTTGTAAATCACAATTTCGTATAATATAAGATTAAATTATGTTATTTTATACCTTGAAAAAAACATATAGTGAAGCGTATACTAAATAACCGTATATGGAGAAAAAAACTTTATAAGTTAGTAAATACAATATATGGAGAAAAGATTTAAATACATATAATTTTGGAATTAATTTGTAAACTGCCTAAATTACATGGTCAAACTTCCTTAAATCACGCGGTACAGTCAGCAATGACGTGGCAAAATGTTTGGCTCACATTGATTTCTTACGGTGGCTTTTTTTATGAGAAACCATCATAAGAACATCCCTCAACCACGCACAAGTGTCAGAGCTTCAGAAGATCATCATTTACAATATGACACAACGAACTAGAATAGCCAGTGCTCGATAATGAACTCTACCAATTTTGTAATCTCACACACGAGAAGCGTAGATCAATAATGTCTCACCTCCGAAGTCACTCTTCATCAGAATCAGCAAACTTAATCTTTGTAGATTTAGGAGCATCAGCAGTGATCTCTCTTAAATGAGCACCATAAAGTTTGGACTCCTACAACAGCGCAGTAGTATAAGCTCAAGCAAGCAGAACAGTGCACGTGCAATGATAAAAAATTTTTAAATTCATGAACAGTAAACGTTTATATTCAGACATTTTAAAATGCTTACCTTCTTCTTTACGTGTGTACCGAATTTTAAAAGATCGGCAGGTACGTTCTGCTTAGCTTCTCGGAGAACATTCACCAGCTCCCCAGAAAGATCCTATAAGTTTGTGTACATATTAAGGTAAATTTTGAAATGGAAAAAGCAGTAATACCAAGCTAGAATCTAGATACAAGTCTTACCTTGTTCTCTTTCGTAAAAAATGTGTGAGCAACACCTTTTTTACCGGCTCTCCCAGTTCTCCCTATCCTGTGGACATAATCTTCTGTAGTGAGCGGGAAACTGTAGTTGATAACTGCTTCAACATCTAGAATATCCAATCCTCGCGCAGCCACATCGGTTGCTATATGTAAAAGCAGTTGACCATATGGGATTACAAACCAACTTAAGCTCATGCAATTTTAAAAAATAAAGCCAAGCACAAAACTCCGGAGTTCCGGGATTCGGGAAGCTACCGAGCAGAAACTACTAATTCATTACACCTCTCTCTCTCTCTCTATGTCTCTCTCTCTCTATCTCTCTCTCTCATTCCCCCGTCTTTCGTTTGCAGTCCATAGTTAGGACTCAAAAGTCAAAGAAGATTCAAAGGGTCAAGAACCTGAATCCCTCATTTTCTCGTATTTAACATTCAGTTCATTACATTACAGCTCTCCTATTTTATCACAGTTGATTTCTCTAGATGCCCCTTTTTACAACTATCATATCATAGAACTAGCTCAGATGGCTTGCCATATTGAATTCATACACAACAAACATACCAATAGTGGACATGCTCCACTCTTGAACGAGGCCACCGATTTTGTCCGCGTACTTTGCGGTTTACCAGCATGTATAGTAACAACTTTCCAGCCCCTAAAAGCACAAAATATCGGGAAACAACTTCAGGCATGTTGAGGAGCACGACAGACTGATACATGGCACTAAACAAGGCCTTAAGGTTATCACCTTCCTTGCAGCGTCCTCTCTACCCGATCTGCTTCCTTTTGGTACAAGACAAAGACTATTACTCTATTCATGCGCAAGGGAATATAAAAGAACTTGTAAGAATCATGATGCAGTGCCAAACAAAAACAGGTCATAAAGTACCATACACATCATATAGAATACAAGAATAATCTATCAATCCCACCTACACGAGCAATCGAGAAGAAAGAAATAGCAATACATCCTGCTTAATCAAATCACAAAACAAACACTAAAAGTTGTCGACCAGCACGCAGCGTCTTCAACTCGGTATGGGTAGTATCCCAAGTCTTGTCGGACACATCTTGCTGTCCGGCACGAAACCCTCTCGGACGCGAACTCACTATAATGGACCAAGCCATCCCTGGTAACTGATCGGGATAATACTTGTGGGCATCGAAATGGACAAAATAAGGGAATTTTCCCCCAGTCAGACTCATCTCAGTCGTACACGTATCACATGATTACGCATTCTATCAGATGAATAGTACTCCTATAAATAGCCAAATGGTACTATTCTGCAGGTACATTCTCTCACATACTAAAAATAGCTTATCTCTCTCTCTAGTTTTGTCTCTTTAAATCCTTAGCGGACACTTACTGACTTGAGCGTCGGAGGGGGTTTCCTCGCATCCCTCCCACGGGTAGCTCACGTTTGTTCTCTTGCAGCTCACAAGTCTCGGACAACCCCCGATCATTGACGGACTTCTCAAGGGCCCGCCACTGTTGCAACACCGAAACAACTTGGCGCTAGAAGGAGGGCTTCTCCCATCTTTTGTGATAACAGTCATGGGCGGGGCAAACAACAACATTAGTCACGGACCGCAAGGATTTGAAACCGGACAAGGGTCTTCTCAACCCCTTGTTACTGGATCCATAGGAGCACCTGAGTTCCACTTCAGGACACTAGGGAATGATGAACAAACTCCTAACAACAATGTTCCATTCTATCTGGCTCAATTGAGTCAATTCTCTCCAGAACAACTTCAAACTGTAGCATCTTTCATTCAATTGTTGACAGACGCTCCCCAGCCTAACAACAATCCACCCTCTCAAAATGCTGAAGTCAGAAACTGTAAGCGACCGCTGGTTTTGGCCGGTAGAACGCTAACGGGACCCAGATAAGGAAAATGCATACCTTCGCCAGAGAGGGACGACAACTCAAGAGGCAACTCGACCAGTCAGGGTACGAGGAACCTTTGCTGGAAACTAAAGAACTCTATCATTCGGAGGACGGAGAAGACCAGGGTCATTCCCACCGTGAGTACATCACCAATTGATCATGTCGCAACGTACGAAGGTCACATGTTTCTCTACACTCGGGTGGACGACATCTGGTGTAAGGTGTTCCCGTCCACCCTCACCGGGATCGCCCAAACATGGTTTAAGAGCTTAAAATCAGGTAGCATTTATGGCTTCTCCCAGCTGTCATCCACATTCAGCACTCACTTTGTAAGCAAAAGGCGCCGTGAGCGCACTACTGGAAAGTTACTTTCTATTAAGCAAGGCGAGACAGAGAGTCTACGGGATTTCATCGGCCGCTTTAATGTTGAAGTGGTCTCCATTCCATGCCTCCAGCAGGAAGTGGTCTCCATTCCATGCCTCTAGGTCGTAAGATCTTCACATCTCTCGGACTTGTTTTGGGAAAAGCAAATGATTTTATTAGGGGAGAGGAATTCGACAAGGCCGCAAGTAGTCAGCATGGCGAGCCTAAGAAAAGGAAGGAAGAGAAGCAAAGGAAGGATAAGGGGCGCGAAAATGATCGTGGCCAAGAGGAAAGAAAGCAGGAATCGAATATGGTCAAAAGAGGAAATGACCATGAGAAAGGGGAACGTTAAGAAAAGTTTGACACATATACCCAGCTCACGACCTCAAAGGCGCAGATATACACTATGAACAAAGACAGTGATAAGTGGCAGCGTTTGAAACAGATGTTCCATAAGAATCGTGACAAAAACAAGTGGTGTGACTTCCACGGAGATCAGGGACACTTGACGGAGGATTGCAGGCACTTGAAAGACAACCTGGAAGATTTGATAAGAAGAGGTTACTTTACTCAGTACAAGGCTCAAACCAGGGATGGAGATATGAAAAAACCAACGAATCAGAATGTACAGTCACGGATTGGCGAAATTCACGTCATAAGTGTCAGCCTTAATCATGGCGGTAGCATGAATGGAGCTAAGGCGAGTTTGAAGGAGTTTCAACATCAAGTGAACTTCAACGAGAGTATGCAATGGAGAAAGTTGTCGGTAATGCCGGCCATGTCGTTTACGTTGGAAGATGCCAAACACGTATCAAACTGCTTGATTCACAGAATCCTTATAGACCGAGGAAGCTCCGCGAACATACTTTACCTTTCAACATTTGAAAAGCTGATGATAGGCCGAGAGCAATTGGAGCCGGTCCGCTATCCGGTGATTGGATTCACGGGGGCGTCAGTGGTGCCAGAAGGGCTTGTAGTGCTACCGGTCAGAGTTGGAGAGAATGAGGAGGTCAGGGATGTCATGGCAGACTTCTTAGTAGCAGATGTACCGGGGGCGTACAATGTTATAGTAGGACGCCCATTCATCCATGATGTCCAAGGAGTAGTGTCTACCTATCACTTAACTATGTTGTACGTTTCTAATAGAGGGGCGACAACAAAGTTAAGAGGAAATCAGGCTACCTTACAGCCTTGAAACAACCTACCAGAAGAATTCCAGTAGAAGACTTGAGTCCGCCAACACAGAAGCAGAGGAGAGCTCAGAGAAGAGCTCTAGTAAATGAAGAAAAGCCAGAGAAGGAGGAAGAAAAGGAAATGATGGAGATCTCCATGGAGGATTTGGAGTCTCGGGCTGATGATATGCCGAGACCAAAGCCTGATGGGGAAACGAGCAAGAGATGCTACTTGATGACCCGACAAGGACGGTCGCTGTTGGGACGACATGGACCTAGAGGTCAGAGTCAACCTGGTGACTCTCCTCCGAGAAAACTGTAACAGCCCGCTCCTTCGAGCTGCTACCGGAACACACTTAACATCGATAAACTAAAATTAACTCTTAAATAAATTACTTCGCATCGGAAAAATATCCTTAAATACACAAATAACTCGACTAAATTCCCAAATATTTATACATTGAGAAATCAGTAACTATTTTCCTGAATCAACTATTTCATATTCAAACTCAATCCTTAACAAATCAGAATCCTATTCTTGCTCCACTTCTAATTCCGAGCTCACAACACCAAACCTGTAAATTCAAGGAAGAAATACACAACAAACAAAATTCTAAAATGAGTGGAAATCTCGTAACCTTTACTTCAGCCCGTTATAAACATTTTATTTGTCAAATCATTTGTCAAATCATTTCTTTCCTTTACAACGCTGGCATAGCTCACTCTCTTAAACAAATCAGTGGCAAGTACAGGCTTTGGACAAACACTGCCTCCAAGGTTCGTTATGGAGCATAGCCGACCGTATTAGGTCAAAAGAGTAACCATCCTCCACCCATACCTTGCCCACTTTCTATTTTCAGTTCATAAACTAAGCAAGCAAAACAGTTGCATATTTATATTAATCAAATAACATTTCCAAAATCAACTCATAGCATCACATTCATAACTATGTCCATAGTACGAGGTTATTTACGAAAACAGAACAGTGAGATTCACACACATGGGCATAAGTAATACATTTTACTGAACATAAAAGTTACCTGAACTGCAATTCAGATTCCACCAACATTTTTTTGCTTCATTAATCTTATCTCCAAATGGAACTCAACTCCAGAATCATTCTCCAACAATTTACCTCACAATAATAAGAATAATTAATAACTAATCTTAAAATAATCTAAAATAGAATATGAAACCATAACCAATTCCTAATTTAAAGATCCTTTACGACAATAGTCTTAATTTCTCAATTCTCAAACTAATAAAACTAGGACACATAACCATAATGCATTCTCAACTTAGAATCAATATACGTTTATCATTTAACTCCCTAATTACAGATTATGTAAACTGAACTTGCCATCCTATAACCACAATTCTAACCAACATTATAACAATTCAACACCTAACATCGACACAACAACAACAACGTAACATCAACAACGCACAACTACACCAACAACCAAAGACAACCACACCAACAATCATAACAAGCACCATTAGACAACAACGAACAACAACCACAACCAACAACAACCACTACAACACCACTCAATTAAACTAATACTCCATAACTAATTAGCTAATCCTAATAAAATCTTGAAATGAAACAAAAATCCAATTCTAAGTTATAACTCACTAAAATCTGATTTAGCTCTAACTTAAATAACTAACAAGGGTAATTAAACTTGTGCTTAATCGAATTTCAGGAGAGAAACAGAGAGGTACAAGTATACCTCTGCTCAAAAGAGCAGCCGAAGAACAGGGGAACATTGGAACAGAGGGGTCTCGAATCTTCGGTGCACAACGGCGAGCACCGACGAGCGAGTAGTGCATTAGCGGGTCCGACGAGCTACGACTCGTGGTGGCTAAACCAAAACGTTGGCACCGCCGCCACAACACAGCAGCAACAACAAACAAAGGGGGAGAGACGGTGCACGAACACCACACTTGCGAACAAAGCAACATCACGAAGGAGAGAGAGAGAGAGAGAGAGAGAGAGAGAGAATGAGATAGAGAGAGAGAGAGAAAGAAAGAGAGAGAGAGAGACAATGCTACGCACAACAACACAGGCGAGGAGAGGCTAGGCTCCGGTGACAAAAAGGAGACTCCGAGCAAGGGCGACGGGGCGCGGCGCCTGGGAGATGCGGGTGTGATAGAGAGAGGGATGAGGGTTTGACGGGAGTGAGGGAACGGGTTTTAGGGGGTTGGGTTTGGATAACCACAAGTGTGAGAAGGAATGGGGTTTTGTTAAGTTAAACCGAACAAAATTAACAAAAAGGTTGGATGGTTCGAGAAGGAAACCAACTTTGGTTTTTTTTCAAATTTGCGAAATACCGCTCAACTAATTGCACAAAATCCAAACTATAAAATAATAATAATAATCTCATATAATTAAATAAATAATTAGATTACAAACACATCAATATAATTCATACTCAAACTCAAATAAAATAAAAGTTTTCGGAACATAATTAACTTAATAATTATATTTAACTTTTAAATAAACACTATTAAAAACAGGGCTATTACATACTACCACCCTTATTTAAAGTTTCGTCCTCGAAACTTGAAAATAATAATTTAAATAAAACCAAAATCTCAAACTCGTAAGATATTAGCGATCAAACCTCAATTATACCATTAGCTTTTGTATTTCCACTTCAACTCAATATCAAAATCGAGGAGCAAAGAAAACAAAAGGGGTAAAAATTTCAAAGATAAGATTCCGGTTATTACATTTGCGAGAGATCTCGTTTGAAATTCTTTTACTTAACCAAATCATTCAATTTTCTCAAAATACACACCATCATAGACAACCTAGGACACTACACCTTTACATAAAGGAAATCATATAGCACACGCAAAAGCGCAAAAACTTATATACTCAAGCTTCAACATTCCTAATTTCTGATCATCAATTCTCAACCACTAATAATCCCAAATCGATTTCAAACTATTCCAAGAATCTTTTACCCTCGCTAGGTAGCCAACTAGGCATACAGTCGCAAGGTTGCTCTGATACCATCTTGTAACAGCCCACTCCTTCCAGCTGCTAGTGGAACACACTTAACATCGATAAACTAAAATTAACTCTTAAATAAATTACTTCGCATCGGAAAAATATCCTTAAATACACAAATAACTCGACTAAATTCCCAAATATTTATACAATGAGAAATCAGTAACTCTTCTTGAATCAACTATCTAAAATACAAACTCAATCCTTAACAAAACGGAATCTCATTCTTGCTCGACTTCTAATTCCGAGCTCACAACACTAAACCTGCAAATTCAAGGAAGAAATACAAAACAAACAAAATTTCAAAATGAGTGGAAAACTCGTAACCTTTACTTCAGCCCGTTATAAACATTTTATTTGTCAAATCATTTCCTTCCTTTACAATGCTGGCATAGCTCACTCTCTTAAACAAATCAGTGGCAAGTACAGGCTTTAGACAAACAGTGCCTCCAAGGTTCGTTATGGAGCATAGCCGACCGTATTAGGTCAAAAGAGTAACCATCCTCCACCCATACCTTGCCCACTTTCTATTTTCAGTTCATAAACTAAGCAAGCAAAACAGTTGCATATTTATATTAATCAAATAACATTTCCAAAATCAACTCATAGCATCACATTCATAACTATGTCCATAGTACGAGGTTATTTACGAAAACAGAACAGTGAGATTCACACACATGGGCATAAGTAATACATTTTACTGAACATAAAAGTTACCTGAACTGCAATTCAGATTCCACCAACATTTTTTTGCTTCATTAATCTTATCTCCAAATGGAACTCAACTCCAGAATCATTCTCCAACAATTTACCTCACAATAATAAGAATAATTAATAACTAATCTTAAAATAATCTAAAATAGAATATGAAACCATAACCAATTCCTAATTTAAAGATCCTTTACGACAATAGTCTTAATTTCTCAATTCTCAAACTAATAAAACTAGGACACATAACCATAATGCATTCTCAACTTAGAATCAATATACGTTTATCATTTAACTCCCTAATTACAGATTATGTAAACCGAACTTGCCATCCTATAACCACAATTCTAACCAACATTATAACAATTCAACACCTAACATCGACACAACAACAACAACGTAACATCAACAACGCACAACTACACCAACAACCAAAGACAACCACACCAACAATCATAACAGCACCATTAGACAACAACGAACAACAACCACAACCAACAACAACCACTACAACACCACTCAATTAAACTAATACTCCATAACTAATTAGCTAATCCTAATCAAATCTTGAAATGAAACAAAAATCCAATTCTAAGTTATAACTCACTAAAATCGATTTAGCTCTAACTTAAATAACTAACAAGGGTAATTAAACTTGTGCTTAATCGAATTTCAGGAGAGAAACAGAGAGGCACAAGTATACCTCTGCTCAAAAGAGCAGCGAAGAACAGGGGAACATTGGACCAGAGGGGTCTCGAATCTTCAGTGCACAACGGCGAGCACCGACGAGCAGTAGTGCATTAGCAGGTCCGGCGAGCTACGACTCGTGGTGGCTAAACCAAAACGTTGGCACCGCCGCCACAACACAGCAGCAACAACAAACAAAGGGGAGAGAGACGGTGCACGAACACCACACTTGCGAACAGCAACAGCATCACGAAGGAGAGAGAGAGAGAGAGAGAGAGAAGAGATAGAGAGAGAGAGAAAGAAAGAGAGAGAGAGACAATGCTACGCACAACAACACAGGCGAGGAGAGGCTAGGCTCCGGTGACAAAAAGGAGACTCCGGCGAGCAAGGGCTGACGGGGCGGCAGCGCCTGGGAGATGCGGGTGTGATAGAGAGAGGGATGAGGGTTTGACGGGAGTGAGGGAACGGGTTTTAGGGGGTTGGGTTTGGATAACCACAAGTGTGAGAAGGAATGGGGTTTTGTTAAGTTAAACCGACAAAATTAACAAAAGGGTTGGATGGTTCGAGAAGGAAACCAACTTTGGTTTTTTTTCAAATTTGCGAAATACCGCTCAACTAATTGCACAAAATCCAAACTATAAAATAATAATAATAATCTCATATAATTAAATAAATAATTAGATTACAAACACATCAATATAATTCATACTCAAACTCAAATAAAATAAAAGTTTTCGGAACATAATTAACTTAATAATTATATTTAACTTTTAAATAAACACTATTAAAAACAGGGCTATTACATACTACCACCCTTATTTAAAGTTTCGTCCTCGAAACTTGAAAATAATAATTTAAATAAAACCAAAATCTCAAACTCGTAAGATATTAGCGATCAAACCTCAATTATACCATTAGCTTTTGTATTTCCACTTCAACTCAATATCAAAATCGAGGAGCAAAGAAAACAAAAGGGGTAAAAATTTCAGCATAAGATTCCAGTTATTACATTTGCAGAGATCTCGTTTGAAATTCTTTTACTTAACCAAATCATTCAATTTTCTCAAAATACACACCATCATAGACAACCTAGGACACTACACCTTTACATAAAGGAAATCATATAGCACACGCAAAAGCGCAAAAACTTATATACTCAAGCTTCAACATTCCTAATTTCTGATCATCAATTCTCAACCACTAATAATCCCAAATCGATTTCAAACTATTCCAAGAATCTTTTACCCTCGCTAGGTAGCCAACTAGGCATACAGTCGCAAGGTTGCTATGATACCATCTTGTAACAGCCCACTCCTTCCAGCTGCTAGCGGAACACACTTAACATCGATAAACTAAAATTAACTCTTAAATAAATTACTTCGCATCGGAAAAATATCCTTAAATACACAAATAACTCGACTAAATTCCCAAATATTTATACAATGAGAAATCAGTAACTATTCTTGAATCAACTATCTAAAATACAAACTCAATCCTTAACAAAACGGAATCTCATTCTTGCTCGACTTCTAATTCCGAGCTCACAACACTAAACCTGCAAATTCAAGGAAGAAATACAAAACAAACAAAATTTCAAAATGAGTGGAAAACTCGTAACCTTTACTTCAGCCCGTTATAAACATTTTATTTGTCAAATCATTTCCTTCCTTTACAATGCTGGCATAGCTCACTCAATTAACCAAATCAGTGGCAAGTACAGGCTTTAGACAAACATTGCCTCCAAGGTTCGTTATGGAGCCCAGCAATACTACCCCCAAGGTTCGTCATGGAGCGTAAACGACCGTATCAGGTCAAAAGAGTAACCATCCTCCACCCATACTTTGCCCACTTTCTATTTTCAGTTCATAAACGAAGCCAGCAAAACAGTTGCATATTCATATTCATCGAATAACATTTCCAAAATCAACTCATAACATCACATTCATAACTATGGCCATAGTACGAAGTTATTTACGAAAACAGAACAGAGAATTAACACACATGTGCATAAGTAATACATTTTACTAAACATAAAAGTTACCTGAACTGCAATTCAGATTCCACCAACATTATTTCCTTCATTAATCTTATCTCCAAATAGAAATCAACTCCAGAATCATTCTCTAACAATTTACCTCACAATAATAAGAATAATTAATAACTAATCTAAAACTAATAAAAAATAGAAAATGCAACCATAACCAATTCCTAATTTAAAGATCCTTTACGACAATAATCTTAATTCCATAATTCTCAAACTAATAAAACTAGGACACATAACCATAACGCATTCTCAACTTAGAATCTATATATGTTTATCATTTAACTCCCTAATTATAGATTATGTAAACTGAACTTGCCATCCTATAACCACAATTCTAACCAACATTATTACAATTCAACACCTAACATCGACACAACAACAACAACGTAACATCAACAATGCACAACCACACCAACAACCAGCACAACCACACCAACAACCATAACAGCACCATTAGACAACAACGAACAACAACCACAACCAACAACAACCACTACAACACCACTCAATTAAACTAATACTTCATAACTAATTAGCTAATCATAATCAAATCTTGAAATGAACCAAAAATCCAATTTTAGGTTAACTCACTAAAATCTGATTTAGCTCTAACTTAAACAACTAACAAGGGTAATTAAACTTGTGCTTACTCAGAGTTTTAGGAGGGAAACAGAGAGGTACAAGTATACCTCTGCTCACAAGAGCAGCGAAGAACAGGGGAACAGAGGAACAGAGGGGTCTTGAAGCTTCAGTGCACAACGGCGAGCACCGACGAGCAGCAGTGCATCAGCAGGTCCGCCGAGCTATGACTCGCGGTGGCCAAACCAAAGCGGCGGCACCGCCGCCACAACATAACAGCAACAACAAACAAAGGAGAGAGAGACGGTGCACGAGCACCACACTTGCGAACAGCAACAACATCACGAAGGAGAGAGAGACAACGCTGCGCACAACAACACTGGCGAGGAGAGACGAGGCTCCGGTGACAAAAAGGAGACTCCGGCAAGCAAGGGCTGACGGGGCGGCAGCGCCTGGGAGATGCGGGTGTGAGAGAAAGGGATGAGGGTTTGACGGGAGTGAGGGAACGAGTTTTAGGGACTTTGGGTTGGGTAACCACAAGTATAAGAAGGAATGTGATTTTTTAAATTTTAGGGGCTTTGGTTGGGTAACCGACTTTGGTTTTTTTCAAATTTGCAAAATACCGCTCAATTAATTGCACAAAACCCAAACTATAAAATAATAATAAAAATCTCATATAATTAAATAAATAATTGGATTGCTAATACGTCAATATAATTCATACTACAACTCAAATAAAATAAAATTTTTCGGAACATAATTAACTTAATAATTATATTTAGCTTTTAAATAAATGTTATTAAAAATAGGGCTATTACAAAAACGCTGACATCTTCACGTTCTCGGCGGATGAGATACCGGGAATAGACCCGGCCGTGATGGTACATCGTCCCGAACGTCGACAAGGTGCGGTCCTCCTGTCAAGCAAAAAAGAGAACTTTTTCCGCTGAGAAAAACAAGGCCATTAAAGAGGAAGTAGACAAGCTTTTGGCGGCCGACTTCATTGAGCCAGGTGATTATCCAGAATGGTTGGCCAATGTCGTTATGGTCAAAAAAGCTAACGGCCAGTGGAGGATGTGTGTAGACTTCACAAATCTGAATAGAGCCTGCCCGAAAGATTACTGTCCTCTCCCAAGAATAGATCAGCTGGTGGACTCCACTAGCGGGCATGCATTGTTGAGCTTCATGGATGCATTCTCAGGGTACGACCACCAGATCCGCTTGCTGAAGGCTGACAGAAAAAAAGCAGTGTTCATCACAGACTACATGGTATATAATTATAAGGCAATGTTGTTTGGGCTCCGCAATGCAGGAGCAATATATCATAAGCTGGTCGATAATGTGTTTGCGGACCAGAAGGGGAGAAACATAGAAGTATATGTGGATGACTCCATCGTGAAAAGTAAAACTGACCGCGAGCATTTGAATGACCTTGAAGAAACTTTTAATACGCTGAGAAAGTACAAGATGAAGCTCAACCCAAAGAAGTGTGTCTTTGGAGTAAGAGCCAGGAAGTTTTTGGGTTTCATGGTGAGTAAGAGAGGTATTGACACGAACTCAAATAAAGTTCGCGCAATCATAGACTTGCCTGAACCTAAGAGCGTTAAGTATATATAGAGGCTGACGAGGAGGATGGCGGCCCTGACTCAGTTCATCTCGAAGTCAGCAGATAAAAACCTACCTTTCTTCGCATTGTTGAGGGGAAAAAAGAAGTATGAGTGGGGAGAAGAGCAAAGTGAAGCCTTCTTGGCAGTAAAAGAGCACTTGAAAAGTCTACCAACCATTACAACGTCTGAGATGGGGGATACGTTGCAGCTATACATCTCGGCTTCTCCTAAAACGGTCGCGGTCGTGTTATTGGTGTTAAAAGAAAAAAGGCAGCAACCTATATACTTCATCAGTCACATCCTCAATGGGCCAGAAAGTCGCTATCAGTTAGTGGAGAAGATGGCATTGGCAGTTGTTATAGCAGCCAGGAAACTCAGGCCTTACTTTGATTGTCATCCCATCCAAGTCTTGACAAATTAGCCACTAGAAAAAGCTCTGCAAAAGATGGATAGTTCAGGCCGCTTATTGAAATGGGTCGTTGAATTATCGAAATACGACATTCAGCATAAATCCAGGACCGCTATTAAAGCACATGCCTTAGCGGATTTCATTGTAAAAGCTTCGTATGAGGAAGAAGAGATAAAAGAGAAAGAAACTTGGTTGCTGGAGGTAGATGCAGCAACAAGCGGGGCAGGAGCCGGGATTCTGATGACGAGTCCGGAAGGGAATACTTATGAGTACACCATAAAATTCACTTTTCCGGCATCAAACAATGAAGCTGAATATGAAGCAGCTATCGCCGGTCTCAGAAAGTGCATAGCGGCGGGAGCAAAAAATGTATCGTCGACGACGGACTCACAGCTGGTGAGTGGTCAACTCAGAGGAGAATTTGAAGTTAGAGAGGCTAATATGCAGAAATACGTCGAAAAAGCCAATGAAATGGTTGCTCAGTTGGACCAATTTGAAATACAAGCCATTCCCAGAGCCGAGAATGTGAAAGCGGACGCATTGTCCAAACTTGCTAGCTCAGACTCGTTTAGCATTGAAAGAATCGTCATAGTGGATGTCTTGAGAGAAAGAAGCATCACAGAAAAAATACTGACCGTCAACAGCATCAATCAACAAGGGGAATGGTTTAGCGAGCTAGTGGAGTATAAGCTGAGAGAGATACTTCCCAGGGATCAAATGTCCGCGAAGAAGCTAAAATGGCATGCAAGTTGGTATGTAATATATCAAGGTGAGTTGTACAAAAAATCTTTCAGCCTACCACTATTGAAATGTGCAACGGCCGGAGAATCTGCTAAGATCATAGAAGAGATACACGAGGGCATTTGTGGTAATCATATAGGGGAAAAAGCTTTGGCATTGAAGGCACTAAGAGCGGGTTTTTATTGGCCAAGTATGTTGGCGGACGCTCAGAATTATGTGAAGAAATGTGACAAATGCCAAAGATTCGCTCCTGTAATTAACAGACCTGTTAATGACCTGCAGTCTATCCTATGTCCGATACCGTTTGCCCAGTGGGGAATGGATATCTTGGGACCATTCACAACCGCGACAGGAGGTAGGAGATTTTTGATAGTAGGGTTTGATTATTTTACAAAATGGATAGAGGTGGAGCTGACAGCAAAATTTAAGGCAAACCAGGTCCGAAAATTTATCTGGCAGAACATCATGACCAGATTCGGAATCCCAATGGCCATTATTTTCGATCATGGCGTTCAATTCGACTATCGACCAATACAAGCTTTCCTAACGGACTTCAGGGTTAAATTTGCCTACTCAGCAGTCTGCCACCCTCAGAGCAATGGGCAAGCAGAAGCCGCTAACAATCAAATATTGAATGCCTTGAAGAAAAAGTTAGACGAGTTCAAAGGTGGATTGGCAGAGATGGTGTCGTCTGTGTTATGGGCAAACAGGACGACGGAAAAAGAAGCAGCAGGGGAGAGCCCGTTTAAACTAGCTTTCTGTGAAGAAGCAGTGTTACCGGTAAAGGTAGGGTTACCCTCATACCGGATCAAACACCAAAACCTTGCGCAGAATGATCAAGCACTCAGAGAAAATCCAGATTTCCTACCAGAGGTGAGACTCTTGGCAGAGCTAAAAGCGACAGCTTATAAAGATAGAATTAGCAAGGCCTATAATAGAAGGGTGCTGGGAAGGCCGCTAGAAGTGGGTGACTTAGTCCTACGAAGGACGACCGCTACAGGCAAAGCACATTCAGAAGGAAAGATGACTGCTAATTGGGAGGGCCCCTACAGCATAGCCAAGAAGCTTGCTCCTGGTTCCTTTATTTTGAAAGGAATGGACAATAAGGAACTTAAGAATTGTTGGAATGCTAGCGTCCTAAAAACGTATTATATCTGATTATGATATGTAATTGGCCGAGAGCCACCGTTGTCATATAAATAATATAAACGTTCACGAGCGTTCCATCCATCTTATGGTCAGTTTGTTCTTTCTATGCAATAATCATTTTCCTATTTCTATGTAATAATAAGTTTAAGTACACTAACGGCCATATAATAGGCCTAGTATAAATATTGGCCATATGACAGGCTTTAGTACGCTAACTGCCATATAACAGGCCTAGTACAAAATTTGGCCATATGACAAAGCTTAAGTACGCTAACGGCCATATAACAGATCCTAGTGCAAAATTTGGCCTTATGACAAAGCTTAAGTACGCTAACGGCCATATAACAGGCCTAGTATAAATACCGACCAAATGACAGGCTAAATACGCTAACGGCCATATAACAGACCTAGTGCAAACAAAGGCCATATAACAATTGAAATCGGCCATACAACAGGCCTAATCAATATCAGCCATATAACAGGCTAATTGTAAAAAGAATATATATATATATATATATATATATATATATATATATATATATATATATATATATATATATATATATATATATATATATATATATATATGAACAGCAAAGGTTATCCGTGGCCTAGCATTACAAACAAATGTTATTCGCGGCCTAACATTGCAAAGGTTATTTGTGGCCTAGCATTGTAAATGTACATGAAACAATATAAACAGCAAAAAAAGACGAAGATGTAGAATGCAACATTACATTACAAATTACTGGCATGGCGGCCAACTACAGGCAAAAAACGTAGGTAGTCATTAAAAAAGGCACTTAAAAATTCGTAACAATAAATTGCAGTTATAGGATATCGTTACATGCCATAATGGGATGAATTCAAAGATTACAAAAATCCAAAATTACAACAAATTAATAGCTGTTAGAAGCAACGGATGAGCCTGGAGATGACCGTTAAAAATTTCAGGAAGTAGGCGCTTCTTCATCCGCGATGGCAGGAAGGAGGTTAGCAATCACGTCCTCAAAGAAGATGAAGGGCTCACCTTCAAGAGGACGTGTGTGGGTGCCTTCAGGAAAGGCAACCTCCATATGCTCCTAGTCAAAGGATGGGTGGGTATGGAAGACACATCTCTTCGCGGCCACCCATCCTCCCTCATACCTCTCTCCCAAGAGCTCGACAAACTCCTCAGGTTTCTTGAAATCGCTGTGGCAAGGCGGCCGCATCGTACTTTGCTTTTTCAACAAGAACACCGCCTCTTCTTTAGCAGCCTTCAAGGCCAATTCCAAATCCGTCTCGTTTGTTCTCGGCCTCCTCCGGCTTCCGGGCCTTCAAAGGAGATCCACCAGCCTCCGTATCCATCTTGACCTTGGCCGCTTTCTCAACAAGCTAAATCTAACTCGCAGCCTTGTTGGCACGACCTTCAAGCATCAAGCTTGGACCGGTAGTCATTACTGGACTGTTCAAAGCTCTCGACTAAGCGTTGATAATTGATATACTTCTCTATCAGCTCCACAGCAGAGTTGTTGGCCTACAAAAACCAGAGCAACGGCATAATAATAAATAAAAAAATGAAAGGACGGTAAGAGACTTACCACATCTAGATCATGTGCAAGCTAAGGCCGCCGCGCCACCGCCTTATCTCGCGGACAATCAATTGGCGGTGAAGGCCTTTAAGAAGGCGGTAACCCAAAGTGCCGCCGTTAGCGGGATGCTCGCATACAAAGATTCATCCTCTCTCACATCCCAATTCGGCGGTACAATTGTCCGGCAGTAGTGGGGGGCGAGAGAAGAGGCAGATTTGACGGCAACACAGAGGGTTACCTCCTTCTTCTCAATCCATTCATGGACCCGGGAAAAACATTCCGGACCCAGATCCGACAGAAAATTCAGAGCGCTGAGAATCTTGTAGATCCTTTGGCGCATGGACGATCCAGACCCAAGTGTCGTCCCAATACTGCTAATAGCAGCATCAAGGGGAGAAGTCCGAGGGATATCAGGAGTGGAGTCCCGGACAGGTGAATCCAGAATGTGGACGTCATAGCCCACAATTGGCGTCTCAGACGCGGTTGCAACCTCGACAGTTGGTCACTTGATGGGGCATTCTTCCACCTCGGAGGATTCCTGAGGGCGCCTGCAGCTGACGCTACCACCGCCCCAGTTGACCGGGACGTGCACCGCTGGCCGAGAGGGAGTATGATCCCCCTACCGGTGACTCGACCGTGAGTACCCCAGCACGGCGAACAACACGGCCGACAGTGCGGCCACCACAACCGCGATCTGCACCGTGTAGGCCTCCGGTGAGACCGTGGACAGTGTCGTAGTAAAAAATGGGATCTTCAGGAGCTTTAGACATTGGTTTTAAGTTCTCGTCCAGGCCCAACTATTCAAGATCTAAACTACCGGCCCCTACAAAAAATCAATAAAGGATAATGATTAATACCAGTAATAAAAATCAATAAAGTCCTATGTCGGACCAAGAGTCAAGGAACACACCTTCAGGATGGGTCCGGCACAGAAACAAGGCAGAAAACGGCTCATTCCCGAGTATGTACTTGGCATTTGGAAGCGAAGTACAGGGAATCCGTCCCTGGGCATCCTCGCCGTCAACAACCACAGTCCCCAACTCGGACTCGAAATAGTCAAAGGCCGCCACCTCAGCTACAGACATACCATAGGAAGGAACATCTTCCATCCTGGTGACCGGCTTGGTGAAGTGTCGGCGGAGAGGAAAGTTGTTCGGCACCTTTAGCCAATAGAAAGCCGGCTGCCAACCCTTTAACCCGGTAAGCTTGGGGTAGATTGTCAATTTATTTTTGGCCGACATCAACGACCACCAATAGACCCATTTATCCGCAACCAATGGAGTCGGCAGAAAAGGTTGAGAGTCTCATGGAAGTCTAAAACCTGTCATACCCAGACGTAAGCTACAAGGTTCCTAACGGCCAAAGGGGTCAACCGGGCAAGACAAACGTTGAAAGCATTCAAAAATTTTACTAACACTAAGTCCAAGGGAAAACGCAATCCAAACTCTAGAAGATGGGCATAAATGGCTACGTGCCCTGCCGGACAGTTTGTCACCCTAGCCCCCTTGTCCATGACCACCAACTTGTATTCGTCCGGGAACCCATATAGCTCTTCAGCAACCGGCAGTAATTGAGTGACAAAGCATGCTCCCGCCAACTTTTGCAGATTGTCACCATTTTCGAACCACCGTTGTAGTCCAGGGTAACCAAATCCCGAACGCTACACATCATCCCTCTCAGGGATCGGCTCGGGACGAGAATTGGGAGTCATACTGGAGCTTTCTCCTATAGCGATCTCGGACCGACAAACAGTCGGCTCCCTCCACAAGTGAAAGGACCAGCACCAGCCTCGTCCATGGTGGCAATAGAATCGTTGTCAAAACTTAAATCAACAACAGAGTGATGAGAAGGGCCGATATCACAGGCAAGACGATCGTAAAAATCATCAGTTACCACAACCCCGGGATCCACTAAACTATCAAGCCAATCATGTTCCCTCAAGGGTTGAACATCAAGTCCGGGAACAACGCCAGGTGGAGAATTCCTAGCGGTCCGACGAGCTAAGATTTGATGTCTTAAATCTCTTAGCGTCTGCCTATCACCACTCATCCTCACGGACAAGTACTAAGAAGTCAAACTCTCTTGTTCAGGGGTAGAGCGATCGTTAAGAAACTCAGATCTAAGCTCCTTCGCCATATCGGCGGTGAGGGGCAGGTCGGCTAAAAGACGAGTTCTTCCCTCCCTAAGGCTAAAGGTGGACGAACTTTGTCGGACATAAATTCACTATTTAAAGTTTTATGACTATCTGAACGGTCCAACATTGTTCTAAGTAACAAAAGCACAACAAAAGCCAAAGGGGTTTGAAATTGATACCTGAAGAAAATCTCGCCGGAAAATCGACCGGAAAAAATGGAGCAAGCCTTCCGAAGTTACAGAGGAATTTCCCAAGGCGCAAAAGGAGAAAATTCTAGTCCAACGACGCCGGAAAACTAAGAATTCGCCAGAGAAAAGTCGAGGTATGAGAAACTGAAACCCTCGAGCAAACCCAAAAAAAGAAATGAAATTTGAAGAAATTCTTCAAGAACAGTAAGTGAAATGTGGTTTAAAGCACCTTTTTGGAAGATTTGGGCAAGAAAGCAATGATCTTGACAGAAAAAAGAAGCTTTGAAGTCTTCGAAAAGTTGGGAAAAATCAGAGAAAAGTTGAAGAAAGATGATGAAGAGGGATAAAAATAGAGAAAAGAAAATTTTGTTTTTTAAATACTATGATAGACGGCTACGATGAAAAAACGTATCAACTTCTATCCTAGATCTACGCCAAGTGTCATCTTCAAAGCATACCCTAATAAACAAAAAGGGTGGAAAACAAGCGGGATTCCGAAACAAAAGAATGATTATGCTTTTTGAAATCAACGTCTTACCCGAGGACAACACGTGGTAACATTAAAAGAGTTAGGGGGCTAGTTGTATGGGTAGTATCCCAAGTCTACCGTCGTCGGACACATCTTGTTGTCCGAAGCACGAAACCCTCTAGGATGCGAACACACTATAATGGACCAAGCCATCCCCGGTAACCGACCGGATAATACTCGTGGGCATCGAAAAGGACAAAATAAGAGAATATTCCTTCTAGTCGACTCATCTCGCCGTACACGTATCACAGGATTACGCATCTTGTCATATGAATAATACTCCTATAAATAGCCGAATGGTACTATTCTGCAGGTACATTCTCTCACATACTAAAAATAGCTTATCTCTCTCTATCTAGTTTTTTCTCTCTAAATCCTTAGCGGACACTTATTGACTTGAGCGTCGGAGGCGGTTTCCTCGCATCCCCCCCGAGGGTAGCTCACGTTTGTTCTCTTGCAACTCACCGGTCTCGGACAACCCCGATCATTGACGGACTTCTCAAGGGTCCGCCACCATTTCAACACCGAAACACGTAGTCCACCAAATAACAACATATAATCTTCAATTTTTTCTGGAATTCTTAGTTTAAAGGTCTTATATTTTAGTCAATAACAAACATGTCCTATTTCCATAAATAAAAAAAGAAAAAAAAAACCTACTTATTTGAAGCCCATTTTTTAACAAGGACAAGAAAGCCCCAAGAGATTTTCAAGTTTGAGTGACAATGGACGAAGCCAAATGCTTGGTGAAACTGTCTATATTTCTATGAAGCAAGAGGTTGTCGGTGACTTTTGAATGAAGGGAATTGGAAATAGCATATATGCACCCATACAAAGGACTAAAACATCTCCTTGTAATTTGTCGATATAGGCCCATACCATCTTCCTTGCCCCATCACTAGTGGAAAAAACCTTATATGTCACTTAGTAACAGATGCGGTTTTTGTAAAACTGCATCCGAAAATCAACCAAAAAATGGGAGGGAAATTTGGCAAACAAAATCTGATGCGGTCCTTAAAAAACCGCATCGATTTTAAATCCGATGTCAGTTTTCATGAACCCGATGCGGTTTATGGGACCGCATCCGAAAATCCGTTACTAACACTCGTGGCCCAAGACACTCGTGGCCTCATAACCCTTAGGCGTCCATTTCCTTAGGCGCCCCTCAAACCCTAATGCCTCTCTCTCTCTCTCCTCTCCTCTCCCTCCTCTCCTCTCCCTCACTCAACCCTAATCTCTCCTCCCTCTCAAACCCACGGGGCCATCTCTCCTCTCTCTCCTCATTAGATCTCGCTTCTCCTCCTCCCCTCTCAAACCCACGAACACCGTCGTCGAATCATGGCAATGCGTCGAATTCATCGTCCCTCCTCAACGAATTTGCAAACCCTCATTTCCTTTTTCTTTCATTCAAATATTTGAGATTTCGGAGCCACGAACGACGAACGACGAACCGTTCATTTTCTCCATCATCAACTTCGTTCATCATCAACTTCGTTCATCATCAACCACGAATCGTTCATTTTCTTCATCATCATCAAGCACGAACCGCGAACGACGAACCACGAATCGTTTCATCATCATCGTCTTTTTTTCGAGATCCGGGTTTATATTTTTCGTTTTTAATTTTCGTATTTTGTTCGATTTTTTTTGTTCGATTTTTTTGGGTCGATTTTTTTGGTGTCGATTTGTTTTGTTCGATTTTTTATGTTTATTTCTTAATTTCCGTATTTTGTTGGATTTTTTGGTTATATTTTTGTATAAGTTTTCGGTTTTTATTTGGTTATATTCATCTGAATTTTTTAGTTTGTATAATATTTGTATAATGAAATACATTTTTAGTTTGTATAATTTTTGTATAATTGAATACATTTTTAGTTTGTATAATGTTTGTTATTAGATCTCGAATTTTTTTGAAGTTTCGTTACTACTTTGGACCGATGTTGTTTGGGTGTTCCCGCTTTGTTGCCTGCAGACTGCGGTGCAAAGCAGTTTTTTTTTTTTTAAATTCCTTGAGCCCAAAATATGATGCGGTCTTGCAAAACCGCATCGTAGTGAGAATCGATGCGGTCATGGACCGCATCGATTATTTTCTTAATCTGCTGCGGTCCCATCTCGATGCGGACCGCGTAAGCCCGATTTTGACCGCATCGATGACCTTTTTTCCACTAGTGCATGGCCTTGTTAGAGGCATCAATAACTTGTTCTGTTTCGACACTCTACCGCATTAACTCAATTTTCCATGCTCAATTTTCCTCTTAGGAGTATTCACCAGCTAAGCGGATAAAAAGTTAATTGACAAGGTATAGTACATCCTAACATGAGGCAAATACCTCCCGCAATTGATGGTATTTCTCTAGCAGAGACACAAGGCGTCTATCACGTGACGTGTCTTCCAAGACCTACGATAAATAGCAATGTCAAGAACCGACTGCAACGTGAACCTAAATCACTTAACTAACTAAAACCACGAGCCAAACCTCTACTATTTGCATGACATCATGATTGGCAGCCAAATCTTATGAACCAACCACAACCCGAGAAGCAGGATGAAGTTTAGAAATATAGTCATAACTCGTAACTAGACTTACATTATAAACGATATCAATATGCTCTTACCTTAATAGGATTTGGATCCATAAATTCTTGGGCCAGTTGATGAACTTCGTAGGCCAAGTAGCACCGAACGTGACCATTTGCCGAGCTGAAAACAATATTCAAAACATAATTACAACATTAACAAACAAGATTGCCACCATTTGTACAAACAAAACCACACCACCTTGGAGTGATAATACCTTATGAAAAAAAGAATTGGAGTCGGGAGTCTTTAAGAAGAGGAAAATAGGATTAGATCACTCTCACAAAAGCAACCTATTAAATGGTTGAGCACATTTTTCAGGGTGAACATGAATTTTTGTGGAAATAAATAAACCAAGAAAAAGGAATGAAGGAAAAGGTCCAAATTAGCAAGTTGGTTTGAAACCTCTTTATCAAAGATAAAAGTGTTGAAATTTAGACCATATTAGAGATATCATATAGTAGTATAAAAGAGGCTCCATTTGTGGCCAAGGGTAAGTGAAGAACGCCTTATACCATCACCATCCTTTCATTCATCTCAATTCCTAAAGCACCACCTTCATCAACAATCATAGAAGGCAAACTAAGGTCCCGCACAACCTTAGTTTATCACAACTCACACTCTTAGTGAGCATATCAATCGGGTTCTTAGCACCCAACACTTTCTCCGAATACAACACATTCTCCTCCACTAAACTCGTGATGTAGTGAAATCGTCGTCGAATGTGCTTAGTCCTACAATGATATATGGGATTCTTTGCCAAATGCACCGCACTTTGACTATCACTATAAAGTACGACTTTCTCCCCGTTTAATGTCCATTTCTTCAAGAAAACCAATAAGCCATTCCATCTCCTTATCCGCCTCCGACATAGCCACATACTCGGACTCTATAGTAGACAAAGAGATACACTTCGTAACTTGGACATCCAATTTCACCTGCAAATACCACCTACAATAGAGACATATCCGGACATACTTTTACTTGTATTGATATTTCCACCGAGATCGCATCAATATAACCCTCAAGCTTCACTCTTTTCTTCCAAAAGCAAAGCCCCATACCCGAAGTGCCCTTCAAGTACCTTGGTAACCACTTAACAAAGATCCCAATGTTTCTCCCCCGGATTAGAATAAACCTACTCACAACTCCAACTACAAAAGCAATGTCCGGCCATGTGCAAACCATGGCATACATTAAGCTACCAACCGCCGAAGCATAAGGGAACAAGTGGCCATCCGCTCCTTTTCTTCTTCTCGTAGTTGGTGAGTGCTCCCTTTCATCTCCCACATTAAACCTCTTCAAGACCTTAAGAATGTAATTTTCGTGAGACAACTTCAACATACCAAGTAGACTTCTCCCCGAAAATTCTCATACCTAAGATTTGTGTAGATTCACCCAAATCTTTCATCTCAAATTTCTGTGACAGCTTTCCCTTCACACTATTTAGCACCTCCATGCTAGTACCAACAATTAGCATATCATCAACATACAGAAGTAAGTAAACATAATCATTTACATACCTCTGAAAATAGCAACAATGATCTCTATCGCCTCTCTTGAACCCATCGCTACGCATGAAAGTGTCAAATTTTATGTACCACTACCCTGAGCCTACTTTAATCCATATAAGCTCCTCTTGAGTTTGCACACTAAGTTCTCCTTTCCCCGAACTTTAAAGCCATCCGATTTCTTCATGTAGATGTCCTCATCCATATCACCATGTAGAAACGCTGCGTCTTAACATCCATCTCGTTCTAAGAACTAATTTTCAACAAAGAACAATAGCCAACAAGATACGAATAGTAGTCAACTTCACATCGAGCAAATATCTCGTTGTAGTCTATGCCCTCCTCGTTGTAGGAACCCCTTTACTACTAATCTCGCTTTATACCCGACACTTCCATCGGCTCTAAGTGCTCTCATACCTGCAGGCCATGAAGACAACTCCCATGTCTGATTCTTTTCCAGGGACTGCATCTCATCTTTCATGGGTAACTCCTACTTAGATGAGTCAGTCGAATTTATTGCTTCTTTATATGATTCTAGTTCACCCGCATCGCTTAGTAGAAAATAAAACACGTAAGGATAATATAGATTAGGTGTTCCGACACTCTTGGGATTTTCTCAAGTCAACTTGAGAGATTATTCTCCCCGTACTAGAACCGGAGCCTCTTGGTGGCGTGACAACAACACCATCTGAATTACCTTGTTGTGAGTTATCTGACTCATTTGAATCAGACCCTGTAATAGTGTGAACTTCATCTCTATGTTGCTCAACCCGTTCTGGAACAATGACATGTCTTCCATCAATGCCTTCGGCCTCCACAAGCTCCTTCTCCCCGAACTCCCACTAGCTCGCAATCTCATATTTATCACCATAAACATCCTTATACAACTTAGTCTCATCAAAAGTGACATCACAAGTGTCACAACATGTTCTTACTTTTAGGTTCCTAACACCGATACCCATACTTCTCGAATCATACCCAATAAAATAACATCTAACGGCCTTTGGTTCTAACTTGTTGCATTTCTCGATTGAACATAAGCAACACAACCAAATAATTTCCAAAAAGAAACATTTACCTCCTTCCCACTCCAAGCTTCCTCCCGGTAGCTTGAACTTCAATGGAACTAATGGTCCCCCGTTGATCAAGTAAGCTAATGTACTAACCGAATCCGTCCCGAATGTTTTAGGTAGTCCCGCATTCAACCTCATACTTCTAGCCCTCTCGCCGGTGTCCAGCTCATCCTCTCTATGACTCCATTCCGTCGAGGTTTCCCCGGAACAGCCCTCGTCGAATGATGCCATTCTCCTCACAGAGCCGTGTGTACTCACAATTCATACTCACCTCCATTATCGACTTAATGCACTTAATCTTCTTTTCGCCCGATTCTCCACCTCAACTTTCCACTTCTTGAAGGTCGCATGAAGCTCATATTTCCTCTTCATGAACTAGACCCATACCTTCTTGTTGTGATCATCAATGAAGGCAACAAAGTAACGTGAGCCTCCAAGGGATCCGTCTACTCGGCTTTTGTGAAAGTCACCTTTTCTCGCTTGTCATAGACACAACTATCACAAAATTCCATGTCAACTAATTTCAACCCCGACAACTTGCCACTTGAAGCTAAAATCTTCAACCCTTTCTCACTCATACGACCAAGTCTAGTATGCCATAACTTAGTCTCATCCATCGGAGCCGCATCAACCATGTATGTACACCCTCCAATAATGTATAGAGTTCCCATCTTAGTACCTCTAGCCAAGATCATGGAACCTTTGGAAATTTTCCACTTTCCCTCACAAAACACGGTCTTGTAGCCACACGAGTCCAGTTGACTCACATAAATCGATTCTTTGCTAGGCCCGGGAATGTACATAACATCTTGCAGCTTTAAAATTCCCCGTTCGCCTCCCGACCACCACATCTCCCTTCCCCATGATATCAAAGGTCTTGTCATCAGCGAGATAGACCTTTTCTAATTTCTTTGCTTTGAAGTCATGAAACATCTCCCTCATAGGTGAAGAGTGAAACGATGCCCCCGAATCTAGGATCCATGACTCGATGGGACTATCAACACTTAGGACCAAAGCTTCCTCAATCTCATTCGATGCAAAATAAATCGATGAGTTATCACTATCTTCCCCGCTTATCATTATGGTCGAATTTCCACCCTTCTTCTTGGGATGCAGACATTCCCTCTTTGGATGACCCTTCTTACCACAATTCCAACAGTAATACTAGCCCCGCCTTTGACTTACTCCGACCCCCGACTTTGATCTTCCCTCAAAGTTCGTCCTTTTTCCCTTTTGTTTTTCCCTCCCTCTACCCTCAGCATTGTATGCTCCAGATGATTCTCCACCCTCCTTCCTTTGAATACTCTCGCTCAAAATCAGATCACGGACAACATTATAAACCAAATTTTCTTTACCTGAAAAATTACTAACAGCGAAGCATCGAAGTTTCCCAAGCAACAGGTAAGGACAACAAAATTAGGGCTTTCACTTCATCTTCAAAGACAATATTAACCAAAGATAATTGACTTATTATTGAATTAAATTCATTAATATGTTCAAAGGAGAGAACTACCATTATTCATCTCTAAATCAAATAAATGGCGCATCGATATACCTTATTCATAGCCGAGGACTTTTCATACATATCCGAAAGTTATTTGATCAATCCCGCCGTTGTTTTGATATCCTCGACATTAAGGCCACGCCGAGCCAATGTCAATCGCACCATCGCTAGTGCTTGCCTATCGAGTACCTTCCACTTTTCCTCTTCAATGTCATCCGACTTCGTCTCAGACAAGGGTTGATACAGATTCTTCTGATATAGGAAGTCTTCGATTTGCATCTTCCAATGTACCCAAAATCTGTGCCATCAAACTTCTCAATTCTGATCTTCGCATCCTACATTGTTAATCACTTCTAGATCTAGACAATAATTGAACGTGACTCTTGATAGCACTTGTAAGTCCTATTGAATATCAATCTAGCAAGTAATATCAAACAATATAGAACAACGAAACAACAAAAGCAATAAAAGACACAAGAGAACTTTTACGTGGAAACCCAAGAACCCGGGAGAAAAACCACGAATATGCACTAGGAATTGATGAATGTTCAAGAAAAGATTACAAAAGCTCTCCAAGATCTCTCTCAGATTTTTCTCTCTTGAATATGAGAATAATAATGAATAATACACTTATAAACGCACTAGGTTAAATCTATTTATAACCCAACTCGAAAAAAACGTGTTTCCGCGTCAACTTAACCACCGCCCGACGGGCAACCAATTCGCTAAACGGATTTCGCCTCCGCCGGATCGGGCGGGGACCACCCTGGCCGTAGTTCGCTATCACGCCCGACGGGGACCCCCGCCCGATGCGATTAGACGCTCCCGCTTCAGCCCATGCCGTACACTTCATCTTGAGCCCGACGGCAAAGACTTACCCGACCGCGAGGTTTACGAACAACATTTTGACGAGCTTGTTCTTTTACGCAACCTCATCTCCACACCCATATACCACATTGAGCCCCATATTGACTATATATCCAACAACCCACCTGGGAGGAAAGTAAAAGAACATACAAGTTCAATGATAACCTCAAAACCAATTAGCAATAATAAGAATTGCCCACTAACTTATATACTAGTTATCTTCCGTTATTCTTTTAATGTGGAATAATTATTTTCTCCACACACACGAGAAATCCCAACATAACAGATATGATGAAGATCCTAATGTAGCGTGCAACGCTCCGGAAATGTTCTTTGTTGCTACATCATTTTGAAAAATGGCTTCAACTTCAGAGAATGGTGTTTTGGAACCCGTAATATGTCAATGGGAGGCTCTGGTTCTGGGATGACAAAAGTCCCTGTATCGTCCTTTGTTGTTATCTTCATAAACCCAAATCTAAAATCTTATAGGAAATTGAACAGACCAGGAGAGGGGAGATTTTTTTTTGTTGGGGGTGTTGGCGAAAAGTGTACACTCGAAACAAAAAAGTAGAAGCAAGATTGAAGGATAGTCCATTCAACTCCTTGATCTCTGCTTCAAAAGGTATTTTAAAAGAGCTTTTAAGATAAGACTCTTTTGAGGTTATTTGCATGCTTATGCTGCTTCTCCATCATGGATTCAGAGGCGAAGCAATCAAGTTCATTGCTGCTAGACGTTTTGGATTGATGTCACGTTATACTTCTTATACTTAAGAGGTGATCTCACTGTTATTATTGTAGATTAGTTTTACCGGTATTAAGATTTAGGCTTAGGCTTGATGTTGTTGTGATCTTAATTTCATGGGTATCTTATATTATTTTGGACTCGAGTTGGGTAATTGAAACAATAAGATCAAATAACCTTCCATTACATTGCAAATCTATCGTGTAATGTTTCTGTTTCAGTTGCGAAACGATGTCGGACCTAAGAGAAGTCTGTCAATAATCGAGGGTTGTCCGGGAATGATGAACTGCAAGAGAACAAACGTGAGCTACCCTCGGGGGGGATGCGAGGAAACCCCCTCCGACGCTCAAGTCAGCAAATGTCCGATAAGGATTAGAGAGAGAAAGCTAGAGAGAGAGAGATAAGCTATTTTTAGTATGAGAGAATGTACCTACAGAAATAGTACCATTGGGCTATTTATAGTAGTACTGTTCATCTGACAGGATGAGTAATCCTTTGACACGTGTATGACTGTGATGAGTCTCGCATGGAGGGAAGATTCCCTTATTTTGTCCTTTTCGTGGCCACGAAGGCCGTCTCCGGCCCATTGCCAAGGAGGACTTGTTCCGTTCGATAAGTTCACGTCTTAAGTGTTTCTTGTCGAACTACGTGACATGTCCGATAGTAGACTTGGGTGACACCCATACAACTAGCCTCCCTAACATCCTTGGGGGTCGTGGACCGTCATTGATGTTGACTTTGAGGACGCGAATGAATTTTGCATGCTCTTTTGGGTAGTTCCTCTAATGTTACCACGTGTTGACGTGGGATGAATTATGGATTTCAAAAGTGTAATCATTACGCTTTTGGAATCCCGCTCGTTTTTCCCCTTTTTATTTATTATGGTGTGTCTGCGGAGGTGATACTTGGCGTTGATCCAGATAGCAGTTGATGTGTTTTTAAATCATCACCGTTTATTTTGGTATTTAAAAGCAAAATTTTCTTTTCTTTATTTTTCATTCGACTCCTTCGTCTTTCTTCAACCTTTTTCTCCTCGGTTTTCTCATTTTTCTCAGGACTTTGAAGTTTCTTTTTTCTCACCAAGACAAGATATTTCTTGCTCAAATTTCTCAAAAAAGCCATTTTATCACATTTCGTTCACCGCTTTTGAGGAATTTCCCCGAATTGCGGTTCTTTTTCTAGGTTTTGTTCAAGGGTTTGGTTTTTTCGCGTTCGACCTTTTCCCCCGGCGAGATCTTGGTTCTCCGGCGTCGTTGGGATGACATTTTCTTCCCCGCTGCACCTTGGGAAACTTTTTTTGTACTTTGGAAGGCTTCGCTTCATCTTCTCCTAGCCGATTTTCCGACGAGATTTCCTTCAGTACCAATTTCGAAACTCCTTTGGTTTTTCGCTATATTTTCGTTTCTTAGAACTATGTCGACCATTCGAGATAGTCAAAAAACCTTAAGTAGTGTCTTTATGTCCGAAAGTGAACCGTCTTCTCCTTCTTCCCCCCGATGCCGGACAAAGTTCGCCGCTTTCAGACCTAGGGAAGGACGCGACTTGCCTTCTAGCCGACCTGTCCCCTTATGGCCGATATGGTGAAAGAGCTTAGGTCTAAGTTTCTTAACGACCGCTTTACCCCCGAACAAGAAAAACCCGACTACTCAATTTAGGGAGTCGAGACATCAAATTTTAGCTCGTAGGACTGTTAGGATTTCCCCACCCGACGCCGTTCCCGATCTTGATGTTCAACCCTTGAGGGAACATGCTTGGCTTGATAGCTTAGCGGATGCTCGGGGTCATGGCGGACACTAGCTTTTACGACCGCCTTGCTCGTGATGCCGGCCCAACTCATCCTCCCGTTGTTGATTTAGGTTCGTACAACGATTCTATTGCCACCATGGATGAGGCCGGGCACTCGGTCCTTCCGCCTTCTGGCCGAGAGCCGACCGTTCGCCGCACCGAGATCGCCATTGGAGAGAGTTCTAGCATGGCTCCCACTTCTCGGCCCCGAGCCTATTCCCCGATCGGGACGACATTCTACATTCCCGGGATTTGGCCGCCCCGGACTATAGCGATGGTCCGAAGAACGTGACCATTTGTAGGAATTGGCGAGAGTACGCCTTGCAATTGAACTACCGTCGGGTTGTCAAGAGATGTATGGTTTCCCGACCGATTACAAATTGGTAATCCCCGCCGAAGGATCAAAGGTAACCGATTGCCCGGGAGGGCACGTGGCCATTTATGCCCACCATCTCGAATTTGGGTCGCGCTTTCCCCCGGACCTTGTTCTCGTCAAAATTTTGAAGGCCTTCAACGTCCGTCTCGCCCAACCGACACCCTTGGCCGTTAAGACTCTTTTCGAGGTTATTTGCATGCTTATGCCGCTTCTCCATCATGGATTCGAGGCGAAGCAATCAAGTTCATTGCCGCTAGACGTTTTGGATTGATGTCACATTATACTTCTTAGAGTTAAGAGGTGATCTCACTATTATTATTGTAGATTAGTTTTACCGGTATCGGGATTTAGGCTTAGGCTTGATGTTGTTGTGATCTTAATTTCATGGGTATCTTATATTATTTTGGACGGAGTTGGGTAATTGAAACAATAAGATCAAATAACCTTCCATTACATTGCAAATCTATCGTGTAATGTTTCTATTCTTGTGATGGATTAGGTAAATGAAACTTATGATTGTTGGTATACCTCTCTGAGATCCAAAGTTGATATATTTCAAGACAAGTTACTTTGGTTGCCAAGCAAAGGATCCATCTTTGTTAGAGATGATGAGAAGATACTCTATATTTTGAGTCTATTCCTTGATATTCCGTTTAGCTTTATTTTTAGATTTTTTTTTAAGAAAGTACCTAATAAAACATAAGTTTTGTAGGGAATGACTTAATAAATTTTTTTTGTCTAAAAAGACCTATTAAAATACTTTTGGTTGGGAATAACAACCATTTTATGAATTTTAAGCCAAAACACCAAATTCCCAGGCTGATCGCAAATGGCCTTAAAGCAAAGGGGAGAGAGGTAAGACAGGAAGAAAGAATTGAAAAAGTCCATTGGAGTTAAAAAAAAGTTAACGTCGGAATTTGGTATTCTGGCCTGAAATTCATAAAATGGTTATTATTAATAACCAGAAGTATTTTGATAGATCTTTTTAGACAAAATTTTTTTATTAGGTCCTTCCCTATAAAACTTCTGTTTTAATAGTTACTTTCTCACAAAAAAAACCCTTATTTTTATTTCTTATAGTTCCCGTGAGTTAACCCCTGCTAGTAATATTATGAATTTTTTTTCCACACAATGTTTATCCTTCGATTTCACCAATGATCCGAATATCTCGATAGTGATATGAGGTTATGCTCTTTGATATATAATCACTTGGTCAAGAGGGATTAACATGTTAATCGTTCTCATATATAAACTTTGGATTTACTTCTATTTCTACATATGCTTATATTGCTACCGAACTACCAGTTCTTGAGAACATGTCCATCACCCATTGATTTCCAACAACATTCATAGACTTTTAGGTGACACTAATACATGCAACACCTTTCTTTTCCCGGCATTACAATTAATATTGTCAACGTGAAGGTTATACTGCACTGGGATTCGAATGTCAAGAACCGAAAATCTTCCCACAATAATGCTAATATATAAAATTATTCCCACTTCACTCCAAAATAAAAAATAATTCCCTCATACCGTCCATGTAGGATCGAGAACATCGAACCGCTTTTTTTTTTATTTGGTTCAGTAGAAACCGCTAACCGAGTAACCGGTTTTGAGTTAATATAATCGGTATATAACTTAGCCGTCACACTACCGAGAATTGCAGGCACTTGAAGGATAACCTAGAGGATCCGATAAGACGGGGTAACTTCACTCAATACAGGGCACAATCAAAGGACGGAGACGTGGTAAAGCCCAACAACCGAACGTGCAATCGCGGATTGCCGAGATTCACGTTATAAGTGGCGGTCCAATTCACGGCGGCGGCAGCCAATGGGGCCAAGGCAAGCCCGAAAGAATTCGAGCACCAGTCAATTTCAATGAAAGCATGCAAAGGAGAAGGCCACCGCAATGCCCGCCATGTCTTTCACTTCGGTTGAGGATGCAAAGCATGTCGTCTACCCCCATGATGACCCTCCGGTGGTCACGCCCGAAGGTGTCAAACCTGTTTGATCCACGTAATCCCGGTAGACGGAGGAAGTTCCGCAAACATTCTCAGTATTTCTCAACTTTTGAAAAGTTAATGATTGGCCGGGAACATCCGAAGCCCGTGCGTTACCCAAAGGATAGGTTTCACCGGGGCGTCTGGGTGATTCCAGAGGGCCCGATAACCTTACCTGGCCGAGTAGGGGAGGATGAGAACGCCAGTGGATGTGATGGCGGAGTTTCTAGTGGTTGACGTGCCCGGAGCCTATAACGCAATTATCTGGACGCCCTTTCATCCATGACGTCCAAGGAGTTGTGGTCGACCTATCATTTGACTATGTTAGACGTTTCCAATCTCGGGACGACAAAGAAAGTTAAGAGGAAATCAAAAATGGCGAAATCATGCTACCTAACAAAGATTAAAGCAACCGCAAGGAGGAGAGGGCTTAGAAGAATTGAATCCGTCAACAAGGAAACAAAGGCGAGCCCGTAAGAGGGCTCGCGAATGAGGAAGGGCCCGAGAAAGGGGATGAGGAGATGGATGTTTTAATGGAAGAGCCGGAATCCGGGCCTCGATGATACTCCAAGGCCCAAGCCGGATGGAGAAACAAAGCAGAGATGCCGGGCAGATATGATCCTAAAGGACAAAGGGTCGTCGGAACATACATGGACCCAAAGGTCGTGGTCAACCCCGGTGACTCTCCTACGAGAAAACGCGACGTCTTCGCGTTCTCGCCGGATGAGATGCCGGAATTGACCCAACCGTGATGGTACATCGTCTAAATGTTGACAAAGACTATCCGACCCGGCGCGTAAGAAGCGCAATTTTTCGACCGAAAAGAACAAAGCCATTAAAGAGGAGGTTGATAAGCTATTGGCAAATGACTTTATTGAGCCATGCGACTACCCGGAGTGGTTGGCCAATGTAGTCATGGTAAAGAAAACTAGCGGCCATGGAGGATGTGTGTGGACTTCACAAACCTCAATAGAGCTTGCCCAAAAGATTGTTACCCGTCGCCGAGAATAGACCAGCCTAGTAGACTCTACTAGCGGTCACGCATTGTTAAGCTTTATGGATGCCTTCTCGGCCATCACCGGATCGCCTTGCTCGAGGCCGATAGGAAAAAAAGCCGCGTTCATCACGTATCATGGAGTATATAATTATAAGGCAATGCCGTTTGGGCTCTGTAATGCGGGGCAACCTATCAAAAGCTAGTCGACAAAGTCTTCGCGGATCGAGGGGAGAAATATCGAAGCTTATGTTGACGACTCCATCGTCAAGAGTAAAACCGACCGTCAACATTTGGACGATCCGGAAGAGACCTTCGTAACTTTGAGGAAGTATAAGATGAAGCTCAACCCAAAGAAATGTGTTTTTTGGGGTGAGAGCGGAAAGTTCTTAGGCTTCTTGGTCGCCAAAGGGGGATTGATGCAAACCTGCACAAAGTCCAAGCCATTGTCGACCCGCCCGAGCCTAGAAGCGTCAAGGATATTCAACGGCTAACAGGAGAATGGCGGCCCTCACTCGATTCATTTCAAAATCGCCAGACAAAGCTTTGCCTTTCTTTGCCCGCTAAGGGGGGAATAAGAAGTTCGAGTGGGGAGAGGAGCAAAGCAAAGCATTCCCGGCGGTGAAAGAGCATTTAAAGAAGCTACCAACCATTACAAGGCCCGAGACCGGAGACGTATTACAACCGTATATCTCGGCCGCCGAAGACAAGCAGGGCCGTGTTATTGGTAGAAAAGAGAAGAGGCAAAGCCAATTTATTTTATCGCCCATATTCTTAACGGTCCGGGAGAGCCGTTATCAACTCGGTAGAAAAAATGGCCTTGGGCCGTGGTAATAGCCGCCGGAAGCTCGGACCATACTTCGACCGCCATCCCATTCAAGTTTTAACCAACCACCGCTAGAAAAAGCATTCCAGAAGATGGATAGTTCCGCCGCTTCTAAATGGGCCGTTGAACTATCGGAGTATGAGATACAAGCATAAGCCCAGGACCGCTATCAAAGCACGGGCCCCGCAGACTTTATCGTGGAAGCCTCATATGAGGAGGAAGAAGTGGAGCAAAAGGAAGTCTCGTGCTGGAGGTCGACGGATCATCCGCCGTTAGCGGATCCGGAGCGGGTATAGTGATGACCACCCTGAAGGAAATTCGTACCAAGACGCCATTAAGTTCGCCTTCCCGGCCAAACAACGAAGCAGAATATGAAGCGGCAATGCCGGATTGAGAATGTGTTTGGCAAAGGGTGCTAAGAAAGTGTCTTTAAAAACGGACTCACAATTGGTAAGCGGCCACCGAAGGGAGAATTCGAAGTCGAGAAGCCAACATGCTAAAATACGTTGAAAAGGCCAAGGAATTGATAGCTCAACCGCATCATTTTGAGATTCAAGCGATACCTAGGGCCGAGAACACAAAAGCGGACGCGTTGTCCAAGTCGGGCAAGCTCGACTCATTTAGGATTGAAAGAACCGTCACGGTTGACATCTTGAAGGAAAAAAAGCATCACGTAAAAGGTCGTAATCACAACAATATAAACCAAAGAGGAGAATGGTTTAGTGAGTTGGTGGCATACAAGTTGACCGGACGCTTCCGAATAATCCTTCGTCCGCTAAAAATTGAAACGACAAGCAAGCCGGGTACGTCATATACCAAAATGAGCTATACAAGAAATCATTTAGTTTACCTCCGCTTAAATGCGCAACCGCATGGGAATCTCGCGAAGATCCTTGAAGAAATACATGAAGGTATATGCGGTAACCATATCGGCGGAAAGGCTCGCACTAAAGGCATTGAGGGCGGGATTCTATTGGCCAAGTATGCCCGGGATTCCCGCAGCTATGTTAAGAGATGTGACAAGTGCCGTAGATACGCTCCCGTCATTAACAAAGCCAGCCAACGATTTGCGAGCCTATCCTATGCCCAATCCCGTTCGCACAAAGGGGGAATGGACATCTTGGGACCGTTCACCACAAAGAATCGGGGGAGAAAGTTCCTAATAGTGGGAATTGATTACTTCACCAAGTGGATAGAGGCAGAGCCGACAGCGAAAATCAAGGCAAATCAGGTCAAGAAATTCATCTGGCAGAATATTATGACAAGATTTGGGATCCCCATGGCGATCGTCTTTGATCATGGCGTCCAACTCGATTGTCGACCTGTACAGTGCCTTCTTAACGTAATTTCGGGTAAAATTTGCATACTCACCGTTTGCCACCCTCGTAGTAACGGGCAAGCTGAGGCCGCGAACAAACAGATCCTAAACGCCTTGAAGAAAAAAACTAGATGAATTCAAAGGGGGATGGGCCGATATGGTACCAGCAGTAATGTGGTCAAACAGAACAACAGAGAAAGAAGCAACGGGAGAGAGCCCATTCAAGTTAGCCTTCGGCGCGGAGGCGGTGTTGCCAGTAGAGGTGGGGTTACCTTCTTACCGGATCAAGCACCATGATCTGCAAAGAAATGACCAGGCACTTAGGGAAGACCTAGACTTCTCGCCTAAAACAAGGCTCATGGCGTAACCGAGAGCGGCCGCTACAAAGACAAATAACGCAAGGCTTACAATAAAAAAGTCACGGAGAGGCCATTGAATGTCGGGCGACTCGGGTCCTTCGCAGAACACGCCACCGGCAAAGCGCATGTCGAGGGAAAGCCGATCGCTAATTGGGAAGGCCCCTACATCGTAGCCAAGAAGATCGCTCTCCGTTCCTTCATTTTAAAGAACATGGATGGCAAGGAGCTTAAAAATTGTTGGAATGCTAGCGTCCTAAAGAAATACTATGTTTGAGTTGCTAAATGTAATAGGCCGAGAGCCACCCTTAGTCGCTTAAATAATACAAGTTTCAGTCAGCAGTCCATAAACTGTCTTATTATTTTCATGTGCACGAATCAAAAGCCATATGACAGGCTCAAAGTACGTAAACGGTCATATGACGTACCTAGTACGAATCAAAAGCCATATGACAGCACTAAAGTACGTAAACGGTCATATGACGTACCTAGTACGAATCAAAAGCCATATGACAGCAATAAAGTACGTAAACGGTCATATGACGTAACTAGTACGAATCAAAAGCCATATGACAGCTCAAAGTACGTAAACGGTCATATGACGTACCTAAGTACGAATCAAAAGCCATATGACAAGCTCAAGATGCGTTAACGGTCACATAACGTACTCAAGCACAAAAAACCGGCCATGACAAAGCCAAGGTGCGTTAACGGTCACATAGCGTAACCGACTACATTAAAAAAAAAAAAAAAAAACGATATACGGCCAATAACAGAAACGCAAAAAGTACTTTCCATAGAATAAAAGCTACCGGCTTGGCGGCCAACTACAACAAAAACGATGGCGGCCAATGAAAGGCTTTCACCGAGTCAAGTACTTTCGCATTAAAAACACGAAATCGTGTACATACGCCAAAATGGGCCGAATAAAGTGTCGATCAAAATACACAACAATACAAGCTATAAACTATTGGAAGAATAAGAAGAGCCGAGAGAACGCCGCCAAAAACTTCAAGAAGGGGGGGGCATCTTGATCATCTTGCTCCGCCACATCACGAGGATCCGCATCCGCTATAGCATCCTCGTCGGCAAACTTGGGATCCCCTCGAATGGCGACAAATGTTGGCCGGCAAAGATGAGCCTCTTCAATCACATTCCGGGCCAAACCCCGGAATGGTCTTGCACACGCACCTCATGGCGGCCGCCCAACCACCATCGTACCTCTTGTGGAGAACCGCCGCATAATCATCGATTGCCGGAACTCAACGATAGCCCGAGCCCTTGATTGTGCCCTCGCGTCCAATACCGCAATCTCCTTCTCGTAGTTAGCGGTCTCAAGAGCCTCGGTCAAGGAGTTAACATTCTCCTCGGCCTCTTCCAAAAAGGCGGCCCTAGATCTCGCCGTCGCCGCCCATCCTCCAGGGGCCGCAACTCGCTGTCTTTGCCGACAGCCTTACCCTCTCGTCTCCTTCAACAGATCTCGGCAAGTTTCCAAAGATCGTATAGGTGTCCGCCAACTTCGATACTCAATATATTGCTCAATCACCTCAATGGCAGCATTGTTGGCCCGCGAAGAAGAAAATAGTGTCAAGACAAGAAAGCCACGTAAAGCGAAATGAATAAAACAAGAATAAAATACATAAACATACCACAAGTTGGTCGTGAGCCAACCTAGCAACTGGAGTGATCGTGGACCCCGCCGCCTATCAACCGGCAAAGCATGCCCTTTAGAATGCGGTAGGCAAGGATGCCACCGTTCTCGTGGATGCTCGGCATACAAACGACTCATCTTCCCCGACGTCCCAGTCCGGCCGATAAATCTTGCCAGAACGACAGGGCGACGGACAAAGGAAGCCGCCATAGCTTCGCTCGCGGACCTCTTTTTCTCGATCCACTCATTGAACCGAGAGAAAATACCGGAGATAAGTTGGAGAGAAAGCTAGGCATGGTAATCGCCTCCCTGATCTTTTCACTGATGGAGGAGTAAGAGCCCGACAACCAGAAGCGCCGCTAACGTGTCCTGGGAGCACAAGCCGGATAGTTCGCTCCCCGGACCTCCGGGAACACCCGAGGCCGTAACCCCTACCCGCGTCGTGGCCGTGGGGCGTAAGAAGCAGGGCCCTCCACGCCCGCCTTTTGTTGGCGCACGTGTCCGCGGCGATTTGCTCGCGAGGCCGCCTCTTCTCGTTTCCACCACCCCCGGCAACAGTCGGGAAGTGGAAGACCTAATCGGGACGGCCGGCGAAGTCCGGCCGCCAGAGCAACCGGCAAAGAATAAAGAATATTTTGGGGAGGAACGCGAATAATATTCGCCCCGCCGCGACCGCGACGAATATTTTGAGGGCCGTGACGATTCCCTCCCGGCGGCCGTTAGTAATCCCGTGCATAGTCTCGTAGTCCCGTGGGGGAGCAGGGGGCAAGTTGGTTAACGGTTTGAGGTTCCCGTCCACAGCCTAGGACGTCGAGATCAAGAACGTCAAAACCTGCAATTGACAAAAAGCACATTAAAAAAAAAAAAAAAAAAAAAAAAAAAAAATCATCAGCCGACCACCCGACATCAACACTCACCATTTTCATGAGTTGGACCGAGCAAAGCAGGGCCGACAAGGGTTTGTTCCCCAGATATACTTGGAATGAGGAATCCAATATTTAGGCTCTTTAACCCCGCCTCCTTCCCGTCCTCATAGGTGACTAAATAGTCCTCTCGTATCGAAGTAGTCGAAAGCCGCTAACTCTTCCTCGCCTAGCGGAGTAAGGGGTAAATGCTCCATACGCGGAAGAGGCTCAATGAAATGACGACGCACCGGATAATCCTCGGAACTCGTAACCAAAAGAAAGCATCCCCGCCACCCTTCAAACCAGCCATTTTTGGCCGAATCGTCATCTTCTTGTCGGACGTCATTAACGACCACCAACCCGCCCGCCGGAGGATCCATTCTTCTTCAGCCAGTGAATATGGCGGAATAAGTTCAAAGTTTGCGGAAAATCCAAGAAACGCACAACCCATATGTACGCGATCAAATTTCGGACCGCCAAAGGAGTTAACTGAGCCAAGCTCACGTTGAAAGCATTTAAGATCTTCACCAAATAAGAATCCGAGGGGAAGCGGAGACCAAACTCGAAATGGTGAGTATATACGGCCACGTGACCGGGAGGACACTCCGTCACAATGGCCCCCTCGGTGGAACTACCAACCCAGAACCCGACGGAAAACAATATAAATCCCGTGCAACTCTAGGGTAACCTGCATCAATGGCGTCCCGACGCCAAGGCAAATCAATCTCGACGCCGATAGGGACCTAAGACTGAAATCATCCGGCAGCCCATAAAGCCTCGTAACCGTGTCCTGGCTCAATATCCTCCATCTGGATTCGAACGAATACCCTTAATTCGGCAAAGACGGAAGATTCCCCCGACCGCGTGAGCGTATAAAGGCAGGAAACGTCAATGTTTGCGTTCGCTGAGTCAACTGCATCCCCAGTAACGCGAACTGCAGGATTAACAGCAGCGCGACGATGATAAACGGTCTCTTGGCGAGTCATAACGGTAGCAATGGAATCACTGTCGTCACCTAAATCAATAATATGAGGGTTAGGGGCCGCAGATTGCTGTAAACGATCAAAAAAGTCGGTCGTTACCTCCACCCCAGCATCCGCTAAGCTATCCAGCCAAGCATGCTCTCTAAGTGGTACTACATCAAGGCCAGGAGCGGCATCAGCTGGAGGATGCCTAACGGATCGTCTAGCGAGAATTTGATGCCTAAGCTCCCTAAGAGTTTGCCGGTCACCACTCTAGCTAGCGGATAGATATCTCCTGGTCAGACTATGCTCCTCAGGGGTAGCAGGGTCGTTAAGGAACTTGGATCTCATCTCTTTTTCTCTTTCAGCTGTTAAGGGAATGTCCGACAACCAATGTTATCAGGATCGGGATCCTACTTTGGATCGTAGGGGTTGGTAGGATCGAATCGGTGAGATCGGATCGTAGAATCGTAAGATCCTACAATTCGGTAAAATAGAGATAATTATGCTTGAAAATGGTGAGACTCTGATGTTAAAAATTTACACATATTAATAATGACTTATTTGATTAGCAAATGGTGATAATTTTTCAATGCTATAAGATTTGAAGTAAAATGCAACCAAGATATAATAGAAGAAATATAATATGTTAAAATACTTTATGATTTTTTTACGATAGGATCGGATCGTAGAGTCGTAGGATCGTATAATCGTATTAAGATCCTACCATGTGATTTTTTGTGGCTGGGTAGGATCGAAAGATCCTACAAAATTAAGATCCTACGTAGGATCGGGATCGGTGAGGTCCTTCCGGATCGTAGAATCGTAGGATCGTAAGAGTCGGATCGGGATTTTAACAACATTGCCGACAACAACCTAGTTCTTCCCACATGGTTAGAGCTGGAAGAAGGCTCGCTATCGGCCAGGGGAGAGGAAGGCTCACTTTCGGTCATAAATGCATCACTAGGGGTATTCTGGCTATCAGACTGGTCCGACATGATAAAAATATAAAAAGAAACTTTAAGCTTGGAAAAGAAATGGAGAAATACCTGGAGAAGTAAAATCGCCGGAGAGATGAAGGCAAGGGGCAAAAGGTCGCCGGAAAAAGGCGAACAAGAATTCCAAGGAATGAATTAGCGTGAAAAAGCCCGAGCCTGAGCGAAAAGACCACCGGAAATGAAGAACTGCCACCGGCGAAACTCAAACTTAAAATCTCAGAAAAAACCCAGAAAAACTTCTTCAAAAGAATGGCAAAATTCTTGGTACCGTAAAACCTAAAGAAAAAACTAAGAAATTTGACAACTTTTCGAGGTAATTTGAGCACGGAAAGGGGGTATCTAAGCAACTCAAGCTTCGGGTATGGAGGTTTCGTCGAAGGAAAATGGAAAAGGAGAGAGAAAGCTTTGAGGATAAAGGTGAAGAAATCCAAAAAGGGCAACTACTTCAATATAAGGCATGAATGAACGGCTGAGACTGAAAGACCTCTCAACTCCCTCTCCAGATTCATGCCAAGTGTCACAACATGGTAAACCCTAACAAAGTAATGGGCGGGATTTTCGGAGGAGTAATCATTAACTTTTCAAACTCTTTCAACTCCCTACGACAACACGTGGCACCCAACGAATGAACTTCCCCAAAAAAGTAGAGCACGGCAACAATGATTCGCGTCTATTGACAACATCCTTAGCGGTCAAGACCCCAAAAGATGCTGGGGGGCTAGTTGTATGGGTATAACCAAGTATGTTGGCGGACCCCAGTAATGGATCCGCGAACACTTTACCGGGCGCCAAATACTTTATGTCGCCCGCAGCTCTATTAAGTCAGTACATCAACATGGTCCGACAACATTGGCGGTCGCCTAACAAGACAAAATAAGGGAATCTTCCCAGATGTCAAAAGCACCGCAGCCGTACACGTGTAAAAGGATTACGCACCCTGTCAGGTGAATAGTACTTCTATAAATAGCCAAATAGTACTATTCTGCAGGTACATTCTCTCACTCTCATAATTCTTCTCTCTCTCTCTCTACTTTCTCTCTCTAAACCCTATTTGGGCACGTGCTGACTTGAGCGTCGGAGGGGGTTTCCTCGCATCCCCCCCGAGGGTAGTTCACGTTTGCTTCTTGTGCAGCTATTCACTAGCGGAGCTTACCCAAATCTTTGGCGGACTTCTCTCAAGACCGCCAACCGTTTCAACACCGAAACAACAGAGATCAATCTATTAGTAATCAAATAACCTTTTTCATAATTAGCTTCTGACGGTGAGATGGAAGGCTGCCAATCTAATTTGCAAGGAGTGCGGTTTCGAACTTCAAGAGCAACATTTGCTGTTTAATTTTTCTTAAAATTAGAGCAAGGTGACAAAATATTACACCAATTTTGTATTATTGTCTTAAATTGATTTCTGGGACTTGTTTTTTGTGCGGATGACTGGCTCATCTGCTATGTTCTTGTTACTGTGCAGGTTCACAAAGTTGATCCAAAATTGGTTATTTGGTCAGCTGAAATCTATGCGCATGGGATTGTTCGTGATACTTTGTGTCATTGTTGGTTTTCTCACCGCCATTATTTCCTTAATCATGTTTATACTTTTTAGTAGATTGTTATGTTGGTTCCCTAGAGTTGCAGCAGTAATGTTAGCCTCGCTAATTCATCGGATGATTTATTCTCGAATATTTTTCCTTGTGACATACTTTTCAATTGTGGGTTGGTTAGCAATTCAGTATGGTAAAAGGCTTGGCCTTCCCGAACTCTTTGTAGATTATTAACACTCAACAACATATTTTTAACGTGCTTGATCGTGTGCAAGCTCATGACTGCGATGTTGGCACTTCGTGACAGATGTAGAAATCAAAATATTTGTTATTTGCATAATGACATTCAGACAAGAGCATTGCACAAGACATGTAGAAATTAGTGTATACTCGGACGAGCATTTCTAATTAAGCACTCCATTATTACCAACACAAATTAAATTTTACATATTGATAAGATAATAAACATAAGATCAATCAAATAAACTTATAATTATTATTAACAATTGCAAAATATACGACAAAGTCATCATGTAAAAATAAAAAAACTAACACGATAATTATGGCTTAACGATGGCGAAACCATACGCAACCTGATTAGGATACGGTAATTGCGGCGAAACCCGAAAAGTCCAAACTTGTACATCATCTTTCTCCTTAATATCATCAATATTATTCTGAACAAATTCTTTCCATCGACCATTCAAAACATAGGTCTTATTAGTAGCCCACTTAGTGAAGTTAAGCTCTGTTACGTTCAAGTTAATATTAGGCCCTATCACAATTACAGGAACATTATTACCCAAGTGATCAAGTACTCCTCTAACACACTTGTTTTCGGACATAGTAAAACGGGCTTGTCCGACTTGCAAGTCAGTATTGGTTACCTCCTTTCGGATCACAAACTTCTCATCATACCCACCCAATCCTCTAATCTTCTCAACCACTCGTAGTGGAAGTTGAGGAGGTGGCGTTGGTGGACGGTATGGAACCATGGCGAGTTTTTGAGACGAATGTTGGCGTTTCCTCGAGTTGCGTTGGTGGTTGTGGTGGGCGGTTGTAGGATCATTATTCAAAAGAGGAAGAGGTTGTTCTTCTTGCATGGACATAGCTTCAATAATCATGCAAGAAGAAGTACTACATTGACCATCTTCATAAGTAACAATGGAGTTTCCCTTCTCTTCGTCGGAAGGTAAAACTGTTATGTTTAACCCGTCCACATGACATAAATTCCTGAACTTGCTCAAATCAACAGTTGTTTCTTTTTTGCTTTGAGTTTCCATCGTTATCAGAGTATTATATTTTTTAATCTCTGATTTCAGAAGTTGAAAGTGAATGAGAGATGATATATGGAGTTGTATTTATAGATGATAATAAAACAAATTTTGATTAGACTTTGTTTAGGATAGTTTTTGGAGTTGTTGTAGGAAAAGGCTTCTTCGCCGCCTTTTCTATTCCTCTGCCAATTTATGTTCCCGCTCAATGCAAAATTGTTTCCAGCAGTAAGTTTCTAATTTATATACCTTCATCTGTAATGTAGAATTTTTATCAATGTTTGTCTATGTGATTTTAGCTTAATTTGATATAATCATGTGCATAATTTAATTTAATATGTTTGTGTCATAAGTTAATAAAGTGTGTACTACTACTTAAAAGAGTTTTAATTGCTAGTGATATTGCTGAAATGATTTTGGATTAGTTAATTCAAGATATGATTAGGTTAGCTAGGTGAATTTTAGTTGGTGCGAAGATTCTAAATAAGGCCCTTTTTTATAACTTTATAAAGTGGTCGAACCTAAATTTAACTACATATGCAATATGTTTTGATAAACTTAGTTCAAAGCTAGTAAGTTTGGATAAGTTCGATTACGGGTTAGTAACTTCGATTAATTTCACTTTAGCGCCAAGAAGTTCAATTGATAAGTTTGAATAAGTTTGTTTATATGACTATAAGTTCATCTAAGCTCTTTTCTAGGGCTAATTCGTGAGTAGTTTGGATAAGTTCGGTACTGAGTTAATAAGTTAAAATTATTTAATTTTAGGGCAGTTAACTCAATTTAGGGTGGTAGAGTTGTGGAGATACTTGTTTTTCCATATTTTGGACCTTAGCTTGGGCTAATAACTTCAATTTATAAGTTTGAGTAAGTTTGTTTATAGGACTAATATAATAAGTTTGGGTAAGCTCCTGCTCTTTACTACAGCTAATTAGTCATAGTAAGTTTAAGAGTATTTAGATTATAGGAACAAAACCTAACTAGAGTAGATTTTCGACGGAAAATTTTCCTTGCACAAAATCTTGAACTTGGGTGTGGGATTAAGTTAAAGGTTAGTGGATGGATATTAGGATCATCCTTTATTTTGCCCTTTGTCATCGAGCTGCACTGCTTTATGGTCCAAGTTTGGGACTTTCCGGGAGTTTACATGGTCATATATATGTTGTTGGCATGCTCACTACAAGAAATGCAATCAAAGAGGGCAATTTATTTGAATCAAATAGGGCAACTAGTTGATTGCCTTATTTAATAGTATCAAGGAAGACAAAAATATTTCCCCCTTTTTGATATTAACTAAGCCGACAATTACATTGTTTTACCCTCTTTGATATCACTTAAGAGAACAATTCCAAATTTGCCCTGTATATAAGGATAACTATATCATATTGTTTTCGTATATATACACAGAATAAGAGAATTATGTATTAGCTCAACTGTGTTAGATTGAATTTATGTGAGCGCTTGAAGTGCAATTTGTAAATGAGAAATGCCATTCTTCCTATTTGATAAACTGTTATCGATTGGTCCATTTTGTCAATCAATTGCAGAGAAATTTCCAGTTTAAGGAAATCTTTGCAGTTAAGTGGAAAATATTGTTTAATTACTTGCCTAATCAAAAGCCTTTGAGACACTCCACTTCAGGTGGTGAATGTATGTTTCGTAATGTAATATGGTAAAGGTTATTTCTGGTGCAATGTCTAATATATTAACATCATCCAGGTTCACATGAACTCTTCAACATGCTTAGATCATATGTTCTTTCATGTTTAGACTATTTGTTGACTGTTTCTTTTTATATTTCTCTTTTTTATGTTGTATGTTTTTAATATTTTTTTTGTTAAGTTATTTCAGTTATTTTTCGGGAATTATCATGGATAATGATAGAAGTTGGATGCACATCCAAGAGTTTAATGGAAGGAAACAAGGAGATTACAAGAAAGGTGTTAAAGAGTTTTTGGACTTTGCATTTAAGGACACCGCTCCTAATTCTGGGGTAAAGTTAAGGTGTCCTTGCTTGAATTGTCGATATTATTTTGATCAAGATCGAGATACTATGCGGGCTCATCTTTTTCGAGTCGGAATAGATCCTGATTACAATCCATGGATTTTTCATGGAGAGGAACAATCCTTTGAAGTCACGGATCAAGAGATGTCCGAAGAGGAAGGTGATCACTTTGAGGATGAAGATCCCCTTGTGTCTGATGACTTAGCTTCTTTGGTGTGTGAGGCCACAAATGTAGTTGTAGAACCTCAAGTTTCAGATGATAGGGATAGGGGTGATGATGAACTCCCATAGAAGTTTCACAGATTGATGAAAGATGCACAAGAAGAGCTTTATCCGGGGTGTAAGACATTCTCAAGATTAGAGTTCATTGTAACTCTTTTTCAACTTAAGGTGAGTGGTCGTTGGAGTGATAAGTCATTTAATGGGCTGCTTAATGCATTGCACAAGGCCTTCAATTATGATGTGAGCTTCCCTAAGAGTTCATATGAAGCAAAAAAGTACACAAAAGATCTTGGATTGAATTATGTGAAGATTCATGCTTGTGTGAACCATTGTATTCTTTATAGAAAAGACTATGTTAACATTGATGCATGTCCTACTTGTGGGGAGTCTCGATGGAAAGAAAGCGGTGGTGAATTGGATGATCGTGTCTCTTTAACGTGAATCTCAAGGGACCTCACAACTTAAGCCTAGAATTCCTCGCTTGGTTCTTCGCCATTTTCCTTTGGTGCCAAGGCTTCAAAGGCTTTTTATGTCATCAAAAATTGCAAAACACATGTGATGGCATAACGAGAGGCGCGTTGATGAGGACATACTAAGGCACCCGGCCGATTCAATGGCATGGAAGCACCTTGATGATCTATATCCCGAGTTTAAGGCTGATGCACGTAACATAAGATTAGGTCTATCATGCGATGGTTTCAATCCTAGTGCACATTTGGGGACCAAACATAGTATATGGCCGGTTTTTTTGGTGCCATACAATCTCCCGCCTTGGATGTGCATGGCAAGCTCGTACATCATGTTATCACTCTTGATCCCTGGTCCGAAGTCCCCTGGAAATGATATTGATGTGTTCTTGGAACCATTGGTCGAAGAACTTGAAGACTTGTGGGAAGTTGGGATGGAAACTTATGATTCATATAGTTGTCAGAAGTTTAATATGAAGGCGGTGTTATTGTGGACAATGAGTGATTTTCCGGCTTACGGGAATTTGTCCGGTTGGAGTACTTGTGGTAAACTTGCTTATCCATCATGTCATAAGAATACTTGGCACAAGCGACTTAAAAAGAGTAATAAGGAATGCTTCTTAGGTGATCGCAGATTCTTGGATCCTGATCACAGATGGAGAAATGATAAGAAATCTTTTGGTGGCGAGAGGGAAAGACAACCACCTCCTCTTCCTTTATCAAGGGATGAAATTTTGGAGGCATTTGAGGGAGTCCCAAATGTGATTTTTGGGAAGAAGCGAAAGAGGAACCAGAGATACTTGTTTGACCAATGGAAGAAGCTAAGTGTCTTGTATAGACTTCCTTATTGGAGTAAGCTTTTGATTCGTCTCAACTTAGATGTGATGCATATTGAGAAAAACATATGTGACAGTATAATAGGAGCTGTCCTTGATATTCCTGGTAAGAATAATAAGGATCACTTGAATGCTCGAAGGGATTTGAAGATGATGAAAATGCATGAGATATTGCTTCCTGAAAAGGTGGGTCGTGGTAAATGTATGTCCCTAGAGCACCTTATCAGTTGACACCACAAGAGAGGTGACGAGTATTAGAGTTCTTATCCAAGGTCAAAGTACCCGATGGTTATTCTTCAAACATAGCTCGATGTGCAAGTTTAGATGACGGCAAAATTTCAAATCTGAAGAGCCATGATTGTCATGTATTTATGCAAGACTTGCTTATACCTGCTTTCCAAGGCATCTTGCCTAAGGAGGTGCTAGAACCCTTAGCGGAGCTTAGCTTATTTTTTAAGCAGTTATGTTCCAAAACTTTAAAAATTGATGTTTTGGAAAAGATGGAAAAGAGCATTGCGGTTACTCTTTGCAAGCTTGAAAAGCTATTTGTTCCTTCCTTTTTTGATATAATGGTCCACCTCCCAATCCACTTACCTCGTGAAGCCATGCTTGGAGGTCCAGTGCAATGTCGTTGGCAATATCGATTTGAAAGGTAATATTAACTTTAAAAAGTGTTCCTTATAGCGACATGTAGTGCCTAACCATTGTTCTTTGTAGGGAAATGCATACAATGAAACAAACTGTCCAAAACAAATCTCACCCGGAAGCCTCTATTGCCGAGGCTCGCATTGCGGAGGAATGTTCTGCCTTTTGCTCTAGATATATAAGTGGAATTGAGACAAAGTTCAACTGTATGGGTAGGAATGACCAGGATAAGAACCAATCTTCAGAGTTTATGCTATCAATATTCCAAAATAAGGGAGATGCAATGGGCAAAAGAACTTTCAAGCAGTTGAGTTTTGTGGATTGGAAGCAAGCCCGACTGTATGCTCTTATGAATTGTCCAGAAGTGCAACCGTTTATAAGGTAAGATATCAATCTTCTATTTGTTGTTCATTTTTGTCAGTTAATATACCTAAAATAATCTAATGCTTATATGATGGCAGAGAGTATGACATCATACATGAGCCTAAACAAAGTTTAGTTAAGTGGTTCCAATCTCGGGTAAGTGCTAGAGTTAAGGTCAATAATACTCCTACTATAGGTTTGATAAATATGCTTATTAATTTCATTTTTCTTTATCTTTTGGTGACGTGATCGCATAGATATGGAAGCTTCATGTGGAGAAGGATCCAAGAGTAACCACCGAGTTATTGTCATTTTCACGAGGACCAAGTCAGAGTGCTGGAAGCTTTCAAGGTTACTATGTGAATGGGTATCGCTTTCACACTAAAAAAGCGTCAATGGAGGAAAAAGACGCAAAATAGTGGAGTTGTAGTTAAAGGAGATGAAGCGAGTGACCAAAGAGATTTTTATGGAGTTTTGAAAGAAGTTTTAGAGCTTGAATACGATGCTCCAAATGGTGGGGAAAAACAACCTATTGTGGTGTTATTTAGATGTGTGTGGTTTGATGTTTATAGTGATGGTCGTGGGATAAAAATAGATAAGCTTGGCACTACTAGTGTCAACATCGGGGAGATTTTTAGGGACTAATGAGCCATTTGCTTTGGCATCTCAAGTAGGACAAGTTTATTATGTTAAGGCACATAATGAACCTGGATTGGAGAATTGCAATTAAAACTATCCCTCGAAATTTCTATAATTTTACGGTTGTTGAGGATGACATTGGTGATTATGAGCATGATGATAATGGAAGGATGTCGAAATGCCTAACATGGTTGTGGATGATGGAGAGGATGATGAACTCTTACCAAGATTAGATGTCCCCCCCGGAAATAGTGAGTGATGATGACGATGACAATGATGATGATGATGACGATGGGGAGGAGGAGGAGGAGGAAGAGGAAAGCGGGCAAGATGAAGAAAGCGTTCAAGAAGATGGTGACGAAGAAGAAGATATAATTACTAGTGTATATGATTTAGACTCATGTAGTGATTGATATGTAAAGTTCCTGTTACAGTTTCTAATGTAGTTATTGATATTTGTGTTTTCAGTGGACCAATATTTGCTATTATTATATTTGTTTATGTTTACTTGTACTTTATAAATATTTTTGAGTTTATTTCTTTGTTTCTTTAAGGCTCTTGTTGAAGGCAAATGGATTCAGAGGCTGAAGTATCTTTATCTCAACCATCGCTACAGAGGAAAAGAAAAGGTAATGATTGTGAAGCATTTTAGTGTTTGCATATTAGTGTTATATTCTGAATTAGTTTTGTTTCCCTCTTTACAGGTCCTTTTCGTGGTCCCAGTAGAGCATTGAAGTACAAGAAGTTGCGACAAGTTCAGCCTCGAAAGGTTAGTGTTGATATTCCATCATCCTTAGGAGTCGCTGTGGGTGAGCATGCATTACAGTTCATAGGAGAATGCTCTGATTGGGTGAAGGAAATGTGTCCGCTTAATGTTAAGAAGTGGTCTGACATGCCTGAAGACGTAATAGATCGCCTATATGGAAAAATTAAGGTATACTTGCTTTGCAAATGTATTTCGTTTGATGATATTTTGTTGCCTATATGGAAAAATTCATGTTTTAGGCTAGCATAATAAGATACAACACAGTTTAGCTTTGTAGACTCTTTATTATATTGTGCTGTTTCATTAGTCAATCATCCAATTTTTAATAAGAGTATATTTGAAAGGCAACAACTTTTTTGGACATCCTAATATAGTATATGTGATTATCTTCTCCCTGACTGAGGGAATAATAATTTGAAAGCCAATTAGCAAATGCTGTTCAAGTGGAGTTTTCGAATATTACATGTCGTTTGATATGGATTGCTACCTAGGATAATTGCCTTGGCGTTGTGCCTGCTCGAGAGTCTGTAACTTTGAGAATGATATGTAATGACTGATGAGGTTTCTTTCATAGTAAAACCTAGATTTAGTTGTCAGTTAGCCGGTAGCTTATGTTGTATTAATAATAATAGTAACTTTTTTCTGAGATATGGTGATGCTTATATGGTGTACCATACCAACTCAATAGATGATACTTATCCTAAGTTCCTTGATGATTTTATCTTACAGGGAAAACTCACCTTTATAAGTAAGCTTAACTAGTTTATAGGGAACCACATCACCCTCTCTTTAGGCGCGAAAAGAGAAATTATGTACAAGTTTGAGAATGTAAGAAACAATTGAATTCTAATTTTCTTTGTGAAACTTTTAATTCTCGATGGGTTATGTATTTATAAGTTCTTTACAATGTCATCTAAACATCTCAATTTTAGTAAGAGGCTCATTGATATTTAACCAGAAAAACTTGACAGAGGCCATGGCCTACTTGGGCACAAACACAGCTCTGTCCCTGCTTAAATTGATAATATGCTGGAAAAGGATGAATCTGATGTACAGACGACAGACTATGCATTTGCAATTGTTTCAGATGTAAGCAGATTGGTGTATTAACTTATGTTTGTAGGTGTTGACTTGAGATCATCAAAAATATGTGAACTTGGGCTGCTAACTATAAGGCTAAGCATGTTTTCTACCCGTCTGAAAGAAGGAAATTTCGCTGTCGCTATGATTACTACTGGGCTTCTATTTTCAAGGTTGAGTTACTTCTTATACATTATATTATTTGTGACATCTAAAATTCTGAATTTTTGTATCTCTTTATTTATTGTGGCTGAGACCTCACGTGCCTTTAACATTATCTAAAATTCTTTTTGTGTTCTATTACACGGTGATGAGTGACTTCCTAAACAAGATGACTTGAAATAGTCGCGTTACTTTTCAGCTATGTTACTTGGATTTTTCGCCTACTTTGGCGCACACATGTTATATTCACGTTGAACATGGGTGTGGTCCCTTGAAAATAACAGATAAATGTTGGAAAAAGTGGACATTCCTTGTTGGTTAGAATATCCGAGTTGACACTTTTGGTGAGCTTCAATAACATAAATTTTCCAGATTGAGAATTACTCAGTTTTTTCATATTAGGAAGGCTTCCAAGAACATGTGGATAAGTTGTTACAAGTAGGCTGAGGTATTCAGGCTTTATCCCACCTTGACTTTTGAAATTACTGCTTGCTTGCCTTTTACAGCAGCTCCAGAGTTGATTCTTCAAGTTTTCACATGAATCTTAAACCAACTGCTTGCTTGATTTTTCTACTAATTCCTAAGGTGATTCTCCATAACCTGATACTTCGCCAAAACTACTGTGTTTATGCTTTATGGTGTTGACCTTCGAAAGTTCTAGTGCTTTCGTGCTATTTGGGACTTAGATGACATCTATTTGCTCAAAAAGTGCGCTTCTAGGGTCTCATTTCTGATAACGGATAAGACACTATGCTTCAAGAGTTTGCTTGGTTTGAAATTGCACCATGATGTTTATGTTTGGAGCAATACTTAATATTTGGTCATTTTCTGAATTTCTTGACACGATCCAATCTAGAACCAGCCTATAAGACTTTCTCGGTCTCTATGTTTCAAGTGTTCTTTTAAATTGTTATATCTTCAGAAACATTTGTACTTTCCAACCCTATTTCCAGAGTCTATTTAAAAAATGCTTTCTACTCCGAAAATCATATCTTCTTATCGTTTCTTATTTATACAAGTTTAAAATTTAATTCGTGTGAGCTTTTCTAGAATGCATGCGGTGAAGGCTGCAATTCGTTCCGTTACACCCGTAAGGAGCTGCTTGACTGCTTCTGCCAAACAACGCGGCGGTTGCCGTGAACGTGACTGCCTCAGCATTTTCTTCCCTGATTCAGTCCTATTTGGTGTGAGCATGTTTCATTTAAATCCTTCCTTATAATATCTGCAAGTGTTTTTCCATGGTGCGGTGTGCAGACCCCAGAGCAAGAGCTAGATAAGAAAGTATTTGAGGATGAAATGAGGGTAGTTCATTTTCCTTCTCTTTTTTTTCCACCTGTCTTACTGTCCTCCAGCTGGAAATGAGATAAGGCCATTTCTATACTCTATGGTGGAGTGAAAGAGAACCAGGGGAAGTATTGTGCAATACAGAGGTAAAAAAAAATGAGATACCACGATACCAAAGAAGGAAGTATTTGGATATCCTTGTCCTATTGTGCAGAAAATTGGGATGATTAATGAAATGCTGCATCATTTCACTTTTGCTTGTACAAAGGAGAAGTTCATACTGCACAGTGAATTTTTTGCTGATGGATAATTCTCATTGAAACTAGAACAAACTTCTAGCTGGTACTATGGATTGAGTGCTGCTGTTTCAGTCAATGTGCTTGTGCAACAAAAAGAGTTTCATATGGATGTCTGGCTTTAGAAATTTTCATGTAGCTATACAGCAGCGGAGGAGCATTGTCATGGAAGACAACTTGGTCTATTTAAGATGCCAACTTTTGCTTCTGATATTCTTCCATCTTTGATTCTAAAGGTGGTATTCTTCCCATTGAATAGTACAATGTGTTAGGACCCTTGGAAACAACTTCATTGATGGGCATTAGGAAAACTCCTTCATTGAAGATAATAGACATTATAGTGTGTTTTCTTCACCTGAACTTATCTAGAACTAAACTTATAAGACCTGATCATCCCTTATTTCACTTTATGTTTCACATAAGACTTGAAACTTTTTTTAAGTTGAAGAAAACACACCCTTACGGTCGGTGCTTTAGTGTCTTAGCATATAACTAAATTTTTTAAAATATATGATTTTATCTCATTGTACCCCTAGAAAAATGGCTGAGAAGTGAGAATTGTATCCAAGTAGCAATTGAACTTGTTGAGACAACTTAACTCAAAATTTTGGTGGAACATAATTATATGCATTCTGACCATAATCCAACCGTAAGAAAACTACTTTTTGTAATGAATGTGCAAAGTTGTGAGATACTCAATTCTTTGTCTAGTTAGCGATAATTGAATTTTGTACTTATTTCCTAAATTCTTTTCAATGAAATAGGTGGAATATAGAGACCATTTCTCAGGTCAGATAATACTTGGTCTGGCAGAAGCTCCAAGGGAAACTCTTCCTAGTGATTGTCGGCCAAACTTTGCTACTTGCGTGGGCGACAAAACATATACTTAAGGTAATTGCTATACATCTCTCGGTTCGGTGAACTTCGGTAATCTCTTTGATATGCCTTGAGGATTGTTAGATCTCTCTTCTAAAGTCACTTTTCGATGTAAAATTCTATATTTACGCCTACATATTTCTAAATTGGCTTTCTTTGAAACACTTTTGATTTCTATTATTCGTGTCAAGTTTTAATTAGCTCATTAGTTCTATCTTAAGCATGTTAGCATGTTCGGCCATGCACCACGCCCAAGGTGTAAAAGAACATACAATTTTAATGATAACCTGAAACCAATTAGCAATAATAAGAATTGCCCACTAACTTATATACTAGTTATCTTCCGTTATTCTTTTAATGTGGAATAATTATTTTCTCCACACACACGAGAAATCCCAACATAACAGATATGATGAAGATCCTAATGTAGCGTGCAACTCTCCTGAAATGTTCTTTGTTGCTACATCATTTTGAAAAGTGGCTTCAACTTCGGAGAATGGTGTTTTGGAGCCCGTAATATGTCAATGGGAGGCTCTTGGATGACAAAAGTCCCTGTATCATCCTTTGTTGTTATCTTCAGAACCCTGTAAAGGAAATAAATAGAGGTGTATGCACATGTGATATGCACATGATCTTAGTATAGTTCTTTGTCTTTATCTAGGATGATGTGTAAGGATCCTCCTAGGGATTATAACCTAGAGAGAGGTTCCCTAGTATAAATACACTATGTAATAGAACAATGAAGCACACTGAAAACATATAATATACAAAGGAGGAGCCGTCATTTTGAGCTACCTACCTACCAACATTGCTGCACTATTTCTTGCTAGATTACAGCAGTAGATTATCTCATCCTTCTTCATTCCTAATTTGTCTACATGGTATCAGAGCTTGTGAAAGGTAATTGAGAATCTTCTGTTTAAAGTTTCTAGCTTTATAGTGCTAAAATAGTGTTAAAGTCTCCATCTTTGTCTATACTTAAGTTATATATGGCTGGTGGAGAGGCTTCAAAAACTACCATTGAATGTAACAGTCCCTTGTATATGCATCCTTCTGATGGGCCTAACTATCTGAAAGTAGACCCACAGTTAACAGGAACTGCATACTATAGACCTTGGAAGAGGTCTATGGAAATCTCTCTTGCAACAAAGAGAAAACTTGGCTTCATTACTGGTACCCTAACTAAGTCCAGTGAAGACACATTCAAGAAAGAAGCTTGGGAAGCTTGTAACAGCATGGTTACAGCTTGGCTACTGAACAACATGACTGAGACCCTTAGAAGGTCTGTCATGTATATGAAATCTGCCAAGGAAATATGGTTCAACTTGAGAACTAGGTTTACTGTAAGCAATGGTAGTAGGAAATATAGGCTTAACAAGAACACCTATGAAGTTAAGCAAAATGAGAGACCTGTGTCTGAGTACTATACTGATTTGAGAGTCTTATGGGAAGAAATAGAGGCTCTTACTAATTACCCATCTATAACTAATGTTACTGCTGAGATTACAGCATTTGTAGAAGTTGTGAATCAACAAAGAGAGGAACAGAAGTTGTTCCAGTTCTTAAATGGACTGGATCTTGGCTATGGCAGCCTAAGAAGTCATATACTTCTTATGAATCCTTTACCATCAGTTGATACTGTTGTATCAATGATTCAACAAGAAGAATCACAAAAGGATGTCATGGGAGAAGTGAAAGAAGAAAGTATAGGTACAGCCCTATACACAAGGAATGATGTAAGAAATTTTTGTATTGTGTGCAAAAAGAACAATCATGTTGCTGAAAAGTGTTGGTTCAAGATTGGATTCCCTGCTGGACATAACAAATCCAAGTCAGGGTCTAGAAACTTTGAGCATAATCAAGATGGTAAGGGTGGTGCTTACAAAGGAAAGCATCAAGGAGGTGCTGGAGGACAGAATTTCAGGAAGAAGAATTCTTCCAATACTCACAGGAAGCACTGATCTTGTCACTGCTGGTGCTCAACAACTGCAAGAAATGCTTAAACTAAGTGCTAGCTCTAGCAACTCAGCTGTGAAGAAAGCAGAAGACACTGATGAAGAGCTAGACAGTCACTTTGCTGGTATGGTTTCTTGTCACTTTGTAAAAAGTACTACTGATGCCTGGATCATTGATTCAGGGGCATCAGATCATATGATTGCTAATATTGAGAAACTCAAGGATGTGAAACAATTGTTTCATAGACCTAAGATAAATTTACCAACTGGTGGCACAGCTCATGTAACACACATGGGAAATGTGTTGTTGAAGAATGGGATTGAACTCAAGGATGTACTTTATGTACCTGAGTTTAAGCAAAATTTGTTGTCTGTTCAAAAACTGAATGAACATAATAATTTCTATGTGATATTTTACAAAGATTGTTGTGTTATGCAGGATTGCACAACACAGAGCACTAAAGCAATTGGGACTGCCACTGGTGGTCTCTACTACCTTCACAATCACCCTCTCCTCAACCAAGATACAAGAAAGCCATCTCTCTGCCTCAAAACAACTCAAGAAACCAAGCTACATAAACCTCCTACTAGACCTAAGGCAAATGTTAGCCATGTTTTTGAATCAGATGTTGTTGCTACTAATGACAATTACACTGATGTTATTGAACCTTTTTGCAATGATTTGAAATGTAAATCTTCATGTACTGACATGTCTTCTATGAATTCAAAGCTTTCAGATTACTCTCTTTGGCATATTAGACTAGGTCATACATCAGTTGATAAATTGAGACATATACCTTGCTTAAAAGGATGTGTTAAAGATGCTTATAAAGAAATATGCCTTGCTTGTCCTATGGCTAAACTCACAAAAACACCCTTCCCTACTAGCCTAACTACAGTGGCAGGACCATTTGATTTCATTCACATAGATATATGGGGTCCCTATAAGGTCCCATATAAGGGAAGATATAGATTTTTTCTCACAATAGTAGATGAGTTCACTAGAGCAACATGGGTGTATCTACTAAAATATAAGTCTGATTATTCATTTGTTACACTCAAAAACTTATGTGCCTATGCTAAAAATCAATTTGATAGAAATGTGAAAATTATGATATCTGATAATGCCTTGGAATTCAAGGATTAAGAATGTATTTCCTTGTTTACTGAGCAGGGAATAGTGCACCAAACTAGTTGTGTAGACAGGCCACAACAGAATGGTGTAGTTGAAAGAAAACATAGGCACCTACTTGAAATCAGTAGGGCCTTGAGGTTTGGAGCTGGTCTTCCTCTTTCTTATTGGGGAGATTGTGTCATGACATCAGCTCATATCATCAATAGGTTGCCTTCTAGTGTTCTTGCACACAAAACTCCCTATGAAAAGATGTTTAGCAAGCTACCTGATTACACTCATATGAAAACAATTGGGTGCTTAGCTATGGCCTACAATCCAGATAGACACAAGGACAAGTTCTCTACTAAAGCTGTCCCATGTATCTTTTTTGGATATCCTACCACACAAAAAGGCTATAAACTTGAAAATCTCTTGACTAAACAATAATTTGTCTCAAGAGATGTGAAATTCTATGAATATGTCTTCCCTATGCAGCCTAATCAACCTAAACCATTCATGAATCCCCTACCTTTTGATATCTCTAACCTACATCCAAATACTACCTCTCAAATTGAACCTATACCTGCTCTTATACTCTCTGATGAAGACTTTCCCAATGAAACTCATATCACAACTCATGAGACACCTGATAACCCTTCTATCATCTCTCAACCTCAGCCTAAATCCACCAGACAAACTCACCCTCCTACCTGGCTGAATGATTTTGTCACATCCTCCCACACTCACACTCACACTGATCAAGCTGAAGCTGCTAGTCCAGTAGTGACTACAGATGTTCATGTTAACTTTGCTAATATGGTGACTAGACTTGTAGAAAGTCAAGAACCAACATCTTATTATGAGGCAGCATCTCAACCTAGTTGGGTGGATGCAATGACAAAAGAGTTACAACTCTTCAGGAGAATGAAACCTGGGACATCACAACACTACCACCTGGCAGGAAGGCCATAGGGTGCAGATGGGTCTATAAGACCAAGTATAAAGCTGATGGAAGTTTAGAAAGGAAGAAAGCAAGGCTTGTGATTCAAGGATGTAGTCAAAAGCAAGGCATTGAGTACACTCATACCTATGCCCCAGTTGCTAAAATGAGCACTATTAGGGCTCTCTTAGCAGTTGCTGCAATGAATCATTGGCATACTTGCCAAATGGATTTACAAAATGCATTTCTTCATGGTGATCTACATGAAGATATATATATATGCATATCCCTCTTGGTTATACTTCTCCTACTCCTGATGGTAATGTATCAAGTCAGAGGGAGTGGAGTGTAGGCCATTAGTATGCAAACTTAAAAAAGCCTTGTATGGTCTTAAACAGGCACCTAGACAATGGTTTGCCAAGTTGCCTAGTACCTTGTTATCTTTTGGATTTACTCAATCTCATGCAGATCATTCCCTATTTATTGAACAAACAGACAAAACCTTCACTGTAATTCTCATCTATGTGGATGATTTAATCATCACAGGCAACAATAGCACTCAGATAGAGAAAGTAAAGAAGCTTCTTAGTTCTCAGTTTCACATGAAGGACTTGGGAGATCTAAGCTACTTTCTAGGTATGGAGTTTTCAAGGACATCTCAAGGCATCTTTATTTCTCAAAGGAGGTATGCCCTTGATCTGTTAAAAGAGTATGGTGTAGACAAACAAAAGCCCTTGAAACTTCCCTTAGACACTCATATGAAGCTTGAACCTGACAAGGGTGCTCTTCTTCCTAATCCTGAATCCTACAGAAGGTTGGTGGGTCAGCTTATCTACCTTACTCTATCTAGACCTGACATCAGTTTCTCAGTTCAACTTCTAAGTCAGTTTATGCAACAACCTACTTCTGTGCATATGCAAGCTGCTAGTACATCAAACAGGCTCCTGAGCAGGGCATTCTCTTAGCTCGCACAGCTCAGCTAAACTCACTGCATATTGTGATTCAGACTGGGCCTCTTGTCCCTTCTCTAGAAGATCTACAACTAGTTATTGTGTTCTCTTAGGATCCTCTCCTATCTCATGGAAAAGCAAAAAGCAAACTGTTGTTGCCAGGTCATCAGCAGAAGCTGAGTATAGGGCCATGGCTTTCACAACCTGTGAGATCACTTGGTTAATGTCTCTCTTGAAAGATCTTGGTCTCAGGAACCTTCATGCTGCTGTACTGAAATGTGACAACCAAGCAGCACTCTCAATAGCTGTTAATCTTGTATATCATGAGAGGACCAAGCATATAGAAGTAGATTGTCACTTTATCATGGAAAAGATCAAACAAGGTGCTATTCAAACTTCCTATATACCTTCAAGGGAATAGGTAGCTGATGTTCTCACTAAAGCCCTTCCAGTTCACCAGTATGGCTGGCTTCTCAGCAAGATGGGAGTGTCTCCTTCCTCACACTCTCATCTTGAGAGGGAGTAGTGTAAAGGAAAATAGAGGTGTATGCACATGTGATATGCATATGCACATGTGATATGTACATGATCTTAGTAAAGTTCTTTGTCTTTATCTAGGATGATGTGTAAGGATCCTCCTAGGGATTATAACCTAGAGAGAGGTTCCCTAGTATAAATACACTATGTAATAGAACAATGAAGCACACTGAAAACACATAATATACAAAGGAGGAGCCGTCATTTTGAGCTACCTACCTACCAATATTGTTGCACTATTTCTTGCTAGATTACAGCAGTAGATTATCTCATCCTTCTTCATTCCTAATTTGTCTACAAAACCCAAATCTATAATCTTATAGGAAAATGAACAACTAGGAGAGCGGAGATCTGGGAGGGGGGAGGTGGCAAGAAGTGTACACTCGAAACAAAAAAGTAAAAGCAAGATTCAAGGAGTAGTCCATTCAACTCCTTGATCTCTGTTTCAAAAGATATTTTAAAAGGGCTTTTAAGATAGGACTCTTTTGAGGTTATTTGCATGCTTATGCTGGTTCTCCATCATGGATTCAGAGGCGAAGCAATCAAGTTCATTGCTGCTAGACGTTTTGGATTGATGTCACATTATATTTCTTAGAGTTAAGAGGTGATCAGTTTTACCGGTATCAGGATTTAGGCTTTGACGTTGTTGTGATCTTAATTTGATGGGTATCTTATTTTATTTTGGACGGGGTTGGGTAATTGAAACAATAAGATCAAATAATCTTCCATTACATTGCAAATCTATTGTGTAATGTTTCTATTCTTGTGATGGATTAGGTAAATGAAACTTATGATTGTTGGTATACCTTTGAGAGATCCAAAGTTGAGATATTTCAAGACAGTTACTTTAGTTGCCAAGCAAAGGATCCATCTTTGTTGGAGATGATGAGAAGATACTCTATATTGTGAGTCTATTCCTTGATATTCTTTTTAGCTTTACTTTTATTTCTTATAGTTCCCGTGAGTTAACCCCTGCTAGTAATATTATGAATTTTTCTTCCACACAATGTTTATCCTTCAGATTTCACCAATGATCTGAATATCTGATAGTGATATGAGGTTATGCTCTTTGATATATAATCACTTGGTCAAGAGGGATTAACATGTTAATCATTCTCAATTTTAAACTTAGGATTTACTTCTATTTCTACATATGCTTATATTGCTACTGAACTACCAGTTCTTGAGAACATGTCCATCAGTCCATTGATCTCGAACAACATTCATAGACTTTTAGGTGACACTAATTACATGCAACACCTTTCTTTTCTGGCATTACAGTTAAAATCACTAGTGGAAAAAACCCCACCTGATGCGGTCAAAACTGGCCTTTCTGATGCGGTTTTGGTCCGCATCAGGTGGGTTCGCAGCAGCTTATAATAATTTTCTGATGCGGTCCAAAACCGCATCAGAAAATGATTTACTGATGCGGTTTTACCTTAAAACCGCATCAGTTAATCATATTAACTGATGCGGTTTTAAGGTAAAACCGCATCAGTAAATCTACATACTGATGCGGTTTTACATAAGAACCGCATCAGTATGTGAAAATTAATGGTCAAAAAAAAGTTGCAGACCTGCAGCTGCAGGTCTGCAACTTTAACATTCCTCTCAATCGAGATTTGGGCGCAACATATCACCAAACATATAAATTTTGGGCACAACATTATTATCAAACGCATATTATATATATACAGAAACGAAAATTATGAAATGAAAATTAACAGAAACATAAATTCATGATTAATATACCAACAATAAAAAATATACATTATTACCAAACATTATATACCAACAATAAAAATATACAGAAACGAAAATTATACAAAATACATATAAACAAGAATTTATATATATAAACTAAACATAAATTCATGATTAATATAAATAAAAAAAATGACACAAATAAACAAAAATAAGAATTTAATATATATACAGAAAATTACAAACCTAAAAATTGAGACTATACGAAAATTAAGAAAACTCCAAAATAAATGACAATAATTATCCAGTCACTAATAACTATACCAAAATAAACGACAAAAATTAAGAACTATACCAAAATAAACGACAAAAATTAGATCTAAAAACTAAATATACGAGAATTGCAATATACGAATTATACGAAAATTGAAATATACGAAACGAAAATTAGATCTAAAATTGCAATATATACAAAAAAAACGAAAATTAGAAAACGAAGGAAATAATTATAGAAAACGAAGGAAAATTAAGAGTTCGAACAAAAAAATCAAACGAAAATGGAAGCCTAAAAAAATCGAAATAAATACCTAAATCTAAAACCAGATCTAAAACAAAATCTCAAATAAAACGAAAAAAAAAACACCTAAAACTAGATCCAAAAACTCAAACGAACCAATTTCTTGTGTACATATCTTCGATTCTTCGTTCTTCGTTTCGCTCTTCATTTTGTTCTTCATTTTCGATCTTCTATTTTCGCACTTCATTTTCGTTCTTTTTTCTGATCCTTTTTTATGTTCTTTTTCGCTCGACGAGAGAGAGAGGGGTGAGTGAGAATTTGGGCATGAGTGTGAGAAAGGAGGGAGTTAGGGTTTGAGGAGAGTGGGAGGCGTAGAGAGGAGGGAGTTAGGGTTTGAGGAGAGAGAGGGGCCGCATGTGAGGAGAGAGGAGGGAGTTAGGTTTTGTGAGGAGGGAGTTAGGAGAGAGGGGGATAGGATAGGTTTTGGGTTGTTTATGTTTCATGGGCCGCGGTTTTTTTGTGCTGGGCCAAATTGTAAAAATCACACAAATCTGATGCGGTCCACCAAACCGCATCAGATTTTAAAAAAAACCGCATCGGTTTTTTAATCTGATGCGGTTTTTTTAGGACCGCATCAGATTTTTTTGGCCAAATATCCCTCTTATTTTTTGGTTGATTTTCGGATGCGGTTTTACAAAAACCGCATCTGATACTAAGTGACATATAAGGTTTTTTCCACTAGTGAATTGTCAATGTGAAAGGTTATACTAGACCTGGGATTCGAATGTCAAGAACTGAAAATCTTCCCACAAAAATGCTAATATATAAAATTATTCCCACTTCACTCCAAAATAAAAAATAATTCCCTCATACCGTCCATGTAGGATCAGTAACATCGAACTGCTTTTTTTTTTATTTGGTTCAGGCAGAAACCGCTAACTGAGTAAGAGATTTTGATTTAATATAACTGGTATATAACTTAGCTGTTTGCTTCTTTAAAACCAACAATTACTGAGATCTATTTATTAGTAATCAAATAACCTTTTTCATAATTAGCTTCTGACGGTGAGATGGAAGGCTGCCAATCTAATTTGCAAGGAGTGCGGTTTCGAACTTCAAGAGCAACATTTGCTGTTCAATTTTTTTTAAAATTAGAGCAAGGTGACAAAATATTACACCAATTTTGTATTATTGTCTTAAATTGATTTATTGGACTTGTTTTTTGTGCGGATGACTGGCTCATCTGCCGTGTTCTTATTACTGTGCAGGTTCACAAAGTTGATCCAAAATTGGTTATTTGGTCAGCTGAAATCTGTTGGAGATTTAGAGTATTAGATGTATTGTTTTCATGTCACGTGGTTTTAATTCGCAATGGTTATGGTGGCGTGACTCGAATCAACATGAGTTATAGAGTTCATTAATGTATTCATCACATTGATGAAGGAGCGTTCGCTCGGTTTAGAGCGAGCAATCAGATTTGACAGGGATTTTAAGAACGCGAAAAATTGACAAAAGAGCGTGAGGAGCGCCGGCTCCTGCCTGGAGCGCCAGCTCCTCCTCTGTGCTGGCTTATTTTCGCGTCTTTTCGGTTGGTTTGTGACAGTTATTTGTCATATAACACCACATGTTCCTCTGTTTCAAAGTACTCTAATTCATTATCATATACATGTAAATGAAAGCAACAAGAGAAAACTCTCTCTATTGAAAAGCACAAGTTCATTGTTCATCACATCAAATTCTTTCACACACTTATTCTCATTTAACGATTATCATAGTGAGCCTGATCATCGTTGTTTCTTCTTTGTATCTCGAGATTGAATTTCGTGTAACCCGTGCTCAAAGTAAGGGTCGGAAGAATACATGAAACAACCGCAGCTTATACACCACAACAAAATGGTATAGGGAAAAGAAAGAATAGAACTTTGCAAGAAATGGTATATTCTATGTTATCCTATTCGGGTTTAAGTGATGGTTTTTGGGGAGAAGCTATTTTAACAGCTTGTCATATTTTAAACCGAGTTCCAATGAAAAAGAACGAGGTTATGCCATATGAACTTTGGTATAAAAGAAAACCAAACTTGAGTTATCTCAAAGTTTGGGAATGTAGGGCAATTGTAAAAGTGCCGGAACCCAAACATAAAAAGTTGGGTGAAAGGGGAGTTGAGTGCATCTTTATAGGGTATGCTTTTCATAGCAAATCCTATAGGCTCTATGTTATAGAACAAAATGACGTTTGGTCAATACACACTATTGTGGAGTCAAGAGATGCAATTTTTGATGAAAATAGATATTCATCAATTCCTAGACCAAAGGATATTACTCCTCATACCAATATTGATCAAGGAGTTGAAATTGATCAAACCCACATTGATCAAGAAGTTGATGAACAAACTCTTGATGAGAATGTTGCATCAACATCATCACAACCTAGGAGAAGTAAAAGGGCGAGAAAAGAGAAATCTTTCGGCCCGTATTTTCATGTATATTTGGTTGAAGGATCAAGGAGTTCCATAGTGACTAAATTTCCATATATATTTAATGTGGAAGAAGATCCTTTAACGTTTAATGAGGCTATGAGGTCTCAAGATGCCTCTTTTTGGAAAGAGGCAATTGATGATGAGATGGATTCAATCATGGGAAATAACACTTGGGTTCTAGTTGATTTACCTCCTAAGTGTAAACCAATTGGGTGTAAATGGATTTTCAAAAAGAAAATGAAAGTGGATGGGACTATTGATAAGTTCAAAGCGCATCTTGTGGCTTAAGGTCTTTCACAAAAACCGGGTATTGATTATTTCGATACATATGCACCCGTTGCTAGAATCTCTACTATAAGGTTATTAATAGCTCTTGCGGCTATTCATAAGCTTGTGATCCATCAAATGGATGTCAAGACGGCGTTCTTGAATGGAGAACTAGAGGAAGAGGTTTACATGCGACAACCGGAAGGGTTTGTCGTGAAATGTCAAGAGCACAAAGTATGCAAGTTAATTAGATCTTTGTATGGGCTAAAACAAGCACCAAAGCAATGGCATCAAAAGTTTGATGAGGTTGTTTTGTCTAATGGTTTCAAGTTGAATGATTCAGACAAGTGTGTGTATAGCAAATTTGATGACAATGGTAATGGTGTCATGATTTGTTTATATGTAGATGACATGTTGATTTTTGGAACGGATTTGTCACAAGTTGAATGGACAAAATCTTTTCTATCGTCAAAATTCTCCATGAAAGATTTGGGAGAGGCGGATGTCATCTTAGGTATAAGAATTAAGAGAGACAATGGAAAATTGATCTTGTCACAATCTCATTACATTAAGAAAGTGCTCAAGAAGTTTAATGTTAGTAATTGTTCTCTTGTTTCAACTCCTATGGACCCAAGTGAAACATTGTTGCCAAATGATGGTAATGTCGTATCTCAACTTGAGTATGTGAGGGTTATAGGTTGTTTGATGTATGCTATGACGAGTACTAGGCCGGATATCGTGTTTGGGGTAGGGAAATTAAGTAGGTATACTAGTAATCCTAGTATGGAACATTGGCAAGCTATTCGTCGAGTATTAAAGTATTTGAGGAAAACCATGGATTATGGTTTGTCCTATAGTGGATATCCTTCGGTTTTAGAAGGGTATTCGGATGCAAGTTGGATCTCTAATAGAGAAGATCATTCCTCCACAAGTGGATGGGTATTCCTCCTTGAGGGAGGTGATATATCTTGGGCTTCCAAGAAACAAACTTGCATTGCGGATTCTTCAATGACATCAGAGTTTATAGCTCTGTCATCGGCAAGCAAAGAAGCCGAGTGGTTAAGGAATCTCATGTTTGAGATACCTTTGTTGCCAAAACCGATTTCACCTATTGCTATACATTGTGATAGTGATGCAACATTGGCAAGGGCTTATAGTCAAGTTTACAATGGTAAATCAAGGCACATCGGTGTGAGACATAGTTATGTCCAAGGATTGATCAAAGATAGTGCTATTACAGTTGACTATGTAAGGACTACATATAATCTAGCGGATTGCTTCACTAAGGCTTTAGCTAGAGAAACGGTAAACAGGATGGCAATCGGTTTAGGATTGGTGCCCATTGAAAATCACGAGTAGGGAAATCTTAACTTAACGCCCAATAAGACATTGGGTCTTGAGTTCAATAAGATTAATTTCCTTATTTGATGATTGAAAGAACTAGTATAATCATCCAAGGTAAAGTTCTTTAAATATGTGATGATTTAAGAGGTTGTATAATCTTAATAGTTCTCTTGACATTATGCTTTATCACAGGAGCATGTTTCTTGTAAGAGATCTACCTATGTAAGTGCGAAGTTTGGCCGCTTCAAGGAGCTAGTGGGCATAGCTTTGATGTACTTATGAATGATACGGACACATGGCTATTTTAGTGTCAAGTATATAATGAGAACAAGTATTTAATCTTGTGTGTATAATATCTTCAAGTGTTCATTATGTATTGCTAATGGTTCAAACGTTTAACGACACCATTTGGATACGAATTCTTGGAATGTATATTGTACTAAGTGGAATTTCAAGTCTTTGTACACTTTCATTTATGCATGAGGTTGTTTTTGTAGTAATGAAGTGTGTGCTAGTAATACAAATGGATACTCTAAATGGGGGAGGATTGTTGGAGATTTAGAGTATTAGATGTATTGTTTTCATGTCACGTGGTTTTGAGTCGCAATGGTTATGGTGGCGTGACTCGAATCAACATGAGTTATAGAGTTCATTAATGTATTCATCACATTGATGAAGGAGCGTTTGCTCGGTTAGAGCGGGCGATCAGATTTAACAGGGATTTTAAGAACGTGAAAAATTGACAAAAGAGCGCGAGGAGCGTCGGCTCCTAACTGGAGCGCCAGCTCCTGCTTGAAGCGCCCGCTCTAGATAGGAGCGCCAGCTCCTCCTCTGCGCTGGCTTATTTTCGCGTCTCTTCGGTTGGTTTGTGACGGTTATTTATCATATAATACCACATGTTCCTCTGTTTCAAAGTACTCTAATTCATTATCATATACATGTAAATGAAAGCAACAAGAGAAAACTCTCTCTATTGAAAAGCACAAGTTCATTGTTCATCACATCAAATTCTTTCACACACTTATTCTCATTTAACGATTATCATAGTGAGCGTGATCATCGTTGTTTCTTCTTTGTATCTCGAGAGTGAATTCCGTGTAACCCATGCTCAAAGTAAGGGTCGGAATATTGCTTTTGGGAAAGCGTATCGCGCCTAGAAGATTGTTCATTGTTGTTTCTAGTAGTCAAATTTGTGATCCTTGTAACATCTTTGTAGCGTTTCTAACAAAATCTATGCGCATGGGATTGTTCGTGATACTTGGTGTCATTGTTGGTTTTCTCACCGCCATTATTTCCTTAATCATGTTTATACTTTTTAGTAGATTGTTATGTTGGTTCCCTAGAGCTGCAGCAGCAATGTTAGCCTCGCTAATTCATCGGATGATTTATTCTCGGATATTTTTCCTTGTGACATACTTTTCAATTGTGGGTTGGTTAGCAATTCAGTATGGTAAAAGGCTTGGCCTTCCCGAACTCTTTGTAGATTATTAACACTCTAACAACATATTTTTAACGTGCTTGATCGTGTGCAAGCTCAGGACTGCGATGTTGGCACTTCGTGACAGATGTAGAAATCAAAATATTTGTTATTTGCAGAATGACATTCAGACAAGAGCATTGCACAAGACATGTAGAAATTAGTGTATACTCGGACGAGCATTTCTAATTAAGCACTCCAGTATTACCAACACAAATTAAATTTGACATATTAATAAGATAATAAACATAAGATCAATCAAATAAACTTATAATTATTATTAACAATTGCAAAATATACGACAAAATCATCATGTAAAAATAAAAAAAAAAACTAGCACGATAATTATGGCTTAATGATGGCGAACCATACGCAACCTGATTAGGATACGGTAATTGCGGCGAAACCCGAAAAGTCCAAACTTGTACATCATCTTTCACCTTAATATCATCAATATTATTCTGAACAAATTCTTTCCATCGACCATTCAAAACATAGGTCTTATTAGTAGCCCACTTAGTGAAGTTAAGCTCTGTTACGTTCAAGTTAATATTAGGCCCTATCACAATTACAGGAACATTATTACCCAAGTGATCAAGTACTCCTCTAACACACTTGTTTTCGGGCATAGTAAAACAGGTTTGTCCGACTTGCAAGTCAGTATTGGTTACCTCTTTCGGATCACAAACTTCTCGTCATACCCACCCAATCCTCTAATCTTCTCAACCACTCGTAGTGGAAGTTGAGGAGGTGGCGTTGGTGGACGGTATGGAACCATGCCGAGTTTTTGAGACGAACGTTGGCGTTTCCTCGAGTTACGTTGGTGGTTGTGGTGGGCGGTTGTAGGATCATTATTCAAGAGAAGAAGAGGTTGTTCTTCTTGCATGGACATAGCATCAATACTCATGCAAGAAGAAGTACTACATTGACCATCTTCATAAGTAACAATGGAGTTTCCCTTCTCTTCGTCGGAAGGTAAAACTGTTATGTTTAACCCGTCCACACGACATAAATTCCTGAACTTGCTCAAATCAACAGTTGTTTCTTTTTTGCTTTGAGTTTCCATCGTTATCAGAGTATTATGTTTTTTAATCTCTGATTTCAGAAGTTGAAAGTGAATGAGAGATGATATTTGCCTATTTGGAGTTGTATTTATAGATGATAATAAAACAAATTTTGATTAGACTCGGTTTAGGATAGTTTTTGGAGTTGTTGTAGGAAAAGGCTTCTTCGCCGCCTTTTCTATTCCTCTGCCAATTTATGTTCCCGCTCAATGCAAAATTGTTTCCAGCAGTAAGTTTCTAATTTATATACCTTCATCTGTAATGTAGAATTTTTATCAATGTTTGTCTCTGTGATTTTAGCTTAATTTGATATAATCATATGCATAATTTAATTTAATATGTTTGTGTCATAAGTTAATAAAGTGTGTACTACTACTTAAAAGAGTTTTAATTACTAGTGATATTGCTGAAATGATTTTGGATTAGTTAATTCAAGATATGATTAGGTTAGCTAGGTGGATTGTAGTTGGTGCGGAGATTCTAAATAAGACCCTTTTTTATAACTTTATAAAGTTGTCGAACCTAAATTCAACTACATATGTAATATGTTTTAATAAGCTTAGTTCAAAGCTAGTTAGTTTGGATAAGTTCGATTACAGGCTAGTAACTTCGATTAATTTCACTTTAGCGCTAAGAAGTTCAATTGATAAGTTTGATTAATTTTGTTTATAGGACTATAAGTTCATCTAAGCTCTTTTCTAGGGCTAATTAATAAGTAGTTTGGATAAGTTCGGTATTGAGTTAATAAGTTCAAATTATTTAACTTTAGGGCCAGCTAACTCAATTTAAAGCGGTAGAGTTGTGGAAATACTTGTTTTTCCATATTTCGAACCTTAGCTTGGGCTAATAACTTCAATTTATAAGTTTGAATAAGTTTGTTTATAGGACTAATATAATAAGTTCGGGTAAGCTCTTTACTAGGGCTAATTAGTCATAATAAGTTTAAGAGTACTTAGATTATAGGAACAAAACCTAACTAGAGTAGATTTTCGATGGAAAACTTTCCTTGCAATCTTGAACTTAGGTGTGGGATTAAGTTAGAGGTTAGTGGATGGATATTAGGATCATCCTTGATTTTGCCCTTTGTCATCGAGCTGCACTGCCTAAGGCCTTTGTGATCGTTGTTCGTTGGCTCGGGTATGATAGCTTGCTTTTCTTTTAGGTCCAAGTTTGGGACTTTCCGGGAGTTTACATGGTCATATATATGTTGTTCGCATGCTAGACATGAATTGCTACCTAGGATAATTGCCTTGTGTGGTATAGAGATATCGGCCTTGGCGTTGTGCCTGCTCGAGAGTCTGTAACTTTGAGAACGATATGTAATGACTGATGAGGTTTCTTTCATAGTAAAACCTAGATTTAGTTTTCAGTTAGCCGGTAGCTTATGTTGTAATGGGCTTACAAGCCTTACTTTGAATAGGGTGTATATAATTTTACGTGTGAATTAAATGAAGGCAAGGAAAATCATTAACCCTAATTTAACATGGTATCGGAGCCCTTCTTCGTTTAACCTCGTCTCTGCCGGTTTTTTTTCATCCCTGTGAGCGCCACCAGCGTGGTTTGTTCACCATGACGGAGGAGGACAAAATTCATCCTGCTTCACCGTTTTACCTTGGCTTGGGAGATCAACCTGGAAATTTGATCACACATGTTATTCTCACTGCCGATAATTACGTCGCATGGGCCCCGCCATTACTTTGGCTCTCAAGGCTCGACGGAAGTTTGTCTTCATTGATGGAACCATCACCAAACCCACGGAGAAGAAGAAACTTTTAGACTGGGAAACAGTCCATTCTATATTGGTTTCCTGGCTTTTACGTAGCATGGACTCGAAGCTCGCCACGTCCATCCCGTTTCATGATGATGCTGAGCGCTTGTGGGAGTACTTGGAGAAGCGCTTTTGTGTCGCTAACGGTCTTCGACTCCAACAATTACGGGCGGCCATTGTTGATTGTAAGCAACAACGTTCCATGACCATTGAAGCGTATTTCACTAAATTAATGGGTTTATATAGAGGTGGCAAACGGGTCATACGGGTCGGGTCATACGGGTCGGGTCATAAGCGGTTTACCTTTGTCTTCAGGTTCGGGCCGGGTCCATTCGGGTACGGGTCCATTCCGGGCCCATGAAAATTCGGGTTACCTTGGGTCGGGTTAAATCGGGTCGGGTTACAACGGGTCGGGTTAAATCAGGTCGGGTTAGTTCGGGTCGACTTGGCCACTGCAAAAACAAACTGGAATGAAGTCTACATTCTACCTTTCCCTCTAAACTCTAAAGTTTAAGTGTTTAACCACTGAATGAAGCAAAAACAAAAAGGCGGTAATATAACTTCCTTCTAAAGTTTAACTATTGAATTTTCCCCAAATTTCACACATTTCCCTCCCTCCCGTTTTTTATTTCCCTCTAAAAAATAAGAACCAGTATTCTCAATTATGTATTCCCCAAATTTAAACCAGTATTCTGTATTCTTCATCTCCCAAATTTCTACTCTCTCTCTCTAGCTCTCTGACCTTTTCGGTTTTTCCCTCTCGGTGCTGGCATCTATCCTTCTCCCTTTATCTCTTCAGGTATCTTCATCTCCCATACTACGTTTAACTGATTTTTGCTATAACTTTTTCATTTCTGTAAATTTGATTTTAGGGAGTATCAACTATCAATCTACTGTTGTATCCACGAAATGAGCAAAATGAGGTATTCATTAATACTATCAACGTTCTACAATCTACAACATATAAGCTAAATGCTCAAATCAAATTCTTAAAAGCATAATTCAATGATTAAATATTAAGTCTTTGTAATTGATAGTTTAGTATAATTTCCCAGAAAGCTAAATTCTTCTTTTTGACTCCTTCAACAATAAAGTCAACGAAAAAAAATCTCTTCATCTCCATTCTCCCATACTACTTTAGTTGCAATTTATGTTATTTTGTGTAGTACTACAAATCTGTTGTGTGATTAATTAAACTCGACATTGTTTTGTTCTTCTTCATAAGTGTTGTATGCTTTAGTATGTAAGGTGTTTGTGTTAATGCCTGAACCAATGTTTGCTTGGATATGTTTGTAACACTCTTACATTTTTGACACATAATTGATTGGTACATGAAGTAGTATGTAAGGTGTTTGTGTTAATCCCTGAACCAATGTCTGCTTTCATTTGTCTCAGTTCTGTAAAAAAAATTCACAGAGATGGAAGTAGAAGGAGAACATATCGGGATTCTTGCTAATATGGGACTTTATTTGCTTTTGCAATGATTCTTGATCCCCGTTGTAAGTTACAAGTTCTCAAGTTTTGTTATAAAAAGTTGTATGGTGATGAACAACGCGCTATGACAAAGATAAATGATGTTCGACTCAAGTTGGAGTTATTTTTTGAAGAGTATACTCAAGAGAGTAATATTTCAAGTGCAACACAAATACCTACGACATCAACTACAAATAAGAAGCGCCCATTCGATTATCTCGATGTAAGTTCTATTTCCGAGTTCTCTATTTATTTGTAGTTTAAATATCAACAAGGTGTGGGATGACAGGGGGCATTAGTGCGGGGAGGCTGTTAGTGCGGGGGGATGTTAGTGCGGGGGGTCAGTAATGCGGGGGGATGTTAGTGCGGGGGTCATTTAGTGCAAGGGGTTGTTAGTGCGGGGGGGATATTAGTGCAAGGGGGGGGGTTTAGTGCGGGGGGTTGTTAGTGCGGGGAGGGGACTGTTAGTGCGGGGCCGTTAGTGCATGGGGCTATTAGTGCGGGGGACGCCGGAGAGGGACAATGGAAGTGTGAAGGGGGGTTGTGCGGGGGGGCCGGCGGAGGACAGTGAAGTGTGAAGGGGGGTTGTGCAGGGGGCTGTTATATTCAACTTTGCTAATATATTGTGACCTTTTCTTTATAGGAATATGAAGAGGAAGATGCTATCAATTCATTTGGAAAGAAGACACAATTGGACACTTACTTGGAAGATGAGAAATTGGATCGAAAAATGCAACTTGACATATTTCGGGTAATTTCGGGTCGGGTGGGTTCGAATTCGGGTCATGTTCGGGTTTGTCTACTTTCGGGTCGGGTTTGGTTCGGGTCAGGTTATTTCGGGTCCGGGTGTATTTCGGGTCATTACTTTTCGGGATAAAACGGGGCCTTGGTTCGGGTCGGTTCGGGTTGTTTCGGGTTTCGGGTCCATTTTGGGTCGTTACTTTCGGGTGGAAACGGGTCTCGGGTCGGGTCCACGGGTACGGGTTTATTTTGCCGGCTCTAGGTTTATATGATGAACTTAACCGTTTGAAACCTCTTCATGGCTGCGTGTGTAATTTATTCACGTGTAATGTCGCCGGAAAATTTGCCGCGGACCGTGACGAGGAGAAGATCCACCAGTTTTTAATTGGTTTGAACGATGAGTTATACGGCACGACGCGCTCTAATCTTCTCTCTCAGTCTCCTCCTGTGGACTTGGATCGTATTTATCAAATCCTCACCCAAGAGGAGCGCTCGAGAGACATCGCTCGTGGGAAAGCCATCAAGGAGGAGGTTCATGCCTTCATGTTACAAACTGACCATAGTAGGCCCCGATTAGATCGCACGGATCGGGCTCGGCTTACTTGCTCTCACTGTAAGCGCACCGGCCACGAGGTTGCCACGTGCTTCCAACTCCATGGCAAACCTGTGTGATGGGAGGAGAAGTTTGGTCGTGGTGCTTCGAGCCATACCAAGACCGGGTCTGCTAAGACTCCTGTTGCGGCTGCCCATTCGTCCTCCACAGGGGCTGCTGCTGAGCCTCGCAGCCGTGGCGGCACTGTTACTGCTCACGCCGTGTTACCCGATACTGGCAGCTCCCTTTCTTCTATCGAGTCTGCCCCTCTTGTTGACTTGAGTCCCGCACAGGTTCAAGCTCTTATGCATTTGATAAATAATGAGACATCTAAGGGTGATCGTATGACGGGTATGAATTTTTCTAGCCACTGGATTATTGACACGGGGGCTTCGCATCATGTTACTTGCGATCTCACGTGTCTCACTCATGTTACTTCTATTATTCACTGTCCTGTTGGTTTACCGGATGGAACTCGTGCTCTTGCTACTATGGAGGGTCGTGTCACTCTCACTGACGGACCCACTCTTTCTCATGTTTTATATGTCCCTCAACTTAATTGCAATTTCATTTCGGTGTCGCAATTGATTGATGATTCTCATTGTCACGTAAAATTCACTTCTTCTTTGTGTGCTATACAGGACCAACGCTCGGGGACCCTGATTGGAGCAGGTGAGCGGCGTGATGGAATCTATTTTTTTCGTAGCCTTCCTTCTGTGCAAGCGGTGACGGTTCCTAGCTTATCAGCGTTTGAGTTATGGCATCGACGATTGGGATATCCTTCGGATCGTGTTGTCAAGTTAGTTCCTGCTATTAGTTCTAGTTCTACTAGGAAGAAATTAAATAAAGCTTGTATTGTGTGTCCTCAAGCTAAACAAACTCGTGATTGTTTCCCCACTAGTGATAATAAAGCCTCTCGGATATTTGAACTCATTCATTGTGATTTGTGGGGACCCTATAATACGCCCTCCTCTTGTGATGCTATTTATTTTCTTACTTTGGTGGATGATTTTTCTCGTGCGGTTTGGGTGTATTTATTAAGAAATAAAAAGGAGGTTGAGGGTGCCTTTATGTCTTTCTTTGCCATGATTTCCCGTCAGTTTGACACCACTGTTAAAATTATGCGCACCGATAATGGCACAGAATTTAATTGCTTATCTGCCTATTTGGAGACTCATGGAATTTTATTTGAAACCTCGTGTGTGGGCACTCCTCAACAAAATGGGAGGGTGGAACGCAAACATCAGCATATCATGAATGTTAGTCGGGCTTTAATGTTTCAAGCTCATCTTCCTGTTTCTTTTTGGGGTGAATGTGTTCTTGCTGCTGTTTATATTATCAATAGAACCCCCTCGGGTGTGTTGAATGGTTTAACTCCTTATGAGGTGCTTACAGGAAAATCTCCCTCCTTTGATGTGTTACGTGTATTTGGTTGTCTTTGTTTCGCTCACAATCAACGTGCTAAGGGTGAAAAGTTTGCTCCTCGGAGTCGTCGGTGTATCTTTGTTGGGTATCCTAAAGGGGTGGAAATTGTATGATCTTGCAACCGGGGAATTCTTTGTGTCTAGGGATGTTCAATTTCATGAAAATGAGTTTCCGTTTGACTTGGATGATGTTGGTTATGCTCCTACTGATTTGGGTGATGATGTTGATTTTTTTGCCCCCACCCCTCCTAGGCCTCTTTTGGATGATGTGCTACCCTCCCCTGATGAGGGCGTCCTTGGGCCGAACCCCACCCCAGCTCCCACTGATGCGGCGCCTCTTGGGCCCCGTGTCCCTCCACCCTCCTCATCTCCTCTTCCCCTTCTCCCTCTACCGAGCCCAGTCCCGAGCCCATCTCCGAGCCCATACCCTCCACAGATCCCCCGCCTTCCTCCCCTCCTACTCCCGTGGGCCAACCCGTCTTAGACCCCCCATCTGTCCCTTCGGCCCAGCCACCCCCTATTGATGACCCTGAGCCCACTGTTGATGTCTCCTCCCCTCTTGGGCGCGGCTTACGAGATAAACGCCCATCTGTGTTGCTGCAAGACTTTGTTACTAATACGGTACGGAAAATGAGTCCATCTTCGTCATCATCTTCTTCCTCGGGCTCCTCAGGTACTCCTTATCCTTTAGCACACTTTGTGAATTGTGATAAATTTTCTGTGCGACACCGTCTTTTTCTTGCAGCAGTTACTTCTGGGGTTGAACCCCGCTCTTTCCATGAGGCTATGCGAGATCCTGGTTGGCGTGAAGCTATGCAAAAAGAGATCGGTGCATTGGAGGAAAATGCCACTTGGGAGATGGATACTCTACCCCCGGTCAAAAGGCGCTTGGTTGTAAATGGGTTTACAAAGTTAAGTATCATTCTGATGGCTCTGTGGAACGTCTAAAGGCCCGATTAGTTGTATTTGGTAATCATCAGGTGGAAGGGATTGACTACAATGAAATTTTTGCTCCTGTGGCTAAGATGGTTACTGTCCGTGCCTTCCTTGCTATTGCTGCTGCTAAAAACTGGGAGCTTCATCAGATGGATGTGCATAACGCTTTTCTTCATGGTGATTTAGATGAGGAGGTGTATATGCGCCCTCCACCTGGCTTCACCCCTCCCAAGCCCGGTATGGTTTGTCGTTTGAAAAAGTCTCTCTATGGTCTTCGTCAGGCTCCTAGGTGTTGGTTTGCGAAACTCACTGCTTCCCTACTACGCTATGGCTTTGTTCAGTGCTACTCTGATTACTCATTATTCACTCTCCGCCAAGGCTCTGTTCATCTTTCTGTGCTCATTTATGTTGATGACCTCATCATCTCTGGTAATGACTTGGGTGCTTTGAAGTATTTCCTTGGTATAGAGGTTGCTCGGGGGCCTGAGAGCTTATTTTTATGTCAGCGCAAGTATACTCTGGACATCATCTCGGAGACTGGCCTCCTGGGTGCTAAGCCCGCCGCTTTCCCGATTAAGCAGAATCACACTCTTGCCCTTGCAAGTGGTGCGGTGTTGCCTGATCCTGCTTCTTATCGTCGTCTGGTCGGTCGTCTCATTTATCTTTCCTTCACTCGTCCTGATTTGGCCTATGGTGTCCATATACTTGCTCAGTTCATGCAGGAGCCCCGGCAGGAACATTGGGAGACTGCCCTTCTGGTCGTTCGTTACCTCAAAGGGTCTCCGGGCCAGGGCATTCTTCTTAGTGCGGATTGTGATTTGTGTTTGTCCGGTTGGTGTGACTCTGACTGGGCTAGTTGCCCACTGACTCGTCGTTCTCTCACTGGGTGGATCGTGTTTCTTGGTTGTTCTCCTATCTCTTGGAAAACCAAGAAGCAATATACTGTATCTCGCTCCTCGACGGAGGCTGAGTATCGTTCGATGGCTGATGTTACTTCTGAACTGAAATGGTTGAAATCTCTTCTCGAGAGTTTGGGTGTTAATCAACCTCGTGCTATGTCTCTTTATTGTGATAGCCAGTCTGCTCTTCACATTGCTCAGAATCCAGTGTTTCATGAGCGTACCAAGCACATTGAGGTTGACTGTCATTATGTGTGTGACGCCTTGCGGGATGGTCTCATTACTACGCATCATGTTACTACCCACGCGCAGCTTGCCGACATTTTCACATATGTTGTAGTTAATGATGTATTGTATGTAGCTTGATGGGCTTACAAGCCTTACTCTGAATAGGGTGTATATAATGCTACGTGTGAATTAAATGAAGGCAAGGAAAATCATTAACCCTAATTTAACAAAAGTTGTTGAAAAAAGTTTGTGTTCTTTTATATAAATGGTATGTTCTTTTAGGGTGCACAATGCTCATTGTGCACCCTAGTGCATAATCCACGCTTTGATTATTAACTTTTTTCTGAGATATGGTGATGCTTATATGGTGTACCATACCAACTCAAGAGATGATACTTACTGTGAGTAAGTTCCTTGATGATTTTATCTTACAGGGAAAACTCACCTTTATAAGTTAGCTTAGCTAGTTTGGTGTATGCATTTGCAATTGTTTCAGATGTAAGCAGATTGGTGTATTAACTTATGTTTGTAGGTGTTGACTTGAGATCATAAAAAATATGTGAACTTGGGCTGCTTAACTATAAGGCTAAGCGTGTTTTCTACCCTTCTGAAAGAAGGAAAATTCGTTGTCGCTATCTATGATTACTACTGGGCTTCTATTTTCAAGGTTGAGTTACTTCTCATACATTTCATTATTTGTGATATCTAGAATTATGAAAATTTGTATCTCATTATTTTTTTTGGCTAAGACCTTATGTGCCTGCCTTCATTATCTAATTTTTTTTTTTTTTGTTATGTAGGTGATTAGTGACTTCCTAAACAAGATGACTTGAAATAGTCTTGTTACTTGGATTTTTCACCTACTTTGGCGCACGCATGTTTTATTCATGTTGAACATTGGTGTTGTCCCTATTGCAGATTTGCAGCAGCTCCAGAATTGATTCTTCAAGTTTTCACATAAATCTTAAAGACTTAAACCAACTGCTTGCTTGATTTTTCTATTAATTCCTAAGGTGATTCTCCATAATCTGATACTTCTGCCAAAACTACTGTGTTTATGCTTTATGGTGTTTGACCTTCGAAAGTTCTAGTGCCGCTGCTATTTGGACATAGATGACTTCTACTGGCTGATTATTGACCTTTACTTGTCTAAATCACCTAAGAAAACACTATCTTTGGTGGTTGTCACAACTCACATGATTGTGGATGAGCTTGTGATATTACCTTTCAGTAGTATTTGCTCAAAAACTGCTCTTCTTGGGTCTCATTTGTGATAACTGATATTTCTGTTTGAAGCAAAACCTAATATTTTGGTTTAGTTTCTGAAATTCTGACATGATCTAGAACCACACTGTTATTCTAGTATGAACATTATACCAACTACAAGAGGGGGGGTGAATTGTAGTTGAGGGAAAATTTTCGAATTATATTGCGGAATTAAAATAATCTATAAATGCGAAAGAGACAAACACACAAGACTTTTACAAGAAAAACTTCTTAGGCCTGATAGGAAGAAAAACCTTGACCACGAGGGATTTTGACTCAAACTCTCTTTACTATAATAGGCTAAAAGACTCTATCTTTTACCGCCTATTAACGGACCTTCTCTGTTCCTCTAGGAACTTGTTCCCAGCCACCCAGTTCCCCCTGAACTGATGACACTCTCTTTGACTTCACTCGAAGTCTTCTCTTTTCTCTCTTTCTTTCTCCCTCTTGATTACAAGGATATTCTCTAATTTTTCTGTCACCCAAACACTATGAATATTACAATAATAAGTATGTTGAATAAGAGAGGAAATTATAAGAAAAACTTTCTAAATAAATCTCAATTTGTCGCTCAAGAAAGTTGTGTTTTCTCAAATAAGCTTCCTCTTATATAGTTGTTGCTCTTGTTCTTCTTATTCTGCGATTATAAAGCTCCACGTCCTCCATGATGTGCGCTTGTAATGGAGTGAAGATCATGGCTCTATTTTCGCTGCACTTGCCCACGTTTTTTGCAACCGAAACAAACTAACACCACGATCCTTTAGTGAGCACATTTTCAGTGAGTGTAGCGAGTTTGTTGGAGAACTCTACGCTGTTAGCTCCACGTTTTATGCCACATCCCTTCAACTGTTTTTTCAAACAAAACAACAGCAACAACTATCTAATAACTTGGAGAATCTTTAGTTCAAAGATTCTAAGTTACTAGATTATTAAACATACCATATGATAAACATTCAAAGTGCATAAAATAATATCTTGACTTAGATTAAATAATCTTTCTCCACAAGATATATATAATAAATAAAAATTACATTATTTTTTGGATTTTTATATTTTTTCAAAATAAAAACTATATTACTACCTAAGTATTTGGCAACATCAAAACATGAAATACAACAATATTTCTCCTTTTTGATGATGGCAAAGATAAGACATATAAAAATATAAAAGTCACAAAAACTAATCAAAGAAAGAAGAAAATAAATTAAAGAAGGAATAAAATAAACTATAGCAAAAGAATGAAGAGCTAATGGGATTATAAACATAAAGAACCAAACCTACCAAAAGAACAAAAAAATTAAGACATAAACTAAAACAAAACTAATCTAACACTCTAAAAACGAAAAGCGAAAAGCATCACCCAGAAACTAAGAAGACTAGAATGTTATTTTATGTGCCACTCTACTACTTCCCCCTTTTGTCATCATCAAAAACAACAAAGTATCCAGCAGTACTCAAAGAGTGCACCATATACAACAATGTCAAGGCGTAGTAGCTCAAACATGCATCTAATAATACTAGCCATCCAAACACTTTAATGAGCATATTAAGAGGAGAGCAATGCACAATAACCAAGAAATGTACATGGTGAGTTCAGGAATAAGAAAAAGGAGAGAAGCAACAAGGACAAGAAAATAACCAAAACGAAAAGAGACAAGAGAGATGAAAGGAAAATTATCATCAAAACGTGATGTGCGAAGCACACCCAAAGGATGATAAAATAAACTAACAACAAATCACCATTATTTAATACAAACCAAAAAAATATCATTCTTTCATCAAATTATGGGGAAGGAAAGGTAATTAGGGAATTAGGGCTTGGGGCGGGCAGAGAAAGAAGAGACAACATCGTCAATCTTCTACCTCAAAACAGCTTCTCCTCTCTTTACAACTGCAAGGATATGCTCCACCTTAAAAAAATTAAGTTTCAGGTCCAATTAGTTCAGTTCAGTACATATAAGTTTCAATCAGGTCCAATCAGGTCAATAAGTTTCAATCAGGTCCAATCAGGTCAATAAGTTTCAATCAGGTCCAATAAATTCCAATCAGGTGCAATAAGTTTCAATCAGGTCCAATCAGTTCCAATAAGATCCAAATATTCAATGATCAATAAATTAAAATTAAAATTTTAATTAAAGTACCACTATGATTATTATATAATATTATATTTGTTATATTGTCTATTATTTATTATTCACTACTCCCTCCGGTTCCGAAAGATCTTCCTTGTTACTGTTACTACAGATACCAAGGAGGATCAATTTGTGTGGGGTGTTGGGTGGGTAAAGTAGGAGAGAGAAAGGGGGTTAAGGAAAATAAACAAATATAAAGGGGTAAAGTAGGAGAGAGAAAGGGAGTAAAATTGAATTAATAGTGTAATGGTGGACCATATGATAAGGACATGAGAGGGTAAAAAGGGGAAAAAATTTGCCAAATAAGGAATAAAGTAAAAGAGGGAAGATCTTTTGGAAACGCACTAAAACGGAAAGAGGGAAGATCTTTAGGAACCGGAGGAAGTATTAGCTGATTATATATGTTATTTTTTAAAAAAATATTTTAATCATGTTCAAATAAGGTTAACGATAATAATCATATAATTATAATATTTTGCATTTCGTCTTTAAATAACTAAAGATAACATGTTTTCGTTACTAATAACAACGAAAGATATAAATGTTATTAATTAATTTCCTACTAGTGCTTTATGAAAGCAAAGGGAGATTATTAGATATACTAGTGGTGAATTGTGTATAGGCAAGCATATAAATAATAATTTTTTGTTAAAATGTTAATCATAAGAGATAATTAATAAATACTATTTTTTCGAAGGATAAATTTTAATAATTATTATGTCATAATAAATTTTGAAGGATAGTATTTATGTTAGGAGTATATTTATGTTATTACTCATCAATTTTTTTGTCAAATAAGTCTCAATCAGGTCCAATAAGCTCTAATATGTTTCAATCAAGTTCAATCAGGTCTAATAAGCTCGAATCAGCAGGTTAATAAGTTTCAAGCAGGTTCAATCAGGTGCAATAAGTTGAATCAGGTCCAATCAGGTCCAATAAATTAAGTTCAGTTCAATATAGTTCAGATAAGTTCAATTCAGGCTTATTCAGGTGAAGAGAACACACCCTTAGTAAAGTTCAGCATCCTTACGTCTAGATTCTGGTTAGGCAGGCTGTATGATCACAATTACAGGCTAGGGACATTGACACCCACGGGATCAAGTGTATCAATTTCAACACACTTGTCTTATGGGTATGGTGAAACGGCGCGAGCTTGTCCGGGTTTCAAGTTGAACTCAGATTACCATCTTGTCGATCAAAAAACTTCTAGTCATATATACCCCCCCCGACTTTCAATGATGGATATATATATATATAGTATAACATGATGGCTTTGACGAGTGGCGGTGGGCGGTGGGCGGTTGTAGGATCATCGAAGGGAGGAACTTTTTTTCATCCATTGACATGCAACGTTGTAGTTTGTAAGTGCGTGGTTATGCTTTTTCAAATACATGAGGAGCATATATTTCCAAGAATAACTAATTAACTAAAAATTCTTGAACGACGAGGGTATGCTATAAATTATTATGAAACATGTGTAACTTTTTATTCTACATGGATCGTTTATATACAAATGACGCCTTTGAGGTAAGAAATTACCCGTGTGATGGGGATAACACTTTGCCTTAATTGGCTTACTTTAACTTGTATAAAATCGATCCATTTAAGATAAAAAGTAACCCTTTATTTAAAACCGACTTATTTTAACTTGAAAAGCACTATATTTTGAATTTCAAAAGTAATAATTCTCACAATAAATTTATTATGCATCTGATAACTATGTTTTCCTACTTAATTACTTCATGGCCCCAACAACATTCATTATACACCTGGAACCTAAGGCTTTTGGGCATATGGGTTTATAGCTCTATCTTACTATGTGCCATTAACATTGTCTCATGAAGATAACAGTTTTAAAAAAATAACTAAATCTTAATAGAAAATAAGAAACATGTCGAAAAGAAAAGAGAAAAAAAAACCATTTAGAATATGATTATAATTTCTTTTGGCAATAAGTACACACACAAAGCAGAAAAAAGAAACAAAATGTACAACACCTTACCGCTACTAGCAGTGCAAGCTAGTAAGGACCCGAAAACTCTTAACACGACAATTATGCTGACAATCTAAAACATTACTAAAAGAACATAAATCACTAGAACAAGCAAGTTTCTTCTTCACATGGTAGAAGGAATCCGATGAGGGAGGATAACTACTCTTCCTTTTTAAGCCAACCGAGCATAAGACTTGGACAGGCTTCCAACTCCTTCTCCGGACTCTTGCACGAGTACTAAATTGATCAGTAGCTTTTCAACTCAGGAGGCTATCATGGTTTCTTCCTTGTGTCTTCAATAGTCCCCGAAGGTTGTCCATGCACACCGCATCTCCTCTTCACATTGCTGAGACTTCTTCCCTTTTTCTTTTTCACCCTATGTTGAGTTTGAACTTCGTCCATCTTTTCCATCACACTAATCCGGCCTTAACATCCTCCAAAGAAATAACAGGGCATCTATCATAATAATTGATTTTCCTTTTGCACTCTCCTTGGAATTATTCAAGATATGAGCAACAACATCGAAAAGGACTTTCACTCTCAATGAGAACATTCTCAAACACCCTCACACCCCTTGAAGCAAGACTTAGGGGGTCCTTTGCCAATATATTTGAACTAGCAAGATTAAACGTGCAGGTTTGAACCTTCAAAACTGACAAAGAGCGGGGTTGATACATCTGAACTTCACGCCCTTTCTTTATCTTATTTGCATCTACACGGGAAATACACAAACGCATGAAGGATTTTCTTTTGTTAATGAACACGGCCTCACCATTTTGGGCAGATTTAATCCCTTTCTCATTGTCAACATCATATGATCAGCTCTTACATCCACATCTCGAGGAGCGGAAAAATCACTTCTCTTCAAAATAGGGATAGGAACCTCACTCTCCATAATATTCCTATTGATAATAACATCCTTTGGGAGACATTTTTTGGGAGGATCTTAGATGGAGGTAAACCTGAACCAAGGCCAATGGGAATAAATGAATCACCAGTTTCTTCTCTTTCTGACTTTCGTTCACTTTCGGACTACACTTGTGCCTCCTACAACCTCGGTCTTGAATTTAGGGCCTCAAACTTTCCTTGAGCTCGAACTTCTAAGCTCCCACACCCTAGGACCTTATGCAAATTGTCGCCTTCAACTTGAAGTACTTACGTAGGCCTTGCTCCAAACTAGCAATCTCTTTATTTATCTCATTCTTTGGTTCTAGATCCTTAGCTTTCAAAAAAATTCTCATAACCCTTTTTCAAATAGCCAGATTTCTTAAGTGTTAACCCTTTTCTAAAACACATTCTTCTTATCAACCCCCAAAATTAATGAACACTCCTCAATAACATTGTTCAACTTATTTAATTTTAAATCACAAGCTGCAAGATTCAAATGCAGAGAAAACATATCTTTGAATGGAGGGTCGTCATTACACGATTTGAGGTCCTCACAAATTGCAGAGATCACAACACGTAATGATTCGATAACTTTCTCATACTTAACAAAAGCATTGCTAAAATCATTTAGCCTAAACATATGATTTCCTTGTTCTTTCAGAGATGACACAAAAGGAATTACCTCCTCGGGAGTTGAATATTTCTCAAACAGCTCCTCTATATCTTTATCTTCATAATCTAAAACAGATAGATGATGCTCAATAATATAAGAGAATGCACAAGAATTTCCCAAATCTTCAAACACAACCATACTTAAGAAATAGCACACTAGGCAATTAAGAAAAACAACCCAATATCACAGCAAAAACAACACCTAAAACATATATGACAAAAATAACAGCCAACCAACACCAGTCACCCAAAACTAGCTAACACAAAAGGAGAGAAAGGAAAGAGAGAAGACTCTCTCCTAAATTTGCCGACTAGAAATAGAGGACTCTGACGATGATAGTAGAAAATCGGATCACCAAACAATAATTCACAAACCAACCCTAAAAAGTAACACTTAAACAAGCTTTAATAGAGGAAAAGAAATTTGGACGTTGAAATCAAAGAAAACCAGAAACTAAGGCGAAATTACGCACCGGAAGGCTCAGTGACTCAGCTGCAACCGTGAAGGAAGGCTCAGTGACTCGACGGCGACCGTGAAGGACACAGCCACTGGCGAAGCATGAGAGCTTGAGGAAGTTTCTAGAGAGAGGTTTTTCTAGAGTGGCGATTTCCTATGTTACATCTCATATGATTAGTAATTCAAGATAATACAATCTAAAAAAATAATATTGTGTTCTCCAACTCATTCCCTCAAAATTCACAAAGTTCATAATATTATACATCTGACAAACTACAATAGGTACTACAAGTAAACATCACTCCCCAGACTAACGACTATCACTTAAAATAAAGATGATCGTAATAATAATTAATAGCTTGTGATTACGTGATATCAAATGAGATACAAAACTGAGCTTTATATAAAGTAAGATAATGAAGTTAAAATCAATAGTATCCTTAAAAGCAATTCTACCAAAAACAATAATGACACATGACATAATTAGCTTTAGTAACCCGAACTCTGCTCTTTCTGAACTTCAAGCTAACCCCTCCTCACAGCCTTCCTCAAATTCTTCAACCTCCATGCAAATAGTATGGTGAAGAGAAGTGCTGTGTAGCCTCAACCACGCACAAGTGTCAGAGCTTCAGAAGATCATCATTTACAATATGACACAAGGAACTAGAATAGCCAGTGCTCGATAATGAACTCTACCAATTTTGTAATCTCACACACGGGAAGCGCAGATCAATAATGTCTCACCTCCGAAGTCACTCTTCATCAGAATCAGCAAACTTAATCTTTGTAGATTTAGGAGCATCAGCAGTGATCTCTCTGAAATGAGCACCATAAAGTTTGGACTCCTACAACAGAGCAGTAGTAAAGCTCAAGCAAGCAGAACAGTGCACGTGCAATGATTAAAACTTTTAAATACGTTGTACAGTAAACGTTTATATTCAGACATTTTGAAATGGTTACCTTCTTCTTTACGTGTGTACCGAATTTTAAAAGATCGGCAGGTACATTCTGCTTAGCTTCTCGGAGAACATTCACCAGCTCCCCAGAAAGACCCTATAAGTTTGTGTACATATTAAGGTAAATTTTGAAATGGAAAAAGCAGTAATACCAAGCTAGAATCTAGATGCAAGTCTTACCTTGTTCTCTTTCGTAAAAAATGTGTGAGCAACACCCTTTTTACCAGCTCTCCCAGTTCTCCCTATCCTGTGGACATAATCTTCTGTAGTGAGCGGGAAACTGTAGTTGATAACTGCTTCAACATCTGGAATATCCAATCCTCGCGCAGCCACATCGGTTGCTATCTGTAAAAGCAGTTGACCATATGGGATTACAAACCAACTTAAAAGCTCATGCAATTTTAAAAATTAAAGCCAGCACAAAACTCCAGAGTTCCGGGATTCAGGAAGCTACCAGCAGAAACTACTAATTCATTACACCCCTCTCTCTCTCTCTCTCTCTCTCTCTCTCTCTCCCCGTCTTTCGTTTGCAGTCCATAGTTAGGACTCAAAAGTCAAAGCAGATTCAAAGGGTCAAGAACCTGAATCTCTCATTTTCTCGTATTTAACATTCAGTTCATTACATTACAGCTCTCCTATTTTATGACAGCTGATTTCTCTGGAAGCCCCCGTTTACAACTATCATATCATAGAACTAGCTCAGATGGCTTGCCATATTGAATTCATACACAACAAACATACCAATAGTGGACATGCTCCACTCTTGAACGAGGCCAGCGATTTTGTCCGTGTACTTTGCGGTTTACCAGCATGTATAGCAACAACTTTCCAGCCCCTAAAAGCACAAAATAATGGGAAACAACTTCAGGCATGTTGAGGAGCACGACAGACTGATACATGGCACTAAACAAGGCCTTAAAGTTATCACCTTCCTTGCAGCATCCTCTCTACCCGATCTGCTTCCTTCTGGTACAAGACAAAGACTATTACTCTATTCCTGCTCAAGGGAATATAAAAGAACTTGTCAGAATCATGCTGCAGTGCCAAATGAAAACAGGTCATAAAGTACCATACACATCATATAAAATACAAGAGGAATCTATCAAGCCCACCTACACGAGCAATCGAGAAGAAAGAAAGAGCAATATATCCTGCTTAATCAAAGCACAGAACAAACACTAAAAGTTGTCGTCCAACACACAGCGTCTTCAACTCCCGTAGTCCACCAAATAACAACATATAATCTTCAATTTTTTCTGGAATTCTTAGTTTAAAGGTCTTATATTTTAGTCAATAATAAACATGTCCTATTTCCAGAAAAAAAAAAAAAACCTACTTATCTGAAGCCCATTTTTTAACAAGGACAAGAAAGCCCCAAGAGATTTTCAACTTTGAGTGACAATGGACGAAGCCAAATGCTTGGTGAAACTGTCTGTATTTTCTATGAAGCAGTAGGCTGTCAGGTGACTTTTGAAGGAAGGGTATTGGAAATAGCATATGTGCACCCATACAAAGGACTAAAACACCTCCTTGCAATTTGTGAGATATAGGCCCATACCATCTTCCTTGCCCCATGGCTTTGTTAGAGGCATCAATAACTTGTTCTGTTTCGACACTCTGCTGCATAAACTCAATTTTCCATGCTCAATTTTCCTCTTAAGAGTATTCACCAGCTAAGCAGATAAAAAGTTAATTGACAGGGTACAGTACATCCTAACATGAGGCAAATACCTCTGCGATTGATGGTATTTCTCCAGCAGAGACACAAGGCGTCTATCACGTGATGTGTCTTCCAAGACCTACGATAAATAGCAATGTCAAGAGCTGACTGCAACAGAACCTAAATCACTTAACTAACTAAAACCACGAGCCAAACCTCTACTATTTGCATGACATCATGATTGGCAGCCAAATCTTCTGAACCAACCACAACCTGAGAAGCAGGATGAAGATTAGAAATATAGTCATAACTCATAACTAGACTTACATTATAAACGATATCAATACACTCTTACCTTAATAGGGTTTGGATCCATAAATTCTTGGGCCAGTTGATGAACTTCTGTAGGCCAAGTAGCACTGAACATGACCATTTGCCGAGCTGAAAACAATATTCAAAACATAATTACAACATTAGCAAACAAGATTGCCACCATTTGTACAAACAAAACTAGACCACCTTGGAGTGATAATACCTTACGAAAAAAAGGATTGGAGTCAGGAGTCTTTAAGAAGAGGAAAACAGGATTAGATCTCTCTCACAAAAGCAGCTATTAAATGGTTTAGCACATTTTCCAGGGTGAACATGAATTTTGTGGAAATAGATAAATCAAGAAAAAGGAATGAAGGAAAAGATCCAAAATAGCAGGTTGGTTTGAAACCCCTTTATCAAAGAAAAAAGTGTTGAAATTTAGACCAGATTAGAGATATCATATAGTAGTATAAAAGAGGCTTCATTTGTGGCCAAGGGTAGCATAGTCGTCGCAACCTGGAGGGTTTTGCAGGCAAAAGGAAGAAAGGAGGGGGAATGAAGTAATGAGCGGAAATACATTGCCAGTTACTTCAATATTCAATTGTTAACATTTCAACATCACTATTCACTAGACACAATCTAACCAATGCATCCCATTATACGAAGTTTAAACCATATTTTATACATGTAAGCAGTTCTTTATTTTGCCTTGAAAATTAATTGATATACACATTTCAAATTCTCCAAACTACGTACATATATAAAGACAAGTCAGGTTTGGTTCTAAAAAACTTGTTACAGAGGCAGGAAGATCATGTTTGATTCTAATAAACTCGTTATAGAGGCAGGGGTTAGTTTCATAATGCGTCTCCTTTCATTCTATATTCTTCTTTTCTATTTTTCTCATTTCCTTTTTCTCCCCCTCTTTTGCAGGGTTGTAGAAAAACAATATGGACTTGTCAACATGATGCATAGAGTTTAGGGCAAAATGAAACCGGATGACACCATAACATACCAGAGCATGTCTGGCCCAGTATAGAACGGACATCTTGCTCAAATCCCATATCAAGCATACGATCCGCTTCATCCAAAACCTGCACAGAAGATATCAAGACAGAGATCAGTCAGACAAGTATATGGAATCTTCAAATTTTTATAACCATCTGCTATCTTAAAAAAAAAAGGGAGTAATTAATTCAACCAGTCAAGAGAGTAAATAGGAAACTTGTATTAGTCGGAGCTAATTTAGGGGGCAGCGGGGAGCTGATGTTAGAAGTGAAATATGTAGTACAGTACAAACCACATACTAATAACAGTGCAAGGCCTTGTCTTGAATTTTTCGACAAAAGAAATGACCCTTGATGGAATCCAAAAAGACGTCTAAAAATTTCACATGTGATACAAGAAATCTGAAATTTTGCAATCTTGGAGACAGCAAAGAGTAAAGTAGAATGATTGTAAAAACGCATCAATGGAGGACAATTGCTAAACCTGAGAAATTAATTACAAAAAAGAAAAAGATTTCCTGAGCTGAAAATTTGTTTCTGTCTGAGATCTTAATCCTCCCATTTGTATTTCACAATTTGGGATTCGGGTTTTATTAATTAAAAAGGCCTAGGAAGGAACAGATGCCCATAAAGGATATGCAAGTAATGCTATAAGAGAATTTCTCACAAGACCAGTTACCAGGGATGAGATACATACGAGTTTGGCAGAAAATGCTTAAGCAGTCATTAAGAAGGTCAATTTGATTAACCTTTACATCTCCAAATTGGCTTTCTTTCACTCAATGACTCGACCCAAATTGGGGTTGGTGTACACCTTGCGTGACAAATTAGAGACCTAAATCAACCAACTCCGGAAGACAATCCATGAAATAAAAACTTCAAATCCAACTCTCTTCTTCTTTAGCAGCCAAGAAAAATTTCCCAAATCATCATATGTATCTTATCATAACAAAAAATACCACCCATATCCGTCTTTGTGCAACCTACCTATATGTTCCATTTCTGAGCCAGAAAAGGTTGGATTATAACTCAAAGGCTTAAACAAGAAAAGGGAGGTTAAGCTAGATTGAAAAATGGATCATATTCCTTCTTAGCCATGTGACCTTCTTTGTCTCCCTGAATTAATCAGGAAACTGATCAATTACAAAGAATAATACACAAAAAAGTGTGTGCTTGTGAAGGAAGGGATGGCTATCTGCAGCCCTCACATGCAATAACAAAATTTCAAGGATGTCCACTAACTGGAAAAAGAAGTCCAGTACTTGATGTGAAATTCTTTGTTTATATTAATCCATACTTACCACAAATGAAGCTTCATTCAGATGACATTTACCCATTTCAATCAAATCCTTCAGACGTCCTGGAGTCGCGATAACAATGTCCTGAAGTCATAAGATACGGATGGTTAATACTTTATATGATAGATAATAATGTTCAATCAAAGGAAATGCGTAAAAATGCTCCAAACTCTTAGAAGATTTGGAGATATTAAACAAACATATATAGATAGCACTAGAGCAAACTGCAAAGAAAAGACATTTAAGACAAAATTAGAAAAGGGTGACTAAAATATCCTTGCCCTTTCTTATCATAAATACAAGGAGTAGCATATATGATGACAGCGTACACGACGTAAGAGAAGCACTAGTAGTGAAAGTAGGCTGAGTAGTGACCATGCATCAAAACAGGAAGCAAATAAGAGTTGAAAAGGCATAAGAGGCCAACATGTAAAATCTATATGGTATACTGGTATCAAACAATCCATGAGCTCACACACCATTTCTGTAAATTTTTCTATAGCAATATTACCAATGATGCAACTAACACTCATTTACCAAAAAAAAAAATTACCCTCACTACACAATCAACCTAGCAATCATATGTGTATGCACATGCTAATTGAAATACTTACAACACCAGATTTCAAAGCAGCTAATTGAGGTCCTTTGGAGGTTCCTCCATAAAAACAAGTAGATTTTACGCCACACGACTGCCCAGCATCGCAAAGGACATCAGCAATCTACAAAAAGAGAAAAATACATACATAAACCCTCAATTGCATAAATCCTTGTCTCAAAACACACATACACACAAATGTAAAAATACATACTTGTTGTGCAAGCTCCCTTGTAGGAGACAATATAAGGCAAAGTGGATTCACCCTCCTAGACTTCTCACTCTTTCTTTTGCCCAATACATGCATCATTGCTGGAATCCCAAATGCTAAAGTCTTACCTGATCATAACATTAACATCATATTTTTATTTCAAACAAGATAATAACCTGTATTATCACATAAAAGTATTGAACATACCATATATAATACTACATCAAATGTAACATTTCGGGAAAAAAAATCAGTATAGATTATCATTATACCTGACCCAGTTTGAGCAATCCCTATAAAATCACGGCCATCCAAAAGAAAAGGCCAGGCATGAGATTGAATTGGAGAAGGCTTATCAAAAGTTTTGCAACACTCAAGCACATTTTCAGGGAGCTTGGAATCAGAAAATGAATTCAATGGCGAATATTTTGAATCACCAAAATTCTTCCCAGAAACCACCACACCACCATAACTCTTCTTCTCTTCTTCAGTTTCTTCATCATCTTTCTTTGCTTCTCCATTGATAAAGTTCTCATCTTTCTCCTTCTTCTTCTTCTTTTTCTCCTTCTTTCCACTTCCCTCATCAAACCCTTCACCCAATTCTGACCCATTTTCTCTCTTCTCCTTATTCTTCTTTTTCTTCTTCTTTTCCTCCTTTTTGGAGACTAAGATTTCTGGGTCTTCGCCATTGATTTGAGCTTCTATTTGTTCATCTTCTTCTTGTAGCTTTCTCTTCCCCTTGTTTTTCCTGCTTTCTTCATCACCTGAGCTCAGAACATCCTTGATTTTACGACCCATTTTTTAGTTTGATGACAAAATTAAGGAGATGAAATCAGCAACGGTCACTATAAAGGAGTTCCGGCGAAGGGGGAGAGAAAGAAGGGGGTGTTTAGGGTTTAAGGAGGGGACTTCGTTTATGGGGGCGAGAACACTTTTGAGTAATCGCCCACAAACAACCTTTTCTGTTAGGTTTTTAGGCGGTTTAAGAGCATCAACAATAAGGGAAAGGAGTACAAGGTGGTGAAAAGTGAAAACCCAAAAACACTAACTTACGCCTTGTTCGTTATCGTTTTTGTTTGTAATTTTCCGTATTTTTTAAAACCAAAAACAATAATATGGAAAGTAGACAAATTAGTTTCTAATTTTCTATTGTTAGTTTTCAAATTGACATATTTAGTATAAGCATGACTGAGGGAGAGGTGGTAGCTTAGTGGAGTACCACCCCGAATTCCAGGGCATTGCCCAGGGTTCGAATCCTCATCCGTCTCATCCCAACAATATGTTGGGCATTTACTTCTGGGTTGTTTAGCCTTGTACCCAACCTCTGAGCTGGTGTGCCCTGCAGCTAGTAGCCTAGCAGGGGTTGGTCTTCGCACCATAAGCATGACTAATATTAAATTTATTATACTCTTTATATGTAGGGGTGTTCATGGGTGGTTAACCGTCCCGAAACAATATTTCAGTTCGGTAACCGAAAATTTTGGTTCGCTCTTTTTGTAAACCGTGACCGTAACCGTTTAGATCGGTGACCGCCTAACGGTTAACCGTTTTTTGGTACGGTTTTCCGGTTAACCATTAATCGTTATTCAAGTTATACTATTATATTTTACTTAATGTAAATATATATTTTCTATTTCTTTGTGCATATGCTTTAATATTATATATGCTCTAATATAAAACGTATTATAAAGTGGATAATAAACCCATTGGAAAACATAATAACACTAAGTATTTATTCCATTTCCTAATTATAGTGTTTAAATTAGTACTAAAGTTTCCAAATAATCACATATTTCCTCTAATTGTTGTTACTTAGTAACAAATATTAGAATTAATGTAATTGTTGAAAAAGGTTTCAAAATAATTAAATAGAGGAAAAAAATATTTCGGTTTTTCGGTTAACCATTTACTCAAAAATCATAACCGAAACCTTACCGTTTAACCGTTACTTTTATCGGTTCGGTAACCGTACCGTTAAAACTTTTTTTGCAGGTACCGTTACCACCCATTTAGACCAATTTTTTCGGTTTTTTGGTTTCGGTTTCGGTTATTTATGAACACCCCCTACTTAAAACGATACCTTGTCACTTGTCTTATGCTGTAATCTTCTCAACTTATTTTCCCTTATTTAAGGAAAACTTAGTTAAGTTCATGGTTGAGAAGTTCGAATAATATGAAATTAGGATAAATAAGAGTTACCATACTTGATTCACAACTACATAAAATTTATTGAGTTCAAGATCAGTAAGTATAGATTAGTTTGAGTTTAAGGCTAATAAGTTCATATCAACAAATATTACAAGTAAAAGTGTAAAAAAAAAGCGAGATTTGATATCATCTCACAACATAGACAATACTTTTTTTTTACGGGAAAGCACGAGGCCAAATTCATTCAATTAAAGTTTTATCGCTACAACAAGCGGAAGAATGTCCGCAGGGCACTCTTCCATCCACACTAACTTCTCATCTAAAGAAAGTGAGAGGTTAGCCATAGTGTGGGCTACCTTATTACATGACCTCCTATTAAAACCAAAAGAACAAACAACAAAACTACATGCTAGAGCAGTATATCATTCACAAGCACCATAGAGGGAGAGAGAGTCCACGACTTCTTCGAAATTAGCTTGGAGGACATCTCCAGAGTCTCGACCTCTTTCCCCTGCTACCATGAGGATATCGCCATCCCAATCTCTCACCACCATCCCTTTCCTAACCTTCCCATCCTTCGTAAGAGCAGCATTGGTGTTCAGTTTTGTCAACCCCTCCGGAGGAGGGCGCCAAGTTAGCTTCTCGAGACAAGGGCCTTCTACTTCGAACTCTTTGACATCACAAGCATTAGCTACTTCGAACTCATGGAGAAGGTTCATAATCTTTGTGATAGATGAGTTTGGATCAATCCTTTTTCCCTCAAACATCCACAAATTTCGCATATTCTATAGTTGACAGGCTATGAGCATCACCATCTCCTATGACCAATCCTCTTTGCATTTTTTCGCCATCTTCTCCCCCCACTCGAGCAAGCTTGGAAAGCTTTCATTCAAATCCATCCTTAGAGGGGAGCAATGCCACATAAACTTACTTTCATTGCAATCTAACACCATGTGAGTCACTGTTTCCGGGGCTTCGCCACATCGGGGACAAATGCCATCTACCTTCAAGCCTCTTCTCGCCAGAATATGCATGGTGGGTATCCCATTTCGAAACGCACGCCACATGAAATTCTTCACCTTCTCGGGAACGTGAGCTTTCCATATTTTTTTCCATAACCACGAGCTATCATTTAGATAGAGGAAGAACCAACACCACCCTTCCTGCGTCGAAGCTCTATGTAGTAGGCACTACGTACCGTGAAGTTGCCTTTCTTAGACGGAGCCCACCTGATGAAGTCCTCATGTGCACTTTCGGCTATTACACTATTGGAGATAGCAGCTATCTCCGAGGTTGATAACACGCCACTGAGGCTCTGGAGTTCCCAGCTCTGCCCATCAGTACTGCGCCACTCACGGACCACATCATTCGGGTCTAAAGTCACAGTGGGGCTGTCAAGATGCGCCCCCCCCAGGGAGGCTGTCAAGATGCGCACCCCAGGGAGGCCTTCAACCCAAACGTCTTTCCAGAACCGAGCCTTCCTACCATCTCCAACCACCCAACGAGAACCCTCCTTCAATAAATCTCTAGCAGACAGGATTGAACGCCAGGTGAAGCTTGCATTTTTAGGGACTTGAGCTTCCCAAAAATTTGAGCGTGAGAAGTACTTCCCTTTTAGTACCGTAGCAGCAAATGAGTCGGGGTTAGAGACAAGTCGCCAACATTGTTTTGCGAGAAGTGTCGTATTAAAGGCACTCAGGTCCCTGAGACCTAAGCCACCCATATCCTTTGACAAACACATTTTGTCCCAACTTATCAGAGCAAGTTTGTATTCCTCTCTTTTTGACCCCACCAAAAATTGCGGCGCATAGACACAATGTTATTGATAGTAGTTTCCGGGAGCTTGAAACACTGCATTGCATATGTGGGGGGTAGCTTGCACTATAGACTTAATAAGCACTTCCCTTCCTGCTCTTGAAAGGAACCTTTCTTTCCATCCTTTAATTTTCTTCCACACCCGGTCAAGAATAGCTTGGAAAACTATTTTCTTCGATCTCTCAATATAAGTTGGAAGGACAAGATATTTGTAGTGCTCTAGAACCGCCGTAAAGTTAAGCTTCATATGAAGAGTATTCTGCAGATTAATATGAACATTCCGGCTGAACGAGACTTCTGATTTTTTCAAGTTTATTTTTTGACCCAAGGCTGCTTCATAAAATGTGAGGATATCTAGAATAGTATCCGCTTCAGTTGAGGAGGCTCTTGTGAATAAAAGAGTGTCATCTGCAAAAAATAGGTCAGAAATATGGGGAATATTTCTACCTATTTTTACACCATGAATTAAACCCTTCACCTCAGCATCCCTAAGGAGGACCGAAAAACCCTCTGCACAGATAAGGAAGAGAAAAGGTGACATAGGATCACCTTGTCTGAGCCCTCTTCTCAGAGTGAATTTGCTTGTTAGGAAGCCATTGAAAAGGAGATAATACGAAACCGAGGTGATACATTTCATGATTAACTCCACAAACCCCTCATTAAAGCCCAACTTCAGCATCATACCCTGAATAAATGACCATTCAACTCTATCATATGCCTTACTCATGTCTAGTTTCATAGCCATATATAGCCCTTTACTCCCTTCTTTTTCTTTCTAAGATAGTGAAACAACTCGTAGGCCACAAGAACATTATCAGTGATTAGTCTACCAGGGACAAAAGCACTCTGAGAGTCACTTATTATTACATTAGGCAGGACAAATTTGAGTCTATTAGAGATTACTTTGGTGACAAGCTTATACAACACATTACATAAACTAATCGGCCGGTAATCTTTAGTAGACAAACAATTCTTTTTTTTTCGGAATAAGAACAACATGAGTATGGTGAATATGATCAATCGGTGTGCCATTATTTAAAATATTAAGAACAAAATTGGTTACCTCATCACCAACAATGTGCCAATATTTTTTTGTAGAAAAGAGCCGGCATACCGTCAGGGCCCGGGGCTTTTGTAGGGTGCATTTGCTTCAAGGCTTTTTTAACTTCATCTGCATAGTAGGGCATCATCAATGTAGTATTCATATCCTCTGTGACTTTAGTCTCAACTCTATCAAGAACATACTGCATCTCCGACATACCATTCGTCTCAAAAAGGTTCCTGAAATAATTCACAAAAACTGCCTCCACCTCCTCTTCATCTTTCCGCCAAGTCCCCTCTTCATCATGAACCCCTGCGATAGTATTTCTCGTGCGCCTGCCATTTGCTTTTCTATGAAAAAAGTATGTGTTTTGATCCCCTTCTCTAAGCCAATCTTGGCGGCTCCTCTGAGCCCAATAAATCTCCTCCCTTTTTTCGAGCTCATCTATCTCAGCATTTAATCTTCGAATCTCCTCCAAGTTATGAGATGTAGAGGTTGTAGACATGAGAATTTTAATTTGTTCCCTACAAGTTGCAACATCTTTGGAGAAGTTGGTTGATCGGCTTTTGCTCCATGTCGCCAATCTCCCAGCACACGCAGCAATTTTGGAGTCTACATCCCCTCCTGCAGCATTATTCCACGCCTCTTGAATCACCACTGCACATTGCTCATCACAAAGCCACTCCTTTTCGAACCTAAAACTTCGTTTCCTCCTCCTCCTCTTCCTACTTACACGAAGTTGTGCTTGAATGTTAAGCTTGAGAGGCACATGATCAGAGTGTCTCCTGGGTAGGTGTTCAACCAAAGAGCACGGAAATAATTCATACCATGCTTCCGTAGCTAGGACTCTATTTAAACGCTCTTGGATATTCTCCTCATCACCCCTGTTGTTCGTCCAAGTAAACGGATAACCATCATAATGAATCTCCCTGAAGCGAAGCTTGTCAATCACATCCCTAAAAGCATCAAGTTCCCTTTGAGACTTTGGGTTACCTCCTCGTTTTTCATGATGATTAAGGATCGCATTGAAGTCTCCCAAACAAACCCAAGGGAGCTCGTTGCCGTCACCAAGCATCGACAATAGCTGCCATGTCTCCCCTTTTCTCCCCTCCTTCGGAAAGCCATAAATTTCGGTTAGTCGCCACAGCACACCATCTGTCATCATTGCATTAAAATCCATGTGGTTTTGGGAGGATGATAACAAGGACAGATTAATGTCATCATCCCAAAACATTGCAAGACCTCCTCTTCGATGTCTGCCCTCCCCATCACAATCCACTGCGATAAAATGTTTTAAGCGCAATTTTCTCCTTAATCTATCCCACTCTCTTCCTTTTAATTTCGTTTCCGAGAAAAAAACGAAATGGGGATGTTCAATTTGTATCACGCCCTTAAGCACGTTTTCTGCAAGGGGGCTTCCCAATCCCCGACAGTTCCAAGCAAGGCCTATCATTGTTCTTCGTGGGGTTGCATAGCAACCTCCGCTACTTGGATGTTTGTAAACGTCCCTAAGTCTGCTGAAACTTTAATCTTCTTACTTTGAGTGCCCCCTTTGTCAATCACACTAGCCTCCTGGTTCAGCGTGTCTTTCCTCTTTCCACACACCATCAACTCTCCTTTCGTCTCCATAGCCCCCCGTTGCGGTAGAGACCTCTTCTTGTACCCCCTAGCACGAGGAACCTCCTTTCCCATTCTAGAGTGAGTGATGCCCTGTTTCACCAGGATATTCATACCCCACCTCCATGTCAATAGGAATGTTCTCCTCCCCTTCCAGTTCACCAATCACTTCACTTCGCTGACATTCCCCTCCTTTTCTTTCTCACTCCCCCTTTCTCCCTTTTCCACATCCTCTTCATTGTCCCTAGTTGATGTAGAGTGAAGTGTAACATCATCCAATTTCTTCACAACATTCGTCACACCCTCCTTTGGGACCCGAGGTATAGGCTCACTATCTTTTGTAAAAATGATGCTCTTGGCACAAGTCGGTTTTTGATTGTCCATATCATCTTGGCGATCACCTTTGTTAAGGCACGCAAGTTGTCACTGAACAACCTTTTGGGGACGGTTGAATGTCCTACATCATCACAATCTTTGTCACCATGGCCAAGCCTGCCACATGAGTAGCAAAAAAGAGGAAGCTTCTCATACTTCACGCTGAATTTATGAGAAATCCCCCCCCGCATCTTCAGGGTGATTTCTCTCATCAAAGGCTGCCTGACATCAATCATGGATCGAATTCGTAGGGATTTGCTAATTCCTACAACATCAGTCCGATCAACCCTCATAAACGAGCCCACCTTGTCACCAATCTTCCGAGCATTCATCTCATTGTTACGCCCTAGGAAAGGTAGGTCATAGATCCTAATCCAAAACAGGACATAGTGGAGAGGAATTTCAGAAGGTTTGCAGTCATTGTTCGCATCATTAAGAACCAAAACATGCCTATCAAAGTGCCAAGGTTGAGAATCCATGACATATTCCTTATCTTTTAAATTGTGAAATTGGAAATAGTAAACATTGTTGCCAATACAATTCGCCTCCATACCGTGTTTAGGGTTCCAAATTAGCTTCATAGTTGTAATGAGGGCATTAGAATTGACATGACGTTGAGTCCATATCTTGCCCACAATAGCGACAACAACCCTATCCTCCTCCTGATCTTCTCCATTGAGAACTAATTAATTGTCCTTATTGTTTATCCATGGTAAAGAGAACACACCAATGATTTCTAGCTCGAAAATCGAGCCAAAAACCTTCGAGAATCGAAGGAAAAAACCTAGTACAACACTAGGCGACGCACCCCTCCCATGAGAAAAGCCCTAGAGGGAAAAAAACAAAAAGCAAATTCCTTATACAACCTAGACAATACTTGGAAAAGGATATAAACGGATTTGAATGGAATATAGTATAATATACCCCTTGCAATCCAGATTATGCAGAAGTTTAATTCGAAACATCTAACTCAGGCGAATGGGGTAAGCAGAAAGGAACAAGGATAAAGAGAGAAAATGAGATAAAATGAGGAATTTCGAGAAACATATACTATTCCATATTAACTTGCTATAAAGATATAAGGATCATGCACAAATTCTTTACAAGATGTTGAAAGTAAATGGATACTTTTGAATGAACAATTAAATTAGGCACCAAATTTTAAATGACAAATAGAATTTGGGAAAATTGGTTGAGCAGTCAATTGTAATATGAACACACTCCAATGTCGAACCATTTCTCCTAGATCAATTATGCTGTCATGGAGAGAATCGTCAATTCGTCACCAAGCCCCTGCAAACTAAGAGCACAGCAACAGTAAAAATAACATTTGAAAGTTCTCAATTTAATCGCAACACTTCCAAACACTTAGTGCACACCCAACACACAATCGGTCTTCCATTTTTCAGTTTTACAAGGGTCGCACGACATGTAACTATAGGAATCACTAAGCAACTTCGAAGATACAATGAGTAAACAAAATGAATAAGGGATACCCTTAACATTTTTACATGGTATGCACAAACTAAAACTAAAACTAAGGCTTGTCTATTAGAAAAGCACGCCGTAATAATTCTGAACACTCTTTGCTGGATGGGGAGGTACGGGAAATTATAATACAAACCAAATGAAGATCTTGACTCTTGGATTATTGAAGAATTTTACTTGTGCCCTCGGAAGTACATGTAAACTTTCTGCAAAGAAGCAAACATAATATTATGTCAGATAAAAAGGAAAACAACAAATGGAATAGATTAGAAAAAAGCCAAGTTTTTATATCTGATTAAGTAAATGGTCGCCGAAACCGACGAGATCGTAAGATTTTGAGGATTTTAGCCACTGGCAGATAAATAAGGCGAAAATTTAAGGATAGGCATATGTTACAAGAGATCTCAACTACAACAAATTACCAAACTCAAATGCTAATTACGTCTTCTAATGAGCTTCTACTAGTGTAACATAATTCGCTGTATAATTCCTTTTTTTAGTTTGCGGTTCGTCCAAAATGGGCAAAAAATAGGCGAATTACTGTGTAACGAGTAAGTATACATTTGACCAAGTCCGTGTTCCATTGAAACCCAAAAGTGAATAATTGGCCATTAGACTGAAATTCTTTCAACTTTCCTTTGGTAACTGATGAAGGCTAATCAAAACTGTAATATAGATAATAAAACACTGTGAGACAAAGCAAGACCGTGATGTGTATTCCATGCATCAAAAGGTTAATTTAAGCACAAAATCTACTTTCCCTTCTATCACCTTAAATCTGAAGCAAATTTTATTAGTATACCTCTGTCCAAAAATAGTGTCCACCATTCTATTTGCTTTGTCCCATTATGTTGTTCACTTCAGTTAAAAAATGCATTTCTACTCAATGGTCTCTATTCCCACTATACTAATATATTATCAGTTAATGCTCATGATTATAATCAACATGAATAATATGGAAAAATAAATCTTGGGAGGGGGAACTGGGAAGTAGTACATCCTTTCTCCTCTTCCTTTAATGAACGTGGTAAAAGGAATAATACTAAGGAGTAAGGAAACATACAATGAGTTTGGTTAGCAATCATGAAGGGGAGGAGAGGGGAGGCAAAAGGAGAAGTGGGTTTGTTATTTTCTTTCCAAATCTTTAGGTGTATTAAAAGGGAAGGAAACGATTCCTCCATTTCCCTTCCTCCCATCACATCCAAACAAGGGTAACTAGATCTCTCCCTTTACATTCCCTCCCCTTTCACAAATTCCCCCGTTCCAAAAAACTAAAAGTCTGCTTCATCTACAAGATACAGGTAAGAGGACAGCAAGCAGATTATACAACCGTCTAAGCAATACATTCATTCTTCTTCCACCTTTTCCCTTTACTATATCTACTTCAGCAACTATCCAATCAATTTTCTGAGATGCTTTCCATAAGCTGGAATTGACATCTGAACTAAACTCAGTTTGTTGACAATACTGTAAGATATTGTATATTATTAGATGCAAATTTCACTAATATACTACAATGACAAGTCAACTATATATACACTAGATATGGTTTCCATACAATGACAACAAGGGACGTGAATTGCATATTGGACCATGAAGTGGTTTCTGTTTAATGACAGAAAGGCACATGTAATTAAATGGACAGAAGAAATCAACGATATCTAAATTTAATTAGATCATATTTCCTACATGCCGTTATAGTCTAAAAATTCAAGCCTATGAAGCTTTAACCGGAGTCGAAGAATACAGGCCCAGCAGAGATCTTAAAGAAAAGAAAAATACTGGGTCCATTTTCTTTTTCATGGGATGATGAAACACAATCATCACCCACCAGAAAACAAAGGGGTCATTTGCACATCTTCTGAAACTTTTTAACAGTGTTACAGAAGCGTGACCAAGGACCATAAGGAACAAAACTAGTAGCGGTCCTTCCTAGACTTGAACACAATACTCAAAGACAAACAGATGGAAACAGTTTGTATCATTCTCACCTGAAGAACCCACAAGCTCAGAAGCGATTCCAAGCAAAAGAAGGCAAACCCAATCAAGTAAAATATCTGTATACACAATAAGATCAAACAATATCAGTTCAGGTCTGTCACTCTGCTGGCTGCATGCCAATGAAAACGAGAGATAACAAACTTGAAAGAAGCCTATAGAATATAAAAACATTGCACAATTTACTGCAATAGACCAGAGAAAAGCTATGAATTTCAAATTAGAGCTTATGACTCCCAGAGGTGCAACAAAGATAGATAATCATTAGACTTTTATCCCATATAACAAGAATGAATAACACCAAAAATTGATAATTAGAAGAATAAGATCTGAATTTGATAAATTGGAAAACTATAAACTACAGAGTTACATCTATGACCAACATGACAATAAAGATCAAATGCACTAGAGGGAATAAACATGCTTAAAACTTCGAAGTTCAAGACATCATTCTCATTGATTTGATGTAATACTAAGTTGTTTGATGACTTTATGAATACTGCAAAAAAGTATTCCTTATATGAAAGCTTGGCACATGAAAGATATGAATGCTCAAACAAACTTACCCCAACCAGAACACTATGAGGAAATACATCGATAGCTGCAAGGATACCCCTGAAAATTTGTAAATAGAGATGTAAAATTGAGCAAGTACCAAATACAAGATATAAATAAAATTCAAGACCAGTAAAGGGAGTGTTCAGCAGAACTAATTATCAAAATATAATACTCTTCCAAAAAGAAAAGTATTCACATTGCAACCAAGATAAAAATCAAAACCGAGAAGATTGCCTTTGATATAGAAGATGCAAACGGGATGTAGAATGAATTAAACATGAACGAGTATACTTTACATGATATATTTCCTCCCCAGCTTTTCTCTACCTTACTTTAGTGAGATTGGGGATTGGCCAACAGGAATTGAAAGTCAATTACCCATCTTCCCAACACCAAAAAGGCAATTTCTTACATCACTAGTGAGCCAAAACAATTGCTATCCCCAAACCTAACCTTATCCCACCCACCCAACCACCCACCCAAAAGAAAAAGAAAAGAGAGAGAGAGAAAGAGAGAAAAGCGCAAAAAGAACTCAAACAGTCGAAAATGAGCAAAAAAAACTTGCTCAAAATACTACGACTTCAAGTAATCCTCGTTAATTATCCCCACAAAGGAGAAATATCTATAAAAAGATTTAGCATTACATCCTCACAGATATCTCCTATTTAGTGTCGTAATGTAGACCTAATATGACAGAAGGTATATAATTTCCACTAAAACCTTGATAGCCATCAAATTATTACTTTAATCACTACAATAAGATCATTATTTTTTGGTCACAGATGGTTCCATAATTAAATATTTTGGTAAATCACACCATCACCAAAACAATCATCATGGCCATATAAAAATAGCATAAACATTCTCTCTGCTTTTTAATTGTTATTAGCCTCTCTATACAAATTGTGCCACTTCATTGACACCTAGTAATATTAAATCTGATTATGACATTATTCCAAACAAGATATTAGCTAATATATTCCTTGTCAAACAAGAGCAGAAAGCTTACGTTAAAGACTGCCCATGGAACACAATTGGGGGAGCAATTGCAGCAAAGATACAAAAAAGCATATGGAGCTGCAGGAAAATGGTAACATTACATTAATGTTAGACACCAGATATCCAGCACACAAAACAGCAAAAAAAAAGGTGTAAGAACATTAATGTTGAAAACTCACCAAGTATGTCAGGAAAAACCAGCCAAACTTGAACGCACTATCCGTCCTGGGAGGGGAAAAAAGGAAATTAACATCAATGTCAAACAGCTCCCACAGCCACGTCATAAACTATCCAATAGTGTATTTTTACTATTATATCCCCTTCCCGGAACGGGGACTCAATACAGAGGAATAACCAGCTGAAAGCGCAAAATACATTCTGGAAGACTGCAGATGGTGTTTACTAATGTGTCATGAATCATGATGTCAATGCGTATTTGTGACAGTTCCAAGTTTCTATACGAGAAATCACGGTAATTATCTCTTATGGATCCTGTTTCAGGAGGTCAGATACTTGTTCCACAAATAGTTCAGGTATGGCCCCAAAGTTTAATACCCGCATTTTGCCATTATGGGCATTCATTTATTTTCAATATGAATATCTAAGTCATCTTTTTTATGAATATAGCTGCAAAAGTAAAAGTAAATTTTCTTGAATTTATGGTCTGAGGACATAAGAGAACACGTTTTTACTTTTTTCATTTAATAGTCCATCTCAAAAGAGAATTTAATGCCCATAACTTATTTTTAGAAACTCGTAATTGGAGATCAATTTTTGGCAAGAATTCCCTAATTTCCGTATTGAATATCAAATCAAATTTTGAGGTTTCTAGATAATATGCATTTATTTCACTCAATCTACAAAAATAAACAAAGCCCAAAGTAGAAGCACCTTAAAAATATTTATGCATATTCAGCTTTTGGCAGCAATGAAGAGGTTGCATATTATATAGGGAGAACATACATGTGCGCACATACACACCCATTAGAGAGAGAAAAGACAAAGGGGGGAGGGGGCAGAGATCAGGCACATTCAACTACCTCATTGCACGATAAAGTGGCCGATACCACAGCACATACGACAGTGGAACACCGAGTAAAGCGTAAATTGATGCAAGAAAAAAAATCTTGGCACCTAGAATACAAAATGTCATCAGATTTCCATAGGACATAACACAGCAGAATACCTTAATTCGGAGAATGAAACAAGAATTTAGTCATTACCTCCTCCCTTGATCCAGCAGACAATTACTGCAATTATATTGTACACAAGACAAAGAACTAAACCTGTACAAAGAAGAAGTTGAGAAGTTAGACCAAGATATAGAAAACTGTCAACGTTCAACAGAATGCTATCATAGATTCAACCTAAGAGAGAGGGAGTGAGAAGTGCCTAGTCGCAGTATTCCAAAAGCAAGGATCTCAAAGGGGGGGAAAACATACCTAACCAACTTGCAAATGCCATATACTGCAGCTTTTGAGCATGGACAGGTATTTCATTGGCTATATCATGGTGTATAAGTGGAAAGAAAGGTGGCCAATTTCTATCATCTGCAGGGACACCAGCTGCATTGAAATAGTGACCAGTTAGTAAAGGGAAAGTGGAAGAACAATTAAATACATACTTGATTGAAGCATAAGTTCAGATATTAGTCATGGTCATGGTCATGGTCATGGCCATGGCCAAAAGATAAGATAAAAATAAGCCTTCAAGACGGGGCTATCATTTGACAAACCTGCAGACACAGCAGCTTCTCTCCGCTTTATGTCCTGCAATAGATTCCGGCCAAAAGAAATTTAAAATGAGATTATCAATATTTTTCTTCCTCGAAATAGAAACATAGTAGCAACAACTAAAATAAATTTGATCAGTCTGTCTTCACTTAAATAATGATAAAACTAACCAGCTCTCTCCTTTTGAGATCTACCTCCCAATCAGCAAGTTCTTTCTCTCTGTTAGGATCCTGCATAAATTCATAAAGGAAACCTTTGACAAACTTCCAAACATAATCCAAAAGCAACCAGTTAAGCCTTAAAGCTTCCTTACATTCCTGGTATCTAATGATACGTCATCAGTGGCATCATGTTTCTGACCAAAACCAAAGTTAGGGAGGCGGAACTTCGAGCCAGCAGCACTCGAACCATTCTGTTAAAAATGACAGAAGTTACTAATAAGGAAATAAAGAAGGGTCTATCACTGACATAAGAAATTATTATTTCAAGGTCTTACGAATTTAAATCTGGACATGCATAAACCAGAAGAAAACCCTCACTCTGCCTCATGCTTAACATGCAAATTCTCTAACCAGAACAAGAAGGGCACCAGGCATATCATGCCAACTATATATCCTAGCACTCGAAAATCCAAAGAAGTCTTTGCCTAATTAAGATCATCAACCACTAACACATTGTATATAGGAATTTCTTGTTTTCTTCAATCTACAACCTTAAAAGTTGAAATGATCTTAAAGAAAAGCATATACACATTATCTCAGCGCGATTAGCAGGTTCACGGAGATGCAACAGCAAATAAACACTAGACCTGAAGTGACTTCAAATTGAATACAAAAGATGTGCATCTAAAGGGCAGCTATTAAATTCCATTCCCTTAAAAGCTAAAGAAGACTTTACAGTATCCATCAACAGCAAATGTATCCTTCAACAAACGCTCCGAACATTATAGCAGGTACGATAGCTCACTACAAATAATGCCCAGTTATTCTTAAATTAAGGTACAAATATTTAAATTCACTTCAAAATTTAAACAAGTTTATGATCAAAGTTACTAATGACAGCTGATGTCGAAATCGGACATGTGGCCTACTAATTTAGGACAACGGCAGTGCAAATTTCCTTTCCAATTTTTCGGAGGAGAGTACAAATTTCCTTGAATAACATCCCGAAATCATGAAAGTATACAGTTTAAATTTTGAACTTCGCTAAAAAGTCTGATTAAACCATGAGAGATTGAAAGTGTACAGTTTAATATTTCGAACTTCTCAATTTGAGAGCTAGGGTTTCCAGATCCAGATCAAACAACCGCAAACAAAATCAAACACATTACAACACCGACATAATCAAATTAACATCTACATTTTACTAAACAAATCATACCAGAAATATAAAAAAGGACGAAATTGAAAGCGAATAGAAAAGGAAGAACAGATCTAAAAGTAGGAAGTGAGCAATAGTGAATAAAAACGAAAATTAGAGAGAATTTAGGGAGAAAATTACAGCAAATGGATTGACGTTTTCCGGCTGAGAACTCATGGATTAGTTCGTAATATGCGTGTTTCTGAAGAGAGAAAATTGGGGAGAAATTGTGAGCTTCAAGATGTGAAATGCACCGAACGATGAGATGATGGAGTGAGAGTGAAGAGTGAGGGAGTGAGAGTGAAGAGAGGGAGCAGAGGGAAATGCGGAATAAGAAAATATAGATACGCGGGGATGTCAAATTAGCTTGAAACGGTGAGGTTTACTCGGAAGATCCGGTTCTTTTTTAACTTATTTTGACTGAACTTAATTGAACTTATTTTATTTTTGCTGAACTGAACTTATTTTTGCTGAATTAAACTTATTTTAACTTATTATTGCTGAATTGAACTTATTTTTACTTATTATTACTAAACTGAACTTATTTTTACTGAACTTAACTTATTTTTGCTGAACTAAACTGTATTAACATAATATTATCAATACTTATTATTATTATTTTATTATTTTATAATAATAAATAATAAATAATAAAAATAAAAATAATAATAAATAATAAATAATAATAATAAATAATAAATAATAATAATAAATAATAAATAATAAATAATAAATAATAAATAATAAATAATAAATAATAAATAATAAATAATAATAAATAATAATAATAAATAATAATAATAATAAATAATAATAATAATAATAATAAATAATAAATAATAAATAATAAATAATAAATAATAAATAATAAATAATAAATAATAAATAATAAATAATAAATAATAAATAATAAATAATAAATAATAATAATAATAAATAATAAATAATAATAATAAATAATAATAAATAATAATAATAATAAATAATAAATAATAATAAATAATAATAAATAATAATAAATAATAATAAATAATAATAATAAATAATAAATAATAAATAATAATAAATAAATAAAAAAATAATAATAAATAAATAATAATAATAATAATAATAATAATAATAATAATAATAAAAATAAATAGTAAATAATAAATAAAAAAATAAAGAAAATATAAAATTAAAAAAAATTAAAAACATAAAAAAATAATAAAAAAAAAATAAAAAAATTATAAATACAAATTCATCGTTATTATAATTATAATATTATTAATAATAACAATATTAATAGTAATATTGAAAACAAAAATAATAATTACAACATTAGACAAGACTTAACTTATTTTTGCTGAACTGAACTTATTTTTGCTGAACTGAACTTATTTTTACTTATTTTTGCTGAACTGAACTTATTTTTACTTATTTTTGCTCAACTGAACTTATTTTTACTTATTTTTGCTGAAAATAAGTCCAAAAGAATAGGGCTTAACTAGTTGTTGACTCGGGCGATGCCTCTAATCATTTATCAATGTGAATTTGAAGTCTTAAATCAAACACTTGAGAAAAGTGAAAAAAAAAGAGTTATAGGCATTGGATTGTGCTTAGGAAATTAAATGATCTTCGAGTTCTTTTTAAATTTTCTAGATAGTAAATTATAACATGAATTATTCATCAATATAAACTCAGTTTCAAGAGAGTACATATATATAAATATATAATTACTTATAAAAAATATAATACAATTTTTTTTAACGTAGGTTGATGTGCAAGAATACAAACGATGCATGAAATGGTGTAGTAGTGTTAATTACGGAGGTTATAAAAATTTGAAAAGCTTTTGTTTTTTTATTATAAGATTACTAAAAGGGTAGGACATGCTATTATTAACATTAGCTTAATGAGTATTAATATATACATTTGTGTTTAATTGTCTTAAAAATAGGAAATTATCTTGTCTTTAAATATATATTTTTTCCCATAAAGACCAACATGAGATTGTAGAGTAGTTGGTTAGTGCACTTATATCTTAAATGAGAGGTCATAGGTTCAAGGCATATAACACACATTTTTATTGTTTAATATGTCATTTGGTTGCGTGGGGAGAAGGGAGTACATGTGACAGCATGTCATGTTTTTGCTTTGGGTTTTAGATATATATATATATATATAGATTACGCGTAACTACAAACCTGCCGTTCCCTAATTTGTAGGTTACAAGTTTACTTTGGGTTTTACTTCGTTCTCTATTTCTCATGTTAAGCGGGCGGAATATATTGTTGCACATTTACTTATTAGGTGGGATTCCGGTTCTCTTTCGGAAGTTGTATGGCTCGATTCTTTTCCTCAAAGTATTTTAACTTTGGTGAATTTAACTTGATTTAATATATTCACCTGCCTTTTCTTTCAAAAAAGAAATTTGTTATATTATAGGAAAAATGGATCAGACTAATTGTGCCGTCCACTTTTGATAACCCCAACTATGAGTTGTTTTTAGGGCTTTGCTAAATGCCGCCCTGTTATTTCATACTAACACCCTGTATTTTTGTATAAAAATACATGGGTTTGTTTCACCCATTCCCTCCTTTCCTTCCCTTTCTTTATATAAACCCCCACATGGCCACATGTGTCCCATGTGTTTCACACTAAACCCACCCTCACTTTCTTTATTCACTTTCATTTTCTCTTAAGATTTCCGGCATTGACCACGGCGTTGACTGGCTTGACCGGCGTTGACTGGCTTGACCGGCGTTGACTGGCGTTGACCAATCAGAAACAACCAATTCCGTCGTCATGGCAGAAAATGTAAGTTTTTTTACCTGTAAACGTAGTTAGGCGCCTATTGAATCTGGCGTCTAAATTAGGCGCCTGACCAACAGATCTGAAATTTTTTATTTTTCTTTTATAAAAGCATTGTTAATATTGTTTTTACTATTAGATTTTTAGCTTAAAATTTTGAATATATGTAGTAGAATAATATGTTCACATGATAGAATTTACTATGTTCATATGTAGTAGAATATATGTAGTAGCTTAAACATCTAGATGTATTATATAAATTATATCTAGTTTTTTAGCTAATTTTTTTGAAATGTCTATGTATTTGATCTATTAAATGTAAGTTTGTTGAATAGCTGAAAAACTTTTCAATATTTGTAGTATAATATAACTGAAGTTTGTAACTTTGAAAATTATAATATAGTAGACATAAATTATTTAAATATTGAAAACTACAAGTAAATAATATATTTTGCATATTAGAGTAGTTATTAAGTTCGCCTTAAATTCAAAATGCATGAAAATATAGGCATTATATTTTTTTCGCCTAAAAACATATATAGGCGCCTAGTTTAGACGCCTAGTCCACTGGACAAGCGTCTAAGATAGGCGCCTGCTCCACTGGTCAGGTGCCTAAGTTAGACGCCTGACCAATGGTGCAGGCGCCTATATTAGACGCATGTCCAATGACGTCTTTTTTGGGCGCCTGTGCATGTTTTTGGCTGTTTTTTTTGTTTCATTTTATCACTGGATTTTTACTGTCTAATTTTCATCTATAATATATTAAATATTTGAAAATATATCTAAATGGTAGATCTTACTTGCATGCTCATTAATAGGTTCCATACTCGAGCAATGATAGGGACGGGGTTAATTAACATAGTAGATTTAGGATAAGTAAAGAATTCGAAACAGTTAAAGAGGCAGTTGATCATCTTAATGAAATTGCAGTTTCCATAGTGTTTGAATTAGTTGTTCACTCGTATAAGCAGAATGCGGGAGCTCCCCGCAGGTGCTATTTGAGATGTTTTCGGGGGACGAGATACAAGGGGAATAAGGCGGACCCGAGAAACGTGAAACGACCTAATACATCGACAAAGTATTGTGAATGTCGATTTAGGTTTAATTTGATTTTGGAGGGCCACAGACGGACTAGTGTATAAGTCTGTGTTGATTCCCATAATTAGATATGGGTTTCACAACCACGCGTTCATAATGTATAAGGAGGGCAACAGACGTACTAGTGGACTCGATGCTGATGCTATGCGGATGGATCGACAAGTGACTGATGCTGAGACGGCACCGAGAAACATCCAAGCTGCTGTAACATAGGCATACCCTCATCTTCACCAAACGATAAAGCATATATACAACGAGAGGTATTTTTACAAGATGGAAGGGCTTGAGGAGCGGACTTCTGAAAATTTTCTGCACCTTGCTAGACTGAAAAACTACGTGTCATGGACATTACAAGATGATGAGGGAGTTATTACTCATGCATTCATGTCTCATCCTGTTGGTACGAATGCATTTCGTACATATCCTTGGGTAGTTGGCATCGATTCAACGTATAAGACGAATCGTTACGGTATGCCTTGCATTGAGCTGGTGGGTGTGGCACCGATAAATATGAACTTCCTCATCGCCTATGCCATAGTGAAGGATGAGACTGCAGAGAGTTACCGTTGGGTGTTGGAGTGCCTACGTAATCTACTTGGCTATCATGTGAGCCCGCAGGTCATATTTACAGATCGTGAGCTGGGTTTGGTTAGGCCCATTCGTATAGTTTTTCCAGATTCTGCCCATCTCTTTTGTACATGGCATGGCATATTAACAAAGATGTGGAGGCACGAGTTACCAGAATATGTGGGGCCAAGTCATTTAGAGAGCGTTTTCGTGTTGGTCATTGGTGGAAAGTGCTAAATGCAGACACAGAGGATGAATATGAGGTTGCATTGGCAGAATTGAAGTCCGCTTGGGCGTGGAAGCAATCCGTTATTGATTATGTTGAGACAACGTTGTTGAATCCCCTTAAGACCAAGTTTGTGAAAGCATGGACCAACGACGTGCTTCATTTTGGGAACACAACCACCTGTAGAGTGGAGAGTGCACATGCAACTCTCAAAGCCTGGCTCCAAACTTCCTCTTATGCCTTGGATACACTGTGGTCACGTGTTAATTTGTTCATTGATAACCAAATGATCAAGATCAAGGATAGCTTAGAGAAATTTAGGTGCATAATTGGTAGGCAACATAAGGTAGAACCTTTTCGTCATTTGGTTAGCCATGTCTCACATTACTGCCTCTATTTGCTGAAGTTGGAAAATACTAAACGCCAGAACTTAGGAAACAGGGTGTTTGATTACTATGGTTGTCGGCTTTTGTCTACTTTTGCTATCCTATGCGCATGTGCCATACAGTTGGCCATTAACGAATACAGAGGCTTGTATCTTGAACATATTCATCCTTTCTTTAAGACTTTGGTCATGGGAAATGGTGTAGATGCAACAGATTATGTTAGTCAGTGTGATTAGGATGTTGAATACCTTCAGGGATTACTTGCTGAACTTTCTGAGTGCGATCCGACGATTAGGAGAAACATAGCAAACCTTATTCGTCAGCAGTTACACCCAGAGGATGAGGGATCGACTTCAGCAGCTTCATGTAGTTACTTCGAGGAGAGGTAGACCTCCTGGCTCATCTTCTACTAGACGTGACCGACCTGAGCTTGTTCGAACATGTGCAGCGCCAGTTTGGGGATAGATCACGGTCTCGTAGTTGTACTCGTACAACTACGACGACTCGATCTACTATAGATGGAGGTACACATATCTACTGTTTAAGTTCTTTAAAGAATTATTTGCTATGTTATTTATCATTTCTAGTGTGAATTGCCTAACTCTTATTTATGTAACAGATTCAAGTGCACCAAATTCAGTTGCACCAGAGACATTTCAAAAACAAGCGATGGAGAACATACCCAATGTCATCATCCCATTTATAGTTGGATGGAATGACGTCGTATCTGATGGGAACTGCGGATTCTGGTGTATGGCTGATGCTTTCAACGATGGGAAAGATTGTTGGCCACACGCTCGTCTAAACCTTTACAACGAGATTTCTAGGAGGTCAGTATATGAGGATGTTTACGGAGGACGAGACTATGTGGACGCTGCGAGAAACCGTATCATGCACACCCAAGGTCCATGCAATGATAATCATTGGCTAGAGGTCGTTGGTGATTTGTATGCCATTGCTATGTTGTTCAACTGCTGTGTGATGTACTATACAGTGGGGGTGAACAAGTAGTTTGTTGGGTTGTTGCACTGTTCTACCATTGACTGCACCAACAATTGTCGTTAGTCCATGTTATGAGTTTGTTATGGTACACCCTGGAGCGTTTAATCGGCACTTCATCCGCCTACACTTGGCTCCTGATTTCCCGGTACCTCCAATTGCTGCACAGTGGTTTCATTTGAGAGATGAAAGTGTAATTAGATGGGAGCATCGTTTAGCATCACAGATTCACTCATAGAATGTTCATTATTAGAACACACGTAAATATTAATTAGAGGTGATCATGGGTCGGGCCGGGCCGGGCTTGGCCCAAAAAAAGTGGCCCACTTCGGGCTAAAGCCGCGGGCTGAAAATTCGTGCCCAAAACCCGCAAATTCAGGCCGGGTCAAGCGGTCTTTTCGGGCCGGGTCAAAATTTAGACTTGTTTTGCATAATTAAGTTACCTATGTCCCGAAATTTTTGCCCAAAAAATCGGGTCGGGCCGGGACCGACCGCGGGACAAAAATTCGTGCCCAAAACCCGTCAATTTTCGGGTCGGGCCGGGACCGACCGCGGGACGAAAAGTCGTGCCCAACCCCCCACCCCCATTTTCGGGCCGGGTCGGCCCAACGGGCCGGGCCCATGTTGATCACCTCTAATATTAATGTAGTTGTAAGTGTAAATATTAATGTAAGTTGTAAATATTATTGTCAATGTAAATGTTATTAGCAAAGCCAATAAATTCATTTCTTTTGATCTATTATATGGTGTAAATATTAATGTCAATGTTAATGTTATTATGATCTAATTCCGATCTATGATAAATTATAACTATCTAATTAACGTCAATGTAATTATGATCTAATTAATGTCAATGTGTTAATAATTATCTAATTCTGATCTATGATAAATTATATAGTTGAAATGTTATTATGTTTAATAGCTGAAAAAACAGTGATTATCAATCTAGATATCATAGGCATAAATCTAAATAAATCATCCATGTTACATGAAAATTCAAATACAAATCCCATTACATTGAAAATTAGTTCAAATGAAAATACATAGATGAACTAAGGGGGTGGAAATGGGGGAGGATTGCTGCGTGGGGCCACACCACGTGTATGGTTCCATGCATCATACCACCCGAACAGATTGTCAAATAAGGTCCGAAAATCAGAAGGCAGAACGCTGGTGTCCCGTTCCATAAACGGCTCCATCAAAGAGAACATCTGAGTCAATACCTACATATAGTAGTATATAACAACACAGTTAGAATTTAATGTATAATTTATTAACACATAATTTCAAACAACAATAGAATATAATATACATGATCTGACACCAAACCCAGCTGATACTATGATGGTTGTCCACCATCAGGCAACTCAGTCGGGTTAATGATGTAAGGATGGGAGTAGGTGTGATACCATTGCATGAAAGCATATGTCGAGAGTATAGGATATGCCGCCTTCTGCAGAGCACCCAAGATAAGTTGTGAAGCACGTGGAAGTAAATCCCACTTCTGTCGCTGCGCTATAAAATGAGAAGTCTACCCAGTACCTATCCCTTGCAGAAGGCTTATAGCAAGACTCCGGCTCCAAGATCTTATGGGGGACATCCTGAATGAATCCAAGCTGGTGTAGAGTACGGTAGGGCATATACGGCTCAATAATATCCAAGTATCACAGCCACCCGTCGTACGTGCTCCGAGGATAAGCCGATACCGGACAAATACCATATGGTAACCAATCAACATGCATGACATTCATAGAATCCAATGCTTGTCGAATAATCAGTAGACGATCAATCCCACTACTCTCATGCCGAACATCCCAACAAAGTGCCAAAGCAGATCCTACATGAACCATCCTCCTAGTACGATTCGGCCGAAACATGGGAAAATACTCATAAATCCATGCCTGCAAAAGCATGAGGCTGCCACATATCTGTGCTGAATCAACACGACTAGCTATACCAAGCTGCCTGTATAGGTACGCTAATGTAGCCGCACCCCAAGAATACTGACCCACATCCTTCGGGGGAGAAGTAAAAAACGACAATGGGCAAGGACAGACTTGGTTACCACTCTTATCAACGAATAGAGTGGCACCAAGGAGGGTCAGAACAAAACCTCGAAACTGGTGGATCGGACTCCGATTGGCAGCAGAACATCCATGTAGCAAAGAATCAATGAATACACCACCACCGGACCAATGCGCCTCCATCCCAAGTAGCTCTGCACATGAACTCTTCAGGTCATGCCATGTACCAAAGTCACCTGTAATCAGTCCATCTGATGGGATCCCAAGGATAAAACTCACATTGTGGAGCAAGATACTCATCTCTCCGAAAGGGAGGTGGAAAGATTTTGAATCCGGCTGCCACCTCTCGACAAATGCACATATCAACGGCTGATCCAAATGATCGAATATAATATCAGGCAAGTGACTCAATCCAATAGCTTGTATCATCCCCTGAACTTCTTGCACGATCTTCTCCTGGTTATGACACTTCAACATATTCCTCTCATCCTCTCCAACCCAAATGTGTGACGCTATGTGGCCTCCATAACTCGGTATGACACTACCGTCCACCGGCCCACCTGGCCTAGCGTCACATACTAGCCATGAAATGTCATCCTCCGTCACCTTCCTCTTGCCCTACTACTACTCCGGGTCCCTCAGCATTGCACGATGCTCCGTCTGAAGAACGTGTAAAACGACCACGAGAGGTAGGGGTGAAAGTTCGGTGTACGGTTTGGATTAGGGCCTAATCCAATCCGATCCGAACAAAATTTGGATTTTAATTTTCCAATCCGAATCCAAACCAATTAGAGTTTGAATTCGATCCAATCCAATCCGAATTTTCATACTCTAGATTGGATCCGATCCGAAAATCCGATTTTCTAAAACTTAGTTTTTCGATGAAATAAATTAAGCACAACAACACCCTAGTAGATTTAGGAAATGAGGAATTAAGTGCTGTTAGGGTTTTAGGGGAAGGGTTGAAGTGCTACGCCTACCGGGGTATGGACTAGGCTTTTTTTTATAAAAAAATTCAGTTAAGCACTTAAGCCCAATCCAGATACATAATACAAGGCATATTACTATTTGGTTATATTGGATTTTTGGATCCAATTACCCTCAATCCAATCCGATCCGAAAATCCAAATTTTCAAAAAATTTCAATCCGAATCCAATCCGAACACAGTTCGAATCCGATCCGAATTACTAATTCAGATTGGATTAGATTGGATTGGATTTTGGATTTTATCCGAATAACTTTCACCTTTAACGAGAGGTACGTGGTCTGCATCCCCTAGAAGCACGACCATCGTCTGGGCCCGTTAATGGATGATCCGACTGACTATCCTGATAATCACCCGCCTCTTGCTCGTTCCCCGCCATCGGATCGCCTGTCCAAGTCGAGTGAGGTCTCCACGGTTCAACAACTATAATGGATGGAGTAGGCAATGCAATGGAAAAAGGAGGAATTTCCTGAGCTTCCTCTGTTTCTGTGCCTGATGAAGACAGAGTGTTCCTCAAAAGCGACTCTCTAGCCTTCCGCGATGAGATCGTCACTCCTCTCTCATGAGGATGACGATGCCCAGAATCTGTAGGCAAAGACTTCGCTTTGCCCTTGTCTCGCCCACTCATCTTTAATTAAAAGTATAAAATTTCATTAATATTAATAATGTAATATGAAAAATCAATTATATCCAATAATTGTATGCGTTATCAATTTTCTAATTATTTTTCTAAAGTTCATTAACTATCTTTTCTATTATATTTCATTCATTTTTTCACAATTACACAATTTTCTATTTTAATACACCATATTAACTAAATTTTATAATTATTATTTTCTAAACTAAACAAATTCAAATATAAAACTACCAAAAAAAAAACCGATATTCAACAGAATAGGCGCCTAAAACTACTAAAAGTGTTCAGGCGCCTAAAGTAGGCGCTTACACCACAGGTCTGGCGCCTAATTTAGGCGCTTACACCACAGGTCAGGCACCTAATTTAGGCGCCCTCACCAATGGTGAAGCGCCTAAAGTAGGTGTCTGACCTGCGATTCAAGTGCCTATTTTAGGCACCCTCACCGATGGTGAAGCGCCTAAAGTAGGTGCCTGACCTGCGGTTCAAGCGCCTATTTTAGGCGCCCACCTCCTATAGTCGAATTCCAATCTCGAATCAACAAAATTATCATTTTCATCAAGAGACCACAATGCAATCCTAGTCTAACATACGCAATTTTAACAACAAATTTACAATCTTCGAATCAAACATGCAATTCTAGACATGCGATTTAAAAATAAAATAAAAATGGTGGTAGGCGTCTGAAATAGACGACCCACCTGGGGTATAGGCGCCTAACTTTGGCGTTCCACCACAGGTGGAGGCGTCCTCATCAGGCGCCTATGCCTATGGTGAAACGTCTATATTAATTAAGCGCATGTAGTCTTGTGCGATTTTCTCAACAAACTACTAACCTTGGTCGCCGGAGATATGTATTGTCGGAGGTATGTCGCCGTAGGAATGCCGCCGGAAATGTTGCCACCGGTGTTGGTGTCGCCGGAGATCTTGTTGGCCGAGGTCTTATCGCCGGAGGTCTTGTTGCCGGAGATGGGAGGTCCTTGTTGATGAGAGAGAGGGAGTGAGAGAGTGAGGGAGAGAGAAAAAGAGAGTGGGAGAGTGAGAGAGTGAGAGAGAATGGGTGTGAGTATAAATACATAAAATGTATGTATATAGGTGTAGACATATAATCGTGTCTCCCCATTTAAGGGTCCAATGATGAAATATACCGCGGTTTTAGTTGGCATGGCCCGATGGAGGAGCAGTCCGAATAACCAGGCAATGTGTGTTTTAAAATAATATAAAAGCCCAATTAATCGTTCATGATGATTAATTGTAAGTTCAACCCATGAAATACTTTCTAAAAATCCATTTTAAAAGCCCAACCGAATATTTATTATTCATAAATATTTTTATTTCTAATATTTATAATTTTGATAAATATTTTCCTAAAAGCTTTTATTATTATCTTTTACCCATAAAATAGATTTTTTAACCCGAAAAATTCGATCTCCGGATTTTTAGGGATAAAACAGGCATCTTGAAAGCACGCGTATCATTAAAAAGGAATATTCTGGAATATTCCGGATTTTGCGCCGGACGCGGCGGCCGCGCTCAGCGCGCCACTTGCGTCCAGCACATTAGCTATATCGCGTCAGGCACTCCAATGAGCGCCTGACACGTAGACTTGTGACTCACACAGAGTCATGCGCCTAGCGCAAGTCTTGTGTGAGACGCAAGATAAAAATTTATCTTTTCGAAAACGCGTTTCCATGTACAAAGTTTTAATTGGACGGACCACGTCAGGCAGGCCAATCTGCGCCTGACGCGTGTCTTCGCGCCTGCCACGTAGGTTTTCGCCAGGCGCAGAGTGTGCGTCAGACGCACGCGCTTCTTAGCCTATAAATACGGACTGATTTCCCGAATCAAAGACAGCTTCGAATTATTTTTTTTACGCACGCAAATACTCTCAAAAAACTCCGAAACATACTTCGAATACAAAACATACAAAACACTTGTGATTTTCCACATTAATTCTTGTTCCTGATTCTATTATATTCCTGGTTCCAAGATTGCTTCAACTGAAAGTCACTACGCTCTTCGATCTAAACCGCATATGTATAATCCTGAGGGCTCTTGAATAATCATATTTATTTTATTGAAGTTACTAACTCTTTTCTTGTCATGATGTAGATTTTTAATTAATAACCGTGGTCCTTTTGTAAATTCTAACCTCTTTTCTTTATATTTTTTGTATATAATATTCATAGTATTATTGTCTTGCATGCTTACTTATCACCCACATGTTATTATGCTAAAATAAGACCTAAAGAACTGTTCTAATTAACTCAGATAATTTGGACAACCTATTAGGAACCTTGTAAAATGATTGTATAATAACTGATCATTAAATAATTAGTCTTTTGTGTGTTTCCTGAACCCATCTAGATTGACTATTTGAGGGTGCTTTAAAACATTGTTGATTGTTCTATTGTATAAAATCTGCCGTGATTTGGTATTTAGTAGAGGCCAGCAATGGGCAAACGTGGTTCATTATGACCATATTTGTACCCTCAACCCCGAACTCACTTTTTTGGTTCTTGACCATCTATGGAGTCATGACGGGGAAATCTACATTGGATAAGTCCCTAAGATGTCCCTTCCGTTTCAATCCAATTAGGTTTACGATTCTTCCTCTAAAGAATTGTTGGCGACTTCAAAACATATTTTTAATAAAACCTTAATAATGGAGTAGCCAAATAAACGCGCTCACACCGCGTGTAGGCATTAAAGGAATTCAAAAATCCTACGTCTACAATTTGGCGACTTCAATGGGGAGAATTTTAAAAAATTAAATTTTTTAAATGAGTGGGTGAAACTTGAAAAATACAATTCACGCTTATTTTTATGCCTTAGAATGATATATTGTTTTAAATGTGCATGGCTATTAGCCATCATAAGGACAATCTACCTTGCCTCATTAGCACATGTTCTATGTGTGAGGTCACCCCCGGGGGGTTTGCGCTTTGTCCTTCCAAAAAGCTTCCTGAGCGATAGTGTTGGATCTTAGTCATAAGCAAACCTACCCAACTATGGCATTGTTCTCTTGTTCCTGACTTGAGACTGGAGTGAGTCTACGTGGCCACCTCTTTAAGCAGGGGTACGAAGCGTGGGATCAATCTCTTAATCATAGACCCTTTTCAGCCTTAACCTACACCTGACCAATAGTTGAATGTAGAACTGGACTTTAGGTTGCGAATTTCTGCATCCATGTTACTTGACATTTACGTGTGATTGCAATTTTTACCTGATCATACATTATTATTAATATGTTGATATGTGTTGCGCCTAAAACTAATACACATCGTAAAAACTGTCGTTGTTTCACCGAACATTTGTCAAATTACCAATATGCATGCCGCAGAGTATTGCGCCAAACGCATTAAGTTGCGCTCGGCGCAATTCCCTGGCGCCAGACGCAACGTCCGCGAGCCGCGCACAAATGTTGCGTGACAAGCAGACTTTTCGTCCCATGCAAATTGGTCTTTTGACCACTGATCGCGTCAACAATTTGCGTCATTTAGTTCGTCCTAACTTAGTGCGTCTTAAACTGTTGTTATAGTTAGTGCGTCAGTCTTTGCGTCTTGAAATTATACCAGATTTGTCAAAACATCGTCTAAACTATCACGAACACGAGGGTAGGCCCAGCACGCTAGACGCATGAGGTTGCGCCTGACGCTATGGACCTGCGCCAGACGCGCACTTTGCGTCACACGCAAACTTGCTGTGTGGCATATTGTTGTGCATCCCTCGTTTTCCGTCACTTTAGGCAATGTGATGATCAATTCCGTATAATACTTCGTGCATGTGAGTCATTGATCATTCAGAACATCTCGTGTTTAACTTCACCTAAAAAAAAAAGAAAGCCTTGGTCTTCCATCATCATTAGGTCTCACCTAGGTGCATGGTCATATTTTGGTTTTTTGGAGAAAGTCGGATATTCCTATCCTCCCAACAACTTACCCCATCTCTTCAAAACTTACCCCATCTCTTTAAATTTTTTTTTTATCTTTCAAAATTGCATTTTGATTGGTGATGAACTCTTGCCAATATATCATTATCCATTCTCTTCCATAAAATAAATTCCATAACGTCCAATATATCATTATCCATTCCCTTCCATAAAATAAAATCCATAACGTCCACTATGTCATTATACATTTTCCTCCACAAAATATATTCATATATCATCCACAAAATAAATTTCCTTCCATAAATTTCCTCTCCTTTTGGCAAGAGTTCCGAACAAATTAAAATGATATTTTCGAAAACATTTTCACTCCTTACCCTATCCATTTATGGAGTGCGTCCTAAGTCAATGTGTCCTTGTCAAACAGGGTAAGTGAGAAAACAGTCTCGATAGGTCGTCCGCGTGCGCGAAAGGCTAGATCTGTTCCACCGGCTAAAGAACGGTCAACTGTTGAAGCAACAATGGGTGATGAAAAAGTTAATGAATTGACCAATATCATTGAACGAATGGCTAAGAACTTGGAGGAGGTCACTCTACGTTTGCACCAAGTTGAAAGTGGTGAAAATGCTGTATTCGCCAAACAAATGGAAAATGCTGTCCAAAAGGTCACCAATAAGGAGTCCTATTTTGATTTGGATGAGAACAACAAGTTCAAGGGAAAGCTACCTGAAAAGTTTTCCACAAGTGATTTTCCCAAGTTCAAGCCTACTGACAACCCCAAGTATCATTTAAGAAACTTCAAGGCCACCATGATCATTAAGTCTGTGGACCCTGAACTTTATCCAACGGTATTCCCGATGTCGTTGGACCCTGCTTGTCAAAATTGGTTCTACTCCCTAGACCCCAAACATGTTGAAACATGGGGTGACATCACTAGAGAGTTCATGAAACAATATGAACATAACACTGTAATCCAAACCTCGCTAAGGGAATTGGAAGTTTTGAAGCAAGATAGCAATGAAGGCTTTACCACCTACCTTAATAGGTGGAGGGAAAAGTCTGCTTACATGGTCTCCAGACCTGCTGACAAGGACCTCGTCCGTATCTTTGTTAACAACTTGTTACCCAAGTACAAAACTCATCTCAAATACCTGGGTATCGATAATTTCACCAAATTGTACGACATAGGTGTGCAAATTGAAGACGATTTGTTGAAAAAAGCCCAAAATGACAACAATCGTTATAAGGGCAATAATAACAAGAAGAAGAATGATTACAGATCCACTTCTAAAGGTGGAGAGGTGAACCTTCTTGAGGCACCCCAAAGATCCTTCAAGAGGAACATGAGAAGGACGTTCACTCCAATAGGCATGTCATATGCAACCGCTTTTGATCGCCTCAATTCAAAGGGTGCTCTTGATTCCATCGGACCAACTCCTGATCCTGAAGAGCATAATAAAAGATCGAGTTGGGACAAGAATGCTTACTGCAAATATCATAGGGGGAACGGTCACAAGACAGAAGACTGCTTCAGGCTGAAGAATGCCATTCAAGACATGATCGACGAAGGTAGACTCCCTATTCCTACTGCAGGGAAGAAGCCTAACAATCAAGATAGACCATTAAACAAGGTTCTGGCTATCTCTGAGGATCAGTACTGCTATGATCCATTGCTCTTGATTACACCAATAGGGGATCCTGTCCCCGCTATCATTATTGCTAGCACTGCACCAGATATCAATGGTATTTGGGATAGTGATGAAGAAGACGAGTTTGTCACAGAAGAAAGTGACTATATACGGGGAACATATGACAATGATGAAGTCATTAGCCCTAAAACCGATCGCTTTACTTTAGCAATGGATTGGTATAAAAGTGATGAGGAGGCAGTACGGGTACTTACCCGAACTGGAAGGCTAACTCAGCCCGTTCAGGATAATCCTCCCACATCGTCTGCATCTCATGAAGGAGTTCTTCCCAAAGAGAACTCTCTCATTCAACAGCTCATGAAAACAAAAGCTGATGTTAACATTTGGCAGTTGATAGCTTCCTCTCATGGGCATCGCATGGCATTATTAAATGCCCTTACCAAGATGAATGTGTCATCTGACACTTCTCCTGAAGGATTGGACAATTTTCTTACTGCTGATAAGCCAATCCGAGGAAACACTATTTCTTTTACTGATGATGACCTTCCTTTTGAAGGAAGTAAACACAATAAAGCCCTACATCTCACTGTAGCATGTGTGGGCATGAATGTCCCAATGACATTAGTAGACAATGGATCAGCCATCAACGTATGTCCACTGCGAACTGCGCGCCGTCTGGATTTCAAAGATGAGGATTTCAGTCCCTCTCATCAAGGCATCCGAGCATACGACAATTCTCGTCGTCATTCTTTGGGAACTATAGCCCTAAACATCTCTGCAGGGGTTATAGAAAAGTGCATTATCTTTCAGGTCATTGATATCAAGGCCTCATTTAACTTACTTTTAGGACGACCATGGCTTCATGAGCTTGGTGCGGTCCCATCTTCCTTGCATCAAAAGGTTAAGATGATTGTGGATGGCACCCCCATAACTCTTGATGCCTCTACAATGAAGGTACAAGTAATAGACAAACCTCTCATCCACATAGACCATGACGAGGAGGATGAAGATCTTCGAGGATTCGTTCCCGAAGAAGTATCCCTCATCGAAGAAGATTTGGCGCCATTTGATTTTGATTGCTTCTCTAATTTAGCAGTCAACTATATCATGCGCAAGAAGGGACACTTCCCAGGCATGTCACTGGGTAGTAAGAAGTCTAGAGCACCTCCTGTCAATGACTCTAAGTCAGTAGAAAATTTATTTGGCTTAGGATACAAGCTTACCAGGAAGGAGCTCGCAGAACGTATTGCACAACACATAGCATATCGCAATACCAAGGACAAGGACATTATCCCTTTTCCTCCCTGTGAACCCACTCTGAATGGGCAATTTCTGAGGGAAGGAGAAGATTATCCTTGCTATGAATTCCCTGAACCATTCTATCAGGCTCAGGAGGGAGTGGCCTACCCCCGATTTGAAGTATTTCTGGATTGTCACTTCTTGGAAGAAGGGAATCCTGATCCCCAAATTAAACAGTTCACTGAAGACTGTTTAGACTACAAGGCATTGGGACTTCTATTCGGTCAAGAACGAGTTAAATGCCCAAATAATACTGCTCATATCCAGGCTTTGCTACAAAATGAAGACTTCGACCCTGCTATGCTGATCACTCCTGCAAGTGGCGTCATGCAAGGATGGAGGAAGACTATCAAGTTGACTACTCCAAACGGAAAGAAGATGATTTTCACCACCGGGGAAGGGCCAATGTTTGAAGAGTTCGAGTCATCCGAGTTAGAGTCTGAGTCTGAGTCTATTGAGTCTAGTATCCCGGTTTGGACTATTTCTAAGCCTGTTAATTCTAGTGTCCAAGTAGAGTCTTTAGCTTCTGCTAAGTTATTATTGTTCAACTCTATGATTTTCGGTTTCAATAATATGAACTCATTTGCTTATGACTTGTGCAATATCTCTACTTCCTCTTCTCCTTTTGATTGCAACAATGAATCTGAAAAAGAAATAATTAAAGCAGTGGAAGAACATTAAAATAAAACTCCAATCATTGAGGAAACAGAAAAAATTAATCTTTCAAATGATAATGAACCAAAGGAGGTAAGAATTGGATTAACTTTAAACGAATACGAACGCACTCAATTAATCAAAACTTTAGTTGAATATGTCGACGTATTCGCATGGTCCTACCAGGACATGCCAGGCATCGATCATGAAATTGCTCAGCATACTATTCCCCTAATCAAAGGGATGAAGCCTGTCAAACAAAAGTTGCGCAGAATGAAGCCAGATGTAGCTCTCAAAATCAAAGAAGAGGTCATTAAACAACTCAATGCAGGTTTTATAAAGGTCGCTAACTACCCTGACTGGATTGCTAATGTTGTACCTGTACCTAAAAAGGATGGGAGAGTTAGGATGTGCGTCGATTATAGAGACCTCAATAAAGCAAGTCCCAAGGACGGTTTCCCCTTGCCTCACATAGACGTCCTAGTAGACAACACTGCCAACCATGCCCTTCTCTCTTTTAAGGATGGGTATGCAGGGTATAATCAGGTGAAAATGGCCGAGGAAGATATGGAAAAGACTACCTTCATCACACCGTGGGGAACCTTTTGCTATACTGTTATGCCTTTTGGATTAAAAAACGTTGGGGCCACATATCAAAGAACTGCGACTACCCTTCTCCATGACATGATGCATAAAGAGGTAGAAGTTTACGTAGATGACATGATAGTTAAGTCCAAAGATAGAGAAGGATACCATACCGCCCTTGAGAAGTTCTTCATAAGACTTCGCAAATACAACATGAGACTTAATCCACAAAAATGCGCCTTTGGGGTCACTTCCGGGAAACTCCTAGGTTATGTCATTAGTTCTAGAGGGATTGAGATTGACCCTACTAAAATAACAGCCATCATGACCATGCCTCCACCTAAGAATGAAAAACAAATAAGGGGTTTCTTAGGAAAAATCCAGTACATCAGTAGGTTCATCTCTAAACTGACCATGTTGTGTGAGCCCATCTTTAAAAAGCTTAAGAAAAGTGTCGCTGCTAAATGGGATGAGGATTGCCAAAAAGCCTTTGACAAAATCAATGAATATTTATCCAACCCACCTGTCTTAGCACCTGCCTTACCAGACATACCTTTAAGGCTTTACTTGACTGTGACTAAGACCGCGGCTGGGGGCCATGTTAGCACAAGAAGTTAATGGGAAAGAGTGTGCCATTTACTACCTTAGTAAGAAGCTCTTAGACTACGAATCCCGTTACACTCCCTTAGAAAAGCTTTGCCTTGCGCTAGTCTGGGCCACTAAGAAGCTTAGGCATTATATGCTTACTCACACAATCCATATAGTGTCACGACTAGACCCTTTTAAGTTCTTATTCGAAAAGCCAACCCTTAATGGTAGACTCTCCCGTTGGGTAGTAATGTTGGCCGAATTTGACTTAAAATTTATTCCTCATAAATCCATCAAAGGCAATGCTGTTTCCGACTTCTTAGCGGATTTCCCTATCGATGAATCTCGCGAAGAATATGAATTTCCTGATGAAGACCTTCTCATGACGGAAGACGAAAGTTGGGCACTATACTTCGATGGTGCATCCAACCAAAAGGGATGTGGCGTCGGGGTACTCCTGGTATCACCGGACGGCGAACACACTCCTCTTTCTGTTAAACTCGACTTCGATGTTACTAATAATGCAGCCGAGTACGAAGCATGTATCATAGGGCTCCAGGCCGCGGTGTCCCTCGACATTAAGAAACTAAGAGTATATGGTGATTCATCTTTGATCATCAATCAAATCTCTAAAAGATGAAAAGTTCGAAATGAAAGCCTCTTGCAATACCAAACTCATCTAGAAACCATTGCTGAACAAATCCCTGAAATACAATACACATACCTTCCACGAGAAGAAAACCAATTTGCTGACGCTTTGGCCCGCTTAGCCTCTATGATCAGGATCCCTCGTACCATGCCAGAAATGCCCCTTATCATTGAGAGACGGCAATAGCCTGCTTATGTTCATCCCTTAGACACTGAGCCAGATCATATTCCTTCTGAACCCTGGTTTACTGATATTCTCAACTATTTAACAAAAACAGAATACCCACCTGGAGCTTCAACAAGAGCCCAGCGTGCCTTAAGGCTCTTGGCCTCCCAATATGTCGAGTATAACGGGACACTGTACAAAAGAACACCACAAGGCATGCACCTGCTCTGTATTGATAAACCTGACACCACAACGGTCATGGATCAAGTCCATAGCAGAATTTGTGGCACACATATGAACGGCCGCACGTTAGCTCAAAAAATCATTCGTTTAGGCTATTACTGGACCACAATGGAGAAAGATTGTTACCTTTATGCCAAAACCTGTCCAAAATGCCAATTATGCGCTAACCTGCAACATGTCCCACCTTCCGTGTTATATACCTTCACTTCACCTTGGCCATTTTCAACTTGGGATATTGACATTATTGGTAAAATAACACCACCCGGTACTGGGGGGCACAAATTCATCCTCGTGGCCATAAATTACTTCACTAAGTGGGTAGAGGCAGCATCCAATGCTAAATTGACAGCCAAACATGTCGCTGCATTCCTAGAAAAGACCATAATTTGCCGCTATGGGGTACCCCACGAGATCATCAGTGACCAAGGTACCCACTTCCAAGCTGAATGTGAACAAGTCCTTGAGCATCAAGCACCATCGTTCTTCCCCATATAGACCCCAGGCCAACGGTGCTGTGGAAGCTGCTAACAAAAACATCAAAGTTATTATCCAGAAAATGACCGAAAATTATAAAGATTGGCCCGATAAGTTACACTTTACCTTATGGGGATACCACACTTATATTCGCACATCTACCGGAGCTACACCTTATTCTCTTGTCTATGGCGTAGAAGCTGTTCAACCTGTTGAACTAGAAATACCATCCCTACGCATTGTCCTAGAAAGTCAAATTCCTGAAGCTGACTGGGTCAAAGCTAGATTCGAATAGCTCATTTTACTCGATGAGCGAAGATTAGCTGCCTTGCATCATGTACAAATTTATCAAAATCGTATTGCGAGATCTTTCAATAAGAAGGTCAAACCCCGAAATATTAAAGAGGGCGACTTAGTGCTCAAAGCATTAAGAAAAAACGTGTTAGATCCTCGAGGTAAATTCAGACCTACTTGGGCCGGTCCATACATTGTCAAGACAATCCTATCTGGAGGAGCCGCTCAACTCATTGACATGGACGACACTGAATTTCATAATCTAATAAATCTTGATCAACTCAAGAAATTTTATGTGTAAAACACAACCAATTCTTTGATTGGTAACAGTTATCCAATTTTAGTTATAAAGCATGAACTACGTGCGGCTTGATTCCTATTTGGATACGTAGGCAACCTTGTACAAGGTTCGGCCCCTTCATTAATCAAAACCTCCTGCGGTTCATACGAGTTTACAAAAATACAACATAATTATAACGGTATTTTATAATCGCGTCAGACGCAATAATGCTGCGCCTAGCGCAGTACAATGCGCCAGACGCACTTTTACGCGTCTAGCGCGCCTACTCGAACGATCTTTTTTTTGGCATTCGTTAAGATGCTTAAGTACCACAATATTTTGCAACATATTTAGGCTCACTTCGGTCTACATAAAATTAAACTTTGTTTTTATTCAAATTGCTAAATAAAAATAAAACATGAAACATAAGTTATGACTACACTATAAAATAACTATGTGGCATGAAAGCCTTATTGAAAGCAATAAATTAACATAAAAACAATAACTTTGCAGACATTGTTGCAATCAATCCTTCTTCTCCTTCCCTTTCTCAACCTTTTCTCCCCCAGTAGAAGTTTCTCCATTCTCCATCTGTAGCTTTGGTCTAGGAGCCTTCCTTTTCTCCCAATACACCATAGGTTCCTTCCCTTTCCCTGTAGGAGTGTCTATCTGTTGAGTCACCTTCCCTGTGTCGGCCCGTTTCCTGATTACTACGCCCCCTAAGCGTAGTCTTCTCTTAGTAGGAGGCATCCGCGACCCAAGTCGTTCCCGCGCTGGTGCTACCTTTGGACCTAAACGTTCCTTCACAGAGGAAGTTTTAGTAACAGGCTTCTGGCTGCTCTTCCCTGCAGATGAGTGTCCAACTGGTCTCTTGCCCCTGTTATCCAACGTTTCACAAGTTTTCCCCACAGTTCGGGGAATAAATTTCCGCCTCTTGGTCACCTCGTCGGACTCCTTGACCCTCATATCTTTCCTCACAGCAGGGTCCCTAGTCAGCATCCATACGATATAACTCTTCGACACCTTCTCAGATTCTACTATTTCCTAGGTATACCAAAGTGGACGTTCTCCCCAATATTTCTCCCACCTTCTAATTCCACTCCAGGTCAGACCATATATTTTTGGAGCAATAGTGTCTTCAGCAGGTATCAGTTGGCGGTATCCATATTGTCTCAATACTCTCGACGGAAAATAAAAGGTCATGGTATACAGACTACATAATCTCACATAGGGGGAATCATCACGAATCCCTACCATGGACCCAATCCTCCACCATGGCACCACCCATCTAACACTCAGCTCATCATCCCCAAAGAAAAGGGTCCAGTCTTCAAAAGACTTCTTCGTGAAGATTTTCTTCCTACCAATGAAGCCCTTCTTATTATATCTCTCCATATTCTCGGGAGGATCAATCAACCTTAAATGTTCCATGAGCCAGATCTGCAGCAGCAAATACAATATATTGTTATTGCTTCCTGACGAGTAATAATACATATACACTACTTATAATTGCTTCTCCAAGAGTAATAAGACGTTCACGACCTTTCACGCTTCATGACGAGTGATAATAATAAAACAAAACCTCATATTACTTCCTATCGAGTAATAAAAATCCGCGCCTGACACAAAACTCCGCGCCAGACGCGCCGTATGGGCAACAGGCGCACACACATGCGCCCGACGCAACGTTTTGCGCCCAGCGCACATTCCTTTATATTATTTTCGTCGTTTTTTTTTGAGATTTAATATCATTATGCAATACAGTCGTCATGATTCGAAAATTTTCACGAGTATTATTACTTCACATAGAGTCATAATATGGTCAAATATAATAAAAAAAATTAATTTCTTTGGTTCATGACTAAAAAAAATAATATATATTTTACCTGCAACAATAGGGGGCTCCCTGAAATCTGCCCTTTTGGGTCCTTCTTTACAGCATCTAGACTGGAAATCATCTCCCCTACACAAAGCGGCATCGGTGTCCTTCCTACCTCCAGTTGCTCTGCTACAGTAATCAAAGAGGCAAAACCAGCACCATTGTCCCCATTCGCAAACAGAAAGCGACTAAGCAGGAAAAACACCAGCGCCCGCATACGATACGTTTGTCTAGCCCTGTCAGCAGGAGGACTATACATTGCAGCTAACCTAGTCAAATTAACCCTCCTCCCATATACAATTTCGGACATGTTTTCTTCCTTTAAATCCATGAACCTCTCAAAGTCCTTAAAAAAATAATCCTCCAAAGAAGGGACACAGTGTAATTGACTATAGGGCCATCCAATTATAGCACCAAATTCCTCAGGCAAAATAGTTAATTCGTGATTCCCGAAACAAAAACAATGATTGGTGACATCCCAAAAATTAACAGCCGCATAAAGGAAATTATAGTCTAACTGAACAAACCTTAAGGAAGCCAATACATCCATATGCCGCCTGCCGAGCTCGTGTTTCTCAGCAATGGTCAGTGATGACAACCACCCACTTAGAGTTGGTTCAAAAGCCATGGCCAACAGTTAAAAGTCGTAGCAAAAAATGCAAAGAAAACTATTAAACTCGTAATACTGACAAAACGTACATATTCGCCTATTTATAACGGTTTCGCATCTCAACTCTAAGCGGATTCAGATTTACCGTTCCAGACGGAAAACGCGTTATACGCAAAAATGTGCGCCTTCTTGAGGTGGAGAGGTGAACAAGAAGAATGACAACAATCGTTATAAGGGCAATAATAACAACAAGAAGAATGATTACGGATCCACTTCTAAAGGTGGAGAGGTGAACCTTCTTGAGGCACCCCAAAGATCCTTCAAGAGGAACATGAGAAGGACGTTCACTCCAATAGGCATGTCATATGCAACCGCTTTTGATCGCCTCAATTCAAAGGGCGCTCTTGATCCCATCGGACCAACTCCTGATCCTGAAGAGCATAATAAAAGATCGAGTTGGGACAAGAATGCTTACTGCAAATATCATAGGGGGAACGGTCACAAGACAGAAGACTGCTTCAGGCTGAAGAATGCCATTCAAGACATGATCGACGAAGGTAGACTCCCCATTCCTCCTGCAGGGAAGAAGCCTAACAATCAAGATAGACCATTAAACAAGGTTCTGGCTATCTCTGAGGATCAGTACTGCTATGATCCATTGCTCTTGATTACACCAATAGGGGATCCTGTCCTCGCTATCATTATTGCTAGCACCGCACCAGATATCAATGGTATTTGGGATAGTGATGAAGAAGACGAGTTTGTCACAGAAGAAAGTGACTATATACGGGGAACATATGACAATGATGAAGTCATTAGCCCTAAAACCGATCGCTTTACTTTAGCAATGGATTGGTATAAAAGTGATGAGGAGGCAGTACGGGTACTTACCCGAACTGGAAGGCTAACTCAGCCCGTTCTGGATAATCCTCCCACATCGTCTGCATCTCATGAAGGAGTTCTTCCCAAAGAGAACTCTCTCATTCAACAGCTCATGAAAACAAAAGCTGATGTTAACATTTGGCAGTTGATAGCTTCCTCTCATGGGCATCGCATGGCATTATTAAATGCCCTTACCAAGATGAATGTGTCATTTGACACTTCTCCTGAAGGATTGGTCAATTTTCTGACTGCTGATAAGCCAATCCGAGGAAACACTATTTCTTTTACTGATGATGACCTTCCTTTTGAAGGAAGTAAACACAACAAAGCCCTACATCTCACTGTAGCATGTGTGGGCATGAATGTCCCAATGACATTAGTAGACAATGGATCTGCCATCAACGTATGTTCATTGCGAACTGCGCGTCGTCTGGGGTTCAAAGATGAGGATTTCAGTCCCTCTCATCAAGGCATCCGAGCATACGACAATTCTCGTCGTCAGTCTTTGGGAACTATAGCCCTAAACATCTCTGCAGGGGTTATAGAAAAGCGCACTATCTTTCAGGTCATTGATATCAAGGCCTCATTTAACTTACTTTTAGGACGACCATGGCTTCATGAGCTTGGTGCGGTCCCATCTTCCTTGCATCAAAAGGTTAAGATGATTGTGGATGGCATTCCCAAAACTCTTGATGCCTCTACAATGAAGGTACAAGTAATAGACAAACCTCTCATCCACATAGACCATGACGAGGAGGATGAAGATCTTCGAGGATTCGTTCCCGAAGAAGTATCCCTCATCGAAGAGGATTTGGCGCCATTTGATTTTGATTGCTTCTCTAATTTAGCAGTCAACTATATCATGCGCAAGAAGGGACACTTCCCAGGCATGTCACTGGGTAGTAAGAAGTCTAGAGCACCTCCTGTCACTGACTCTAAGTCAGTAGAAAATTTGTTTGGCTTAGGATACAAGCCTACCAGGAAGGAGCTCGCAGAACGTATTGCACAACGCTTAGCATATCGCAATACCAAGGACAAGGACATTATCCCTTTTCCTCCCTATGAACCCACTCTGAATGGGCAATTTCTGAGGGAAGGAGAAGATTATCCTTGCTATGAATTCCCTGAACCATTCTATCAGGCCCAGAAGGGAGTGACCTACCCCGGATTTGAAGTATTTCTGGATTGTCCCTTCTTGGAAGAAGGGATTCCTGATCCCCAAATTAAACAGTTAACTGAAGACTGTTTAGACTACAAGGCATTGGGACTTCTATTCGGTCAAGAACGAGTTAAATGCCCAAATAATACTGCTCATATCCAGGCTGTGCTACAAAATGAAGACTTCGACCCAGCTATGCTGATCACTCCTGCAAGTGGCGTCATGCAAGGATGGAGGAAGACTATCAAGTTGACTACTCCAAACGGAAAGAAGATGATTTTCACCACCGGGGAAGGGCCAATGTTTGAAGAGCCCGAGTCATCCGAGTTAAAGTCTGAGTCTGAGTCTGAGTCTATTGAGTCTAGTATCCCGGTTGGGACTATTTCTAAGCCTGTTAATTCTAGTGTCCAAGTAGAGTCTTTAGCTTCTGCTAAGTTATTATTGTTCAACTCTATGATTTTCGGTTTCAATAATATGAACTCATTTGCTTATGACTTGTGCAATATCTCTACTTCCTCTTCTCCTTCTGATTGCACAATGAATCTGAAAAAGAAATAATTAAAGCAGTGGAAGAACATTAAAATAAAACTCCAATCATTGAGGAAACAGAAAAAATTAATCTTTCAAATGATAATGAACCAAAGGAGGTAAGAATTGGATTAACTTTAAACGAATACGAACGCACTCAATTAATCAAAACTTTAGTTGAATATGTCGACGTATTCGCATGGTCCTACCAGGACATGCCAGGCATCGATCGTGAAATTGCTCAGCTTACTATTCCCCTAATCAAAGGGATGAAGCCTGTCAAACAAAAGTTGCGCAGAATGAAGCCAGATGTAGCTCTCAAAATCAAAGAAGAGGTCATTAAACAACTCAATGCAGGTTTTATAAAGGTCGCTAACTACCCTGACTGGATTGCTAATGTTGTACCTGTACCTAAAAAGGATGGGAGAGTTAGGATGTGCGTCGATTATAGAGACCTCAATAAAGCAAGTCCCAAGGACGGGTTCCCCTTGCCTCACATAGACATCCTAGTAGACAACACTGCCAACCATGCCCTTCTCTCTTTTATGGACGGGTATGCAGGGTATAATCAGGTGAAAATGGCCGAGGAAGATTTGAAATAGACTACCTTCATCACACCGTGGGGAACCTTTTGCTATACTGTTATGCCTTTTGGATTAAAAAACGTTGGGGCCACATATCAAAGAACTGCGACTACCCTTCTCCATGACATGATGCATAAAGAGGTAGAAGTTTACGTAGATGACATGATAGTTAAGTCCAAAGATAGAGAAGGACACCATACCGCCCTTGAGAAGTTCTTCATAAGACATCGCAAATACAACATGAGACTTAATCCACAAAAATGCGCCTTTAGGGTCACTTCCGGGAAACTCCTAGGTTATGTCATTAGTTCTAGAGGGATTGAGATTGACCCTACTAAAATAACAGCCATCATGACCATGCCTCCACCTAAGAATGAAAAACAAATAAGGGGTTTCTTAGGAAAAATCCAAGACATCGAGTAGGTTCATCTCTAAACTGACCATGGTGTGTGAGCCCATCTTTAAAAAGCTTAAGAAAAGTGTCGCTGCTGAATGGGATGAGGATTGCCAAAAAGCCTTTGACAAAATCAAAGAATATTTATCCAACCCACCTGTCTTAGCACCTGCCTTACCAGACATACCTTTAAGGCTTTACTTGACTGTGACTAAGACCGCGACTAGGGGCCATGTTAGCACAAGTAGTTAATGGGAAAGAGTGTGCCATTTACTACCTTAGTAAGAAGCTCTTAGACTACGAATCCCGTTACACTCCCTTAGAAAAGCTTTACCTTGCGCTAGTCTGGGCCACTAAGAAGCTTAGGCATTATATGCTTACTCACACAATCCATATAGTGTCACGACTAGACCCTCTTAAGTTCTTATTCGAAAAGCCAGCCCTTAATGGTAGACTCTCCCGTTGGGTAGTAATGTTGGCCGAATTTGACTTAAAATTTATTCCTCATAAATCCATCAAAGGCAATGCTGTTTCCGACTTCTTAGCGGATTTCCCTGTCGATGAATCTCGCGAAGAATATGAATTTCCTGATGAAGACCTTCTCATGACGGAAGACGAAAGTTGGGCACTATACTTCGATGGTGCATCCAACCAAAAGGGATGTGGCGTCGGGGTACTCCTGGTATCACCGGACGGTGAACACACTCCTCTTTCTGTTAAAATCGACTTCGATGTTACTAATAATGCAGCCGAGTACGAAGCATGTATCATAGGGCTCCAGGCCGCAGTGTCCCTCGACATTAAGAAACTAAGAGTATATGGTGATTCATCTTTGATCATCAATCAAATCTCTAAAAGATGAAAAGTTTGAAATGAAAGCCTCTTGCAATACCAAACTCATCTAGAAACCATTGCTGAACAAATCCCTGAAATACAATACACATACCTTCCACGAGAAGAAAACCAATTTGCTGACGCTTTGGCCCGCTTAGCCTCTATGATCAGGATCCCTCGTACCTTGCCAGAAATGCCCCTTATCAGTGAGAGACGGCAAGAGCCTGCTTATGTTCATGCCTTAGACACTGAGCCAGATCATATTCCTTCTGAACCCTGGTTTACTGATATTCTCAACTATTTAACAAAAGCAGAATACCCACCTGGAGCTTCAACAAGAGCCCAGCGTGCCTTAAGGCTCTTGGCCTCCCAATATGTCGAGTATAACGGGACACTGTACAAAAGAACACCACAAGGCGTGCACCTGCTCTGTATTGATAAACCTGACACCACAACGGTCATGGATCAAGTCCATAGCGGAATTTGTGGCACACATATGAAAGGCCGCATGTTAGCTCAAAAAATCATTCGTTTAGGCTATTACTGGACCACAATGGAGAAAGATTGTTACCTTTATGCCAAAACCTGTCCAAAATGCCAATTATGCGCTAACCTGCAACATGTCCCACCTTCCTTGTTATATACCTTCACTTCACCTTAGCCATTTTCAACTTGGGGTATTGACATTATTGGTAAAATAACACCACCCGGTACTAGGGGGCACAAATTCATCCTCGTGGCCATAGATTACTTCACTAAGTGGGTAGAGGCAGCATCCTATGCTAAATTAACAGCCAAACATGTCGCTGCATTCCTAGAAAAGACCATAATTTGCCGCTATGGGGTACCCCACGAGATCATCAGTGACCAAGGTACCCACTTCCAAGCTGAATGTGAACAAGTCCTTCAGAAATATAGCATCAAGCACCATCGTTCTTCCCCATATAGACCCCAGGACAACGGTGCTGTGGAGGCTGCTAACAAAAACATCAAAGTTATTATCCAAAAAATGACCGAAAATTATAAAGATTGGCCCGATAAGTTACACTTTGCCTTATGGGGATATCGCACTTCTATCCTCACATCTACCGGAGCTACACCTTATTCTCTTGTCTATGGCGTAGAAGCTGTTCAACCTGTTGAACTAGAAATACCATCCCTACGCATTGTCCTAGAAAGTCAAATTCCTAAAGCTGACTGGGTCAAAGCTAGATTCGAAGAGCTCATTTTACTCGATGAGCGAAGATTAGCTGCCTTGCATCATGTGCAAATTTATCAAAATCGTATTGCGAGATCTTTCAATAAGAAGGTCAAACCCCGAAATATTAAAGAGGGCGACTTAGTGCTCAAAGCATTAAGGAAAAACGTGTTAGATCCTCGAGGTAAATTCAGACATACTTGGACCGGTCCATACATTGTCAAGACAATCCTATCTGGAGGAGCCGCTCAACTCATTGACATGGACGTCACTGAATTTCATAATCTAACAAATCTTGATCAACTCAAGAAATTCTATGTGTAAAACACAACCAATTCTTTGATTGGTAACAGTTATCCAATTTTTGTTATAAAGCATGAACTACGTGCGGCCTGATTCCTATTTGGATACGTAGGCAACCTTGTACAAGGTTCGGCCCCTTCATTAATCAAAACCTCCTGCGGTTCATACGAGTTTACAAAAATACAACATAATTATAACGGTATTTTATAATCGCGTCAGACGCAATAATGCTGCGCCTAGCGCAGTACAATGCGCCAGACGCACTTTTACGCGTCTAGCACGCCTACTCGAACGATCTTTTTTTTCGGCATTCGTTAAGATGCTTAAGTACCACAATATTTTGCAACATATTTAGGCTCACTTCGGTCTACATAAAATTAAACTTTGTTTTTATTCAAATTGCTAAATAAAAATAAAACATGAAACATAAGTTATGACTACACTATAAAATAACTATGTGGCATGAAAGCCTTATTGAAAGCAATAAATTAACATAAAAACAATAACTTTGCAGACATTGTTGCAATCAATCCTTCTTCTCCTTCCCTTTCTCAGCCTTTTCTCCCCCAGTAGAAGTTTCTCCCTTCTCCATCTATAGCTTTGGTCTAGGAGCCTTCCTTTTCTCCCAATACACCATAAGTTCCTTCCCTTTCCTTGTAGGAGTGTCTATCTGTTGAGTCACCTTCCCTGTGTCGGCCCGTTCCCTGATTACTACGCCCCCTAAGCGTAGTCTTCTCTTAGTAGGAGGCATCCGCGGCCCAAGTCGTTCCCACGCTGGTGCTACCTTTGGACCTAAACGTTCCTTCACAGAGGAAGTTTTAGTAACAGGCTTCTGGCTGCTCTTCCCTGCAGATGAGTGTCCAACTGGTCTCTTGCCCCTGTTATCCAACGTCTCACAAGTTTTCCCCACAGTTCGGGGAATAAATTTCCGCTTCTTGGTCACCTCGACGGACTCCTTGACCCTCATCTCTTTCCTCACAGCAGGGTCCCTAGTCAGCATCCATACGATATAGCTCTTCGACACCTTCTCAGATTCTACTATTTCCTGGGTATACCAAAGTGGACGTTCTCCCTAATATTTCTCCCACCTTCTAATTCCACTCCAGGTCAGACCATATATTTTTGGAGCAATAATGTCTTCAGCAGGTATCAGTTGGCGGTATCCATATTGTCTCAATACTCTCGACGAAAAATAAAAGGTCATGGTATACAGACTACATAATCTCACCTAGGGGGAATCATCACGAATCCCTACCATGGACCCAATCCTCCACCATGGCACCACCCATCTAACACTCAGCTCATCATCCCCAAAGAAAAGAGTCCAGTCTTCAAAAGACTTCTTCGTGAAGATTTTCTTCCTACCAATGAAGCCCTTCTTATTATATCTCTCCATATTCTCGGGAGGATCAATCAACCTTAAATGTTCCATGAGCCAGATCTGCAGCAGCAAATACAATATATTGTTATTGCTTCCTGACGAGTAATAATACATATACACTACTTATTATTGCTTCTCCAAGAGTAATAAGACGTTCACGACCTTTCACGCTTCATGACGAGTGATAATAATAAAACAAAACCTCATATTACTTCCTATCGAGTAATAAAAATCCGCGCCTGACACAAAACTCCGCGCCAGACGCGCCGTATGGGCTACAGGCGCACACACATGCGCCCGACGCAACGTTTTGCGCCCAGCGCACATTCCTTTATATTATTTTCGTCGTTTTTTTTTTAGATTTAATATCATTATGCAATACAGTCGTCATGATTCGAAAATTTTCACGAGTATTATTACTTCACATAGAGTCATAATATGGTCAAATATAATAAAAATAATTAATTTCTTTGGTTCATGACTAAAAAAAATAATATATATTTTACCTGCAACAATAGGGGGCTCCCTGAAATCTGCCCTTTTGGGTCCTTCTTTACAGCATCTAGACTGGAAATCATCTCCCCTACACAAAGCGGCATCGGTGTCCTTCCTACCTCCAGTTGCTCTGCTACAGTAATCAAAGAGGCAAAACCAGCACCATTGTCCCCATTCGCAAACAGAAAGCGACTAAGCAGGCAAAACACCAGCGCCCGCATACGATACGTTTGTCTAGCCCTGTCAGCAGGAGGACTATACATTGCAGCTAACCTAGTCAAATTAACCCTCCTCCCATATACAATTTCGGACATGTTTTCTTCCGTTAAATCCATGAACCTCTCAAAGTCCTTAAAAAAATAATCCTCCAAAGAAGGGACACAGGGTAATTGACTACAGGGCCATCCTATTATAGCACCAAATTCCTCAGGCAAAATAGTTAATTCGTGATTCCCGAAACAAAAACAATGATTGGTGACATCCCAAAAATTAACAGCCGCATAAAGGAAATTATAGTCTAACTGAACAAACCTTAAGGAAGCCAATACATCCATATGCCGCCTGCCGAGCTCGTGTTTCTCAGCAATGGTCAGTGATGACAACCACCCACGTAGTTGGTTCAAAAGCCATGGCAAACAGTTAAAAGTCGCAGCAAAAAATGCAAAGAAAACTATTAAACTCGTAATACTGACAAAACGTACATATTCGCCTATTTATAACGGTTTCGCATCTCAACTCTAAGCGGATTCGGATTTACCGTTCCAGACGAAAAACGCGTTATACCCAAAAATGTGCGCCTAGCGCATGGGAGCGCGCCAGACGCTGCTGCACGCTGCGCCCAGCACACGGTCAAGCACCAGACGCCAAGACATGAGCTCAGCGCACGATTTCGACTCACATAGGTCGACCCGGATTCTGATCTCGCACATCAATTTGGGCCACTCCCCTTCCACTACGGATAACAAAAAAAAAACTGTTTTTCACTGAATATTCACGTTTTGGTCCATTTTTTGTAAAACCCACCCGCCCAAACCCCTAACCCTCTTCGCTATTTTTTTTTCTTCTTTCCTTTGTTTTTTGTTGGGAGAAGGTCGGCTACGCTCCATTCAAAGTTACTTAAAACTGAGTCAGTCGCATTGCATTTATACATGGCATTTTAGAATAAGAGTTATTGCTGATAAAATCTCACTAACAAACATGGAAAAGAAACAACACCAATGATCATAATGGTTGAACAAAAGACGCAACACATATCAACATACATATACATCATAACAAAAGTGCAGGCCGCAGGTTCACAAAAGTAAAGTAATGGAGACATCTAAGAGGAAGGGGGATCCTATTCCCCCGACGAGGACTCCTCCGGTTCTTTAACCCGAACCCCGCTCGATTCACCCACGTGATAACCAATCCCAGGCTGCATCAAGGGAGTCATAGGCGGAGTCGGCCGCGTCGGATACAACTGCTGCATCCCCAACATCTGTTGTTGCATCTGCAACATCTGCATCTGCTGCATATGTTGCATCTGCTGCATCCGCATCTGCTCCATCCACATCGGAGAAGGCCCAGGGTGTGGGTCAGGCCTGGCACCCCCCATAAAGTCCATGCTGCCAATACCGAACTACCCAGTAAACGGATCCGTCGGAGGCCTATCAGACGTCGACTCTCGGGGAGTATGAGTCGAAAGCCTAGGCTGGGTCGATACCCTCGCCACGGGACGAGGCCCACTCTCCTGCGGACGACGTTGCACAAAGTGTCACAAAGCATTAGTGAAACGAATACAACAAAAAAATACAACCAAAGCACAATAGGTCGGGCCTACTCGGCTATGTACGTCGGCTGCGGCGGCAGGACATGCTCCTCTTCAGCTTGGCCATCCCATGCTTCAACGAGTCAACCACTCGGAGAATCTGAACGACAGTCTCCCGAGGAACCTGAAAACAACAAGTACATAAGTTACTACAAGCAGAATGAATAAAGAAAGTTCATGACTTTCGACACTTACCGAGCTCACATGGGCCGGCATAGCACGAACGAACACGTCTTGCTCCGCCTCTGGGGGCAACATCAATCGTCTCCTCAATAAGCCCGGAATCTCCGGTATACCGGATTCTCAGATCCGGAACGAAGGAGATACGAGCCGCAGCAGCCTCCTGGCAAAAGCGAGAAAACAATAACATTGATCATGTCAAAGTAAGCAAAAACAAGCAAACTCAATATGCATACCTCGTTAAACTTGACAGGAGGAGCCAAGCGAGGCAAAAGGACGGCTTGGTAATCGCGATCGCGAAAAACAAAGTCGTGACAGCTCACCCGAAGCGTTGCCCCTCCCTCGATAGCCTGAACAAGAGCAACCCTGTCCATCATAGTGACAGGAGGGTCATGAGGCACCAATAGTAGCCTCGTCCCATCGTGCTGGCAGGTCACCCTCTCACCCAAATACCACACAGGGTATGATTCTCCATAAAAAATGACTCTCTCGCAAGTCAAAATGCGGGCCCTATGAGCCCAAGCCGGTATCTCCGGAAATGACGCCCAAGGATAAGAGGTAACCTGAAAAGCAAAGAAAAGTTAACCCCTACTACATATACCCAAGGGACAAGATTGATTCATTACGATTACCTTGTCGTCCTTGGCCCGCCGGATAGCCTTCTGGACACTCTCTACGGCGCCATACCGAGTCATCCCGCGCTCCGCCCAGGACAAGCCGGCAGGAAGTGTAGGGTCCCGAACCCTTTCCGGGGCCAATCCCGGAAAATACTTATAAAACCAAATCTGTAACAATAAGATTACTTTAGTACTGATCAAAATAACGAGACAAAAGATAGACGATGTATACAATCATACCTCCAAGAGTCTCCATGGACCAAAAAGGGAGACTGGTCCACCATCACCCAACTGCCTGCAAGCAGTACGCATGCAGTACAAGAGACTACAATAGCCCAGCTCGGCCCAGTCATAGGTCGATACCTGAGACAATTCCCTCAAGGACTGCAGATATCGCGTCGAAACGCACGATCCCCTATCAGTGCGCAACAGGCCACAGACAGCCAACCACAGCAGAATGCGTACCTTATGCTCCTCGGTAGTCCCCTGAAGGGTGAGACCACGAGCCACTTTAGACCGGGGAGCATAAGAGGCGTTCGGAGGAAGCATATCGGCAACCGAGCCTATCAAGCCTCGAACCGCAACCGACTTGAACGGCAATGATTCACCTATCGGTACCCGAACACCGGTGAAAGACAAGCCGGAAATCAAGGAGAAATCCAGCGGAGTGACAGTCCACATGTGGAAAGAGTTGGTAGTATCCCACCACCACTCCAACAAACCTCGAACGACAATCTGAGAGGAATGAACCTCTCCCATACTCTCATAAACATCGAGAAAAGAGGACAGACCACTCTGCTCGATGAGAACAGCTCGATCGCAGACCTTTCGGACCTTCCTGAGCCAGGTAAAGTCAAAGGTCCCAAAATGACGAGTGTTACCCTCGTCCTGCAAATATAAGAATAATCAATCAAATGCCTAGGCAATCGTGTGAAATGTAGTTGGTATAACGAACAATACTTACGATGCCCGAGAGCGGACGATGTGAAATATGATGCTCCGGATCAAAGTTCAACTGGTCGGGAGTCCACCCCACGGCCTTCCACGCCCTCCTAGATCCGGACGTTGCTCTACCATCATCCTCCCCACCCGATTCTCCCGACGACATTCTAATCGGATTGAACATCACAAACGGAACTAAGAATCAAAGAATCAAAGAGTTCCCGACTCTAAACTACCAGATTTCATGAATCGGTAAAAAAAAAAAAAGCCACAACACTTCAAAGCCTCACGACTACATGAGATTTCCAGAATCCATTTCATACATCAACGTACGCGTTCAAAGTTCCCTAAGCATGTTTCTAGGTTCCAAACTTAGAAGCTACGCTAATTTTGATTCTGAGGTTCATCATCCAAGAATCATCACACATTCAAAGTTCCCTAAACATATTTCTAAGTTCCGGATTTAGAAATTACATCAAACAATATAATTCTAGATTCATGATCTACAAAATTATTTAACAAACCAACTCACATTAAACGAGTATCAAACTCGTGAAGAACAACGAAACTCGCCGGAAAACTCGTCGGAAAACTGGCAGGAAACTCGCCGGCAAGCGTGACCTAAGCTCGCCGAAATGGCGCGCTCCGCCTAATATATATAAAAAAAAACCGGCCGTCAAAAACAAAATAAAAAAAATAAAAAATCGAAACAAAAAAAACCGCAAGGATAGGAAATGTACCTGAATTACTGGAAAAACAGCCCGGAGAAAAGGTCCGAAAACTCGCGAAATGAGGCAACAAAAATCGTCGAAAAAACGCCCGAAAACACCGTCAAAGTAATAATTAAGCAAAAATAATCACTCCTCCCAAGTAGATCTGAAGAAATGCTCAAGAAATAAGGAGTTTCAAGCTTTAAGAATTTCGAAAATGGAGTTGGGTTGAGAAGAGAGAGAGAAACAAAAGAAAAACGGCGGAGAAGAAGAGAAATGGGAAGAAAAAAGTCGCCCGTGTCTTTTTAGGTCGTTTAATGACCTGTGCCCAACGCGTCATGCGCGTCTGGCGCATCCTCAAGGGCACTGCGTCCAGCGCAGCTTTATACGCCAAACGCAAGACTGTGCGTCTAGCGCACAACAGCCCACACCTAATTCCCAAATGCATTCAAATGATCGCTATGACATTGCGCGCGACAATTAAACGAGCTTTCAAAAGTTGGCAAAAACGCAACCTTGCTACTCTGTGAATCAACTACAACAACAGCCTTGGAGCGGGACAATAGCTCAGTACAACAGCCTTGGAGCGGGATAATAGCGCAGTACAACAGCCTTGGAGCGGGACAATAGCTCAGTACAACAGCCTTGGAGCGGGACAATAGCTCGAGACAACAACCTTGGATTGGGACAATAGCTCACTACAACGGCCTTGGAGCGGGACAATAGCTCACTACAATGACCTTGGAGCGGGATAATAGCTCACTACAACGGCCTTGGAGCGGGACAATAGCTCACTACAACAGCCTTGGAGAGGGACAATAGCTCAGTACAACAGCCTTGGATTGGGACAATAGCTCACTACAACAGCCTTGGAGCGGGACAATAGCTCACTACAACAGCCTTGGAGCGGGACAATAGCTCAGTACAACAGCCTTGGATTGGGACAATAGCTCACTACAACAGCCTTGGAGCGGGACAATAGCTCACTACAACAGCCTTGGAGCGGGACAATAGCTCACTACAACAGCCTTGGAGCGGGACAATAGCTCACTACAACAGCCTTGGAGCGGGACAATAGCTCAATACCACAGCCTTGGAGCGGGACAATAGCTCACTACAACAGCCTTGGAGCGGGACAATAGCTCATTACCACAGCCTTGGAGCGGGACAATAGCTCATTACCACAGCTTTGGAGCGGGACAATAGCTCATTACCACAGCCTTGGAGCGGGACAATAGCTCATTACCACAGCCTTGGAGCGGGACAATAGCTCATTACAACAGCCTTGGAGCGGGACAATAGCTCATGATTCTTTTTCCCATATATCATTTCCTTTTTGCAAATTTACAATTACTTTGCAAATATGTTTCACGCATGTCTGTTCCTGAAACTTTTGTTTGTTTTGCAGGTACAGGCGTAAAAGAGTGATTGTGGATTGTAGAGCATCTAGAATCATTCTCCGTCCCGACACGTATACTTTGACTTTCGGTTTTACAAACCTCGGTCAAAGTGGGGGCTTCTGTAGACACATAATCGTGTCTCCCCATTTAAGGGTCCAATGATGAAATATACCGCGGTTTTAGTTGGAATGGCCCGATGGAGGAGCAGTCCGAATAACCAGACAATGTGTGTTTTAAAATAATATAAAAGCCCAATTAATCGTTCATGATGTTAATTGTAAGTTCAACCCGTGAAATACTTTCTAAAAGTCCATTTTAAAAGCCCAACCGAATATTTATTATTCATAAATATTTTTATTTCTAATATTTATTGTTTTGATAAATATTTTCCTAAAAGCTTTTATTATTATCTTTTACCCATAAAACATATTTTTTAACCCGGAAAATTCGATCTCCGGATTTTTAGGGATAAAAAAGGCATCTTGAAAGCACGCGTATCATTGAAAAGGAATATTCTGGAATATTCCGGATTTTGCGCCGGACGCGGCGGCCGCGCTCAGCGCGCCACTTGCGTCCAGCACATTAGCTTTATCGCGTCAGGCACTCCAATGAGCGTCTGACACGTAGACTTGTGGCTCACACAGAGTCATGCGCCTAGCGCAACTCTTGTGTGAGACGCAAGATAAGAATTTATCTTTTCGAAAACGCGTTTCCATGTGCAAAGTTTTAATTGGACGGACCACGTCAGGCAGGCCAATCTACGCCTGACGCGTGTCTTCGCGCCTGCCACGTAGGTTTGCGCCAGGCGCAGAGTTTGCGTCAGACGCACGCGCTTCTTAGCCTATAAATACGGACTGATTTCCCGAATCAAAGACAGCTTCGAATTATTTTTTTTACACACGCAAATACTCTCAAAAAACTCCGAAACATACTTCGAATACAAAACATACAAAACACTTGTGATTTTCCACATTAATTCTTGTTCCTGATTCTACTATATTCCTGGTTCCAAGATTGCTTCAACTGAAAGTCACTACGCTCTTCGATCTAAACCGCATAGGTATAATCCTGAGGGCTCTTGAATAATCATATTTATTTTATTGAAGTTACTAACTCTTTTCTTGTCATGATGTAGATTTTTAATTAATAATCGTGGTCCTTTTGTAAATTCTAACCTCTTTTCTTATATTTTTTGTATATAATATTCATAGTATTATTTTCTTGCATGCTTGCTTATCACCCACATGTTATTATGCTAAAATAAGACCTAAAGAACTGTTCTAATTAACTCAGATTATTTGGACAACCTGTTAGGAACCTTGTAAAATGATTGTATAATAATTGATCATTAAATAATTAGTCTTTTGTGTGTTTCCTGAACCCATCTAGATTGACTATTTAAGGTGCTTTAAAACATTGTTGATTGTTCTATTGTATAAAATCTGCTGTGAATTGGTATTTAGTAGAGGCCAGCAATGGGCAAACGTGGTTCATTATGACCATATTTGTACCCTCACCCTCGAACCCACTTTTTTGGTTCTTGACCATCTATGGAGTCATGACGGGGAAATCTACATTGGATAAGTCCCTAAGATGTCCCTTCCGTTTCAATCCAATTAGGTTTACGATTCTTCCTCTAAAGAATTGTTGGCGACTTCAAAACATATTTTTAATAAAACCTTAACAATGGGGTAGTCAAATAAACGCGCTCACACCGCGTGTAGGCATTAAAGGAATTCAAAAATCCTACGCCTACAATAGGGCGTTAGTAGGAAATAAGAGGGCGATATTTAGCAACCCAGTATTTTTAACTACCCCCAACTATAGGGGTGGTCTTCCAAAAATGCTCCCTCGTGACTTGAAACCTGCTAATCAGATAATTTTTTAAAATTTTCTCTTCTTTCTCTGTCCTCCACCCTCACCCCTTTTTACTCTCTCTTCTTCCATTCCCTTCTCCTGCCTCACTTCTCCTTATCGACTGTCTTCACCGGAAACAAAACCAACTTTTTTTCCCTCCTTTCTTCCCCACTTATTTGTTCTTTTTCCTTAATGAAATTCATCTTTTTAATTTTTCATCTGGGTATTATTAATTTATTGAGATATTAAATGGGTTTTCGTCAATTTTATATGGGCAATTCTTGATTTTTTTTCCTGGGTGGTTTGGGATTTTTATCAGTTGAATTTTCTTAACGGAAAAATGGAAGATGAAGAATACAACAGTAGCAGAAACAACGAGAACAATAGTGCAAATTCCTGCGAATTTTCGGTGGACCCACTACCATCGGTTGACACGTCAGCATCAACAACAATAATTCCAGCGCCATTAAAAGTGGAGCCCACTAAAGCAATCACACTTGCTTCACCTCCTCCTTAACGACCGCCAAAAGACCGCCACACGAAAGTTGAAGATCGAGGTCGGAGGATTAGAATGCTTGCCGCCTGAAGTTGGTTGGGGTCATATGGTTGATTGGCAGGGAAGAGGAAAATGTGGCAAGGTTGGGGGAAGGGGTGGTGTGAAGAGGAGGGGTTTCTCGGTGGGAAGCGGTGGGGGAGGAGGGAGAAAGAGGAAGGGGACTGGTGGTTGAAGAGGGGGAGGAAGGAGAAAGAGGAAGGGGACTGGTGGTTGAAGAGGGGGAGGAAGGGGAGGGGTGGCAGTGGGGTGGGAGTAGTAAAATGATAAGGGTGGGGTGATAAAAAAAAATTAAGTAAACAACCAATAAGAGCACGACAAGTGACATTTTTAACCTGCTAAACCGGTTCTTTCAGGTCACGGTGCATTTTTGGAAGGCATCCCACATAGTTGGGATTATTATAAAATAACTCATAGTTGGGGGTATTAAAAGTGGACGACCAAAGTTAGGGGTGTTCTGATCCATTTTTCATACATTGAATACCCAACGGCCAAAGAGTATGATCTGCAACATGCTCTCGTTTAAAAATTATTTTTGAAAAAGTAAAATTTAGGTTTGATTATAGAATTAAAACATTCTACTTCTATCTATCCAAAAACCAAAAAAAAATAAAACCAATGCATTCTTCTCTTCAACTTCTCCTTAGTTCTCAACTCACCACTCATAATTTTCTCATTTTCTCTTCTTCGTGGGTTCCCAAAACTATCCAATTTGATAGTTGAATATCATTTTGGTGCAAGCATAGTCGCAAAATGTTGATAAAAATCGATAGTTATTGGAATGGAGATATAACAAAAGAAAAAATGTAATACATCAATGAGGCGAATATGAGAGCAGATGATCATTTAATGATATTAGAGAGTTTTATAAAGAGAATATTGAAGGTATAATAATTAGTGAGATAAGGGAAGGAGAGAGAAATAGTTATGCACGAAGGAGGAGATTGAAGGTTAAAGCTCCCATGATTCTAATAATATTGATGATACAGAGAAATGGTGAAAGACAACTGGTTTCGGTAATTTATAATTATATAGTGGGTTAAGTATTTGAAATGATAGGGTATTTTTAATATTTTGAAATCCTTTTTGTTTATAGGCCTGGGTAGATCATTTTGGAAATTGAATAAAATTTGAAGTTGAGCATTCCAACACTTTTACCCAATTCTAGAATTTCAAATGGAATATATGTCCGAACATGCCATAATGTTCCTTCTTATTATAGTTGTACTAAATTAATTTAACACATTTGTCATTGCACAATTTTGAGCATTAATATTATTTTTGACTATGCAGAAGTAAAAAGATTGTCTTAAGAAAGTGATGCACTAAATACTTACAACAGTGACCCAAATTACCTAAATGTTCCCTGTTCATACTCCTGTTTAGTCCGCTTGTCCAGCAAGTAAGCTATAGGCTGAGCTTTCTTGTCTAGCAAGTAAACTAGTATCCCTTAGATGTTCTTCCTTGGAGACTTGTGCAACAAATGTCTAAATCAACCTAGTCCAAGCCTGAGCTTCGCTCCCGAACCTGCAAAAAGGGACCCACACTGGAGGTTTGGGTGGTGGTTCCCCCTCCGAAGCTTAAGTCAGATATCAGGAGTTGTAAAGAGAAAAGTAGATCTAGAGAGAGAAAGTGAGAGAGTATTTTTACAGAGTAACTTTGCACTATTTGCATTGAATGTCATTTCTCCTGATTTCTGGGGTATTTATAGTGATAGCAAGATGACAACTATCCTTAAAATCTGCCCTAGAATAGTGGCCTCTGATTGGCTATGGAATCAGATCATGACACGTGGCAGGCCATGATTTGTGAGGGTTCATCAACCACTCTCCTGCAGCCACCTCACAGGGCTGGGCTCTGACTACCTTTTGGGCCAGAAAAGTATCCTTTTAACCCAACTGAGGATAACCCAAAGATTAGATCTTTTTTCTCTATTCACTAGGGGAGGACACGTGTACGGCTCCGATGAGCCCAGGTGTCTTCAAAGGAACCATAGATGTTAGGCTACAACATTTGCCCCTAAAAGGGTTTTCACTGTTGACCCATCTGACGGTTAAGGCCCTTTTACCCAAGGTAGCTTCATTTGGGCCATCTGACGATTAAGGCTTTTTTACCCAAGGTAGATTTATTTGAAACGAAGGAAATGACACGCCTTTTCCTGGGTTTTACCGGTCATAACCGACCGTTTTATCCTCCCTTCGGTCATCATTGACCGGCTCCACAGGTTTCTTACCCCCCTATAAATAACTTTGATGTGAGGACATTAAATCATTTCACACCTTGAACGAATTTTCTTAGAAAGAGAAACTCTGCAAATTTTTCTAGAGAGAGAGAGAGAGATCGTCCAGCCTCAACTTTCTTCACCGAATCGTCCAGGCGCTTTAGCAGGTATCTTTTCTTTGTTCTTTTCATTCTTCTTTATTCTTTATTTTTTCTTAGAAAATCAATAAAATGGAATCTTCTTCGTCAAATAATCCTAGCCGACCAAGAGCTCGTCTTGACCCTAGAACCGATACTTCTTCTTCGGCACATTCTAGAGTTGGGCCTCTTCTGGCCGAGTATATATTTTTTTGTGGTTTTGGCCGAGAAAGTCAGACGACCCAGTCTTTACCTGTGCAGGGTAATCTGGCGCGTGTCAAGCAAACGGCTCGTCTAAGATGAAAGGTAATAATCCCGTCAAATAGCTTAGATATGGAGGAATCTACTGGACGGGTGCCAGATGAGGCAAGAGAGGTCCAAAGTGCTGAGCCTTTGGGCGGGCCTCCTTCCTCTGACCATAATTTAGAAGACTCCGAAATAAACCCTGAGTCCAGTCCTTCTGGCAGGGACGTCGATATGGAGGAGACCGGCGAAGGTAATAACGGCAGTGAATCTGACGCTGCCGAAGAATCGGACGAAGCCTCTACAACTTCGTCGGAAATTAGAAGACGATTAGGTCCCCTTTCTGACCCCGACTTCATTTTGGTTAATCGCAAATGGCTAGAGAAAGTAGGACCAGACCCTAGTTATTTATCTTCCTATATGCCCATGCCGGACTTCTCCTTTGTTATCCCAAATAAAGACGCGACGATTCTGAGTGCCCCAAAGAACCACTTCGCCGTCTACAAGCTGGCCTTGGACGCGGGATTAAGGTTCCCTCTCCACGAATTTATAGAGCAAGTGCTGCACTACTACCATATAGGCCATAATCAGCTGGCTCCAAATGCTTGGCACAACGTTCTGACGTTTATTGCCGTCTGCGAGCTGCGCGACTTAGCTATTTCTCTCCCAGCCTTTACCCATATTCACTACGCGGCTAAGGTACCTGGGACCGTTGACGGGGCATGGCTCAGCATCTGCAACCGCCCCGGCTTCATGACGGCTTGGGGCAAGCCGTCGAAGATGCATGAATGGAAGGCCGACTTCATCTTCTTAAGAGCGGCCAACGACTATGCCACTGAGAGCTATAGATTTTATAATCGATCCGTCACGAATACTGGGCGGAAGCAATCCTGGCTGGAGTTGGAGGACAGCTTTGACGAGGAGGTTGTGAAGTACTTTAGAATTAAGGAGTACTCCAGGCCCGGCCAGCGATCGTTTAAGGGACCAGCTAACTGGATACCCTTTAAAGAAATGTGTTACCATGACGACTTCCTAGTCGTCACCGGTTTGCGGTTGGCCGAAGATAAAGGTATACATTTAAATCCTCCAAGTAAAACTCTTCGTCCATAGCACACACCAGATTAAACATTTTTCATCTCTTTTTTGCAGACTCAGCCAGAGCACGTCTTAAAGCTTCTTGGACGGGAGATATAAGTATGTCCAAATTCACAGACAACTTATGGAAGGAGTACGCCAAGGGCAGTGCCGAGAAAAGGGCTGAAACTCTGGTAAACATGTTTTTTTTTTGTTTTTTTTGTTTTTGGGACGAGGATCGATCTAACTCGTCAAGGATTTGTATCCAACCATTGGACGAGGGTCACCCAAAGAAGGAAAGCATCCAAGCATGGACGTCCACCTTCTTTGGGCCATTCTCGTCTGAGATATATGACGCCTTTGGACGGGTACCTTATGGACTCGTCCAAGTCGTTGTCCCTCCCTTTGGACGAGGATTACCCGAAGAAGGAAGGCGTCCATGATTGGACGACCACCTATTTTGGGCAATTCTCGTCTGAAGACCGGATCAACGTTTGACGAGTATCATTTGGATTCGTCCAAGATAGGTTTCATCTCTTTGGACGAGAATCACCTGAAGATGGAAGGCGTCCATGCTTGGACGGCCACCTTCTTTGGGCTATTCTTGTCTGAGAAACTTTAAGTTCTAAATTTGGACGAAGAGTTGATTTCTTGTCCTCGGACGGAAGTCATTTTAGTCCGTCTTCTTTTGGACGGCTTCCTTCTTTGCATCGTCTTCGTCTGTATATATAATTTTCTTCAGACGAGGTTCCCTTAGGTAAGGAGGTGCCCATTATAGGACGCCTTCCTTCTTTGGGTGATTTTCGTCTGAAGCATCGTAATTGGAATTATAACTTTTGTCCCTTGGACGACCAATTTGATAACTTGTTCATGCTTTGCAGAAAAATGCTCCTACAAACAAGCTTCCACCTGGGAAGTCGTCTTCGTCCAAGAAGAGGCCTACAGCGGCCGCGGACCAGCCTCCCGCGAAAAAGCCTAAGGGCTTTACAAGAAAGAGGCCAGAGAAGACGACTTCTGCTGGTGGAGGTGGGGAGAAAAGCATGCCACCACCAAAGGACAAGGCCCTGAAAAAGGAGCCTTCAGCTGCTGCCCCTGCCGAGGCGGAGAAGATTGAGGATCTTGCTGGTCAGTTGGACGTTCTGCCAGTGGATTCTGCTGAGGCCAGACCAGAGTCGTCCTTGGCTTTGGTTATTCCGGAGTCGGAGACGGCGGCTGGGAACTACCCGGACTTCAGCGGCTCGGTGGCCAAGCTGGTGCCGCAGATGCCGCTAGCTGTTAGGACGGCATCTATTTCGTCTGGTGAGTCGTATTATTCGAATATAGTTAGGACGGTGCGGGTCGGCGGACGGTCCATGAGTCCGTCCAATAGACAAGCCATCGTCTTTCTCATCAAGATAACTGACTCTCCCCCTCTTTCAGATAAGGGCAAACGCCCCGCCTTACCCTCAGCTTCTCCCACCATTGACTCGGACGAGGAGTCTTCTCCTGCTTTTGCCAAAATGCCAAAGGCAGAAAAAGATCGGCTTAAGCAGGAGCTCTTCCAATGTTACCCTGAATCCTATATCAAAGGATTAAGGGGGGCATCGGCCGGGAATGTGGGCTACATGTCTCAACTGGCTGCTAAGGTATAACTTACTGCCGCTTTTGCTTAATACTTGTGTATATTTTTTGGTTTTTGAAACTCGTCTAATGATTTGTTTTGTTTTCATTGTCCCAGCTTTTTGCTCGCAGCATGCTTACTGAAGAGTGGGCGAGAGAGCTTCGAAAAGAGAACAAGAAGCTCGTCCACCTTGCTACAACGGCAGGCGACAAGGCCATCCATGACATTGAGATGGTTAATTCCCTTCATCGTCAATCTCTGGATGCTTTGGAGAAGAGGTCAGCTAACCTGGAGTCCAAAAACAAGAATTATCTTGTTACTATCAAAGATCTATACAAGGAGCTGGACCGTTTAAAGATGGTTATAGATGCTGTTTCTACTGATCTGAAGGGTGAAAGAGATGTTGCTCTTCTTGCCGCCGTTCAACTGAGAAGGGAGAACATCCTCCTAAGGGCGAAGGCTGCCCGTCTGGAGGGGGAAGCGACCCGGGCCTTTGACGACGCTAAAGAAGGCTTGGTTCAAGTCGTCGAGACGTCTAAGGACTGGGTCGTCAAGGCCTTTGAGATGCTGGCTGAGCCTTCTGAGGTCCCCAGCTTCATCCGTCGTCTGGAATATCAGGAGAGTGTTCATCGTGCTATGGTATGTGCCGAGGAACCTCCGGAATTTTTGGACTCGGACGACGAAGCTGCAGCTGAGGAGGAGAACCCTGAAGATGACCAAGAGACTCGCGCTGAAGATGATGCCTAATTTTAGGTTTATTTTCCTAAGTTTCTTGGCTTGTTTGCCGTTGTAGCTTTAAATCTTCTAGTCTTAGATTGTAAACCTTTTGCCAAGTATATATGAATGAGTTTTTGCCAATTGCTTGTCTCTTCTCCTCTTGAATTACAATTCTGACCAAGTATAAAATGTGCCTCGTCCCGAATGCTTGATATTCCTCACAGATTTTTAAGGAAATAGCGGCATCCTTGCCTTTAGACGATCATAAATCTTTTCAAAATGCATCCAAGTACAAGAAGAGATTCATCTTGAACTTTTGGACAGTCAACAAAATTATAAATAGAGTAAGCTTGCCAACCCTGATCCTTGCCCTTGGACGGTCTAGAGTCCTTGCCCTTGGACGGTCTAGAGTCATTACAAAATGTAGCCAAGTACAAAAAGAGACTCGACCGGGTATTTGGACGATTTACAAAACACACATAGGAGAAAATTGCCATCCTTGTCCTTGGACGACTATGGGTCTTTGGATTGTAAAATAAGTATAGGGGAAGATTTCCATCCTTATCTTTGGACGATTGTGAATCTTTCCAGAGTATCCAAGTACTTGGTGACATTCGTCCTGGAACTTTGGATGGTCTTCTCATTTAGACGGGTCTTACCCTAAGGGGGAAAGCGGCCAATTCATATGGTTTTGTGGACTAGCCGCGTTTTAGCCGTTTTTCTCGAGTTGGTAACACTCGTCCAGCAGTAAATATTGCCTGGTTCATCCTGGTTTTTTGGACGATCTTCCCTCTCTTAGCTCGTCCTATAGGCTTGTCTTATTTGTCTTATCCCCCCCTTCTTGGGCTAGGCTCAACCATAGTCCAAGAAGGAGAGCGGCCAACATTGGCCAAGCCTACTGTAACAGCTAAGGACGAGCTTTAGATACATGGTCTGACCATGTCTTAGCCGCCTTCCTTGAGGGAACAACACTCGTCCGGAAGTAGTGATCCCTTACTAGGGTCTTTACTACTTAGCTGTCCGTGTATGTGAAAGTAAGTATCTTTTACTAAGGGCTTATTTCTGGTCAGCCTCCTCTTAGAGACCTTGACGTTTCCCTTACTAGAGATTGTGTCAAATTGATTGCCATTTATGTATTGTCAACCTTTAGGTTGTTATACTTTTGGCCGGTCTCCTCGAGGGAGTGATGTTCGGCATAGAAGTGAGTATTTTTGACGCTCTATTATTTTTTGTATTTTTTTTGTCCCAAGTTATTGTCACTTTTAGACCAGTAACTGATGTAATGCCCCAAAGTGAACTATCTTGGTAAAAAAAACAAAGGCGATAAGAAAGTGGGAATTGTATTATATGAATTTTGCTTGACTAAATGCCAAGATACATGTATACAATTCTTTTTTCTAGCATGTGACGTGGCACTTTGGACTTACTACAAACTACCAGCTAGATTCCTGACGATGATTTGAGCTAGACGTGGTACTTCTTCAGATTATCTGAGTTCCAAGTTCGATGTATAACTCGTCCATCCAGATCTTGGAGACGAAAGGTTCCACTGCACAACTCTTGGATAATCAGATAAGGTCCTTCCCAATTTGGTGTTAGCTTCCCCATCTCTTTAGCTCGTCCAACCACCTCCATCTTCCTAAGAACAAGGTCCCCCACCTTGAGTGGTCGTCTAGCGACTTTCTTGTTAAACTCCCGAGCCATTCGCAGTTTGTACAATTGCATTCTTAGCAAGGCATTGCCCCTGACTTCGGGTACTTGATCCAAAGCCGTGCGCAATGCAGCCCAATTGGCATCTTCTGTGTACAACATGACTCGCAGGGTGGGTTCTTCAATCTCAATAAGCAAGACGGCTTCAGTGTCATAAACTAACATGAAGGGTGTCTCCCCTGTAGAATTTTTGGCGGTTGTCCTGATGGACCATAACACTAGTTGTAGCTCTTCAATCCATTGTCCCTTGGCATTATCCAACTTTCTTTTGATTCCATTGGATAGAATCTTGTTGAAGCTCTACTTGCCCATTAGCTTGTGGGTGGGCGACTGCAGCGAAGTGAGCCTTGATTTCGCTTTCTGCAAACCAATCTTTCAGTTTAGGCGTTTCGAACTGTGGACCATTATCAAAGACGATGGAATGTGGCATGCCAAAACGAGTTATAATGTTTTTCCAAATAAAGCCCTTGACATCGTTTGTTGTTATACCTCGCATGGCTTCAGCCTCTAACTATTTAGTGAAGTAGTCCACAGCCACTATCACAAACTTCTTTTGCCCAGCGGCCACAGGAAAAGGTCCTAGAATATCCATGCTCCATTTGGCAAAAGGCAGAGGGAACAAGATAGGAGTTAGGTAGTTGGACGGCTTCTGATGCAGATTTGCATAGACGAGGGCATCTTCCTTTAAGGTAGGCCGGTAATATCCCGTCCTTAAAGCCTTTTCTCCCAATGCTCTTCCCCCAATGTGAGATGCACAAGCTCCTTCATGGAGTTCCTTCAGAACCTCTAGACCTTCTTCCCTGGTGATGCACTTGAGGAGAGGACGATTGAATGACCTCTTGTAAAGAGTCTCATCCCATAATTCAAACCATTTGTCTCTAGCCTTCACATACTTAGCCTCTACAGGGTCTGGAGGCAACCGTCCCGTCTTCTTGTATTCTATGATAGGCTCCATCCAGACTGCCCCGCGGCTAAGAAACATAATCTGTTCTTGATCAATGCTCTTTTTGGGTCTGACTTCCCAAAACACTGTTCTTGGCGCATCTCCTTCAGCCGAGCTAGCCAATTTAGAGAGAGCATCTGCTTGATGATTTTCTGACCTTGGCACTTGGTCGAGAACAAATCGCTTCAAAGGCTCAATCTCATCTTTGATCAGACGCATATATTTGCTCATCGATGCTTCTTTACATTCAAAATCACCGTTGACTTGACTGACGACCAAAAGGGAGTCTGAGAGCTCCTGCCGCTTTACACATTTTGATTTCAGCCAGAAGTGCTTCATATTCAGCTTCGTTATTGGACGCTTGGAATTGGAATCTTAACGCATATTCAAACTTGTCTCCTTCTGGAGATTGACAAATGATTCCTGCCCCACATCCATTGACAGTGGACGACCCATCAACCATGAGCGTCCAATGCTTCCTTCCTTCAGCTGGATCAGATATTGGCTCTATGGCTGGCCGAGTAAGTTCAACTATAAAATCTGCCAAGGCTTGCCCCTTAATGGCTTTCCTTGGTTCAAATGATATATCGAACATGTTAAGCTCAACAACCCATTTTAACATTCGTCCGGAAGCTTCCATCTTTTGCAGAACTTGCTTCAGAGGTTGGTCATTGTAGACGAGTATGTTGTGCGCCAAAAAATAGGGTCTTAACTTTCGGCTGGCCATGACGAGGGCCAATCCAAACTTCTCAACTGGAGTATACCTATTTTCCACATCCTTGAGCACATGACTCACAAAGTATATGGGGACTTGCACGGACTCTCTTTCAGCCAACAGGACAGCACTCACAGCCTGAGTGGACACAGCCAAGTATACAAACAGTTTCTCCTCCTCAGCTGGACTGACCAACACAGCCAAGGTGATCTTTGACTTACTGAAGGGCTTGCTCTGCCTCTGCTGTCCATTCAAACTTGGCCTTTTTCTTGATCGTGGCGAAGAAGTGATGGCACTTGTCACCTGACTTGGACAAGAATCGTCCAAGGGCAGCCAAGCAACCCGTCAGTCGCTGAACTTCCTTGATCTTTGACGGGGATTTCATGTCTAAAATAGCTTGGATCTTTTCTAGGTTGGCTTCTATTCCCCTCTGATCTACCAAGAAGCACTAGTGGAAAAAAACTCTTGTGCTACTTGTCAAGTGCTTTGGTTGTTTGACAAACGTAGCACTTGGTGTGTTCCTTCAATTTTTTTAATTTAAAAATTGACAAATGCTCCGTTTGACCGGAGCACTTGTCATTCCTGCTTTTTTATTTTATTTTCACTCGCTCCCACTCTCTCCTCGATTCTAATTACTGCTCCCCCCATTTTGATTTTTCTCTTGCCGCTCTGTTTGTCTTTCTCTCTTTCACCCCTAAAAAAAAACCTCTCTCTTTCTCTCTTTCCATCAAACTGTTTCCCTTTCTCTCTCTTCCCCTCTATCACTCTCAATCTCTCTCGCTCGATGCTGTCCTTCGGTCCTAGATCCGCGAGTTCGATCGATTCAGAGTTCAATTTGGAGTAGTAGTAGCCCTCTACTGAATTTTAGGGCTTGATTTGGAAATAAGGTATTCTTCTTATCCAATTTTATGGTTTTATTGTTGGCCAAATTGAACAAAAAAATATGATATTGCCTTTATTATGCGTTTCATAATGTTTTTGGTAGTCTTCTAATCCAATTTTAGGGTTTCGATTCAACAAGCTTGAAAGCCCTTAATTGATTTGTGGCTTCTTGATTCTAGGGCTTGGAATAGGTGAGCATCTATGGGTTTCTTAGTTTTTAGAAATTTTATTTAATTGTGAGGAAAATCTAAATTTTGTAAAAGTTTTGGTCAAATCTAGGGTTGCATTTCGAGGGAATTACAGGCAGCATTTAGGTGAATCTCAAGTCAGTTTGATGTTTAGCTTCTTTTCAATAATGAATCTTTTCTTAGTGTTCAGTTCCAACATTGCTTCTTTTCTTAGTGAATGATCTGACCTTTTATTTTCTTAACAAGCAACTGTGTGTTTTAAATGTGGTGATGATAAACCGATTAAGGTAAGAGTTGAGTAAATTTGGTCTTCAAGAGAAATTCAAAGATGCCGGGTGATAATGTCCTTATGCCCTTCTAAGTTCTAAGGCTTGTTATGAACTAGGTGTGGGAGCTTGCAGCAGCTGAATTATGCAAATATGGAATGCATAACTCTTTTCCTTGCTCCAACTAGGGAGCTTATACAACAAATTAAAGAGGTAATGAGGGCCCTGGATTATTACATGAGTGTCAAGGTTCATAAAAGTGATCTGTATCTGTATACTCCTTCTTTGAACTTGGATAGTGGGGGTCATGTTCGACGACGGGTTGCTAATTTTGAGCCTTTGAGGACGAGTCCGTAGAGAGCTTAGAGAGGCGGGAGATTGTGTTTAGATTGGTAAGTCTTAGTTTGGATAATAGAGTTGAAATCCATCATATACTAATAAAGCAAGTGAGTTTAGTCGCAAAGAGGCGGTTGCGGTTATTCTCCGGCTTTTTTAAAGGTATCGTTTTGTGAAATATGTCTTAATTGACACTTTGTAGCTTGATGCTTAAGTTAATAGCCATAGTACCTGTTTGGAATGAGTGATAAGTGTGGACGGTTGAGTATACTATTGATTTCACTGAAGTATTTGTCAAAATGAGATGAATTCGGCTAACATGATCCCACATTCCCGCTAACTAGTTACGATTTTTTCACTAACTCCATGGGCGACAATTTTAAGTTGAACTTTTACTTTTTGCAAATCTATAAGTCGTGATTTTTGAATGTTATGGAAGGAATTGAATCAAATGGTTCATACGTTTTAAAATAGCCAATTTGGATGTATTTGGGGGCGACTTACGTAACATAGAGCATGCAACTTTCAAAACGAGTCCTTCTCCACTTTATGATCTTAATATTGTAATTTCGTTATCTGAAGTTTTTTTTTTAATTCCAACCTAGTCATTCTATTCATGAATATGTGCCTATACTCTACAAGAGGAGCAGTGTCATCCGAGTCGGGTCCCTGCGCGGTTGCATCGGCGGCCTATCATCCGGTCAAGTCTCTATGCGGTTGCAAAGTTATGATCTGCGGTAGCTTAGAAGTTGTTTCAGCAGTATTTAAGACAAAATCGCGAGCAGAATCGGACTCCTCTGTTGGTTCCCTCCTCACATAGGCATATCTTTGCGGTGTTTGCCTCCACAACAGTTTCCCGCAGATACTCGAAATAGTTGGGCTGCTATTATTGTCATGGATGCAAACACATGTGCTCGAGGCCGACGAGTTATATGTATTATCAAAGGCATAGACCACCTGTGAGTTGTCTGCCGTTGCTGTTGTTTCATATTACTAAAAACTCGCATTTATGTATGAATTTTTACCTTGAGTTTTACATTTGTATATCAATACGAACGTATCATAACTTGATTCCTCTACTTGAAAATTTTGACTCGTAACAGGGGCTGTCAAGATTATGGGATTGATTCTTGGAAGTGTGATATTTGCAGATCAAATTCAGGAACGAATCAGCTCGGGTATTTGTTTTGCTTCATGAGTTCATGCACGCATATATACCCAGACCGGTTCTGGAACATCTGGATTGATTCCGCTACTTTCTCTGCTCACTAATCAATGGATGTTCTATATCTCTTCCATTCCTTTTATCTCTTTCATTCTTTTGTTCTTAATAAAACTCTACCTTTTCCTTTATTATTATTATGTCTATTTCATGAATTCATTTAAAGTTTAACTTGTCCTTGGTCCTTGAATTTTAAATCAGAGTTGAGGTTTGTTAGTTTGTTTGTACCTGGAAAAAATGAATGAATTGTTGGAATTATTGAACTATTATCATGGCATGAATTGTGTCCTTTTTTTTCTAAGTTGTGTAGGATAAAATTACACCCATGTATTGAAAAAAAAAGTATTACAAAATGATTGCAGTTTCATATCGTTTCGTGCAATATTGGATGATGCTGAAACTACTACATAATATTTACCTTGTAAACAACATGAATTCACTTCTTAGGGTCAAAAGTAAACTTAGTATGTTTGGTGCATTGTATTTCAGTATATATTTATATATTGCTTCTCATAAGTGCTAGATTAATTGAAGTGATTCTAATCTGTTAATTGTTATCAGTAGTAGCAGAAATTATAGATAAATATATTAGAAGTGACCCTCGTCTTCGAATTAAACTCGTGTAACAAGTTTCGAGCCTTAGATTTTAATCTTATTGTTCTTTGTAGTTTTTGATCGAGGGAGATATATTAGTGAAAATAATGCTATTATTGTTGTTTTGATGTTTGAGTTATAATGGTCAGTTTGTATCATTTGATGCTTGAAACATGCTATTTGATCGCTGATTAAGTTTATTTATTTGCCTAATTTGGCGACTTTTGTGTTGTCTAAGCTATCCAATCTTATTCCTTCTTATTGTACCCTGTTCAAACTCTTTTCATGGTAAGAGGAGTTATTTGTGGTGTGGACCTCTGTGCTTGGTTCTCCTGTCTCCATCCCTAGACATTGACTCTTACTAAAATAATTTCAATGCTCACCCCCCTTTTTTTCATTCTCGCCAAGTGAACTCTCGTCACACTACTATAATTTTCGCTTATTAGATAAAGAGTGAGGTTAAGTGGCTAACATGTTAGCCATCTTAGGTCTCTTTGGAGCCTCCACCACAATATTTGCTTACTGATTTTAATGTATGACAGACTATATCAATATGTATACTGTTAGGCATTTAGAGTAATTCAGTAGATGAACTTTGGCTTTAACTGTTTTTTTATGGCTTATCAATGTTTACAGATGTTAAAAGCGGTTGTGCCCATTTATGATCTTGAATCATTTCTATCTTTACAGGTTGAGATATGTTTGACATCAAACATCAGAACTAATACAATTTCCTCCATCGATGTTCATCATTTTGGTTTGGCTCCTTTCTAGCTGTATATATAATTCAAAAATGTCAAGAGTTAGTCTATAGTTTCAGTAAGCATACACTTGAAAAAGATATCGGCAATCTATCCTCCGATAAATTTATTTATCTCGTTAGGCGATTTATACAATAAGAAGCATCTGCTTATTCTATGTACCGATGATTACGGGGTGTTCTCTACCAGTTCAAATCTTTGCTGGTTATAACTGTGATTGTCATCTGGCTGGATAAGCTAGATTAAATTATGTTTTCTCTAGTTGAACTAAATGTGGACTAAAAAAGGAGTCAAGTGCCATTGTCTTTGATAACACATGCACACTTCTAATTGTTGGTGAGCTGAGCCCCCACCTTCACTTCTAACTCCTCTCCCCTTCCTCTTCACTCTCTTTCCGTTTCACTCTACTAGTGGTTGTTTAAATACATCGTTGTAGCTTGCTTGGGTTTAGTTTAAACTGAATGGTTGTAACTTTTATCTAGCTATATAATGATAATCTATTACTTTAGGACTGAATTTGATGTTGATAGAAGTGGTATTTGAAAAACCTCTTAATGGAGCAAGTGTTTAGTTTCTATGCAGTAGAAAATCAATTTTGAATGTATATTATGGTGTTAAATGGGAAGTGCACACGGAGGTGTGTGCGTGGTGGTTGAAGGGATGGACATGAGGAAGTGTGGTGGTGAAAAGTGAGGGGAATGAGGTAGCATGCTTTAGGTTGGTGTGCTGCATAGAATCTGAAATCATGGGGTGTGGTTAGTGTGCCACTGCAACGAGGTGGACTGCTGTACAAATTTTTTTTTTTTAAAATATTTCAAGTGCTCCGGTTGTTAGGAAAAAACCGAAGCACTTGATTCCCAAGTGCTCCGGTTTTCCCTTACCAACCGGAGCACTTGAAGTATTTTGAACATAAAAAAATTCACAAGTGCTCCGGTTTTTTAGACAACCGGAGCACTTGTAAATCTAAGTGCTCCGGTTGACAACCGGAGCACTTGATAAATACTCAAGTGCTCGTATGGTGTATGCTACGGGTCAAATACGGAGCACTTGTACGGTTTTTAACCGGATCACTTGATGTTTTTTCCACTAGTGAAGCCTAAGAACTTCCCGGACAAGACTCCAAATACGCATTTGCCGGGGTTCAAATTTAACTTGTATTTTCGGAGAGTCTCGAAAGTCTCTCTCAAATCACCAACATGACCTTCCTCTTGCCGACTCTTGACTATTATATCATCAATATAGGCCTCCATGTTTCTTCCCAACTGTGGCTGAAAGACGGTATTGATCAATCTTTGAAAGGTGGCCGGAGCATTGCGTAGGCCGAATGGCATTCTCAGCCAGTCATACAACCCCTTTTTAGTAATGAAGGAAGTTTTGTCCTGATCCTCTGACCACATGGGATTTGATGAAAACCTGAATAGGCGTTCATGAAGCTTAGTAAAGCATGGCCGGCTGTGGAGTCCACTAGACGATCCAACTTGGGCAGAGGGAAGCTGTCCTTAGGACAAGCCTTGTTGAGATCAGTATAGTCCACACACATCCTCCAAGTGCCATTAGGCTTTGGCACCATGACCACATTTGCTATCCATTCTGGATAATAGGTTTCTCTGATGAACTTTGATTCCAACAACTTCTGAACTTCTTGGTCGACCGCCTGATTTCTGGCCGGTCCTAAATGCCTTTTCTTCTGACGAATAGGTTTTAAATTTGGATCGACATTAAGCCGGTGGACGGCTACCTCTGGATCAATTCCAGGCATTTCCTCAACACAATAAGCAAACACGTCTTGAAATTCTTTCAGCAAGCTGATTAAAAGGCCCCTCAACTCAGGAGAGAGCGAGGACCCAATCTTCAAAGTTCTTTCTAGACGAGCCTCATCCAAACAGACATCTTCAGGGACTTCCACTGGCTCTGGACGTTCTAGTGCTAGTCCCATGATGGCCATCACTTCCTCAGACGAGGGTGGCTCCTCCTTGACGAGGTCATACTTCCTTTTTTTGCTGGGGAGATGTTCAGACGTTTTCCTTGAGGGGGCGAGAGGCGTCTGAGGACTCTCAATTGCCAGCCTCAACGAGGCCACTTGGTCCTTTACACTTTTAGACGTTTTCCTTTCGCCAGCAACCTTCGTCTTATCTTTCCCAATTTCAGACGTTTTTCGTTCGCCACCGATCTTCGTCTGGGCTTCATTGCATGCTTTCCATGATGACGGCTTGAGGGTGGTTAGGTAGTATTCCCTAGCCGCCTGCTGGTCTCCATACAAGGAGCCAATCTTGCCATCATCACACTCATACTTCATAAGCATCAGGTGAGTTACTATTACAGCTTTAACATGATTCAAAGTTGGCCGTCCGAGTATGACATTGTAGGCTGTCAAATCTCGGACAACCAAGAACTTGATGAACATGGTCCGCGAGGCCTCCTTCTCTCCAACTCGGACGGGCAACGCGACTGTTCCCATGGGATGGATGACTCCTCCCCCAAACCCTATGATGGGATGATGGACTGGAACCAAATTCTTTTCATCAAATTTCAATCTGGATAAGCAATCAGCACTAATGATGTCCGTCGAGCTTCCGGTGTCAATCAGAATTCTTCTTACTCTCAAGTTGGCTATCTTCATCTCTACAACCAAAGGATCATCATGGGGGGTCCTCAACTTGCCCCGATCTTGCTCACTAATTAACCACCACTTTTGGGAAGGGCTCGGTCTTTGCCGGATTAGTCAACAAGACTTGGTCGAGCTCCCTAAGGTAGTTTTTGTGCCCTCTATTGGTTGGCCCTCCAGCAGCAAATCCTCCTGAAATAACGAGGACGACATCTTCGTCAGTGCTTTCACTCTCCTTTTTCTTGCTTTGACGGTCATCTCTCCACTGAAACTTCTTTCCCCCTTGGGGTAAGTATGAATTTATCTTTCCTTTTCGAGCTAGATCCTCCAAAGCTCTCTTAAGGTGTTTACATTCATTTGTTTCATGACCGCAATCCTTGTGAAAATGACAATACTTGCTCTTGTCTCTGTTTCTGTAAGGCGTCTTCATCTCGACTGGAGCCTTCAGCTCGTATTGGTCCTTTATCTCCATGAGAATGGAGTATTGGTCCTTGCTGAATTCGATGGGGTTGGATGAAGAAGGCTCAAATTCTTTCCTCTTGCTTCTTCTGGACGAAGTAGTGGTTGAGGTTATGGCCCAAGTCTCGGCCTTTTTGGGGTTGCTTTTCTTTAGCTGAGCAATCTCTTCAGGCTTCTTGGACTCAGGATGCTTTGCCTCAGCACATACTTCAGTGGCATGTATAAAAGCTTCGGCTTCCTTTAAAGCCTCGGCAAGAGTATTGATTTTCTTCTTCACAAGGTCAAACTTAAAACTTCCTGGCCTCAGACCCCTGATAAAGGCGTCAAAAGCCACTCCAGCATTGAGATCTTGAATTTGAAGGGCTTCCAGATTGAATCTCTTAACAAAACTTCTAAGAGCTTCTTTTGGTCCTTGGACGACCTTGCCCAAGTGCATGCTTGTCTTTTGTTCTTGACTATTTGCGACGAAATGACTAGTAAATAATACACTGAGTTCGGTGAAATTGTTGACTGAATTGGGGGGTAGATTATTGAACCACTTCTGTGCTACACCCTTAAGGGTAGCCGGGAAATTCTTACACCAAGTAGCATCATCTACTCCTTGGACGTACATCTGATGCTTGTAAGCGGACAAGTAATCATCAGGATCAGTGGTTCCATCAAAAGGCTCTATTGTTGGGAGTTTAACCTTTGGGAAGGGGGGCGCCTCCATGATCCTGGCTGAGAACGGAGTAGGCCAATTGATCCGGAGGGCTCCCAGCTGTCCCTCAATGGGTATGAACTCCTTGCGATATTCTTTCAACACAGGATTGGACGAAGTGTTTGCTGGTACTGGTCACTTATAGACCATTGGTTGAACCACCGTCTTCTCTTGTCTCGGACGAACTATCGAAGGACCCAGACTTCTTCCCTCTGTTCTGGATGGTATCCTTAAAGGAGGATCCCTTAAGTATGGGGTAGAGCCAGTAGCCGACTGTTGCAATGCTGCAGCTCTCTTTGCCTCTAAGTAGTCCCTGGCATCTGTTTCCATTCGGTGTCCGCTCGGACGAGCTTGATCTTAGGTCCTAACCACCAAATTCCAGTCCATCTTCCTTCGCTGCTCACTGCCTTCTGGCTGTTTTCCCGTAGCCGCCCTCCTTGAGGGTTCCTGACGAACAAGTCGACTAGGACCTGGACGATTCTCTTGGGAACGTCCCCTAGGAGGAGCTTGATTGTTAGCGGCCATGTGCATATGTTGGCAGCAAAATAAAAAAATGTGCCAGACACATCCTGCAATTACTAACAATCTCCTGCAGTACTTTATTGCTTGAAATCTCATGGAAAACAATATATATATAGTATTGGAACCCGTTCATGGAAAAGATGTAAACTTTTGAGATTTTCATAATGTAATAACTTCGAATATTCTAATTCTAACATGAATAAGTTTTGTAGAAAAACCTTAATTTTAATTGAAGTCCTAATACTAATTGAAGCCTTAACTCTAATTGCAGTTTGTAACTTTAATGCATGGTACATAAAATATTTCTTTTTTTAAGTTACTTTAATATAAAATTTAAATATAGTATATATGGATCTTATTTTAAAGTATTTTTTAAATACTTTCCAATGGTGCGAAAATTATTAATTTTTGAACTATATATTAAAAGTTATAATCGATTTACTATACTTAATTTTTCCACTATGAACCCAAACTCTATTTCTTCTTATCCTAAATTGTATACATGTATTTTAATTAATTTGGAACACTATTTATTTTAAGAAAAGTGACATGGCACTTAATAATATAAGCGTGACATATGGCGTCCAATGAAGATGCCAATTGTCGGAACCTTGTGAGTTGGCTTTTGGACCCTAATTCTAATTGCAGTTTGTAACTTTAATACGTACTATAGAAAATATTTCTTTTTTTAAGGTACTTATATATAAAATTTAAATATAGTATAAATGGATCTTATTGTAAAGTATTTTTTAAATACTTTCCAATGGTGCAAATATTATAATTTTCGGAACTATATATTAAAAGTTATAATCAATTTACTATACTTAAGTTTTCCATTGTAAACCCACCTCTATTTCTTCTTATCCTAACTCTATACATGTATTTTATTACTTTGTAACTTTATTTAGTATTGGGACCCGTGCAAATGCCCGGGCTTTTTCGTGAAGAAGAGGTAGAGTTTATAAATATTTACATCCCTATTTTTTGCCGTTATTTTTGTCCGACATAGAACAACTAAAAGTTATCATATGATTTTATCATTATCTTTGACGTTGGTTTTTAATTTATATGTCATGAAGAAACTCACTATATCATTCAAAAACATACTATATCATGCAGAAACTACATCATTTATGAACAATCCACTACATCATTTAGACACTCACTATATTATGCAGAAACTCGGTATATGATTCAGACAATCTATCTATCATGCAGAAAATACATATATTTTTATATGTTAAAACACATGTTACTGATTGAATTTGTGTGTAAACTATTAGGTATATAATAATGCTACATTTATAGTTTTTTTTTCAAATAATTCTAAACAGTGTCTGCAAGTGGAAACATGTTAAAGTTTATGTTATTTTGCTCAAATAGTGTTGGCCAAATTGTATTTTAAATATGAGTATTTAATGTGTATACAATTCCTATAAAATATACGTATATTAAGAAAATTATAAAAAAACACCTGAGAATGGAATTTATTTCTATCAAATAGATTCTATGGAGATTTTCTGCCTTATTTTACTTTTCATTATACAACGATATAATTGATTTTGATAAAAAGTTGATTGTTTCTTTGTGTTTCTTCTGTATATTTTCCACGTTGTAAAAAAAAAAGATAAAAAGTTGATTAGCTATTTAGTTGCCGCTAGGTATGTTGTCCAAAATCTCTGTATAGACAATGTTCCTTGGATAGTTTGATGGAGCAGATCCCTGGTTATCAATGAATATTCGTAGTCCCTCCCCCGAAGTCACCCTTGACACTGCCACATATAGCTGGCCATGGGTGTACAAATATCATCCTCCCGATGCTTTGTCCCTGTTTTCGAGGTCTCCACTCTTTTGTATCACTATGCCACACAAACTTCTCTGGGAACTGAGCATAAGTGATCTCTGCCGCCTCTGGATACCGAGAATTAGCTGTGATCCATGCTGTGAACATTGTGGTATCGATACCTTCCATGTCCAATACAGTGTTAATCTGTCTTTTTTCATTGAATATGATTGTGTAGTACGTTACTTTAATATTATAACCCTAATTCTAATTGAATCGCTAATTCCAATTGCAGTAGGTTATTTAATACGTTAGTATAGTCAATATTTACTTTTATATGTTACTTTAATATAAAATTTTAAATATAGTATAAATGGATCTTATTTTAAAGTAATTTTCAAACACATTCCAATGGTACACAAATTATAATTTTACGAACTATATATTAAAAGTTATAATCAATTTACTATATTTAAGTTTTTCATTGTGAACCTAACTCTATTTATTCTTATCCTAAACTCTATTTGTATTTTAATCAATTTGTAACTCTATTCATATTCAAAGAAAATATGACATGACACTTAATGAGCGCGACAAATGGCGTCCAATGAGGACGCCAAATGTCGCGACCTCGTGAGCTGGCTTTTGTACTCTGCTTTATATATTAGTTATATGATATGATATATTGATTGATTGGTATACCGTATTACTAGCTTTTCAAATACCAAAACCTGAAATTGCAGACTGCATAAGCCAGCCACATAATACTTTATTACCAATAGCAGATTACACGTCACATGGTCACAGTAGGCTCTAGGCTTTGCTAAATGCTACCACTCTCATCAGGTTAGTTGGCTGAAGTTTTTATTTTCATAAGTTTTCTTTTTTTGTTTTCCCCTAAAACAATTTTTGCCTATTTGCTATTGTGTTTTGGAATTTCGTGCATATATTTGTTGTTTTGCTTAAGTAGTTTATTGCATTATTAACACTTTTATTATTCTTTAGCTGATATTTCTTTTATATAAGTTTGTTTATTTCATCATGAAATTATGTTACTATGAATTATGAATAGAATACTCAATTTGTCAATAAATGCAATAATAAGTTGGATGTTAATTTATAATTTGTAAAGTGAATGTAATATAATGATAAAAAAAAATAAATTCCACCAACCAATAACTCATCAACTCATAAAACAGATAATAATACTTAAAATCAAAGAGATAAAACATAATTTGGAGTCAATTAAAATCTTGAGACTCAAGTCCTTCATAAATAGAGAACCTTCAATAAGTACTTTCGATACCTTAATTACAGAACCTTCAATAAGTAATTTCGGGGCCCCCCAAGATTAAAATCCTGGATCCGCCCCTGCTTTTACTCCACATACAATTAAATAATAGAAAATGCATGGTATAAGATTTGATCCCGTGACTTCAAGTTTTATATACTAAAGTCTTAAACAATATAGAAAAAAAAGATGAGAGAGAAAGCTAGAAAGAGAAAGAGAACGAAAGAGGGGGAAAAAGCCCCAATTAAAAACCCGAGAAACCCTAGCTCACTCGAAAAAATTGCTTCAGTTAATTCATCTCATCATCATTCTCTGCCATTCCTCTTTAATCTCTAAGGCAGGCTGCTCTCGTCGTTATCAAAGTACAATTAAGTTTGCTTGTTGGGCTTGCTTTATCTCTTTATGTTTGTTTGAGGGAAATTAAGCATTTTTAGCAGTAATGATGCGACTCTATGCTATGGTTATAGGGTTAGTTCTCAATTAAAGCTTTTCAATTGCTTGTAGAGTAGTAATTTACAGGTTGTTATCCATAATTTGGTTCAGCTATTCCAATTAATTATCTCTGAGCTAGGGTTTCAAACTCGATTTGGGGGTTTTTATTGACTTGGTCTATTTCCTTCATTAAATGTGTTGCAGAGTGTTAGAGTGTGGTGTGTGAGGTTGGTTGGCATTATCGTGGTGTCACTCAATATTAGTGAGATTTTCTCATTCATTATCTCCTGTTATTGGTGTCGTCGGCGTGCTGTTTCTCGTTCTCTTAGAGTTTACTTTTAGATTGAAACCCTAACATTTATGGCGATGGTAAGTGTCAGTCTTAAAGAAAGTTTGGCTTTTGCTCTTATTTTGCTCATGCGTATTATAGTTACTATAAAAGGCATAAGAAGGTTAGTTATTTTTTCACAATTCTTCTTATCTTCTGTTGTTGTTGTTGTTGTTGTTGTTGTTGTTGTTGTTGTTGTTGTGTGTGTGTGTGTGTGTGTGTGTGTGTGTGTGTGTGTGTGTGTGTTTGCTTAAGTTCTTATCTTGTTTTCTTGTTTGATCTTGAGTGTGTGGGTGAGTGTGATTTTTTTCAAATGTCATTTAAAGCAGTTATTTTAAATGTTGGTGCTAACCAGGGAGGGTCTTCTAGTCACCCTGCTAGTGCTAGTGATCCTGTTTGTGTTGGTTTAAGTTTTGATGTTATTAAGAATGGTTCTAATGTTGCTCTTGCTGATTGTCTTCATGATCCTCCCGCTGATGTTGCTTATCTTGAGGCAACAATTGTTGATGAGCTATCCCAAGTGCAGAAAGATATTGAAGAGCTCTATAAAACTTGTCTGGTGGGTAAGATGCTAGGCGAGCCTTTAGATGTGCTTACTATTATTTCTCGCACTAAAGCTGAATGGAATAGTTTGTTAAAGGTGATATTGAGTTTATGGAAATGGGAAATCATTGGATTTTATTGAGATTTACAAACCCTAGTGATCTTTTCCTAGCTAGTATGGTCTGAGAGAGCTTGGCATGTCCAAGGTGAACTGTTTGTGTTAGAGTCTTGGAAGCCTAATTTTGACCTTTACTTAGAAGAGATCAAGTGGGTAGATTTATGGGTGCATATTCCTAGATTTCCCACTGAATTACTCAATTTTGAGTCAATTTCAAATCTATTTGCTGCCAATAATGTGGGGTGCTTATCAAGCTTGATTCTAATTCCCTTCTTAGAAATAAGACAAGGTTTACTAGGCCTTGTGTACGAGTTGATATTACTGAACCATTGCTTGAATATGCTGAGTTAGTTCGTGCTGGTGGGAAAGTGTGTAGGTATAACATTTGGTATGAGGATTTTTCAACTGGTTGCTCATTTTGTGGCTCTAAAGATCATGCTATTGATGTCTGTCCTTTACTTCATGCTCCTAAAAAGGAAATTTCTATTTCCTTGATGAAAAATCCTAAGCAGAAATGCTTAGCTGAGATTCTTTCTTTGGCTAAAAGGCAAGAAAAACTTATCACCAGGGCTGAGCAGGCCAATGTGGTGCAAGTTAAGCCTAAGTCAATTCCTAGAAGCTCTACTAAAAAAAAGTTTTTGTCTCAGAAATCTTTTGTGCATGGGAAATCTGTTGCTGTTTCTAATAAGAAAAAAGATGTTGGTATTGTGTTTAAGGATCCTGTTCATGTCCCCTCTAAAAATGATATTGTGCCATCTTATGGCAAAGGTAAAGGGAAGGCTATTCTATTTGTTGTTGCTCCTGAGTGTGTGGATGTAAGTGACTCTGATGATGATGCAATTGTGAGTGATGTTAGTCCTAAGTCCCCCCCTCTGATGCTTGTTTTCAAGCTGTTATGCTAGAGTTTACTCCGTGTGAGGGAGGTGAGGATGTAGGGATGACTCATGCTCCACCTGGTGCTATGGATACGGTGATGTCTCCTGTTCCTCTTCAAATAGTCTACCCTGAAGACTTTCTCCAAGGTAATCAGTTTGCTCCTTTCACTAGTTGAAAAAACATCAAAGGACCCGGTCAAAATCGGGCTTATATATCTGATTTTGGTCCGGATCGGGTGGACATGGAGCAGCTAGGAGTGATCAACTAATCTGGTCCAAACCCGGATTAGTTTAGCTACTAGCCCCAATAATTCCAAACCCCTATTGCAGCCTACAGCCCCTATTGAACTCAATATTCAACACAACCTACAGGCTACAACCCCTATTTTCAGTTAGGTGTAGAATGACAAAAAAAAGTTTCACTTCACACATCACAGTAAGCTTCACACAACAATTTTACATATATAATATTTTCAACAATTTTCCATATATAATATTTTCAACAATTTCACATATATACAAAATAAACAAATATAAACTATCCATCAAATTTTAATACAAACTTATACACAAAAAAAATACGAAACTTACACACAAAATTAAAAAACAAAAATATGACAATGCAAACTTAACAGAAAATTTAAAACTTATAAAATAATAATACAAGATATATATACAATAAATTTAAAAAAGGAAATAACCAACGAAAATGAATATAGAAAACAAAAACAAACTCAAACCCTAGATCTACAAAACTTAAACAAACGAAACGAAAATCGTGTGCTAGTTGTTGGCTGGTGTCGTGCACTGGTGATTGGCTTCATGTGCTGGTGGCTGGTGTCGTGCGCTCGTGGGTGGCGTCGTGCGCTCGTGGCTGGCGTCGTGTTGATGGTGAGAGATGAAAATCTGGGGAGAGGAAGACGAAATCTTGAATCTCAACCGTTAGTGAGAGACGCGTGAGTGAGAGGAGGTGGTGGAGACGGAGAAGTGGTTGGCGTGTTGGAGTGAATAAGGAGGAGAAAGGAGGAGGATTGTGGAGATGGTGGTGTTGTTGCTGACGATGACTGGGTGATGTTGTTGCTGGTGATGGAGGAGGCAATAGTGGAAAAAAGCTTAAATGACACAAGGAAACTGATTAAAACCGGATCCGTTAATTCATTTGGAGGGGGCGCGCAACAAAAATTTCAAATAACTGATCCGGTTTGTAGCCCAACCAGATCAGTTGATGGGATGGGCCTTATAAAGCGCTCAACTTTTTAGCCCTTGTGTTATACCACATCTCCCTTCTCCCTCCTCAACTTCAGCTCACATCTCTCTTCTCCCTCCTCCCACAATTTCTCTCTTCTCCCTCCTCAACTTCAGCGTCAGCCCTAACCCTAACCCTACTCTCCACAACGCCACCTCCTCTCGATCTCCTCTTCTCCTCTCGAACTGCTCTCCTCCTCAACCCCATCCCACCCCACCCCACGAACACCCATGAACCCCAACCACTTGCATAAACTCTCGCTCGCCAAACACTCGCTCGTCGTCGCAACTGTAACACCCCAAAATATTCAATACTATTTAGTAATTTAGAATATGATTTCCAGTTGTCGATATTATCAATTTCATATTTTGATTGAATTTTGGCAAACATAATAAGTTTAAAATAGGTTGTATAATTAGTGATGCTAGTATTAATAATTGATGATATTGTAGTCTTATGTGTCAAATGATTTTTGTTATATTCATAAAGAAAAAAAAGGGGAGGAAACCACTCACCCTCACTCATTCTTTCTCTCTCCCGTATTTTCCCCAAAACCCAAAACCCTTGTTTCTCTCTCTTTCTCACATCTCTCTCACTCTTCGTGTCTCTCCTTTCCGGCTGGTTCTTCGCCGGCGGTTTCCACAACTCGCCGGAGCCGTGTTGTTCCTTCTTCCTCTTTGTTCGTTGTTGTTGTGGTTGCCTCGTCGGAGCCTAGATACGCCGCCGCGCACCGTCTTGTTCTGGCCATTGTGAGGTGCCACACTCACTTTCTTCTTTTTGTTCTATCTCTTGAAGTTTGTTGAGATTATGATGTTGATTGTAAGACATAAGTACTCTGATTTGTGATTTATTGTTTGGTGGGATTGTGATTTTGATTTTGAATACATATGCTTCGACTTATGATTTGTTATTGTTGATTTTACTGATTGGTAATTGAGAGAGGAAACTCTGCCGAAATTTCGAGTCAAATTATGAGAATATTGTATTAAGGTACTTATTATCTGATTTAGAGGATCGGGGAGTTACAGTAACCACCACACGCAACGAACACCAACGCCACCAAGGCCACCACCCACCGCTTTCGGATGTTGAAGAAACACGAAGTCCGAGGACAATGAAGAAGATAGACGAAAGCATGAAGAGGAAGGAAGACAACAATTTCAAAGCGCGAGATTTTAGATCTAGGGTTTGAGGGTTTTTTTTAAATTTTCGTTCTTAATGATTTTCATTTCAATTATGTAATTATATCTATTGTTGTTTATATTTTTGTAGTTTCGATTGTAATTTTTGTAATTTTCGTTTTTTCGTTTTTTTTTTGTAATTTTCTTTAAACTTCTGTAATGTTTAAATTTTCATTTTTTCGTTGTTTTTATGCAATTTTCTCATCTTCCTCGTTTTTGGATAATAATTGTTTTGATTTGTGGGTGTTCATCTCAGATATATTTTGGTTTGTTTGTTTCTGTTTTTTTCCGTTTGTGATGGTGTGATGATGATTTCTGCTTTGTGGTCTTGGGAATGTGTTGTGGTTGCCGACTGTTTTTTTTTTTTTATTTGTCAATGATGATCAACTGACCCGATCCCTCACAAAACCGGATCAGTTAATCCATTTAACAGATCCGGCTTTGTGCCATGATCGGATCAGTTAATTCCTAACTGATCCGGTTTCGAATTGAATCAGTTCACTTCACCTAACCACTCTGACCCCATCCGTTCCGGACCAAAACCGGATCAGTAAGGCCCATTTTGACTGGATCAGATGAGGTTTTTTCCACTAGTGAGGAAGGAGGGAGATGGACAGAGGATGGGAGGAGGGAGATGGACAGAGGATGAAAGGGTGAGAGAGTAAGGGAATTTTAGGGTTAAGGAAAAAGTTGTGGTTCCCGCTGATTTATGAGGGAAGTTAGAGCCATGGGGAACATGGGCCACGAGGAACTGGGCCTTATATTTTTGACTATCAAGCTGATCTAGTTTGTAGGAGAACTAGATCAGTTTACAAAACTGATCCTGTTCTCCTACAAACCGGATCAGTTTAGTAGCCCAAAAATTTTCGAAAAAAAAATTGAATATATTGATCTGATTGTGGGAGAACTGGATCAGTTTGTTTGTGTCATATAAGGTTTTTTCCACTAGTGTTTGGCTTGTTTTTTTGAGCAAAATTATGGGGATATGTCTTTGTATGATTATGGGGTAGAAAATACAACAATGATTATTCATACTGATGATAAGTCTCTTAATGAGTATCATACTCAACCTGAAAAATTGTTTCCACTCTGTGGATTTTGAGAGCTCTATTATTCACCACTTTGGTGCTATGGGTGTTGAGCAATAGCCCCTTATGGAGCCCACCTCTCTCTCTCTCTCTCTCTCTAGTGCTGCTAAAAGAAGGAAGGGGAATGGTGAGGAAGATTCAGCCTCATCTGCTCTGAAGAGGTCTAAAGCTTACGTCCTTTTCTGTTAGAGTATCGTTTTTTGTGTGATTAACTGTTTTTTAATATCTCTGGACTTTTGGAATATTAGGGGTGTAAAATAAAAAAAAATGCATTAGAAGAAGTTGAGTTGTTTTGTAATGTAAATATTGTTAGTATTACAATGCTATGTGAAACCAAGTCCATCCTTCCTCCCACTAGTTCTTGTTTAAGGAGGTCCGGGTTCACATCATTTGCTTTCATCACTACCTAGGGACTTGTTGGTGGTATTTGGTTATTATGGAAGCAATATGTCTTTAATCCTTATAATTTGGATGTGTGTACAAGTATCTGCTAAGTTTATTGCTTGTAAGTTAACTCTTTTGAACGCTTGTCTTTCTTTTGTTGGGTTATTTATTTATGCACCCCCTCATTCTCATGAGAAAGATGAATTTTGGGAAGAAGTTTCGAATTATGTTAAGCAATATGTTTCTCCGGTACTGATTGTTGGCGATTTCAATGAGCTTAGCTCAAAGCAAGATAAAATGGGTGGTGCAAGTTTTAAGTACTCTAGACTTACTGAATTTGCTAATATCTTAGCTTCTACAAATTGTGTTGAATTAAGTTATTTTGGGCAACCTTTCACTTGGCGTAGAAAGAAAAGGGGTGCAAATAATACTTTGGAACGATTGGATAAACCTATTGCCAGTTCTAGTTGGTTTAATATGTTTCCTACAGCTTAGTTACAAAATCATATTTTTACTTCGTCGGATCATTGTCAATTTTCTTTAAAACTTGTTAATTCTAATATCAATAAAGCTTCTCCTTTTAGATTTGAGAAAATGTGGTGTATGCGTAAGGATTTTGATACACTTATTAAAAAAACATTGTGTAATCAGTTTCAAGGGTCATCAATGTTTTGTTTAGTTAAAAAGCTTCTATTATTAAAAATCAAAAAAGCAAAAGATTGGAATCGTTCTAAGTTTGGGAATATCTTTAGACAAATAAAACTTGTTGATATTAGACTTGAAAAAGTTCAAAAATTGCTTTTTACAAGATCCGGATAATGTAAGTTATAATGCCTCACAAGAACGTCTTCTTATTAAAAGGAGGGAGTTATTTTCATTTCAACGTAGTTTTTGGAAACAAAAGAGCAAAGATAATTTTTGGTTAAAAGATGATTACAACACTTTCTATTTCCATGCGAGTGGATCTATTAGAAAAAATCTTAATATAATTAAGTTGTTTAAGTTTAGTTCGTCCCAGATTATTGAGGATGAAATAATTTAGATTCACTTCCAATACAAAGTGTTTTTTTTTTATGAAAACAATGACTTTGATTTAATTACGCCGATTATTTCATCTCAGGAGAATGAGGAGTTAATTAAAGAAGTTTCTTCGGGGGAAATTAAATCTGCAGTATTTGATCTTACTCCAGATAAAGCTCCAGCCTAATCTGCAGTATATTACGATTTAAGGACTCTTCTAAGTTTATTTTGATCCTCTTGCTCCCCTTTCTCCCCTCTTTCTTCTCCATATCTTCTTCTATTTCATTCACTTGATAATTCTTGATCATAGTGACATTTGGCTAGATTTTCAGTCAACTTTGACCAGATTTCTAGTACATTTGCTTTCACCGTGCTTTGCCATATTTTGATTGTAGGTGTGACCATTTCTGAGGTTGCGAGTTGGAAGAAACGGCATGAGGCGAGTGTGTTAAGACCTCATTGAAGATATGGTGCGTATGACACCTTGCCCGCACAAAAAGAGAAGAAAAGAGGAGTTCTGGGCAGAAGCTGAGGTGCGCCCACACCGTTATATGAGGTGCTCCCGCACCATCCACTATGGTGCGCCCGCACCATCCGACATTTTTGGGTTCCTTGATGTCAGTTGCTCTGGTGTGCCCGCACAGGCCAAGGAGGTGCGCCCACACCACTCACAAAGGTGCGCCTGCACCACTCGCTATAGTGCGCCCGCACCATTTATTTTCCGGAAAATCTTGTAAGGCTTCGTGCCTACTAAAACAATGTTATGTTTTATTATTCGGACTATGCTTTTATTCGAGTTATTAGAGAGTTTATTAGGGTTCCTCCTAGAGTGAAATACATATTGGTTTGTCTTAGATTTCGGATTGATAGATTAAAGTTGTTGATTTCTACACATTAAAGGTACTTTTTATTAATTTAATTGAAAGTTTTCAGTTTTATTCATCCTTGTCATTGTTATTCTCTATTCCTCCATAGTTATAGATCTCAGAGTATTATAATTTCATAATTCCTTGTTTTTATTCTATTAATCATCCATTAATCATGTTTAGCCCTAGATTAGTTATAAATTTCAGATTTTTATATTTATATTATATTCCATGATTAGTGAGTAGTCTCATATCTAGGGTTATGGTGAAAGTATAAATTAAGGTTTTCATTGATTGTTAATGTAATTGTGGTGATTTATTGATGATTATGCATTGATCTTGGTGTTTTGAAGCCTTAGGATAAATATTGATCACATTTATACTTTGGTATGTTGATTGCAAATATTCTTAATCGAATTTCAAACTCTTTTATCATCTTCATGAATCAACTTAATTTCTAGGCCAATATATTGGGTAGAAATTAAGGGGATCCTTTTATTAGGGGTTCTCCGTACTTATTGGATCTCTTAATCGATTAACTAAAGACCATTCGAGAGAGGATTTAGTTGATTGATTAATTGATTATTCTTGAGGACCATTCGAGAGAGGATTCAAGTATTTTAGAGGGAAACTAAACCTTGCATAATTATCGCCTTTGAATCATAATTGCATTAATGATCATTGTTCCACTTTGATTCATACTAGTAGCCTTAACTCTAGTGTTTTCTCATTGATATTTTCATCTCATATTTATTTGCTATTTGTTGATCTTAGTTAGTTATTAGTTGTTACTAAACCTTTCTAAATCCCCAAATACCTTTTAATAAGGTAATTTAGGCTTGTTAGACTTTAACTAATCCCAATTTTCGTGTGGATCGACCCTTGACTTGCCTTTCACTATATTCTTAGTAATTGCTTGTTTGGAGTTATAAATATTGTTTGAAAAGTGATTTTTGGTGTCTTAACGACACACTAAAAACCTCTTATCAGATATGGAGAAAGCTTACAATAGATTAGAATGAGATTATGTTTTAGTTACCCTTAAAAAATTAGGTTTCCACTATCGTCTTATTGAGTGGATTAAAAGTTGTATCTCTACAGTTTCTTTCTCTATTTTAGTTAATGGTATCCCCGGAAGTCAATTTACTCCGTCTAGAGGGTTGAGATAAGGGGATCCTTTGTCTCCGTATTTATTTATTTTATGTGATGAACTATTGGCAAGGAAGGTGCATCAACAAAGTTCTTTTGGTAGTAAAGAATTAGAAGTTAAGATTGGTCGAGCTGGCATTAAAACCTTTCTTAACTTTTGTTGATGACACATTATTATTTGCTAAAACAAAGTGTAGCTCTTGTCATATTATAAAAGGTATTTTAGATGAATATTGTAGAATATTAGGACAGCTAGCTAACTTTTTGATATATATTCTATGAGCTAATTCAATATGGTTGTTAGTTTAAGAGTTTAATTGTTAGAGTCCTTTTGTTGTTAGGAGATTGAATAAGTTAGTTTCCTTTTGTTTAATTCTAGTAACTAGGAGATGCTAGCTAATTCTATTGTAAGAGCTACTTATTAAAAACTCATGTACTTAGCCTAAGTTGTAATATGCTATGATTATGTGCTACTGTCCAAAACATGTGAAATCAGCAACAGTTATGCGTAAACATAGCATGAAGATAGGAGGTTGTTGTAACAATCAACTCCCTCATTCTCATTTGCTACGTGAGTGCTGATGGTTACAAGGGAAGAAATCAGCAAGTTGGCCTAAATGTAGGAGGTGGTTATAATACAAAACTCTTTCATAACATCCTAGGCGTGATACTTGCAGCAAGGGGAAGAGGTGGAGTGAGATAGCTGCAGCAACATGGAAGTATTGCCTAAAATTATGGAAGATCAATCAAAGCTACAGCAACACGGAAGAGTAACATGTAACTAGGTGCAACAAGTGCTGGAAGTGGCACCTAATATCAAGGGAAATAAGTTAGCTTGCTTAGGTGTGTATTAGCTTAATTATGTAGTGTTTAATTAGTTTTAATTTATTTCTGTTATTAGGAAATTAATTAGTTTATTTCAGTTATTTTAGAAATCAGAAAATTAGGTTGTAAGTCCTATAAATAGTAAGCAATGAAAGAAGAAAAAAGATGGACTTTTGATGATTAAAACAATGTGTTTGTTTGTTTTATTTTCAGTTTTCTTTCTTGGATTGGAAAGTTAAGTGAATTCGTTCCTATGCTAGATTAGCTTTGGCAAGCTAGTTGGTGATCTTATGATCCTTAGAGTTTTCAAGGTGGTGTATCTGTATCCTTGTTAAACTTAAGGGTGCCATAACCGTGAGTTTTTGTGGATTCAATCACTTATGGTTATTTTCTATCCTTCTACACTTGGAAGATTCGAGTGTTACTCCAATTATACAACACATTCATAAGTCAACTTTTCAATGTATTAGTAATGTTTTCATTCTAGATTGTTTGATTTTCAAAAATATTTTACAGATGGACAATGCGCTTTCACTAGGAAAATATTTGGGTTGTCCAGTTATTACTGTGAGGGTTACTAAAGAAACTTTTGGTGAAGTAGTTGATAAATCGCAAAAACAACTTTCTAAATGTAAAGCTAATTCTCTTTCTCAAGCAGGGAGAACCGTTCTTATATAGTCTAATCTATCAACAAAAGCTAATTTCCAAATGCAAAGTTTTCTTCTTCCTGCTTCAAATATTTCTAGTCTTGATAAATAAATAGAAATTTTTTGTGGAATAAGGATTCAGATAGCTCATCCCCTAATCTGATTGGATGGGATAAAATTGGTAAACCAAAATGTTATGGTGGTTTAGGCCTTCGAAAAGCTAGTGTCAATAATATTGTCCTTCAATTAAAGCTTCTTTGGAGAATTGTTAAGGACCCAGGAAATTATATCTTTAAGACCGACCTTTAGGAAAGCAATTTGGTGGCAAGTGGGTAATTGTTTAAATATTTTTTTTGGTTTGATAATTGGGTTTTAACCTATCCTCTTGCAGAATTATTCCCAAAAAATTATTTTGATGATTCTATTAAAGTTAGTGATTTTTTATCGGAAGACAAACAATGGAATTTAGAAGGTTTACTTTCAGTTGTGCATAACAATGTAATGTTAGACATTAAGAGTTTGTTTATTCCTTCCTCTAATATAGAGGATAAACTGGTTTGGGGCTTAACTCCACATGGTGATTATTCTGTCCAATCAGTGGCTAAGCTTGTCCAAGGGTTTGGTATTCGTTTCACTCTTGAAGTTAAGTATGAGTGGATTTGGAAGCTGGATGGTCTTCCTACTAAGGGCTGTCTGGAGAAAAGTCGTGTTTTTCTCCCTCAGGACTCAAGAGTGTGTTTTTGTAATTTTCATAAGGAAGATGCTTGCCATTTATTTTGTGGTTGTTCCTTTGTTCACAATGTGTTTGTTAAGCTTCATGATTCCCATAATTGGCCGTCCATTCCAGTTTTTAACGATTCTATGTATTTGTGTGATAACATTGCCGATCTGTGTAATGAGTACCTTAAAAATGACATCTATAAAATATTTATGATTTGTTGGCATGTTTAGTTTGCATAAGATTACTTTTTAAGAGGAAAGTAGTTGCCCTTCTAAAGTTGCTTACTCTATTCTTCGTTTTGCTAAAGATTGGGATCATGCGAATCAACTTGAGGATTGTCTTTCTATTCCTAAAGCCCAGTCTTCTGTTAGTTCTATTAAAGAAGTTTGGTGGTCTATGCCCCCGTTGGATTATTTTAAGCTTAATTTTGATGGCTCCAAGATTGATAATTGTAGGCGTGGATTTTTCATTCCTTTAATGCCTACACGCGGTGTGAGCGCGTTTATTTGACTACCCCATTGTTAAGGTTTTATTGAAAATTGTTTTGTATTGAAAGAAGTCGCCAACAATTCTTTTTAGGAAGAATCATAAACCTAATTAGATATGGGAAAACCGTAGGGATAAATTATCCAATGTAGATTTCCCCGTCTTGACTCCATAGATGGTCAAAGTGAACCAAAGATTGAGTTCGGGGGTGAGGGTACGAATATAGTCATAATGAACCACATTCGCCCAAAGTTGGCCTCTACTAAATATCGATTCATTGCAGATCTTATGCCAAAGAATAATCATATAATGTTTTCAACATCCTAAAAAATATTTAGTCTAAGTTGGTTCAGGAAACTCATAAAAAGACTATTTTTTAGTGATATGTTATCATGCAGTCAATATTACAAGGAACCTAGCAGGTTGTCCAAATTAATCTGATTAATGTTAGAACATTTATTTAGGTCTTTGATTAGCAAAAATAACATGTGGGTGATAAAAGCATTGAAACAGGACAATCATATAATATGTATAGAACAATCAGGCAAGCATATAATATACAAAGGCATGAATAATAATAAAATAAAAGAAAGTATAGAAAAAGGGTTAGAATATACAGTATAGCGATTTTACATTAAAGATCTACATCAGGAAAGAAAACTGTTAGTAACTTCAATATAAAAATAATTTATTTAAGGACCCTCAGGATTATACCGTGGCTTGGGTCTGCGAGATTGACAACCTTCGGGATGAGCAATCGTGAAGCCTGAAAATCTGAATGTATGAAAGTATGTAGATTGAATGTATTTTGTGTTTGAAAGGTATGAGTTTTGTAGGGAAGTTTTGTAGAGAGATTCGTAAGATATTCGTAATATGTTCGTCGAGTGTTAATGTGAAAAATCCGTTCTTTTTTCTGTACGGAAAACAAGCATATTTATAGAGAAAACGACACTGCGCCTCACGCGCAGCTGATGTGGCAAGCTCATGACGCGGCATGACCAGTAAAAAGCATACACGTGGTACGCGTTTTGAAAAAGATAAGAAAGAAAATTCGCGTCTCAAGCAGAGAGCCGCGCTTGACGCAGGACTCAGAATGAGTCAGAAATCCACGTGTCAAGTGCAGATTAGTGCACCTGACACAGGTGGACAGAGCGGCGCTTGACGCACAGGCGTGCGCCAGGCGCAAAGTGGTGTGCTAGGCGCACCAGCCTGGCTCCTGCCGTGCCTTTGCCAGCTTTATTTAAAACGCGTTTTAAAAGATTTCTTTTATCCTTTAATTACGGACATCTGATTTTACGGGATAAAATCTGATCTTAACTTATAAAAAAATATCTTTTGAAAATATTTATTTATTAAAATAAATAAATTAATTATCAATTAATTGGGCTTTTCAAAGAATTGGGCTCAAATACAATTATTTATCATGAATAAATAATTGGGCTCAAATACAATTATTTATCATGAATAAATAATTGGGCTTTAAAATAGGACTTTAACACTTTTCGAAACGGTTTTGAATGGCTTTTCAGACTGTCATGCCCTTGGGTCGGACCAATTAAGACCACGGTATGCTTCATCATCAGATCCTTAAATGGGGAGACAAGATTATGTGTCTACAGAAGCCCCCACTTTGACTGAGGTTCAGGAAACCAATAGTCAAAGTATACGGTGTCGGGACGGAGAACGATTCTAAACGCTTTGCAGTTTAGAACTGATCTATAACCGCCGGTCTCTACAAAACAAAGTTAGTATGCAGGACAATAACTACAAGCAATCTGATTACCTGCAGAAGAAGGTGTTAGCAGATAGGTGCAAACAACTTAGATAAGCACATAATGATGCAAACAATGCAAACTTAGAATCTCTAAGGATGCATGAGACGCTATGCAAGGATTAAGGTTATGCAAAGCTAAAGAAGATGACACGTCATGCAAGGTCAGGGTTATGCAAGACTAGAATGTATGAAATGCAATGCAAGGTTAGGATTTTACAAGGCTTGAAGATGTGATGCAATGCAAGGTCAGAATTTTGCAAGGCTAGAAGATGGATAGCATGATAGAATGATAGACTAATTAGAGATGCATAGAGTGATTTTCGAAAATCGTTTTTATTAAATGATCGGGGTTCGTAAACGAGGTGTCCGCGGGTTACAACTTTTCGGGAGTTTGATTTGAATTGGAGGAACCACCACACATAGGAAGCCCCCACTTTGGGTGAGCTTACTTTGAATTAGGCATTATGAGCCTTGACTGAAATATACTTGATCTGATATTGGAATGTAGTTGCTATGTCTTGAACATTGAAAGTTTTCACTAGGGATTGTACTGGGGATTCTTCTTTGGTATAGGCAAAGTCAAGTATCGCCAGAGACCATGGAATTGTCACAGAGTCCTTCAGGGACAAGGAAAGCTTGGATTGAAAAATAAAAAGTTTAAATTTATGACTCAAATGAATATAGGTGGGAAAAGGCTTTAACGAGGCTAGGTTCAGACTCGAGTCTATGTCGGGATCTAAAAATAGATTATGCTCCTAAATTCTAGAAAGTCAAATCATTAGACCATGACTAATTTTTTATTGAAGCGGTCTGATCTCGAGATGAGGATTCCTACGTATCCTTGCGGAATCAGACCATTCGTAGTTCCAGGATCTAATTTTTATTATTATTATTTATATATTTATTTGTGCCCCAACTTTTGCCTAGGCCGCCCTTTTGGGTTTTCAACCTAGCGTGCTTGGACATACCTTGAAAAAGGAGTTATGGTTGATGAAAGGTTGAATTGGTTTAGCAAATGAAGGGTCATGGATTTGGATTATCTGGGTTTTAAGGGTTTCATGGATTGAAGGATTTGAATGAGGGGTAGAACTTGTGTGCAAGCCCCATAGCTTGACTTTTATTTGCCTTTGGCTCTTTCTTTTTGAATCTTTTCATTTTGTCCTGTGCATTTTCTTTTGCTTTTGCTTTTTTTTTTTTGCACTTTGAATTTTTTTTCACTATTTTATTTTGCCTGCCATTGATTTTTATGTAGTAGGGCTTGCGCACAATCCATTGGTTTAGGGTAGTGGCAGGTTTGAAGGATATTTGTGGAGTTTTGACGTTGAAGGGATTGTTTGGTTTATGATGGTTTAAGGATGATGGCTCATGGAAGGTGATGGAGGAAGAGGGAATAACTCCTGATCCAAAGTATGTCCATTTTTTTCATTTTTCTCTTTTTTATTATTGTTAGTCAAGTTTATTAGGTGATTTAAGTTTCATCATTGAATTAGAAGCATAAATAAAATGATGGAAGACCAATGAAAATGAAATTCTTTTATCAAGATGTAGCACCCCCAAATTTCTCTCTTTCCAAAAACATATTTTAATATAAAACTCTTGAGAAATTGAGAGTGTTACCGCCACGTGATAACGTTAAAGGCTTTAATACTAACTACTAACTGAACTTGAAACTAATGCAGTGGAAATAACTTAAATAACTCCTCTTTATTAATATATATAAACTTTATTGTACAACTATGACGACAATAATAAAAATAAAGAAAATAAAATAACAACTCCTTGACTAGTTATGATTCCTCACTAGCTCCCCCATATGAAGTATGCATCATATTAACCTGTAAATTCTGCTCGCCAAAATAGGGTCATCACAGGGACAAAGCCATAAAACAAAACAAAACAAAAATAAAAGCGTGTCAGTAAAAATACTGATCAGTACATGTATATGCGGGAAATTAAACACTTTATTTTATTGAACACTTTATTTAATAAAACATTCAAAACCTTTAACTTTCATAAACCTTCTTTGGATACTTCTAATACTTATATAATATAAAGTATATAACTTTAATAAAAATCCTTTTTCCTTGCCTAGGTACCTTTCCTAAAGTGTGCACACCCCCCAAGTTTAGTATTCCTTACTGAGTCTATTACGAGGGGTTACTACCTTGTCCACATGACTTATACAAAAAGTACATGGGTAAATAATATAATGGCTACCGTTCTTGCTAATAAATAACAAGCCGTTGCCTGGGTAAATAGTATAATGGCTACCGTTCTTGCTAAGATAACAAGTCGTTGCCTCTTTATAATTGTGATCATAAAATATCATAAATCTAATAAAAATCCTTCGGAAATAATCCTCCTTTAAACAGAATAGTAATACTTATAAACTTAGCCATATAAAGGCATAATAAATAACTTGTTCATAAAATAATTTTGAAAACTCTTGATAATAAACATAAAACCATAATAAAGTTGGTTTTGCCAATCACGTTGCTCATGAGTATTCTCATGCTAGTGTATGATATTAAAGTATGAAACTTTAAACAAAGTATGTGATAACGTTTGTTAAAACAATCGTACGACTAATAACATCGTCTACGCCAAGATTACTTTCGAACACATTATAAAAACATAGATATTTGACTATGTTCAACTAAAAATCATGTTGTTCATATTAAACTAAAAAAAATACTCACTTCAATCTATAATATTTTTCTAAAAACATCATACTATGTTTACAAAACAACTATTAAAGATCTACACATACACGCACCTTAAAATTAAAAGACTACTAATGGAGAAAGAGAAAGGGTAGGCTAAGAGGGAGAGAGAGTTTAAACTTGAGAAAAGAGATGTATTTCTCAAATTTGGTGTGAAGAATATGATGGGTGGAGACCCCTATTTATACTAGTTGGATAGGTAGAGTCGTACTAGGACTCAAAAACTAAAAGATGAATTTAAGAGAAAAGATAAACAAATCTAGCTAAGATCTAACAAATTCTTACGATCATCCAACTAAGATTCGGAAAAGATAAAATTATCCCATAATACATAATTCTAGAAGCTAAACTAATTAAAAAGATAAACAAAAAGGAAAAGTAACCAAAAACTTTGCTAATAAGCATCTAACTCACTGACGTGAGTTGTTAAGCTGGAATTTTTTTTTCTTTTCTTTTTGTTAATCTTTTAGAATTTCCTTAAAACATTTTTTTTTTAATTTTATTTTTAACAAACTACTTGGATTTTAAATTAGTAAACTTAGGCCCAAAATCCCTTTGGACTATAATTTATTTTAAATACCCAAAATCTTTTATAAAAGCCTCTTTTAAAAACCTTTTAAAAAAAAATAGATATTAACTTACTAAAAATACGGAGTATTACAGACTAACCCCCTTAAAAGAAGTTTCGTCCTCGAAACTTGAAGCAAGTAAGTAAGCAATGAAGCAAGTAATTCCCATATACCAAAAAAAAATTCTGTAAAAGTAAGTTGGCTTACTTAATAAGTCAAAATTAGGTCAAAAATAGCATTTTAAGTTAAAAGCGCGAAACTCTATCGCATTCTACCCCTCTTAAAAGGAGTTACACCCTCGTAACTCGCTAAGACTTAAAACTTAACTTAAAAATTATTTACCAACTTTGTAATACAAACAATATAAGAGTCATTGCTGGAAATGGAATAACAAAATTACTAGATAGATAATACTTTCGAAAATATCTTTTTAGCTTTGAAAATTAACCTCTTTTTCAAGGTATTAATAATAGAAATATTTGCCTTCAATAATAGATCAACATAATAAAGAAAATATTTAACTAAGTCAACAAGGGTAGTTTATGACAAACTGAAAAGTTTATAAAATTTGAATAGGAAAATTTTCCAAAATTAATAAAGAACTAATATTGATACTAAAACAAGTGTTGCTGAAAAACAACTTGAGGTGAATGGTAATATATTAAAATAAAAAATGTTATAATATAGTGAGTAAATTATAAAACCTTTCGTAAGCTTTACTTGAAAATGCCATAATCAAACATGCCTTTTCTTTTATAAAATAAAAAAAAATTGGGATATTATCTCAGATAACCCTGACTTATAGGCATTTTTCCAATATAACCCCGACTTTGGCAGGTCTGTCTCCGATAACCCTGAACTTGATTTTTATCATTAAACCTAACAGAATGTCAGACGACGTTAACATGGTTTCAAAACAAAAATAATTAGGGCTTTTTTTTAAAAAAAAACTAATCTATTTCTCTTTCATGTTCTTCAATTCTCACACTTCCCAAGCACTCATCAATGGTGTCTTCCAACTCTCTTCCTCCCTTGCTCCCATCACACCGGAATCGTCGCACCTGCTTACCGACCACCCACCACTCGTACCCACCAGTGCCACACCAACATCATACAATCCTTACTTCTCCTTCCTGACGCCCTCTGATCTGCTCTCCCACCCTCTTCCCCCTATCCTTATCTCACCCACAAAGCCCTAACACAACAGCGAGCATTCATCCCCTCTCTTCGATTCCATTCATCCCATCTCTTCATCCGACCGTTGCTCGTCGTTCGTTCAGTCGAACCTCGTCGCTCGTCCGTTCACCACGAAGCCCGTCGTCTCCAGATCACGTCATTCGACCACGCGAAGCGTCATCTCAGATCTCGTCGTTCGACCAGAAGATGCTTGTCGCTCGTCCGTTGGCCGTCGTTCGTCTTTTGTTTCTTCGGCTTTAGTTTCTTTTTCTTTTTTTTTTTTTATCTCCGGCGACTTATTGAATTTGTTTCAGATTTTGGGCCTTTTGTTTCTCACGTTTTAGTTTCTTAGTTTCTTTTTGAATTTGTTTCTTTGTTTTTTTATTTTTGGTTTCTCAAATTTTTAGTTAGTTTTTCTTTTGTGATTTTTGATTTTAGTCTTCTTCGTAAGAGGAGTGCGCCACCATTGATGAATGATGTGGTACTTTTTGATTTCTCGAAACCATTGATGAAGATGAAGAACAAGAGAGAAAGAGATGGGTTTGGTTTTTTTTTTTTTTTAAAAAAAGTCAGTAAGTTGGGTTGTTTGAAAATAGTTAACGGCGTTAACAATTCCGTCAGGTTTAATGACAAAATACGAGTTTAGGGTCATCTGAGAAAAAAAAAATTTGTCAGGGTTATTTGGGAAAAAGGCCTATAAGTCGGGGTTATCTGAGATAATATCCCAAAAAAATTTGCTTTCTCCTCAAAAAGCTTCACAAAACTCATGAAGAACTCATAATGAATATCAACAAAATAACGTTGATCATACTTTATTACAAATCGAATGAAATCATTTCATATGCTAAACTTGTTAACATAATAACAAAACACATACTTCAAGAAAAGCAGTCTTCCTTACTTAGGACCTCAAAACTAGAACTCCTCGAAAATCATCTTAAAATTTTCCTTGAAATACCATAATCAATATTCTCTCAAAATAGACAGTAGTTAACTAGGGCTTTAGACAATAAATAAACAACATTGCTTGAAATTCATATAATATTCATTTCAATAAAATTAACTCCTTCACATAATATATACTCAATGCTTAAATCCATAAGACAAAAAATACAACTACTCTTTCCAAAATTAATTACCTTGATGGACTAGTTTATTCCCTTTTCTCCTTTATTAAGCTCCTGATTTTTTTTTTCCAAAAGTATATTTCTTCCACTATTAGAAACTTAGAGTCACTTAGCTCTTTTAATAATTAATATACCCAATCCTTTATAACTCGTTGTAACAAACATCAAGCAAGAGTTTAAGACTACTCCCAAAAATAATACTTCTCTTGACACTTAATAATACCCCTTAGCATATATTTAGAGAGTTCTAGTATCTTACTTCCACCTTTTAAGACAAAAAAAAAAGATCTAAAGGAACCTATTAAAAATTCAAATATGGTCTTTCGTACTTTCTTTGCTTAACTATAACAACGATAACTCCTTTAAATATATTTGCAATTCAGCATAGGGTAAGATTCCTTAATTAAATCAAACTTCAAATATGATATCTCATATACCTATAAGGTCCTCATAACATCCCTTATTTTGCCACATTTTTAAGGTTGTAGCTATATCATTGCTATAATGGTGTTGATTTTATCCATAAACAAAATATATAACTTATCTAAATCATGATAATTTGCCCAAACGAGTATAAATCATTGATCTCCTACTTCTACTTTCCACAAATCATAAATTTTCCCTTTCTTACTCATGTCACCATATATTAAAGATCACCCAACTGAATAAAACTTCAAATTACTATTTCACAATCCTTAGCACATATAATAATGTATTGTCTTCTTCACTCCTACTAAAAAAAATAACTACTAAACTTCTTTCCTTCAAAGGAATAAATCAAGACACTCTTCACCTTTAATGAATCTAAAATAGTCAACTTGGCTTACTTTGAAGTCATAGGTTCTTGTAACACTTATAAATCAATTAAACAAACATATAAATCACTTTGCATGAATTAGATCACATGCATACATGTCATATAAGACGTTAAATAACCAAATTCATCTCGTACAAAATATCAGTGTCAAAAAAAATGCCTCAAAAGATAGTAATATCACAACTTGCAAGTAGCTTCTTAATAATATGCCATGAAAGACAGAATAATAACTCAATTCTTATAAAAAAATATAATAAACTCTTTCTTTTGCTTATGAAAAATACAAAGATTTTTCATATTAACTTGACAATAAGTCACACTTCCTTGAGATATATATATATAAAAAAATCATATTTCAAATATAACAATGAATAACTAAATATTTCATATAAAAAAAAATTCAATACTTCATAAAAAAAAATTCATCTTTATAATTCGGAAAAATATATATAGATATATTAGTAAAATACAAATTACATGTTGACATAATAGTCAGAATAGAAATAAAATTTTAACTGTAATCTGAAATGAATAAAAATAAATAAATATTTGAAATTCCAAAAAAAAAATTCGCTTGAAATTTTTGAAAAGTACATATATAAGTATATGACTAAAAATTATTTATTTGAGTACTAGGTTCATGACAAAGAATAGTCGGGCCAATGAATTTCCCAGGAAAGAGTTGGTTACACGCAACGTTGGTGAGAGCCCAAGCCTTTCCTTGCCAGAAACATTGCCAACCCAACTTATCCAAATCAATCGTTTTTCCTCAAATAATAAAATAGATTTTTATGCATATTTAATATAAATATGAAAAGAATGCGAAACTCTCTAAACTATATGCCCATCCTTAAGTCTACCCATTAATTTTAGATTCCAGTTTCATATCCCTAGGCTTTTAAACTGATACCACTTTGTAACACCCCCAAATTTCTCTCTTTCTAAAAATATATTTTAATATAAAACTCTTGAGAAATTGAGAGTGTTACCGCCACGTGATAACGTTAAAAGCTTTAATACTAACTACTAACTGAACTTGAAACTAATGCAGCGGAAATAACTTAAATAACTCCTCTTTATTAATATATATAAACTTTATTGTACAACTATGACGACAATAATAAAAATAAAGAAAATAAAATAACAACTCCTTGACTAGTTATGATTCCTCACTAGCTCCCCCATATGAAGTATGCATCATATCAACCTGTAAATTCTGCTCGCCAAAATAGGGTCATCACAGGGACAAAGCCATAAAACAAAACAAAACAAAAATAAAAGCGTGTCAGTAAAAATACTGAGTACATGTATATGCGGAAAATTAAACACTTTATTTTATTAAACACTTTATTTAATAAAACATTCAAAACCTTTAACTTTCATAAACCTTCTTTGGATACTTCTAATACTTATATAATATAAAGTATATAACTTTAATAAAAATCCTTTTTCCTTGCCTAGGTACCTTTCCTAAAGTGTGCACACCCCCCAAGTTTAGTATTCCTTACTGAGTCTATTACGAGGGGTTACTATCTTGTCCACATGACTTATACAAAAAGTACATGGGTAAATAATATAATGGCTACCGTTCTTGCTAATAAATAACAAGCCGTTGCCTGGGTAAATAATATAATGGCTACCGTTCTTGCTATGATAACAAGCCGTTGCCTCTTTATAATTGTGATCATAAAAGATCATAAATCTAATAAAAATCCTTCGAAAATAATCCTCCTTTAAACAGAATAGTAATACTTATAAACTTAGCCATATAAAGGCATAATAAATAACTTGTTCATAAAATAATTTTGAAAACTCTTGATAATAAACATAAAACCATAATAAAGTTGGTTTTGCCAATCACGTTGCTCATGAGTATTCTCATGCTAGTGTATGATATTAAAGTATGAAACTTTAAACAAAGTATGTGATAACGTTTGTTAAAACAATCGTACGACCAATAACATCGTCTACGCCAAGATTACTTTCGAACACATTATAAAAACATAGATATTTGACTATGTTCAACTAAAAATCATGTTGTTCATATTAAACTAAAAAAAATACGCACTTCAATCTATAATATTTTTCTAAAAACATCATACTATGTTTACAAAACAACTATTAAAGATCTACACATACACGCACCTTAAAATTAAAAGACTACTAATGGAGAAAGAGAAAGGGTAGGCTAAGAGGGAGAGAGAGTTTAAACTTGAGAAAAGAGATGTATTTCTCAAATTTGGTGTGAAGAATATGATGGGTAGAGACCCCTATTTATACTAGTTGGATAGGTAGAGTCGTACTAGGACTCAAAAACTAAAAGATGAATTTAAGTGAAAAGATAAACAAATCTAGCTAAGATCTAACAAATTTTTACGATCATCCAACTAAGATTCGGAAAAGATAAAATTATCCCATAATACATAATTCTAGAAGCTAAAATAATTAAAAAGATAAACAAAAAGGAAAAGTAACCAAAAACTTTGCTAATAAGCATCTAACTCACTGACGTGAGTTGTTAAGTTGGAATTTTCTTTTCTTTTCTTTTTGTTAATCTTTTAGAATTTCCTTAAAACATTTTTTTTAAATTTTATTTTTAACAAACTACTTGGATTTTAAATTAGTAAACTTAGGCCCAAAATCCCTTTGGACTAGAATTTATTTTAAATACCCAAAATCTTTTATAAAAGCCTCTTTTAAAAACCTTTTTAAAAAAAATAGATATTAACTTACTAAAAATACAGAGTATTACACAAGGCTTATTAGAAATAAAAACCTAAATGCCATAGACTCGACAAGAAAGGAAATGAAGGAGCTAGGGGAGGGGCTCTCCGACGCAACCTAGAAAACTAGCGTTAAATGACTAAGCCTCCTGCACTGTTGAGATTATTCCCAAGGGGTTGCTGTTGTTATTGACTTTTGCTGCCGGCGGGATCGGATGTCTGCCACTTTCAACCATTTCTTGCAGAGTATTCCTTAAGGCCCAACACGTAGATGTTGGGTGTCCATTCCCTCGGTGGTACTTACAATAGGCATTAGGGTTCCACTTCTTGTGCCTATTTTCTGGTGCAGGGTCTGGAGTGGGATCGATAGGCTGTATTGCTCCTCTTGCATGAAGCCTAGTGAAGGCTTCTTCTAGAGTCATGCCCAATGGAGTGAATGTTCGTTGAGACTTTTGATAACCTCCCTTTTCAGTAGTTAGGGCATTGACATTAGAGCTAGAAGGATTGTTACTACTCTTCTTGAAAGAGTTGTTGTTGTTAGAACCCTTGTTCTTGTTGGCCTGTACCTCTTCTTCAATCAGCAGGCCTACCTTATAGAGCTTCGTGAAAGACTCTATGGGTTGGAACATGATATGATCCCCATACTTAGGCTGCAAGTTATGGATCACCAGTCGGACTTGATCCTCCTGAGATGGCCTATTGGTCATTTGTGCAGCTTTTTCCCTCCATCTGTTAAGGAAGGTGACGAAATCTTCGTTGGCATTCTGTTTAGTTAATTCCAACTCACGAAGGCCAATGGGAAGCTGAGTATTATATACATATTGTTTGTGGAACTCTTCTCTGATGTAGTCCCAGTCGTTCAGCTTGGTTTTGTTTAGTGATCTGAACCACTTGGATGGATGCGTATCCAAGGTTAAAGGAAAGACATAAGCAAACAAGTCCTTACTCATGCCCTTGAGAGCCATAAAGATGGAGAAAGCTCTCAAGTGGTCATCTGGGTCTTCGACCCCCTTGAATTTTGAGAGGTCACCCAATGTTACCTTTTTAGGGAGTTTGTCCCTCAGTTCAGGATCAATTATGTCATGGCCATGAGCCTGACCCTCAAGTGCAGGAATTGACTGGATCAATTGCTCGAGTTTTTCAAACCTTAAATCTGTGTTGGTTTTGAATGGTGGTGGAGTGTCGCCGTGCTCGTCTTCTTCAGTGAGTTTCTCTCTTACTGCCTTATTCTCTTTGTCTTGTTCCTCAAGACGAGAGTTCATCAGTGTGAGTTGAGCCATAATGGCACTAAGCACTAGTAGAATAATTGCTTATTGCTGCGGTCATTAAGTGGCCTATTGCAGTGGTTTTCACCGCGCAGCAATTAAGGGCGCAGCAATAGGTAATTACCTATTGCTGCGGTTTTTAACCGCAGCAATAGGTCAACCTATTGCTGCGGTTCCTATCAAAAACCGCAGCAATAGGTATGTTTTTTAATAAAAAAATAATTAAAAAACAACCTATTGTTGCTGTTGTTTGGTAAAACAGCAGCAATAGGTTAGTCTATTGCTGCTGTTTTTACCAAACAACAGCTGCAATAGGTTACTTTTTTTTAAAAAAAAAAAATCATATATTTCTCGGCAAGCACCGACTAGAATTAAGAACCAAGATGATGAAGACATATTTGTACATACTCTAATGGGTGAAATTGGAGAAAAACACTTTCTGGGTGTAACTCACATCAATGAAACAAAACCCATCAGGGGAAATCTAGTGTCCCATGCTGTCACTAAATTCAAATCACAGCAGCCAATCAGAATCAAGTGTCAGGCGGTGAATCAACGCCCTTCTACTTATTCTTCCTGGATTTCCACTGATATTCCCATGTACGAAACTCCTGGGGTATGTTTCCTTCAATATTATCCATAATTTTGAAATATTAAAAAAATGATAATAATTTGTAGTAGGGATTTTTTTGTTAATTGAAGTATAATGAGAGTAGAAAATATGTACAGGCTTCATTTGATCAGTATTTAGAGGATCAAAAAAATAAAAACAAAAATGAAAATAATTAAGAACCGACTAGAATTAAACAAATAATAATATCAAACAAAAAAATCAGGAGATCCAAAAACTAAAATACCATCAAGTAACCTCAGATCTGAAAAAAAAAAAAAAAAAAACGAAAAGATTCATATTGCTGAAACTTCCATCTGACTTAAGAGCACCACCAATAACCTCAGATCTGAAAAAAAACAACAAAAATGAAAATAAAATGTAAAAAATCCATCAAGTAATTTCAGATCTGAAAAAAACAACAAAAATGAAAATAAAATGTAAAAAATCCATCAAGTAATTTCAGATCTGAAAAAAAAACAAAAAAAAACGAAAAGAACTTACAAAGAACTAAAACTTACCGGTGAGATGATGAGACCGACGAGATGATGCGGCGGTGCTGTGGAGTCGAGTGGCGTGCAGAACTGGTGGAGCCGGTGCAGCAGCGACGAAGAACCGACGAGATGATGCGGCGGTGCTGTGGAGTCGAGCGGCGTGCAGAACTGTTGTTCGACGGAGAGCAGCGACGAAGAACCGACGAGATGATGCGACGGTGCTGTGGAGTCGAGCGGCGTGCAGAACTGTTGTTCGACGGAGAGCAGCGACGGAGGACCGACGAGATGATGAGGACCGACGAGATGATGAAGACCGACGAGATGATGACAACCGGTGAGATGATGACAACTGGCGAGATGAGAGGATGAAGCGGCTGTGAGTTGGTCGGCGAAGGGAGTTTGAAGATTTGAAATGAGGAGAGAGAAAGGAGTGAAATGAGGAAAGAGGAGAAGATTTGAAGGAGGAAATGAGGAAATAAAATGATGAAGCGGCTTTTGTTAAGTTCAAATGATATATTGCTGCGGTTTTCACAAAGAACCGCAGCAATATATTAAAATATTATTTTTTTAATATTATTTTAATATATTGATGCGGTTCTTGAAAGAAACCACAGTAATATGTCTGGTCAAAAAGTCAACTTTTTTTCGAAAATTTTCCGTTGAAACCATATTGCTGCGGTTTTTGGCCGAAACCGCAGCAATATCATTATTTTATATTTTACTTTTTCTTTTTAAGTGATATATTGCTGCGTATAGGTAAAACCGCAGCAATACCACCGCAGCAAAAAACAATTATTCTACTAGTGAAGCTGTTCATTAGTGTCTCCGATTTCGGATGATGATTTAGAAGAGTCGGAGGATTCGTCTGAAAAAGTTAGGATGCGCTTGACGAGCCTGGGAGTAGGTCGACCTTGTTGCCTCTCTGTTGGACGTTCCCAAGTTATAATCTCACGACCTGTCCTGAACAGAAATTAGATGGACCTCGTAAATTTTAAGAAATAATGTTTTTGAACTGCGAAATGGAGAGGAGAAATGGAAACGGGAAATTGGAGAATGGAAATGGAAAAGAGGATGGGAAATGATTAGAGATGGTTATGATGGCGACATGAGCCTAGCTATATGCAAATGCAGACATGGACTGGACTAGACTATTGAATGATTAGGCTTAGGGGATGACTTTTATAGTCCGTAGACTGACTAAGGTTTACGTATGATGCAAACTAGACTTAGGGAAACTTTATAGTCCTAAGACTGAACTTATATAATGTAGACTAGATGTAGGGAAATTTTATAGTCCTAAGACTGACTTTTATAGTCCGAAGACTGACTAGGGTTTATATGTAATGCAAACTAGACTTAGGGAAACTTTATAGTCTTAAGACTGACCTTTTTTATAGTCCGTAGACTGACTTTATAGTCCTAAGACTGAGCTTTTATAGTCTGTAGACTGACTTTATAGTCCGAATACTGGGCTTTTATAGTCCGTAGACTGACTTTATAGTCCGAAGACTCACTAGTGGAAAAATAAGGAAGGGTTGCGGTCAATACACCCCTAAGGGCTGCGTTTTTGGCCAGCAGCCCTTCAATAGAAAAGAAGGGCTGCGGTTTTTAACCGCAGCCCTTCACAACGAAGGACTGCGGTTCAGGCCAAAAACGCAGCCCATCTTAGCTGGAAGGGCTGCGTTTTTGGCTTAGACCAAAAACGCAGCGCTTCTTTAAGTGAAGAGTTGCGGTTTAGGCCTAAAACCGCAGCCCTTCGTATTCGCTATGTTTTTTTTTATAAATAAATCTGCTATCCCAGCCAGCCCTGCACGCCCACCCAGCCCTGCACGCCCACCCCTGCACTCCCCACCAACCCCGCCCCCCCCACCCCCCGCCCACCCTCCACACCCAGCCCCACCCCCCCCCCCCCGCCCACCCGCCCCCCCCACCCCCTCCCCACCCCCGCACTCCCCGAACCCCCGCACCCCCACCCTGCACCCCACCCCCCTTCACTCCCCGCCCCCCCACCCCACCCCACCCTCTCGCCACCCACCCCAAAGACACCCAGCCCCAGCCCTCCTAATGCCCAAGAAAGCCCCACCGTGGCGCGCCCCCACCCCACCCCCCACCCACCGTTCAAATGTATGCATGCAACCAAGGTCCCGATCACTCCAACCTAACCCATCCTTGGACGTCTAATCTCACTAGTGAATATATGCCAACTTTTCAATTCTAAGGAAAATCCTGAGCAATTTCCCTACGAGTTCTCCAAGTACACAATGTAGATAATTGCTTATCTACATATGTACCCATAGAACAATGTAGAGAAACGATAAGCCAAGAATTTCCTCGAATTGAAAAGAAGACACACATTCACCACCTAAGTGAGATCAAACGTCCAAGAACACGATCCCAAACCGGGGACTATTCAAGACTTACTCCTAATGAGTAAGTCTTGAACGGATATCTAGGCATATGATGACGATTCAAACAACTTGTAGATTTCATAGCTAAATTACATTGCGTTTTCATACAATCTCATATCAAGAAATATACATACACAACACAAACCCTCCCCCACCCGCCGCCACCCCCCCTAGCCCTCCCCCACCCTAGCCCGGCCTCCCCCCAACCCTCCCCCACCCGCCGCGAGCCCTCTCCCACCCCCGCCCGGCCACCTCCCCAACCCCCCCCACCCGCCGCCCCCTCCCCCACCCCCCGCAAGCCCTCCCCCACCCCCCTACCACCCTCCCCCCCACCCCCGCCCAACATCCCCACCCCTCCCACGCCCCCTGCCCCTCCTCCCACCCACCCCCACCCCCGCCCACCATCCCCTACCCTCCCCACCCCCGCCCAGCCTCCCCCAGCCCCTCCTCCACCCCGCCCAAAGACCCCCACCCCCCCTACCCACCTTTCGCCCTCCCCCACCCCCTACAATCACATTTTACAATCACATTTTACAGGCGATGGTGTGTTGCTCAGGCAACGTTTCCGGCGTTAGTGCGTCAATGTCGGAGCTCCGGCGATGGGTCGGTGCTCCAGCGATGGGTCGGTGCTCCGGTGATGGGCGTTAGGGCTGTGCGAATGAGTGTGAGGGAGAGGGGTGGGGGACATTTTTTCTAAGGGAGCGAGGGAAATTTGGGATGCATGTGTGTACTGTGTGTTGCGCGCAAAACTAAAGGCTTGGGCGGGATGTGAAGGGCTGCGGTTATCCCAGAAAACGCAGCCCTTCGTGTATGAAGGGCTGCGGTTTCTAGGCTAACCGCAGCCCTACATTAATAGGGCTGCGGTTAGCCTTAAAACCGCAGCCCTTCATACAGTTTGAAGGGCTGCGTTTTCTAGGTAACCACAACCCTTCACTAAAAGGGATGTGGTTCCCTTGAAAACCGCAGCCCTTCATACACGAAGGGCTGCGTTTTCCAAAAAACGCAACCCTTCCAGCGCAGCCCTTCCTTTTTTTTCCCCTAGTGACTGGGCTTTTATAGTCCGTAGACTGACTTTATAGTCCTAAGACTGAGCTTTTATAGTCCGTAGACTGACTTTATAGTCCGAAGACTGGACTTTTATAGTCCGTAGACTTACTTTATAGTCCGAAGACTGACTAGGGTTTGCATATAATACAAACTAGACATAGGGAATGAATTGGGCCTAAATGGACCTAAGAATTGGATTGGACTAGACTTAGACTTAAATTGGAAAGGATTAGGAATGGACTTGGACTAGACTTCACATAAAGATGTAGATGGGCCTAGATTTTGAAATGAACTAGACTTATATGGGCCTAAGATCGACTCAATGCTGGCGAATGTATGGACTGAAATGCACATGAGCCTAAATGAATGCAAAGTGGACTCTAATGCATATGGGCCTAGAATGAATGCAAGTGAATTGGATTTGGTTGATTGAGTTGGATTGGATTAAAGGTGTTTAGACTGGGCTTAGAATTTTCGAGATTCGTTTTTGAAAGGAACCCCTTGTTTTTATCTTTTGTTAGGAAAAGATGATGGATTAATTTTGAAGATATTTTTGTAAATGTCGTGTATGATTATGATTTGTAAATGTTTTTGAAAAAGAGTAGAATAGAAGAGGGTGTAGGATTGATTTTGAAAAATGTAAGTTTTTTGAAATTAAATGAATATGGTAAGGTAAGATTGACATGAAAGATTTGCTGAACAGCAGGGAGAAAGTGGGAAGAGATAGACATGCATGATGACTCTAACTCTACATGATCATTTTAGATGCACTTTTTTTTAGACGGACTTGACCTTACATGAAAAGACTGAATGATTTTTTTTGAATATGATACGATGCTAACTTGTTATTTTAGACCCGAACAAAGGTCAAAAGACCAATAAGCATGGGAGGAATAGGCTGCGTGCCACGCAACTAATGCGCGTGGCGCACAGCCTATGCGTCTGGCGCAAGTGCATTGCGCCATGCGCAACTTAATGCGTTTGGCGCAATGCTCTGCGGCACGCGTATTGGTGAATTGACGAAGGTTCGAGCGAAAACGACGATTTGTTTTAGACGCGAGTTGCAATAATTTCGAGCGTAAAGCATATTAGCAGGCAAAAACTTGCAATCACACATAAATGTCAGGTAACATGGATGCAAAAGTTCTCAACCTAAAGTCCAGTTCTATGTTTGAAACTATTGGTCAGGTTTAGGTTCAGTCTGAAAAGGGTCCATGACTAAGAGATTGATCCCACGCTTCGTACCCATGCTTAAAGAGGTGGCCACGTGTAAGACGCACTCCAGTCTCAAGTCAGGAACAAGAGAACAATGCCATGGTTGGGTAGATTTGCTTATGACTAAGATCCAACACTATCGTTCAGGAAGCTTTTTGGAAGGACAAAGCGCAAACCCCCCCGGGGGTGACCTCACACATAGAACATGTGCTAATGAGGCAAGGTAGACTGTCCTTATGGTGGCTGAACAATAGCCATGCATATGAAAAATAGTATATTATTCAAAGGCATAAAATATAAGAATGAATCGTATTTTTCGAATTTCACCCACTCATTTAAAAAAAATATTTTTTTTAAAAATCCACCCCAGTGGAGTCGCCAAATTGTAGGCGTTGATTTTCATTCCTTTAATGCCTACACGCGGTGTGAGCGCGTTTATTTGACTACCCCATTGTTAAGGTTTTATTGAAAATTGTTTTGTATTGAAAGAAGTCGCCAACAATTCTTTTTAGGAAGAATCATAAACCTAATTGGATATGGGAAAACCGTAGGGACAAATTATCCAATGTAGATTTCCCCGTCTTGACTCCATAGATGGTCAAAGTGAACCAAAGATTGAGTTCGGGGGTGAGGGTACGAATATAGTCATAATGAACCACATTCGCCCAAAGTTGGCCTCTACTAAATATCGATTCATTGCAGATTTTATGCCAAAGAATAATCATATAATATTTTCAACACCCTAAAAAATATTTAGTCTAAGTTGGTTCAGGAAACTCATAAAAAAACTATTTTTTAGTGATATGTTATTATGCAATCAATATTACAAGGAACCTAGCAGGTTGTCCAAATTAATCTGATTAATGTTAGAACATTTATTTAGGTCTTTGATTAGCAAAAATAACATGTGGGTGATAAAAGCATTGAAACAGGACAATCATATAATATGTATAGAACAATCAGGCAAGCATATAATATACAAAGGCATGAATAATAATAAAATAAAAGAAAGTATAGAAAAAGGGTTAGAATATACAGTATAGCGATTTTACATTAAAGATCTACATCAGGAAAGAAAACTGTTAGTAACTTCAATATAAAAATAATTTATTTAAGGACCCTCTGGATTATACCGTGGCTTGGGTCTGCGAGATTGACAACCTTCGGGACGAGCAATCGTGAAACCTGAAAATCTGAATGTATGAAAGTATGTAGATTGAATGTATTTTGTGTTTGAAAGGTATGAGTTTTGTAGGGAAGTTTTGTAGAGAGATTCGTAAGATATTCATAATATGTTCGTCGAGTGTTAATGTGAAAAAGCCATTCTTTTTTCTGTACGGAAAACAAGCCTATTTATAGGAAAAACGGTACTGCGCCTCACGCGCTGGTTGTGCTAGGCGCAGCTGATGTGGCAAGCGCATGACGCGACATGACCAGTAAAAAGCATACACGTGGTACGCGTTTTGAAAAAGATAAGAAAGAAAATCCGCGTCTCAATCAGAGAGCCGCGCTTGACGCAGGACTCTAAATGAGTCAGAAATCCATGTGTCAAGTGCAGATTAGTGCACCTGACACAGGTGGACAGAGCGGCGCCTGACGCACAGGCGTGCGCCAGGCGCAAAGTGGTGTGCTAGGCGCACCAGCCTGGCTCCTGCCGTGCCTTTACCAGCTTTATTTAAAACGCGTTTTAAAAGATTTATTTTATCCTTTAATTACGGACATCTGATTTTACGGGATAAAATATGATCTTAACTTATAAAAAAAATATCTTTTGAAAATATTTATTTATTAAAATAAATCAATTAATTATCAATTAATTGGGATTTTCAAAGAATTGGGCTCAAATACAATTATTTATCATGAATAAATAAAAGGGCTTTAAAATAGGACTTTAACACTTATCGAAACAGTTTTGAATGGCTTTTCAGATTGCCATGCCCTTGGGTCGGACCAATTAAGATCACGGTATGCTTCATCATCGGATCCTTAAATGGGGAGACACGATTATGTGTCTACAATAATGGTGATGCTGCTTATGGTTTTGTAATTAGAAATCATTTAGGTCAGATCACTATTATGGGAGCTGGTAGTCTTCATCAAGTCGTCTATTTTAACTGCTGAAGCTTAGGGTATGAGAGAGCGTATTAAGGCTGCTATTTCTTTAGGCATTAAAAATCTCTATATTGAGGGTGATAATCTTGTGGTTATTAACTCAATTAAGCATATTTGGAAAGTCCCTTGGGAAATTAATAATATTGTTTTTGATGCAGGTTTGGATTTCAGGGGGTTCTCCGCTATTTCTATTAATAATTGTTTCCGCGAGGTAAATCAAGTTGCGGATTTCTTAGCGCATGAGGGTCACTTGGTTCAGACTCCTCATCGCTGGTTTGAATTTCATGATATTGTGTTCCTTTCTATCATCCGTAAGGATGTGTTAGCTTAGTTCTACTTTAGGGACTAACCTAGTTTTTCTCTCCTTATCAAAAAAATAAAATAAAAATAAAACTAAAGGCTTAACCACTAAACCAAGTAATGTTTGGTGATATAAATTTAAAGTAATATTAATACATGAAAATTATAATTACCCAGGGAATAGTCAGGATCTAAAAACTAGTTTAACACTTTAACGAGTGACAATTTTAAATGTGGGAGCACATAACAAAAGCTCATTAATAAATGTATATTTGCATTTTCCAAATTAATTTTGTTTTTGAGATATGTATCGACCAAATTAAAATAGCACTTTTATTATTCTCTCCTTAAAAATTAAGACCAAACTCTCTAAAATAAGATATAAATTTCTTTATTTTGATATGATACCTCATTATATTCACGAAAAGAAACACGTTCATATATGTTGTAGTCAGTGGCAGATCTTGACAAACTTTTTAGAGGGGGGTAAGTAAATAAATTAAAAGTTGAGCTGTTAAATTTTTTTAAAAGTTGAATTAAAATATTTATCGAGGTAGCATAAAAGTTGATGACTGTAGAAAAATTTCAACTAATAATGTAATTGATCTAAACCTCAATACTTCAATTTTGAAGTAGTCTTGTCCATTTATTTGTTTGACCATTATTAAAAGTAGTTCAACGAATTGAAAGACTAGTTCATTAATAAATGGGCAACTTTTACGAAATTGAAATAATAGTTCATTATAATCTAAATCAAGTACAAAATTGCTTTGAAGTAAGTCTTTTGTAAAATTGTTTTACAATAAAGGGGTCACCGTGTAAATCAAATGGATCAGTACTAATTAAATTAATGAAGTTACTTTCAGCCAAGGGCTTATATTTTAATCAAGTTAAAAGGGTTGCTTCTACTATAGGTGACCCCTTTAGGGTAAAAAGTACTCCCTCCGTTTTCTTTTGTTGTTCATGTATTCCCCGTTGAGAAATTTCAATATTTTTTTTTATATTTTGAATCTTTCCATATATAGTATAATTTATGAATTAAATTTCCCATTAGTTTTGAGTTGCAATAAATGTGTTCACACTATTGAGTAGTCATTCTTTACCTTTTTATCCCTCAAACTTTTGTCTAATTGGTTGTCTAACATAGAGTAACTCAAATAGCAATAAATGTGTTCACACTAGTTTGTAGTTAATTTACTTTTTTACACCTCAAACTTTTTGTATTATTGGTTGCTTAACATAGAATAACTCAAAGGGCTAGAATATTTGTTTTTGTTAATTTAATTTTATTTAAAATAGTGGAATCTTGCTCATTTTTTTAGTTGCATTGGTTTCCTCCCGATTCCAAATAGGAACAACAAAAGAAAACGGAGGGAGTACCACGTATCTTTCTATAATTTATTGTAATCATTGTTGTTAAAATCCCGATCCGGATCTTACGATCCTACGATTCTACGATCCGGAAGGACTTCACCGATCCCGATCCTACGTAGGATCTTAATTTTGTAGGATCTTTCGATCCTGCCCAACCACAAAAAATTATATGGTAGGATCTTAATACGATCCTACGACTCTATGATCCGATCCTATCGTAAAAAAATCATAAAGTAATTTCACATATTTTATTTCTTTTATTAGATTTTGGTTGCATGATACTTCAATCTTATAGTATTAAAAACTATCACCATTTGATAATGAAATAAGTCATTCTTAATACGTGTAAATTTTTAACATGAGGTTCTCACCATATTCTAGCACAATTATCTCTATTTTACCGAATTGTAGGATCTTACGATCCTACGATTCGATCCCACCGATTCGATCCTACCAACCCTTACGATCCAAAGTAGGATCCCGATCCTGATAACATTGATTGTAATGATTAATACAATATTATATGAGATTTTGTAATTGTTGTCTTAGCTCACAACCAGAAAAAAGAAAAAGAAAGTAACATTGATATATTACACTTTTAAAAAAATTGAAAATATATTGTAATTGTTAGGAATGTATTTTGAGAAATAACGAAAGAGTATTGATTACAGTTGGACAAAGATAAGATACAAAGAAATCAAGCAAAAGAAAATAGAAATAATTAATTATAAAGACTTTGCAAAATAAGATGGAAGCAAAATATATTGGAAAACAAAAGAAAAAAAATATTATTTTACAGTAAGAAAGCAGAGTATGTACGAGAAAAAAAACCAACATAATATAAGTTGGAGTTTTTTCCCAATGTTGTTTTAAATTTCACTCACTGACCACCATGCCACAATGCAATGTCATTCATCTTCCGTAAAAAAAATGTCATTCATCAAACCGTAGTTGTTTCTTTAAACTTTATCAAGTATAAGGATGGCCACGCCCCCACCGCCCCTCTTAATTAATCTGCCTCTGGTTGGAGTTTGTATCATAGGCTTTAAGGGGAAAAAACTTAATCTACCTACCGGGTAGACTACCCACCATTAATAAATATTTGTTGAGTGTTGTGGTAATGGAATCCAACTCAACATAATTACTATTTTTTAATGCTCTATTAGTAGTGGGTTGTCTACCCGATGGGTAGGTGTAGCAATGTTCGCTTTAAGGTGTACCAACTATCAATCACCTCACACCTCTAAAAGAACATATTTTGAAAAAATAAGTGTAATCGAAGATCACCCCTAATTCACACATGTTGTTACGAGGTAGTGAGATGAGCTTCATCAATCTACCTCATATATAACATTTTTTTTTTGTTGAAGTTTTCTTTATTAATCAAAATTTCATTATTTTGTTTCTTATTGTTCTTCCGTAAATTTTTATACGCAAGTTTGAACATCAATATATTAATTATCCTCCCCTCAAAAAAAAAGAATATATTAATTATCCAATAATATAAATAATTAAACTGATATTTTTTAAATAAACATCAAAATAACCATAGTAACATTTAAAAAAAAAATCAATTGTCATTTCGCACAGCCGCAAAACCCCACAGACACCCTAAAACCCTTTTCTTCTAGTTTAGCTGATTCTCTCTCCTGGTTTCTGCAACCCTCAAATCACGCAACTTTCTGCTCCATTTCTATAAAAAATGTCTTCATCCTAACTCCAAAATCAAACCCTTTTTCACAAAACCCATTCTTTTGATTGTTGATTTTGAGGTTTAATCACCATGTCTGCCGCATCTAGAGGCCTAATTTTACGGCTCAAAACAATCTTAATCCCACAAAAAACAACCACCCAAATCAGATTCTTCAGCTCCGAGATTCTAACACCAGAGAATGAGGTTTTACGGTCCAGAATCATCGAAGCAAAAGCTGGTGTAATGACCAAACAATCTAAAAGAACTGGTGCAATTGCTATAAAATGTGGGATGACTGCACTTTGGGACAAATGGGGTGCTCGAGTTCCTATTTCTATTCTTTGGTTTGATGATAATATTGTTTCCCAAGTTAAAACTATTGAGAAAGAAGGCATCTTTGCTTTACAGGTACTGTTTTATGTTACACATTTGTGGGTTGTTGAATTATTGTAACATACTTTTCTATGTTTAGATCTCATTTTTTGGTGGGTTTTTGATGTGGGAGTGTTTGGTTTGCTTGAAAGTTCGATGTTATCTGGTTAGATTTTTGGTGGGTTTTTTAGAATGCTGAAATTTTAAGATGTTTGATGTGCTTTATTGTTTGATAGATGTGGTGTTAGTTAGGTTGGTTGTATAAGTTTGTGCATTTATCTGATTGAGTATGATGTTGAAGTGTATTTGTTGATTCTACTTTAATTTTTGGGTTGAGGTTTATGTTAGTGAGTATATGAAAATGTTGAAAAGTTGAGATTTATGAATAGTTTTCGCTGTTTTGAAATGTTAATTGTTTGGGGATGTCTGCGGATGTGGTGCTAGTTAGGTTGGTTGCTCTCACAAGAAGGAGAAACATTTGACAAAACCGGAGTTGGGTCACTTTAGAGCGCAAGGGGTTCCGTTAATGAGGAAGTTGAAGGAGTTTCCGGTGACAGAAGATGCGCTTCTGCCTGTCGGTACATCAATCAATGTACGACATTTTGTTCCTGGACAATGCGTGGACGTCACTGGGATCACAAAAGGGAAGGGATTTCAGGTGAGGTTTTCAATCTCGAGCTGTTATACCATGCCAAGCTTTGTTGTTTTTTCTGTTATTTTTTTCTTTTTTTGTTTTGCAAAAATCAAGTGGTTAATGGTTATAGTGCTCTCCTCAACAATAGCTGGTGGCAGGATCCATTGAGGGTGGTTGTTATTGCACATAGATTAGGCTTAAGAGTTGTAACCTCAATGTCCTAGGGGTAGCCGGTGTGAGATTGCATGAAAATTCAAATTATTTCTTATCTGATGATCCAACTTTCATTATATGGATCTTAGTTGCTATATAGATTAGAAAATAGAACTGGATATACTTTTAGTTGTAGCCTTCCTAACATTTCAGTCAAATCCACATGAAAAATTGAAGTAATAAATTTGATTTGCTGATAAGCCAATCAGATCTTACCTGCTATTGTTGTGAGACTTTTGTACCGCTGGTTTGCACTAAAAATTAGTTCCATAGGTTTAAGAAGAACATGTAGCAAATGAAGAACTAGATACACATTGGTGGATGAATTTGACGAATAGTGAATATTTTGTCCCTTGTCCTTATCAGGGGCCTTTTTAATGATATTGTAATTATGCTACTCACTCCGTCCCAGAAAGATTTGAACACTTGTTAAGAAACGTAGTTTGTAGTGTGGTTATCACATTTTGTTATATTAAAAAGTGGATGTGTATGAGTAGGTGGGGTATCTCTTTTATGACGGAGAGAGAAAGTTGAGTATTTTCCTATTGATAGAGATGGAGTGTAGTTTAAAGGGGTGTTAAAAAATTAATGTAATAATAGTGGGACCATATAAAAAATGAAAGTGTTCAAACTATTTTGGGACAAACAAAAAAGGAAAGTGTTCAGACTATTCTGGGACGAAGGGAGTTAAACATTGTACTTATAAATAGTAATCCAAAAGTTAAATGCAGCGGAATCATGAAATCAAAAGAGAGCTGTACAAATAGAAACAAACTAGGTTATAGTCTCCCTAGCACTAGAAGTGCAGTGTGCGGATACAAAATTTCAAGCCTGTTTCTGGATTTAATGATGAGTGAATCTCTTGAATTTAAAACGTGGAGGCTGTCAAGAAATATGTTTTGGGGCCAAACACTTCCATCTTTTTTTTATCTAAATTGAAGCCTAATGAATATCATTGGGCATAAAATAAGTATGAGTTACTAAGCGTGAATGACACCCATCTCAGTGACTCACTTATTGTAATAGACTGATACAAGGGGGAGGGGCATTTTAGGTATGCTAGTTAATGGTAGCTTGAGGAATAAGCTAGAAGGTTAGTAGGAAAGAAACTCTATATATAGAATAGTTTGGATAGAGTGAGATTATGGAAAAATATTGTTAAGAGTTTTAGTTTGTTCTTGGGAGAGATTCAAGCCTCTCGAATGCTTGAAATTATCTTTTACTTCACTGTCCATCTTCAAATTATCAATCCAAAGTCTATGTTATTTTCCAATCATCTCTCGTAATCGGCCATGGCTATGTCAGTTCATTACACTTATCACCTAAACTAAGGTGTCCAATAGTCATAGTCTTATCCAAGTAAACTGTATGTTGCATGGGTGTTTTAATTTGAAAAAAGGCACTGTTATTTAGAAATTTAAACTTCTTTGTTGGAATTTTGGTCCCATTGGATGAATAATGATGACATTGTGGATGAGAAATGATTTTTGAAGAGCATAGTGAGTGTTTGAGTTGTGAGCTTTTCCATGGTCAAGAGCTGTTGCAATTTGTTGGAGAGGCTGTGTCTTCCTTGCTAAACAATCTAATCTAAGTGTCCACTTTTGATAGGAAGAGACTAAAAGAAAGCGAAGCAAGATTATAGTCATACTTTCTTTATCATTTACATCTGTTTTTGACGTGTGTTAAAACTTTCAATGAAGAACAAAATACTTATTGGTCAGAGCTAAAAATTAGTGTCATTGGTCCACGAAGAAAATGTAGCAAATGAAGAACTAGATACATATTACTGGATGAGTTTGATAAATATAGACTATTTTTCCCCTTACCCTTATCATATAATCTGAATAACGAAAACCGTCAGGGGCCTTCCTAAATATGCTAAAATCTAAATACGCAAAAGCATTATATTGTTTCAATGATAACCCAAAAATTAACTACATAAAAATATTATGAAAATAGAAGAAGCTCTACATGAACAAACTAGGGAAGTCTTCCTAACACTGGAACTGCAGATATACAGATTCGAGCCCACTTATGATGAATCTCGTAAACTTAAAATGTGGAAGATATGAAGATAATTTTTTTTGGTGCCAAACACTTCCAGTTGTTATCTAAATTGAAGTCTAATGAGTATTATTGGACATAAAATAAGTATTAATTATTAAGTGTGAATGACATCCATGTTTAGTGACACACTTATGATCTACATAAAAGGTATCCATTCGTCATAGTTGTGTTCAAGTATACTGTATCTTGCATGGGTGCTCAAAGTTGAAAGGAAATATTAGTATACAAATTCCACATCCTCTTCGTTGTTGTTATATCCACATGGTTATGACAATATAGCAAGGAAGGATTATGTCTGAGGCGGTTATGTGTAACATAAGATGTCAAAAATGACTTTGTTCACTAACCAACTTATTTCACCTGTCCAGGGTGTTATGAAAAGGCATAATTTTCCGGGGTTGCCAGCATCGCATGGTGTGTCGAAAGCTCATCGGAGTGGTGGCTCTACAGGTCAAAGGGATGCTCCTGGAAGAGTAAGTTCATTTACAAATCTATGACGTCTGTAATTGTGTTTTAATCTTTCTTGTACTGAAGTTAATACTGGAAGCATGCTTCAACTTCTTTAAAGCATCCTTTTTGTTTGTCATCAGGGCCATTATTGTTATTGTCTTATGTAAATATACCACATTCATCTTCTCTTCAAAGTTGGTCTTTGCGTATGGATATCCTCTTTATGTGACATTATCAGTGATAAGCTGTTTGAAGATGTTGATTATACTGTGAATCTGTGATCTGCATTATTTGTTTGTCACAGTAAGATTCTTAATAACTTTAAAAATAACTTTAAGATCCAAGTCTTTATCTGGTGGAAAGGATAAGACCTCAAATTAGAGAAATAATTGTTAGTCTAGTCTTCCAATTTAGAATACTTTATCTCAACATCATATTTGGTCAATTACTTGAAGGAAACAGTCAAGTGAAATGAGAAAAACATCCTCAGTTGCTTTTGTTTCTCGTTTGCGAGTTTGGTTGATGTCTTGTATTGAGTATTGTTAAAGAAAGGAGTGTCTCATTTAAGTGTGATGTTCAGTTGAACATCATCTGAATATCCCATCCCCTATCCTACTTGTCTCTTACCTTCTCTGGAGAGTCTTAATTATGCCCTATATCATATCTTAGGCCAGAGTTAGTGTTATTCCATTTCTGAGCTGAGCCAGACTACTAATTACTCCATTTATCTTCCCATATCGTTCATTGTATGTCAAAAGTCGCCTCAGAAGTATTTCTTGAGAAGTTCCAGCAGTCCCCTTTATTTCTTGAGAAGTTCCAGCAGTCCTCTTTGCAAGAGGGGAGAAAAGGGGGGGGGTTCAAAGAAACAGAAGCCATGTCATCCTTCTTCGCCCTTTCTTTAATATTTACAGTTCTCTTTTAATATGTCATGTTCAAAGTTCAAATATTTAGTTAGAAATTGTTCAACGGTTTTTGCTCAGCTATAGCTAAACATTGCTCGCTACTCTTCTACATCCTTTCTAAGGCAGTGGAGCTCAATTGTATATGCTTAGCTGAATTTGTCCTCTGTACATAGTTTTTTGGCTATTTTCTCTATAGTTAGCCTGATGCTTATCTCATTTTCATGATAAACTGATTCAGTTATTTCTATGTGTCACTTTTGATAATTGTTTTCATGATTTTGATACTGGATCTGTTACTTGCAACTTGCAAGCTAGGTTTTCTCAATCTTCTTCTTTTCCCCCCTTGGATTACTATTTTAGGAGCGTTTACTAGCTTGAGTTTGGATGGTGGAGGACAAGATAAGAATTCTGATGCACGATTCACGCTATGTATTCTTAGAAATCCTCATTAACATGGGCAGTCAAATACTCATGGCTTGTAATTTATAACAACTCAAAAGCTACTCCCTCTGCCCCTTTTTGTTTGCCCCATTTCCATTTTTGAGATGTCCCTAATTGGTTGCTCCATTTTGCGATATGGCAAGTTTTTTCTCTCTGCTGTTTTCTAATGTTGGATCTCACATTTATCCACAAACTTTTTTCTCTATATTTTCACTCATATTTATAAGCGGGCTAAGGGCAAACAAAAATTGACACAGGGAATCTACTTCCCAGTTCTTGAGCCAACCTTGCATTGCTGCCTGTTTGTGATGTTAAATGGTTGAATTTGGGGGTACTACTCTGTTTGGATCATTATGAATGGAAGCAATTGAGGTTCGCTGGAAGGTGAATTCTAAACTCTGTTGTATCTCTATAGCATTATGTGACTGCTGAGTTGCGTAGCTTCTTTATTTCTTCAGGATCCATTACCTTTTCTGTTATGCTTCGTCATGCTTCAAAATCTTGGTCGAAAATGTTTGAAATTTATTTATTCCTTTTCTGTTCTTCTTGGTTGTGATGGTTGTATATCTTGTTCCTGGTAGGTCTTCAAAAACAGAAAGATGGCTGGGCGCATGGGTGGCAAACAACGGACAGTTAAAAATGTTTGGGTTTATAAAATAGATCCAAGGAGGAACTTAATGTGGGTTAGAGGCCAAGTATGTTCCTTTTACAACCTTTCTCTCTATCTCTTTAATTCCTTTTGGACAGCCATTCTATCTAAACATCATGATGAACTCTTAACAACTCGAACACAAGAAATGCTTTTAGAGTTTTTTTTTTGGTTTTTTTTTGTGAGTTCACTTTGTCTTAACTCAGTTGCTATGTTTTTAGGTCCCTGGTGCTGAAGGAAACTTTGTATTTGTAAAAGATGCCTTTTATGAGAAACCTGATATCTCGAAGCTTCCTTTCCCGACATACTTTTCACCAGAAGACGAAGATGATGAATCATTAGAACCGATAACTGTGGATTTAGGGGAATTAGATCCATTTATGGCAGCTGATTAATTAGTGTGCTAATGCAAAATCTCTGTAGCACTTTTGTCTTTTCTTTTATGGCCTGGGAAACGCCTAGGAATTAATTGCTTTTGAATATATAGGGATTCAATTAGGCATGTTTCGAGGTCTTTTGTTATTGCCCTGTAAAGACCCGAGGGTTGCTTGTTCTTGAAGATATAGGGATACGGTCAAAAGTATGTTTCGAGGTTGGGCTGTGTTTATTTTAAATTTTGGTTCTGGAGCTAGTCGCTTCGGAAATATGGTGTAGCCCCATATATTATTTGGCAGAGTTTTGAGAGTTGAGACCATTTTTTTTACTAGGGTGAACAATGTTACTGTAGAAATTCTGTTAAAATAAATGGCTGAACTACAGAAATTTTGAAAGTTGCTGCTCAGTTTTTTGGGTGCCCAGCAAGATAAAACTGATATTTGTCGATTTCCAACTTAGATTGCTGATTTTATTGTTATATTGCTTTGTCTATTGGTGAAGACATTGTTTTATGGTTAAACTAAATAGCCCAAATTTGATAATACATGTTACATGTTTGCGAAGACATGTAATTCTTGAGCTTTTAGTTGATTTGTAGGTTCTTTGGTTACAAAGTGGAAGTAAGGAGCAATGAACCCCATGAAAGTAAAGAAGGGTGCCCAATTTTCCTTAGGAGCTAGTGAGATGAGAATTAAAATTCTTTTCATTTTCTTTTTTCTCATTCCCTATATTTAGAACATGACATAGAAACACTTATAATTTTCTCTTGGGCATTCCCAATTCTCTCGTCAAGGAAGTCGACCATCCATTTTCTGTAAGGAATTAATCCATGTTGTTGTTTTCTTCAAACACTTATAATTTTTTCTCATTCCCTATCTTTAGAACATGGTAGGATTTCCTTTAAAAAAAATGTATGGCAGGATATACTTCTATTGTTTATATAATAAACATATTATATGCTGATATGAGCGTTAGTTGATCATGCATATTAATGATTGTCATATTAGTAGCAAGTCATGTAGTTGTTTTTCATTTTGTAGCTTGTATGCAACTTTTGTGCTTTGTAATACATGATATTAGTTACAATAATCTACCAAGCTAAGTTTGATCTAGTGGTAAGGAAAGAACCTTCCTCTCAATCCCCACTAGGGGCACTTTGAGAGAGGGGATCCCCTTGCCATCCCCCCGTTAATGATTGTCCCGTTAATCTGGGCCGGGTTAACCTGCGAGAGGTTACAGTCTGGTATGGCTCTTTATCTTATCATTCTAAAAAAAGTTATCATAATCTCGACAGCAACAAGAAGCTAGGATTAAATGATAGGTATACACGAATCATCATACATGTATCTTTAACCAAATAACAATAAGCATATTCTTCACATACATAAAGTATTGTTTGAATGATATCACCATCATCCATCTTCAAACTCTCAAATTTTATGGCTTTAATCTTTTCTACTCAGCAAGCAAGAACACTAAGGAAATACTCCTACTAAAGAAGAGTCCAAAAACATGAGATGAATGACACAGATTTAATCCTTCTTCCACTCCACACCCTTAAACCCTCATCCTCAATCAGCCACTTTCTGAATGCCACGTGTCATTACAAATATCCAAACTGCAATAGATTTCCTCCATGCAACCTTTCATAGTTTTTTTCCATCACATACACTTACATAACCTCATCAACAATATCCCACCTTTCTTTTTCTTCCATTAAAAATCAAAATGAAAGTACCATATCAAAAAATAAAAATCATCAAGAAGACATTTATAACCTCATCCACAAACGAAAACCCTTCAACATCCTCTCATTTTTTCTTAGTTGTAAACCTTTCAACATCTATCACATTTCATCATATAAGGGGCATTTTTATAAATCCATAAATTAAAACACCTATATTTTTTTTCTGCCAATCATTAATAATAAAATATTTTTGAAACAAATAAACCTTCTTCTTTACTTTTGTTTTTCCTAATCCAAAATTCTGGTCCAAATTGAATATCTTTCCATCAAAAGAAAATCCCATTTCAAGACATAACTTTCTTAACCAAACTGATCAAAAAATCTCAAACACCTACTTCATTTTTTCTTCCACATTCTCTCCTCTTCTTTTTTAAAAGAGAGAGAGATAAACCTGAAACAAAAAAAAAACAGTGAGAAATGGCAGTGTGCACAGTATACACAATTCCCACAACAACCCATTTAGGATTCAACCAAAAAAACCAAGTATATTTCTACAATAACAAGACCTACAATTACAAAAGAGCAAATAATTTTTTCACTAGACCATATGTGATAACATGTTCTGCAGGTGACTCACAGACAGTTGTGATTGGTCTAGCAGCAGACTCAGGATGTGGGAAGAGTACCTTCATGAGAAGGTTAACTAGTGTGTTTGGAGGTGCAGCAGAACCACCAAAGGGAGGAAACCCAGATTCAAATACCTTAATTAGTGACACTACTACTGTTATTTGTTTGGATGATTTTCATTCTCTTGATAGAACTGGAAGAAAAGAGAAGGGTGTTACTGCTTTAGACCCTAGAGCTAATGATTTTGATCTCATGTATGAACAAGTTAAGGCTTTGAAACAAGGTAAAGCTGTTGATAAGCCTATTTACAACCATGTTTCCGGCTTGTTGGACCCACCCGAGCTTATCCAGCCCCCGAAGATCTTGGTCATCGAGGGCTTGCACCCCATGTAAGTCCGTCTCTTTGTATATACACATACCATGCATTGCACGAGTTTAAAAACTAGTTATATTATATATGGTCGTGTCACTTGAAGACGGTAGATGTATATATTAATAAGACGTAATAGTCGTGTATGTTTTTCCTCATGGTATATAACTTTAGCTTGTTACCAAATTGGCTAAAATGCGAAAATTTCAGTTTGCATTTAAGGTTACTTTGTAAGGAAACTACTGTTTTTTGGGGGGGGTGCCCTTTATTTTTAATCTACTACTTATCATTTTACGAGTACTTTTGTATTCTAAAGTTGTGATATTATCTATATACTACATGCATACTACTCTTCAATCTTCATATAGGTCATATGGTTAATGGTTGGCTGATGGATTCCTAAGTCTTGATAAAGAGATAAATGTCTTAAAACTGATTGGCTGAGCTTATTCCAATGTCTTTATCACACACTTTTTTTTTCGTATAGAGATAAAATCACTCTAGCACACGTTCCTGTTGTAGGCGGGCCCCCGGCCCATTCCTAGTAATATGTTTGGTATCTTTACAAATTTTGTGATGTGAATTGTTACTTACTTCTCATAGGAGTTGAAATCGGATGTATGAAGAGCAACATAAATTTATGTTTTTACTTCTATCATAATTAGCGCATATATGAGAAATTATAGCTTTGAAGTTAAGATGGTGAAATCAGGCCCGTCCCTGAGCCTGGGCAGGAGGGGCGCCCGCCCAGGGCCCAGGGAGAAAAGGCCCAAGTTGCTGTTTTTGCAATCTTCTATTTAAGGATAAATAAACTTACACGCATTATATTGTCAAGTACTAGAGTTAGCTCCGTGGTTTACTTGAGTGACATAATGACTTATTCCATTGCAATCTGTATCCCAGGTTCGAATCCCAGTGTTGTGCCATTCATTTTTCTATTTTTTCTTTTGTTTTCAATTCCACTGTTCTGCCTTTCATCTTTCAATTTATTCTTGTGTTTTCAATCCCACTGTTGTCTTTCATCTTTCTATTTTTTTCTTTTGTTTTCAATGGTTTCAAAATAGCTTCAGTTTTTTTTTTCTTTTTTTTCTTTTTTGGTTTTCTTTTGTTTCCAGTGATTTTAAATAGCTACTTCATCTTTAGTGAGTGTTTTTTTTCCTTCTTATATAGAGTAACTATGATTTTGCTATTTCACACCCTCTTTGATTTTATGTAATTGTGCACTTTTTATGTTTACATTGTTCTTTTACTCTAGTTGGACTATAAAGTTACTAATATATAAGAACAAATGTTAATATGAAATGTTATTATATTTATCTCAATGTATATTACATTCAAAATGTTCAATTTTACAAAAATTGTACGAATCAATAAAGTAGGATAGTCAAATATACTAGCTAGATGTTAATAAAAAACGCAAATGTCAATGTGGAACTGTTAAAAAAAGTGAGGGGTCTATTGTTTCCTTTTTCTTTTTTCACATATCAAACCTTGAAAAATATTAAAGAAGTAATCGAAAAGGCCAAAGCGCTTACACTATTTCGTAATCCAAAATCAGATTCCAACTGACAACTCAATGTAGAGGATGATATGATAAATTTATGAAGCAATATATGACTTAATTTAGGAAGACATGTCATAAAAGTATAACTAATTAACTATTAATCCAATGGGTATCTTATAAAAATTGTAAGCTAAAATGAATCCAGATTTCATGAGCTATGAAACTCATATTCAACCGAATTTTGACCATTAATATGTTAAAGTTAATATACGTCACAAGAATAGTAGTTGACGTTGGGGAGGGCCTATTTTTCTTTGTTCGCCCCAGGGCCTCCAAAATGTCAGGGACGGGCCTGGGTGAAATAGTCATCATTTTCTATCTTAAACGATTATAGTTTAAGATCCTCATATCATCGAGCATTTTTAAGGGACCGGTCTCTCTCTCTCCAGAGGATCTTTCATATTACTATGAAGAAATAATAATAATAAATTAATTGTTCCAAATAGTGAGAAAGGAAAAAAAAATGAAGAACAAAAAAAGTGCGTCTGCCGGGAGTCGAACCCGGGTCTCAAAATTTTATTTGATCGTAGGTATGACGCACGTGTTAGGGAGTTGCTGGACTTTAGCCTCTACTTGGACATCAGCAATGAAGTCAAATTTGCCTGGAAAATTCAGGTAAAATAAGTATTAACAAAATTTGATAACGGTGTTTTATTATGTTGTTTTTATAAAGTTAATAAATTGCATTTGTAATTGGCAATATCAGAGAGACATGAAGGAGAGAGGACACAGTCTTGAAAGCATCAAAGCCAGCATTGAAGCCAGAAAGCCAGATTTTGATGCTTACATTGGTAATTTACTACTACTACTACTATCAACTTATTCATTTGGTTAACTATTAGCATTGTTATCATAATCCTAGCCGTTTTCGTGCTAATGAATCCCATAAATGAATGGTCAATACAAACACAATAGCAATTAAATCCTTAATTGTGTGCAATTACATATAAAGATGGAGGTACAATATAGTAACAAGTCCAAAAAGTTTGAAGTTGGAGATACAGTATACTTCCTCAAGTCTAAAATAAATGAAACGCTTCTTTCTTTTATTGGATAGCTTTTCGAGAGAAGCGTTCTATTTATTTCAGAACGGGGAAGTATATAATATGGTAAAGGAATTGGTAATAAATGATATATAGTAGGAATGATATATGTTGTGTTGTTATTTTGAGTGCAGATCCACAAAAACAGTATGCTGATGTGGTGATTGAAGTATTACCGACCCAACTAATTCCTGATGATGATGAAGGAAAAGTGTTGAGAGTTAGGATGATTCAGAAGGAAGGAGTGAAGTTTTTCAACCCAGTTTACTTGTTTGATGAAGGATCTACTATTTCCTGGATTCCCTGTGGTAGAAAGCTAACATGTTCTTATCCTGGCATCAAATTTTCCTATGGCCCAGACACTTACTATGGCAATGAGGTAAGATTAGATGTTTTTTTTAATTAGATGTTGGAGAATATATAAGTTGAAGAAATAAATATGGCCCATAGTATTATTCAATATTCACTACCGATTAAGAAAACAAACCTTCCTTACCTATCACAATAAATATGAAGTATACTCGGGTCATTAATGTACCAAGCTTAGCTTGACTCACTTGGTAGGAATTCCACCTCATGACCTCAAGTAAAGGTTAGGGGTTCGAATCCCACCAAGTGAGGGGCACTTATTGGGGGGAATTACTCCCACTCCTTCCAAGTGTTTTTTATAAACTTTTCATAATTCATATACTAACTTTTTATTTAGTTCTTTTTTTGCGTTAACTTTACTATTTTAATGTTTAACTAATAGTGGATTAGTGGTCTGATTGAGTCAGATGGTCCAATACAAGAAATTGGTTTAAGCTAATTCTAGAAGTTGATTTACATTGAGCAACCTATCTTAACCAAGCCGAGCTTTGTAGCTTTGTGGGGCTTGAGCCCAAGGTAAAATTTGGGCATAGCTCAACGCTCACATGGTTTCCTTCAAACTAAAGCTCCATTCTTATTAAGTGAATTTTGTGCTTATCTGAACTTATTATCCCCAACCTTAATCTCTATGAACTTTTTTTTTTGACAGGATTAATCTCTATGAACTTAGCTTACTAGACCTCAACACAAACTTATCATAACTTACTTAGGCTCTGTTCTTTTGGGCTGAACTGAACTTAATTTGTCTGAACTGAAAATTGTACTGAACTGAATTAAAATTGTGAGAGGAAACTAACTGAATTCTCCTTGAACTGAATTTTCCTGAACTAAACTGAACTGAACTGAACTGAATTTTCATTAATTCAGTCCAAAAGATCAGAGCCTTATTAGCCTTGCACTCAACTTATCTGTAATTGATTTTCTCGAAATTTGTAGATATAAGGTGATGCAAACGGAGCCTGAGCTGTAAATGACCTTGTACATGATTTTGCAGGTGACAGTGCTAGAGATGGACGGGGTATTTGACAGATTAGACGAACTAATCTATGTTGAGAGCCATTTGAGCAACCTCTCAACCAAGTTCTATGGTGAAGTCACCCAACAAATGTTGAAGCACCAAGATTTCCCTGGAAGCAACAACGGAACTGGTTTCTTCCAAACTATCATCGGATTGAAGATCAGAGACCTGTTCGAGCAGCTCGTTGCCAGCAGGTCCGGAGCTCCTGCAGCAGCTGCTAAGGTCTAAAGCTTGAGCTTGTATATGATAAAAAAAATGCAATATTCCATCTGAATCTAGAATTCTTTTCTTCTTCATATGTAATTTCCACTACCTACTCTTCCTGTATAAGTTGCTTTTGTAGGCTACTATGATATTCTGTTGTTACATAAACATGCATCAAAGCAAGAGATGAGAAATGCAGTTCAAAAGAAATTTATATAGCAACTGAAATCCCACACAATTCTTTTGGTGGTCAATATTTTCATCTTATAATCCTCAAGGCTTGGATTTATGAACATCATGCTCGAATGCGATGCTATTAATGTGGTAAGAGCAATCAAGTACAAGATACATGGTCACTCTCCTCTTTATTTGATCACGATGAGTCGATGATAGAATCAAGCTTTCAATGTTCTTTTTAAAGCTCTGATATGTCTCATGTGAGAAAGGAGGGAAACACTGTAGCTCATTCATTGGCAAGATGAGATACTCGCCTTACTCGGGGTAATTGTGAATATGTTTGTATGGACTCTTTCCCCAAAATCATTATTGTTTTGGTGGGATTTGATTTGAAAAATGTCTATACCCCTCACAACTTCCACCTCAAAAAATAAAAAAGATTTATAGATTTGGTGTCTTAGAACATCTGAAGGTAGTTAAGCTAGCTAACAAAAGGGAATTTAAGGAAGGATTAAGAACAACAAACCAACTCTGGGTAGAACCATTTTGGAAACGGACCATAAATTACCATACACTATAGATACTGAACAAGTTCAACCATCTACATACCTGTATTAAACATTGATCTGCTTGAATATAAACACTAAGATTATGCCTACTTGGAAAATAATGCAGATACTGTAATGGAGAAACAAGAAACAGAAGCACCTCCGTTAAGAAACTAGTACATTAATCACTTAATTGTCACAAACTTGTTGGTACCATGCTTAGCCCAATGATCCTTGAGGTCAATTGGAATTGTAAGGTCAAAACCCTCAGCAGCAAGTCTTTGGAGAAGTTTATCATAAGCTCCGTGGCTCATCTTCCTTCCAGCAGTGCGTGAACCAGGTCTGGTGGTACTCATAGGCAGCGGATACTCTGATATGTTAGTTGTGCAACAAGACGATTGCCATCCCCCTGAACCCCACCGGTAGCACTGCCTAGCAGCACCTGTACAACTACAAATCGGAGCCGGGATTCCAGAAGCATCCGTACTTGACTCATAGCTACGAAAATTCAGGTTCTTTCTCTCACGCTTTGTTGAGGGTGAAGCACCACCAGCTTTAGCCTTTGAAGACTGACCCTTTTTAATTTTCAGTTTAGGTTCCTTTGGTGAAGAATCATTGGAGGTCTTCTTTGATGTCTTTGGCTTCTTAGCAGGCTTAGATGGCTGAGGCTCAGCATCCACAACAATATTTGCTGCCTCATTTATAGGCATGCATCGAATGGGGACAGCAGACAATCCTGCTGCGTCTGGGTTGTGTTGAGTTCCTTGGAATGGACTGAATCCACCATTTCTTGTTGCAGCTAGATAATTTCCAGGGTGAAACCATGAAAAGTGAGGAACAGATCTTGTTCTGTCTGCCTCAGGTATCATCGAGTAATTTGAGCGAAATGTACCCATTCTTGATAAAATAAGTTATGAGTTACAACTACTACTTTGCGGTAGCAAAAAGCTAGAGTGCGCGTATGCTAGTAGTGAAATTGTACACATCAATCAATCAATATTCCAGGCAGGAGACCAATAGCACCTAGCAACAGGGTAAGCAAATAGCAAGGTAAGTTCAACTTTCTTTTCAACAGTCAAATACATGTATCATTAATCACATGAATAGAGCTATGAAACAATCAGAAAACTATACATTAACATCTGAACCATCCAATTTGCAAACGTAGCATGACATCCATCCAAACAATTTATCATCGGGAAATACTTGAACTAAAAATTTCAATGGAGAGTTTAAGAACAAAATGCTTGCGGACAGTCTATAATAGAGCAACAGGTCTTCTGTTCATTGGATGTATCTTATACAACAAATTCACCTCAAATCACATAAACGGCAACTTCGTATAAAAGTTTTTTTTTGGGCAATATGGGGTGACTAAATCTTGTTGTATACTTGTGTACACCCATTGTATACAAATTTTGTGATAATAAGAAGACCGAATGTGCAGCATTATTCGGGATGGAGCCATGGAGGGAATGACAAAATAACTTTAACTACATTTATTTCCGACCTCCATAGATGATCTCCAAATTTCGAGCACAAACTCAGAACCTGTGATATTCACATCATACAACAAAATTTTGACCGTAACCATAAAGTTTTTACTGAAGGCATCAACAATTCATAGTGAAAAAATAGATAAGATCAACCAACATCCAAATCCTAGACAATATAGAATCATTCCTATTTCATGGCAGTGGATAACAACAAGCAAATGCACTTACATGAACAAAGAAAATCACAACACTGTAATATGAAGCCTGATGATAGAAGCACTTTGTACCAATTGACATAGGAGAAAATATGCATGCAACGAAGAATTTGCAAAGAACCCATAAACTTACACATACAAACTAGAAATCCCACTATAATATCTACATAAAAGCAACAAAATCTCATTAAATACACCCGAAAGAAAGGAAATTTTTGATCATCATAGAAGAATAAATCCATAAAAATCAGTGTAAAAAAAAGTGAGCCACAAACAGTTTACACAGTTGACACTTGACAGTACAGCAGGTGAGGCAAAAGGGACATCAAAGAATCAGATAGATCAAAAATCACATAATGCAAACCAACAAATTGCCACATATTATCTTAAAAACAACAAAAATAAATCAAAATAAGCTCAAATTAGAGGTACCCAGAAGCTAAAAATCTAAATTAAGAAACCAAAGATAGTAAAAAAGAAGGGATGATGAAAAATACCCAGACCCAGAAGTTGAAATTGAAGCAGAACCCAGCTTTTTTCAACTCAAAAAAAAAAAGAATTTATGAGCTGCAGATGTGCGTAATTTGGTTGAAAGGATGAGATAGTGGGAGAAGAGCTTCGGTTACACAAAAAGCATTTTCAGTTAGGTTAGGAAATGAACGAATCTAAGACCATAGCAGAAAACGATGTAAGAGAGAGAGAGAGGAGTGGGACAGTGGGCGCTGCTGCTTGCTGGCTGACATTTTTTGACGGATGGTGGTGACCCACATTCAAGAAAATTGATTTCTGGTTGATTGGTCTCTTTATTTATTTTTTTCAAAATTGGTCTCAATATCACAAATTATGGTCCAATGCCACAACTTTGACTAGTAGCCAAAATACCACAAACTATTGGCCTTTGTGAAGTGCGTCTGTGCGTGTCATAAATGATGTCGGAGATACCTTTTTACGCCAGTGATGAGTAGCCAATCTGAAGCTTTCACTCTCTAAAACTCTTCTTCTTCACGAAAAAATCTGAAAACTCTTCTTGGAAGGTTAAGGGGTATCGAGAAGAGATGTCTCCGGTGTCATTTATGACACGCACTTCACCCAGACCAATAGTTTGTGGTGTTTTGGCGGCTAGTCAAAGTTTGGGATGCTGGATGCACCCGAGCCAGTGGTGTTGAGGCCAATTTTGTCTTTTTTTTGTTTGTTTTGGATACTAAAATTTAAGAGAGAGAGAAAAAAGCAATTTCCTAAAATAGCATTAAAGAAAAATCTAATGTGGTGCTTGACTAAAAAGTAATTTCATAAACCGTGTCCATGTAAGCTTGGTTTAGTTCTTTGTGTTTCGAATTACTGTTTTTTTCAGCAACTGATGTAAGTCGTTGAAGATTTCAGCTACTTATGTAAGTTATATTTTTTTTTTAACTATTTACATAAGATTTTTATAAGTAGCTAAAATTAACGATGAATTGTTAAAAATTATAGTGACTTGTGCATACTTACTACAAATATGTGTTCCTATGATCATTATTATGGGTTGCTTAATTTAATATAGTGAAAAAAAAGATAATTGTTATGAACCGTCAAGTGAAGAGACCAATAACGTGTTTCGCTTAGGGTAAAAATAGATTGAAAGATAGTTGACACAAACTTATACGTTCCTTAAAAAAAAAAAAACAAATCACAATAGCTCAAAAGTTTAGCAATATACACAAATTGATCTTCTATTATATGAATCCTTTGAGAATTGAGATAACCTTTATGCTAGACTTTAGAGAAACATATCCAATATTTTGATATTTCTCTTATTTTTAAATTTTTTTTTGTGAAACTTACACACTCCCTAGTTTTGAGAATTGATTTTCTGTTTTCAGAATATTGTTGCACTTTCACTTTTCACATATGTCAATGCAAAATTTTGAGCACTAATATCTCTAGTTTTGTGTTTGTCAAGTTGAAGGAACCAATCATGTTAACTGAAGCAACAAAGATAGAAAGTAGAATTTGAGCTGATGAAGAACTATCGCCTCTAAAAAGGTGATTATCACAGGCAATCCAAATACCCCACACAAAATTGCAACAAAAAACTTTACGAGCTGGAGTTGGTTGGATTGCTCCTCATATATGTTTATGAGATGCAACAATGTTGTGGTGGCTCTCATTTTATTGCCAAGTTAGCTCTACAAGCAGAATTATTCGCATCACTGCATTATCTACAATGAGCTCGTGAGCAAGGTCTTAAAATTGTTCAACTGCTTAATGATTCTATGGCTATTATTCAACTTATCAAATCACAAGGAAAATACAATTTCTCGCTGCGTTGGACTGCTCAACATATCATTCATCTGGTTGTTCATTCACCTACTGCTCTATCCGTAAAGTCCCTCGTCACCAAGTACAACAGGCGCACCTAAATTTTATCGTTGCTTTCCTTAAGTTGTGTTTTGTGGTTCTTAGTAGCTTTTGTCAAAAAAATATATATATATAAAGTTGACATTTATAAAATACATATTAAGATAAATCTAACAAGATCCCACATGACTATATTTTTCCTCACATGCAAGTCACAAATGATGGTCAAAGTGAAATTTGTGAATAGTGAAAAATGTCAAAGTGTAACAATTTTAAAAAAATTGAGGCATTACTTTTTTTGACATAAGAGACAATACTTCTTACTGCACATATTTATGCAATAAAAAATGTTAAATATGCAATACAAAAAGTCAAATATACTATAGCTATGTAAAAAATAATTTTGCTTCCCCAATCAGGAAGATTAACTCGACCTCCCAGGTTAATTTTGAAAACGAGATTCAATGTTAAAAATTTCGTTATACCTCAAAGGTAACTAATGGAAATTCATGTCCAAACCAAAAAGATGAAATAATTTATGAAATAACTTTTCTTCTTTGCAAGAATTATATCCTTAATTTAGAGACAGACAACACTCTTAACTACCATAATAATTAATCACGATTCTTCAAATTACATTAGATTTTTAGATTTGGTCGCTATTAAGAAGCAATCCTTAGTGGATGATAGTGCTTAGGATCATTATCTAGCAAAGTCTTGAGCTAAGAGTTGAGGACAGGTGATTACATAATTAAGAACTTCAGGATAAGAGTTCTGGCAACCACGATTCTCTCAAGTTGGCACTCTGGTACTAATCGAGTAAATGGTGGTCCTCCCAACCTTATTAATATTACCATTCAGAGAGCTTTGTTCTTTGCTGCAAATTGCAATTTCTAAGAGCTTTATTATTGTAATAGGACACACCATGATACAAGTAGAGTTTGAAACTCGAAAAAAAAAATTAACTAAGTCATATCATGTCAGATTCGTGTTGTGTCATATAATACACGTGTATACTTTTTTGTTAGCCGTTCTTTTTTTTTGGAAATTCGATGGCTCTGTAGTCTGTATATGTTAGGGTACAAATAGTTCAGAATATTTCCAAATAGAAAAAAGGGGGTCAAAGAAAATTCATATTCTCACCACTAATGCTGATTGATAGTGTTGAGAGAAATATATCAGGCACTCAGCAAAACTTTACAATCTCCATCCATTTCGTTGCCAAGTACTAATGGAGTCATCCAAGTTGATCTTTGATGAACAATTGTGTAAAGAATAAGATTACTGTAAACCATCTGATTAATTACAAAGGGGAAGAATATACTTCGCCACAACTCAGAATTATGTACAAAGTACACACGGGGGTATATGTTACTCCACTTTGTAATTTCTGAAAACAAAAAACTTGAAACAGAAAAAAAAGAATAGAAAATGTACAGGGCAAGAAGCAAAAAACATGTCAACCAACCACAGCAAGCAGACTTTGGCGGACAGCAGGAATGGAGCATAAAATGGAGCCAAAGATGCCAGTGAGAGCATACGCAATAGCACAGAATGGGAGTGCCTCTGGTTCCTTTGCTGACAATGCTGCTGTTCCTAATCCATGAGCACTATATTTGAACACCAAAAATGTTATTTTACGATTAGTAAAATGAACAATGGCACAAAGTTGAGGTATTTAGATACGTTTTTCATTAGTTGCAATATTTATGTTACGGTCTTCAACATACACTTTAACCTTTACTCTTTTTAATAGGGTATTAATAATAACCAGAAGTTCAAATTTTCCAAAAAAAAAAAAACATTTGTCACCAAAAATGTTATTTTACGATTAGTAAAATGAACAATGGCACAAAGTTGAGGTATTTAGATACGTTTTTCATTAGTTGCAACATTTATGTTACGGTCCCCAACATACACTTTAACCTTTACTCTTTTTAATAGGGTATTAATAATAACCAAAAGTTCAAATTTACCAAAAAAAAAAAAACACTTGACCCAAATCCAACAAGATTCTATATGATACTATTTCATAATTATAACTGTAAGAAAATGCGGTGAAAGTGTTATGAATTTTGACCCTTTAAAAGCAGATGTTCCAACTAATGGGAAATGGAGAGTATAATTTTCACCTAGATGCCGTGGCTATTCCTCGAGCAATAGGATCACGGAACTGCAGCTTATCGAGGACGACTTGCACAAAATTTGCCCCAACAAGACCGGTTAGCACCACCACAGCAGCCGTTAAGGATGAATTTGTACCTAAATAACGAATTGTTCATCAGGCTTTTATCTTGGGGAAAATGAGGTCTTGCTAGTAAGGGTAACAGAGCATAGAGCTTTTACCTTCAAACAAGGAGACAATGCTGAGAGCTAAAGCCACAGTAATGCACCGTGGTAGAATTGAAATAGTCAAAGATCGTTCAAGCCCAACAAGGCGCCCCACAAGAGCAGTTGAATATAAAGAGAATACTGTTGCGACAATGATAGATGTAAAGATCTCTGCTGCATGCCTCTTTACAAGCTGAGAAGTATTGAACACCAACAATTACAGGTCATGAAATTAAGAATATAAGTAGACATTAATATTCAAGAGCAATGTTGATACTAGTGGAAGAGGATTCCAGTACTTTTCTTTGTTTGAACATCGAAAAAGCGAAGGAGATAATAACAGATCCCAAGAACCCCATCAAAATGTCACCGGCTCCAGGATTTGTTGACACCTTGGTAAGATAGTATCCTTCAGAGACACAAAATCATAGTGTTAGCCTAGGAATTAAGTTCATCCTGCTTATATTTCACCACAAAGCCACCTATTAGATTTCAGTCATACATAAAAGTGATAAAACAATAAAAGCATAGGTACAAAAAAGTAGCAGAAGGAAAGGACCTGCTATGACTTGGCCAAAGCAATACATTACTATAGAGTTTGAGAAAAGTTGGTTACAAACCTAAAACAGGTTCAATTCCAGATTTTGATATGTATCCAAAGGCGAAGGCTGCCAAATCAGCTGAAAGTGCACAGCATATAATTGGATGAAACAACATCTTCAAACCAGATGGCAACCTAAATGCAAAAAATAAAAAAAGATAAGAGAGTGTTGAATAGGAGAATTTGGAGGGAAAGAGAGATTCATTTTCCCTTTATTGGAAGACAATGAAATTGGAAGTATTAATATTTTTTTCCCTCTCAATAAACTATTCCTTCAAATGTCGAAAAGGTTTGGAAGGAAAGTGCAAGATTCTTCCCTCCCCTTTCTTTCCTTTCCCCTCCCCCCACCTTTCCCTCGATTGATCTACAAAAAAACTGCAAGTTTCCGAACTTAACAGTTTTCTTGCCATCTTTTCATCAGAGAATTCAGAGTTGTGAAAGTTAAAGCATACCCAGTGCCAATCATGTAACCAAGTACTGTTGATGCGAGCAAGAAAGGAAGGCAGGTACGAGCAGCAGTTCCCAGAATTGTTGGGTATAGGTATGCGCCAACGAATGATGCAATAAAAATGACACTCCAAGCCCACACTTCAATAGTAGAAAAGGGAGATGGTTTTGACATAGGCTCAGCAGGTATCATTTCTGTCTTGACAATGTTCCTCACTGCTATAGCTGTATATGCAGCAACACACAGCGAAGCCAGCCAGCCACCAACTACAAGGAACTCATGGTAGAAAGACAGTAACTAATCAGTGCTCGAACCATAATAAGGCTCATGTAGAGCCATATGAATACATCGGAAAATAAAAAAATTATGTCCTGTATGTAGTGAAAGAAGACATGTCACACAGTAAAAATTAACTAAAGCAATCAGAAATAGCTGGATTATAGTGATAGAGTTGAAGAATGAATTCACTGAGTACATAGTTGAAGAATGAATTCACTGAGTACATAGTACTCAGAGATCCGAGTTATAGATTTCTAACTACCAAAGTCTTGTGTAGCAGACAACATTTAGTCGTGTACTGATATCTGAAAGGTGCATAATACAGAGGTGGAAGTGGTTTTTAGGTCCATTATGTGGCGTATTGATTGGTGATAAGGTCCTTCGCACGTGAAACAATTTTGGTTACTCGTGCTTTCAATTTTTAACTACATTTTACAGCATGCAATATTATTCAAAGAGATCAGAAGATGAAAAAATTTCTGGCCTCAAAGGCTAGAGGTAATCTGCGGAAAATGCAAAGAGAATGACTAGCATTCTGCTGAACAAGCTTTGACTGAGCAATACACGAGATCAAATGCTCTCAGTCAAAATAGTACATAGTTTCATGTATTCATCCAACATCAGCTGAAAGGGAAGCAGAAGACTGTAATGAAGTTTGAAACAGCTTTACAGCAATTTTGAAAGAAGACTTGCACCTAAAGGAAGGGAGAGTATAGTTGCAGCATGAAGTTAACAGGGAATACGTGTCAGTACCTAAAATGCCAACGATCTTCAGTCCAGATGCAGCAGGTATGTCTCCAACAGCAAGAGGCAAGATTACAAGCGAAGGAACATAGAACAATGGAAGCCACCTTTGAATGAACAAAAGGGCTGGCTCAAAAAAGCTCATCAAACTTGCTGCAGCCGCGGGAACCGTTGTGTCCAGGATCATTAGAATTGAAAATGTACAAAACATTCCAAATAATGCACTTGGGAATTGAATTGATGCATTCACAAAAGCCTGCTTCAGCAACTTATCCATTGCCAATATAATTCCTAATGAAACAACCAAGTGCAGCACACCCAACACCTGATTATACAAACACCAAATCACCATCATCTTTTGAGCCAATTAGTCAAACCTAATACTCATTACTTCCTGAGTTACATCAAATTTGCAATCCTAATCAATAAAATTAAATGAACAATACTCAGTGCCTGACTGCCTAATTACATAATAATAACACAGAAGCCAAACTAACAATACCCCCTCAATTTGAATTAAAACAAAGCAAAAAGTTCCATTTTTTTAATACAACAATCAGAGTTACTGACTATACCCACACGATTATGAGATCAATAAACATACATGACCATCAAAATTTGAAATTAGAGCCAAACCAATACAGTATTCCACCCAAAAACTAACATTTTCTGAATGAAATCATGAATCGGAAAAAAGAAAGCTGATACTTACAGTTTGAGAAATTGTTGCAGTAACACCATCTTTTGAGCTTGAACCAAGTGATTTTGCTAAAATTGTTCGAGTTGAACGACTTTTATGAGGATCCAACTGCAAAAATCGATACCCATTTCCAACAATTTTAAAGGGTACCCCTGATTTTTCATGATTTGATTGACATTTAATGGGTTTAACACCAACATTAAAAGAAAGTTGGGGTTTTTCCCTAATGAAATTTGTATGCATTAGGCGATTGAAAGAAGGGCTAAATGGTAATTTAGTTACAACTGCCATGGCAGTGGCCATGGTAGCAGAGGATGGTAGTGAGAATTTTAGTTTGAGGGTAACGAACTATGAGAATCTGGTGGGGTTTTGTTGGCATTTTTTCTTGATTTTTGCTGGGTTGTAAATTTTGCAACTTTTGTGGGACCTGAGATTGTTTTGTATGTATGGATACAAAATGGCCGTTGGTATCAAAGAGATATAGCAAGAGCCAAGAAGATCATCTATTCTCCCGGGGAAATTAAAATGTGGTAGTGAATGATGATCAATTGAAGAGGCTATCTTCCTATCTCACTTCTTTTGGCTGTCACATTTTTTCTATTTCTTTCGTTAATTGGCGTCTTTAGAGCATCCTTAATGATGACCCAAAATTAAGATTGTTAATTCAATCTTAAAATTTTATTCCTTAATAACAAAACAAACAAAGATCATGGCTCGATGATCGTGAAATGGAGGTATGGCACGATTGAAACCACGTCAGTCGTAGCTATGGGAATTGGGGCATATGCAGTAGGTTGGCTTTCCCCCAGCCAAAACGATGCGCTTTGACTGGCGGAAAGCCGGAAAAATTTGGCTGCAGCTGACGCACGTGTCAGAGCCAATTGCAGCTTGCCACTTGTCACTTTTCTGTTGGCTTTGATATTATATTCGTTGCAAAAAATTAGATTTTTTTGTCCCAAACTACCTTTAATTTTCAACTTTTTGCGAGAAACTACCTTATAAAAAATTTGTTGTCCCAAACTACCTTACTTTTACCATTTTGTTATTGACAGCTACCTTATGCCGGTTTCCGGCGTTGACTCTTTTTATTTTCAGTTTTTTAATGTCACGTAATAACACTTGACATGTTCAAACCATTTTCTCATTTTCCCCACCCTATTTTCCCCATTTCCCTATGCGCTCTCTCTGTCTCTCATATCTATGTCGACACTTTGAACCACCAATCCACCATTAAATTCCTCTTCTACTACTTAAACTAAAATTGAAGATATCACCCTCTCGGTCTCCTCGAATCTCAAGCAATTTCCATAAGGGTAATTTTGTTTTCTCCCACAATTTTGAACTAAAAAAAAAGTGAACGCTAAAAACCGGCATTAGGTAGCTGTCAACAACAAAATTATAAAAGTTTGGTAGTTTGGGACAACAAATTTTTTTATAAGGTAGTTTCTCGCAAAAACTTGAAAGTTAAAGGTAGTTTGGGACAAAAAATCCCAAAAAACAATGGTTATAATTTATTAAATACAAAGTTAAAAAAATTACTAATAGCTCGATTTTTTTAGCTCCACAAATAGAGACCAATTTTTCAATATTTTGGACACTTTTTTTATCCTTTCTTACTAATTTCCTCTAATTGTGCTTATTTTATATGAAAAATATTCTACATTTATTTCTTAGAAAAATTATCATAATTATGGGAAAAAAAAATTCAAAGTAAAGCTACTCCAGAAAAAAGTATTTATCACATTAATATTTAACATAAATTATTATTGTTTATTTCATGAAATTATGTTATAAATACATATTGATAGTAAGTGGATGATGAGAGAGAAAATGTGGTAGAGTAAGAGAGAGAAGGGGATGATAATTTTTTCTTTGGTTATTTTAGCACCATTATTAAGGAGAGGATTGTTGGGAAAAGATTGTAAAATGATGTTTATAGAGAGAGGGAGATGGTCTTTGTTTTTTTATCACCATTAGAGTATATTCAATGGTTGAACTCTTTTAGGGGTTCATCAAGTATTTTATTACTTTCTCTCTCTTTTACATCACTTATACCCAACTTACTCAACAACCTCTATTTTTTTTACTCCCAATGGTTAGACCAATTATTGAGGTCATCAAATTCTCTCTCCTAATATTTACCATATTCCATCATATTTTCTCTCTCCTTTATTCATTCTAATTTTCACCATATTTATCATTTTCAGGTAATTAAAGATACACTAATGACGAATTGTTATAATTTAATAATTGTTTTAAGTCTAAATGAGTGTTTAATGAAAAAGAAGTGTGGGAAAATGTATGAAAATACCTCAATATTGGGTTCTATTTATAGAGAAGAAAAAAATAAAGCGTTAGTCAAGTTTTCTTTTTTAATTAAATTTTTATTTATTTATTAAATATAACCATTATTTAGAAATAATGGTAAAAAAAATCATGAATATTGTCTTCTAATATTAGCTGTTCAGATCTTCTAATTCACAACCATTAGATGGATGGACCACACCTCCCATAAACCAATAGAGTTTAGCCACTTGTCACACCCAAGTCATTGTTTCAGAAAAAGAAATTGGTAAACGGTCTATACTCACAAATTGGGAAACACACTCTCTCCTCCCTTTTTTTTCTCTTTCTTCATTGTTTAATTTTTTTTTTACCTTCTCTTTCCTCATGAACCATGAAAGGTTCAACCGCTGGTACTACTCTTAGGGATGGAAATTGATCGGGTTCGAGGCGGGTGGAGCTTCACCCGCATCCGCTCCACCCGCATCCATCCATCACCCACATAAGCCATCACACGCATCTATCCATCCGTCATCCACCGGTTGAACGGGTGGATCGGGTGGTTAGCGGGTGCGGAGATATATTACAAGTTTTACAAAAAATTATGCCATAAGATACATACTTATTAAAATTTTCAACTAAAAAGTTTAATAAAGTAAATAAATAAACATGTATAAGTGATAATATTGATGATGGGTGGGTGTTAAGCGGGTGATGGGTCGGGTGACGGAGGAAAAAAAATCTCACCCACATCCGACTCGCATCCATCATCCGCTTCACCCGGCACCCGCTTTTCATCCATTTATTTCGGATTTTCACCTACTTAATAAATTCGGGTTAAGCGGATGATGGATGATCCATCATCCATCATCCATTTCCTCATCCATCATCCATTTCCATCCCTAATCACCATAAATGGTGGTCTTAGCCCTTAGGGTTCCCCCATTCGCCATTCACCATTCACAACCTTTAGGAATAAATTTTGTTTATATTGGGCGAGTTTGAAATATTACTCAACAAGGGGCAGTGGGGAATAGTCAATAGTGAGTATTTTGGAAAGAGTGAAAAAATATTGGATCTTTGCTTGGTCTACTCTTATTAATATCAACTTTTTTATAAAAAATATTGACGTTATAAATGAAAAGATTGGGGCATCTTTTCATGTATATATGTTCTATTTTTTTAAGTAAAAGTTCAAAAATTTTGACCTTAAAATCTAGCCTTTTTTGTCAGAAACTACCTTATAAATGTCCACTTTTGGAAACAACTACCTTATATAATTTTTTTTTGAAAACAACTACCTTATAAATTCTAAAAGTTTGAGTAGCACTACCAACTAACGGAAAACGTTAGTCTGTTTCCGTGAAATGATTATTTCCCTCCATTTTTTATACCAATTTGTCATGCCTCTCTCAGCTTACATACTTGGAGCAGAGGACCCTCTTCCTGTGGAAATCTCACCCAATTCTCACCTAAATCTCACCCAATTGAAGGTCAACGTGCATTTATCAGGAAAAATTCGACCCCCTCTTGCTATTGAAGGTATGTATTATGGGATTGAAGCTTCGATTACTCAATTTTAGGGTTTTTTCTCGCAATTAGTCAATCACATTTAGGGTTTTCTTCATATTCTTCAATTATTCATGAATTTTAGGGTTTTCTGCTAGGGTTTGTTTCAATTACGCCAAATCTAGGTTTTGTGACTGTTCAAAGTTACTAACTTTGGTTTGATTTTGGGTTTGTTGAGGTCATGTCAAATTCAAGCTACCAATCATCTTGTGAGGTTCCAACCAAATGTGATTGTGGCATCAAACCTCATATTGGAGTGTCTTGGACAACTGCTAACCCTGGGAGATGCTTTGTGGCTTGCAAATTCTACAACCCTTCAACTGGTTGGCGTGGCTGCAATCTATTTAGGAGAGATAGAAGACTTTGTGGCTGCAATACTTTGTGGCTTGCAAATCCATTTGAAGAAGAAGAAGACTAACTGGAATGTGGGTTTTTGAGGAGAGAGAGAGAGAAGTAATGGAAGATGACATAGGAAGGTGGAGAGGTGGGTAATTCAGATTAAATGGTGGTATAAGAGACATTTCACAATGTGTTTTGGAGGGAATTTAAAAGTTGACGGAACTGACTAATGTTTTCCGTTAGTTGGTAGTGCTACTCAAACTTTTAGAATTTATAAGGTAGTTGTTTTCAAAAAAAATTATATAAGGTAGTTGTTTCCAAAAGTGGACATTTATAAGGTAGTTTCTAACAACAAAGGCTAAAATCTACTTAGTTGATACATTGGAAAAAATTATTATGTGGAGTCTTATAAGATTTGTCATAATACATATTTTTGAAATATTAACTTTTTATAAATATTATGGATACATTATAAAATATATTCATGGTCAAACATATATTTTGGACATCACAAATGTTCATGTAAGGATTACAAGCCCAATATTAATTGTCCTTTATACTATCAAAAAAAAATTGTCCTTTACTCTCTTCGTCCCAGAATAATCAGCACACTTGTTGAGACACGCAGTTTAAGGTGATAAGTTGTAGTGTGGTTATTAAATGTTGTTTTATTAAAAAAAGTAGATGTGATAGGAGTTGATGGAGTATTTTTATTGGAAAAGAGAGAAAGATATGTAACTTTTTATTGATAACGGAAGAGTGTGGCCAAAGCAGTGTAAAAGAAGTAATATATTAATAGTGAGATCATGCCAAAAATGGAAGTGTTCAAACTAATTTTAGAAAAATATAAAAGGAAATCGTTCAGACTATTCTGGGAAGGAGGGAGCTTGTTTGAAGAGGAACCATTAACGCCGATGATTGGAAAGGGTAATTTAAGGAATGTTCTGACCAACTATCAACTTATTTATGCTCTCAATATTACCAACTTTCTTTAGATTCTCATGGTGATTCATTTTCTTGGTATATTGAGATTCGATTTTCCCTAAAATATATATTTTCGATTCCAGGCGTATTATTTAGCACGTATATGTCGACAGTTGGTGCTATGAAGAGAAAATATTTAATGTTGAATCCTAGTTTTGATGATGACAAAGGAACAAAGATACAAACTAAGTAATGAACTAACAAGTTGTTAAGTTAATGGATTTTACAAGGTATCAATGAAAGGAGCAAAGAGAATACTAAGTCTAAGAAATAAATCAAGTTTGAATTTTGAAGACTAAGTGAATATGCTCAAGGAACTGATACTGGAGAAGCATTGGAGCAAGAGAATATAAGTGAGGCTTTTTGTTTCTAGTTCCAATGTAAAAAAACGAGTAAGAATTGGTAAGGAACACTGGCAATTTAAAAAGAGAATGAGTGTATGTTCCTTTGAAAGGAACAAACGAACTGGCACTGTCATGTTAAGCACTAGTAGAATAATTGCTTATTGCTGCGGTGGTATTGCTGCGGTTTTACCCATACGCAGCAATATATCACGTAAGAAGAAAAGGTAAAATATAAAATAACCATATTGCTGCGGTTTCTACTAAAAACCGCAGCAATATGGTTTCAACGGGAAATTTTTGAAAAAAAGTTGACTTTTTGACCATACATATTGCTGCGGTTTTTGGTCGAAACCGCAGCAATATATTAAAATCATATTAAAAAAATAATATTTTAATATATTGCTGCGGTTTTTAGAAAAAACCGCAGCAATATCCCCATTTATTTCATATAAGAGGCGCTAGGGTTTGGGGAACACTTTCAGCCTTCTCACTTCAGCCGTTTTTCTCCCTTCTCTCTCCTCCTTCAAATCTCTTCGTTCCCTCTCAGCCTTCTTCATTTCGTGGTTCGCCTTCACCCTCGACTCGCCTTCACCCTTCTCAGCCCGTCGGCCTTTCTTCGTTGTCCGTTCAATTCGCCGCATCGAAGGAGATAGAGAGGAGTTCGAGAGTTCAATTTTAGGGCTTGAAGTTTTTGGATTTTCGTGGTTCTTGATGCGTTTGCCGGCGAAGCTTTTGACATTCCGGTAAGCTCATCACATTTCTTTTTCCTTTTTTTGTTCCTGCTTCGATTTTCCGGCGAGTCTTGACTGTTTTTTTTTCTTTGAATTTCCGGCGACTGCAAGTCGCCCGCAGCTCGTCGTCCTCTCGTGCTCTCGTCTTCATCGCCGTCGCTCCATCACCGCTCTCTCTGTCGCCGCCGTCTCTTCACCGTCGTGAGTCATCGCGCGACCTACTCCAATCTTCTTCGCTCCTCTTCCAAGTCGCGTTTCATCTTTTTTTTTTAATTTCTATTTTTTTAATTCAATTCTCATCTTTTTTTTTTTATTTAGCACACAGATCTGGTTTGTTATTAAAAAAAAGATGCAGGCGTTCGAGTTACTCTTGATGCCGGTGTTGATACCGGGGTAGATGCTGCTGATGATTTATCAATCTTTGAATTTGGGGTTGAAGGACATTTTACTGTCATTGTGCTGATATGATTTTCTATATTTTTTTAATTCAATTCTCATCTATTTTTTTTAATTTAGCACACAGATCTGGTTTTTTAATTCAATTCTTTTGTATATGTTAATTGTAAAATTTAGTTATAAGTTATGTAAAAATATTAATTGTAAAATTTCTAATACAATTCTCATCTGTTTTTTAGGTTAGTGTTATAGTCATTTTTTTTATTTAAGATCTGATTTTTGTATATGTTAATTGTAAAATTTAGTTATAAGTTATGTAAAAATATTGTTCTATATAATATATGAATGTAATGCTGTAAGTTTGTGTTTTAGTTAAGTGTTTTTTTGGCACTCTCCCTTATTTTTTTTAATTGCGAAATTTAATTGCGAAATTCCAAAAAAAAAAAAAAAAAATTTTTTACCTTTACCAGGACCTATTGCTGCGGTTTTGGGCAATAACCGCAGCAATAGGTCAAGATATTGCTGCGGTTTCTAGCCAAAACCGCAGCAATACGTTGTACGTTTTTAATAAAAAATAAATATATTGCTGCGGTTTTGGCTAGAAACCGCAGTAATATGTTCAAATATTGCTGCGGTTTAAAACCGCAGCAATAGCTTAATTACCTATTGCTGCGCCCTTAATTGCTGCGCGGCCAAAACCGCCGCAATAGGCCACTTAATGACCGCAGCAATAAGCAATTATTCTACTAGTGAAGTTAAAGGAACTAACTATTTAAAAGGAACTAGACATATGTTGAATAAGTATAACGGTTAATTTATGTCGTTTGAGTGATTAATGCCTAAATTATAGGAAACCGTTTTTATTTAGTAAAAATCTGATTTTAAGGAAAATCTTTTTAAGGAAAAGATTTTGTTTTTATTTGAAAATAAAATCCTTTTCGATTTGTAAAGAAAATGTTTTAAAGATAATATTTTGTTAAAAGGATTTATTTTTGGTTTTAATTAAAATACTTTTTAATTAAAAATCAGATTTATATTTACTTGACAAAGTTGTTGCTAAAATTAAGGAAGCAATATTAATCCTAACACACGTTTCAACAGATCGTGGAGTTCATGGGAAAATTAGTGGAACATGTTCCTTTGGTTAAGGAATATCATGGGAAAATGGTTTAACCACTAACACATGTTTTAATCCCACGTTTTACTTAATCACTGCTATAAATACTTATGTCTAATTAAGTTCCAATTTGTGTCTGACCAAGTGATTTAGTGAGTTTAACTAAGTAAAGTGTCAGTGCCTTCATTCTCTCATAAAAGACATTTGTTCTTTGCCTTCTTACTCTAATTCCACTAAATTTATTGATCATTGTATTTTGGTTTTGGGGTAAGAGGATTTTGAGTGAAGTCCTGTAAGAGAGAATCTTTGAGTGAAGCAAGTTAAAGTGAGAAAACTTCAAGTGAAGTTGAGAGGAACAACTATTAAGGGAACAGTTGTTCAAGAACAAGAGTTTAGGAACTCAAGTTGTGGCCCGTGAGTAGAATTAGGTTGTAACAGAGTTGTTTGGCCTAATTAGTGAAAGTGTTGAGTTTAAAATCTCTAGTGGTCGAGGTTGTTTCTTCTTGTTGGGTCCAAGAAGTTATTCCTCGTAAAATCCCTTGTGTTCCTTTAGCTTGTTTCTTTGTTTAAGTTTTATGATTCCGCAAAAAGTTACGTTTATTTCTACACATACAATTCACCCCCCTCTTGTAGTGTTCCTAGTGAAATAACAATTGGTATCAGAGCTAGAACTCACGAAAAATAGGAAACCCTATTGTGAAAAAGATCCAAGGAACAATGAACACCACCGAGAAACTTGAGGAAGATTACTCTACTTAACAGCCTCCTATGTTCAATGGGAGATTCTATGTCTATTGGAAGAACAGAATGAAGATATTCATCAAGGCCAAAAACTACCAGGTATGGAGAGTCATTGAAGTCGGTGATTTTGAAGTCACAACCATGAATGACAAAAATGAGATAATTCCTAAACCCTTCTCTGAATATGACAAAGCTGAATTTGAAAAAATGGAAGTGAATGATATTGCTGTTAAACTTTTGCATTGTGGACTTGGACTCCATGAACATAATAGAATCATGGGATGCAAATCCGCAAAGCAAATATGAGATTTACTTGAAGTAACCCACGAAGGAACTAATGAAGTCAAGAGATCTAAAATTGATTTGCTAATGAATCAATATGAACTGTTCTCCATGAAGACTAAGGAAAGCATACAAGAGATGTTTACTCGTTTTACTAACATTATTAATGAGTTAGCTTCGCTTGGAAAGTTTACTTCATCAGACGAACAGGTTCGAAAAGTTCTTAGGTGTCTTCCTAAGGATAGATGGATGGCTAAGGTCACTACTTTACAAGAAACAAAAGACTTCACCAAGTTCAACTTGGAACAGCTAGCTGGATCACTTATGTTTCATGAGCTACACCTTGACACTGAATATGGTGAAAGCTCTAAGTCAAAGTCCATTACCCTAAAAGCTGATGATGAAGATGACTCTGACTCTGAAGAAGAGGAAGCAGATCTCTTGGTCCGAAAATTTCGAAAGATGTATAGGAACATGAAGAATGGGAACTTCAAAGGTAAAACTAAAAAAATTTCTAACAAAGCTGCTTGTCATAAATGTGGTAGTACAGATCACTTCATCAAGGAATGTCCACTTTGGGAAAACAACAATACCAAAGAAAGGAACAAGGAAATAAAATCACCTTTCTCTAAAGTGAACGTTCGAAAGGCTATGATAGCAGCTTGGGGAGATTCAGAGACTGAAGAGGAAGAGGAACAACAAAATGAAGAAACTGCAAATCTTTGCCTCATGGCAAACACTGACATAAAGGAAGATGAAGAAAATGTTGAGGTAAACCAACATATACTTGAATCAGACTTAAATGGAAAAAGTAGGTCTGAATTTTATGATCTTCTTTATGATGCAATTCTTGAATGTAGAGATGAACGTGAAAAACGTGAACAAACTGAACAAGCTGTTAAAGTTTGTAAAGAACATATAGAATGGCTTAAGAAAATGAGAACGGATGTTGAAAGTATGTTCTTTGATTTATTTGATAAGAACTTGAAAATCAAGGAACTATATGAGAGTATTAAAAATGAAAATTATCTAATCAATTTAGAGATTTCTCACCTAAAGGAATTTGTCCCTGTTCTAAGTTCCTTTGATATAAGATCAACACCTTTGAAAGTTACAGATCTGATATTGAAAATTTGAATAAAGAAAAAATCGCTTTAAAGGAACAGATCTGTAATCTCAAGAAGGAACTTGTTGTTGCAAGGAATAGAGGCAAAGTGATGGTTGTTCCTAAATGGATTGAGAGACCTCAGACAAAAAGAAAATAAGGTCTTGGTTTCAAAAATTACAAGAAAAGGGACAAGCCTAAGAAATATGTTTACCTACCTAGTGACAAAATTTGCATGTACTGTGGAAAGATAGGTCATTACATAACTCAATGTCAACTAAGAACATGAATGATTGGCAAGAATGTGAAATTAAGCAACATGAAATGGGTTGCAAAAACTAATGCTAGTCAAGAACAGGAACCCACGAAAGAAGGGGTTCCTACAACTAACAACTAGTTGACTTTTGCAAGTTAGAGTGAGGGGGAACAACACTTGGTATCTTGATAGTGGTTATTCTAAGCATATGACAGGAGACAAATCTAAGTTTCTCTCACTCTCAACCTATGAAGGTGGAAGTGTGACATTTGGTGACAACATGAAAGGTAACATAGTTGCCATTGGTAAGGTTGGTAAGTCACCATCACATTCCATTGATAATGTTTTTTTTTTTTGCTATTGATAATGTTTTTCTAGTTCAAGGTTTAAAGCATAATCTCTTAAGTATTTTCCAATTCTGTGACAAGGAAAATGTTGTTAAATTTAATAGTGAAAAATGCTTGATCGTTAACAATAACTCTACGAATGTCATCTTGGAAGGAACAAGGAAAGGGAACACATATATTGTGGATCTTGATCTTGTTCCTAAAAATAATTTGACATGTCTTAGTGTTATTGAAGATGATCATCTCTTATGGCATAAGCGTCTAGGACATGCTAGCTTTTCATTACTTGACAAACTTCGATCAAAAGATCTTGTTTTGGGATTACCATCTATAAAATTTCATATTGATCAAGTTTGTAATGCGTGTGCCAAAGGGAAGCATATTAGATCCTCTTTCAAATCTAAAACTGTTGTAAGCACCACAAAGCCATTGAAATTAATTCACATGGATTTGTGTGGCCCTATGAAGGATTCAAAGCATAAGTGGCAAGAGGTATGTGCTAGTTATTGTTGATGACTACTCAAGATACACTTGGGTTATTTTTCTCTCTAGTAAGGACGAGACTTATTATGATGAGTTCATTGTCTTTGCAAAGAGAGTTCAAAATTTGAGTGGTCACAAATTGATGGATATTAGATCTGATCATGGTAAAGAATTTGAAAATTACAAATTTAATGATTTAAGTAGAGATCATGGCTTAGATCATATTTTTTCTGCTCCTAGGACACCACAATAAAATGGTGTTGTAGAGAGGAAAAATAGAACTTTAGAGGAAATGGTTAGGACTATGTTGATAGCTAGTGAACTCCCAAGGAACTTTTGGGCTGAGGATGTTAACACTGCTTGTCAAATAATAAATCGTGCCATGATGAGACCTATCATTAACAAAACTCCTTATGAGCTTTATTTTGGTAAGAAACCCAACATTTCAGAACATTTGGTTGTAAATTTTTGTTCATAATAATGGGAAAGATAATTTTGGAAAATTTGATGCAAGGAGTGATGAAGCAATATTTCTAGGATATTCATCACATAGTAAGGCTTATAGAGTTTACAATAAAAGAACTATGTGTGTTGAAGAAAGTGTACATATACTTTTTGATGAATCTGACAATTTTAATCCAAGCAAGCAGGTTGATGACTTTGAAATAGGCTTGGTTCGACCAAATGAAAAAGATGCAGATTCAATTGAGGAAGAAGAAGGAATAAAAGAGGAACGGAACAAAGAAGATGAAAACTTTCATAACAATGTTGTTCCTGTTCCTCAAGATGATGGAGTTGTTCATGTTCCTACTAAGAACGAAAATGTTGAAGGAACTGATTCAACAATTGCTGAAAAAGGAACAAATGAACAAGGCTCCTCATCCTCTCAAGAAATCCAAGAGGAACAACCTGTTCCTATAAGAGAATTTCAACCTAAACCTTGGAGACATCAAAAATCACATCCAGTGGAATTCATAATAAGTGACATATCCAAAGGTTCGCAGACTAGATCTCAGTTAAGGAATTTTTTTGCATTTCATGCGTTCCTATCAATGATGGAACAAAGAAATCATGAAGATACCTTAACTGATTCTGATTGGATCACTGCTATGCAAGATGAGTTAAATGAGTTTCAAAGAAACAAGGTATGACATCTAGTTCCCTCTTCTAAACAACAAAAAGTGATTAGATTAAAATGAGTGTTTAGAAACAAACTAGATGAATATGGAACAATTGTAAGGAACAAAGCTAGACTTGTGGTAAAAGGTTATAATCAACAAGAAGGAATTGACTATGAAGAAACCTTTGCTCTTGTTGCTAGACTTGAGGCCATTAGAATACTAATTGCATTTAATTTGTTGTATATATGGGATTTAAATTGTATCAAATGGATGTCAAATGTGCGTTTCTAAATTGTTACTTAAATGAAGATGTATACGTTGAACAACTTCCTGGATTTGAAAATAATGATTTCCCAAACCATGTCTACAAGCTAGACAAGGCTCTATATGGGTTAAAGCAAGCACCTAGTCATGGTATGAGAGATTATCTAAGTTCCTTTTAGAAAACAATTTCAAAAGAGGAAAAGTTGATAAAACTTTGTTTCTAAAATCGAAAGGAACTGATATACTTCTTGTTCAAATATATGTTGATGACATTATCTTTGGAGCAAATAATGAGTCATTATGCAAAGAATTCTCAAAACTCACGAGTAATCAATTTGAAATGAGTTTGATGGGTGAGTTAAATTTCTTTCTTGGGTTACAAATAAAGCAAACTGAAAAAGAATAAGTATTCACCAACAAAAATACATAAAGGAACTGCTGAAAAAATATGGGCTCGAAAATTCAAAGATCAATCACACTCCTATTGGAACTTCAACTAGATTAGATGAAGATTCCATAGGAACAAGTGTGTTGATCAAACAAGATATAGAGGCATGATTGGTTCCCTTTTGTATCTAACTGCTAGTCGTCCAGACATAGCTTTTAGTGTTGGTTTGTGTGCTAGATTTCATGCAAATCCCAAGGAATCTCACTTAACTGCTGTGAAGAGAATTCTTAGATATCTCAAAGGAACAGATGATCTTGGACTTTTCTATCCAAGAAGTGACACATTTGAGTTAAAAGGATATGCTGATGCTGACTATGCTGGAGATCTTGTAAATAGGAAAAACACCTCAGGTATGGTTCAATTTCTTAGTCATAGTTTAGTTTCTTGGAGCACCAAGAAACAAAACTCAGTTGCTTTATCCACTACTGAAGCAGAATATGTAGCTGCTGCTAGGGGTGTTCATAAAAAACCGAAAAACCGTATCGAAAAATCGGTCTAAATGAGTGGTAACCGTACCGGTAAATAAAAGTTTTAACGGTACGGTTACCGAACCGGTAAAAGTAACGGTTAAACGGTACGGTTACGGTTATGATTTTTGAGTTAACGGTTAACCAAAAAACCGAAATATTTTTTTTCTCTATTTAATTATTTTGAAACTTTTTCCAACAATTACCTTAATTCTAATATTTGTTACTAAGTAAGAACAATTAGAGGAAGTATGTGATTATTTGGAAACTTTAGTACTAATATAAACACTATAATTAGGAAATGGAGTAAACTATTAGTGTTATTATGTCTTCCAATGGATTTATTATACACTTTATAATACATTTTATATTAGAGTATATATAATATTAAAGTATATGCACAAAAAATTAGAAAATATATATTTACATTAAGTGAAATATAATATTATAACTTGAATAACGGTTAATGGTTAACCGAAAAACCGTACCGAAAAAGACGGTTAACCGCTAGGCGGTAACCGGTCTAAACGGTTACGGTTACGGTTCGTAAAAAGAGTGAACCGAAACTTTCGGTTACCGAACGAAAATATTGTTTCGGGACGGTTAACCACCCATGAACACCCCAAGCTGTTGCTGCATGTTGTTCTCAAATGCTTTGGATAAAATAACAACTTTGTGACTATGGAATAAACTTTAATTGTGTTCCTATTTATTGTGATAATACTAGTGCCATTAGTATTTCTAAAGATCCAGTGCATCATTCAAGAGTTAAACATATACATATCAGACATGACTTTCTAAAAGAAAATGTGGAAAAAAAAATTCCTCAGGTACCCCTGAGGTTTGGCGTAATTTCCAAAATACCCCCCACATTTGGGGAATTCCTCAGATATCCCTGAGGTTTGTGTTTGGGTCTAAAATACCCTTACTATGGATGGAAACCTAACGCCGTTAGGTTTTCCTCTCCTTCTCCCCAATTTTCTTTCTCTCTCTCCACCCATCATCCTCCATTGATGAACATGGAAGCTTTCTCTCTCCTCCCACCCCACTCTAAAGCCCTAACCACCCAACCCCAACCACCTACCCTTCCCCCCACCCCCCGCAACCCCCTCACCACCACCCCCGTCACCACCACCAACCCCCCCCCCTTCCCCTGACCCCCCACCCCTTCCCCGTGACCCCCCCCCCTTCCCCTCCCGCCGTCGCGAACCCCCTTCCTCCCCCAACCGCTGCCGCGAACCCCATCCCCTCCCCACTGCGGTCGTGCACCCCCCTCCCCCCACGCCTCCGGCGGACATCGACGAAAGCGCGAGCAACGCGCATCGAGGGGAGGAGAGAGTCGCGACAGAGGAGAGAGAGAGAGAGAAAGAACGAGAGGGAAAAGAGGAGGTGTACGAGCAATGACGAGGGTGGCGCACGGGGAAGGGGAGGGGTTGGTTCGCGACAGCAGGGGAAGGGGAGGGGGTCGGCGGGGAAGGGGAGGGGTTGGTGGTGGTGACGGGGTGGTGGTGAGGTGGGTTGCGGGGGGTGGGGGAAGGGGAGGTGGTGGGGGTTGGGTGGTTAGGGCTTTAGAGTGGGGTGGGAGGAGAGAGAAAGCTTCCATGTTCATCAATGGAGGATGATGGGTGGAGAGAGAGAAAGAAAATTGGGGAGAAGGAGAGGAAAACCTAACGGCGTTAGGTTTCCATCCATAGTAAGGTATTTTAGACCCAAACAAAACATCCGGGGTATCTGAGGAATTCCCCAATTGTGGGGGGTATTTTGGGAATTACGCCGAACCTCAGGGGTACCTGAGGAAATATCCCTTAAACTTAAGTTTTGTCAAACTGAAAATCAGATTGCTGATATACTAACCAAGCCTCTGCAAAGAGATAGGTATGAAATATTAAGGCTTGAGTTAGGTTTAATCACTAGTGGAAAAAAGCCTAAGGGCTGCGGTCAAAAGTGGCCTAAGGGCTGCGTTTTTTGACCGCAGCAATTAGAGTAGCAGCCCTTAATATATAGGAAGGGCTGCGGTTAAGAACCGCAGCCCTTGCAAGATTAAGGGTCATGCGGTCGAAAGAAAACCGCAGCCCTGGCCATATAAGGGCCGCGTTAACTCGGGAAAATCGCAGCCCCTTGAATAATTAAGGGCCGCGGTTTTTCCAGTTAACCGCAGCCCTTATATGGTCAAGGGCTGCGGTTTTCTCCATTAACCGCAGCCCTTTTGGTAATAATTTTTTTTTTTTTAAAAATTCAGGCACTATATATGCGCTCGTTCCCTGTGTCGCTGGTTCCTTGCTGCTTTGCTTTGTACCATATTACAAACCTCATAATGCATATATATATATAGAGTTCCCAATTATATATGTAATAATTCTATATATATAATAAATAATGTTAAAGAGTACATATTAAGGCAAATATTAATTCTAATACAAAAAGCTACATTAACGCAACAACCGAATAGCTTGCCAACTTGTTTCGAACTTCTAGTTAGTTCTTGCAAAATCCTAACCAATGTATCATAGACAATCTTCACAAATGTAGGTAGCCAACTTGTTTCGAACTTCATCCAACTCTTCAATTGTGAATTCATCCAACCTTGGTGCGTCATTATCCATGTAAACCTTGCAATAATATGAATATAATAAATTAATAAGATGAAGTCAAACATTTACAATATATAATAACAACTAACTCTTGCAAAAGATTAGAAGTTCAATTTTGTAGGTTCGTTTCGGGGTCGTTTTTTGTGAATTTGAGCTATTTTACTTCCCAAAACTACCTACATGTTATATATAGGAGCAAAACTAACACACACCACTTACTTTATGCATAGTTGAAGTGTTAATGTCATATTTTGGTGCAAAAGATTAGAAGTTCAATTTTTAGGTTCGTTTCGGGGTCGTTTTTTTGTGAATTTGAGCTATTTTACTTCCCAAAACTACCTACATGTTATATATAGGAGCAAAACTAACACACACCACTTACTTTATGCATAGTTGAAGTGTTAATGTCATATTTTGGTGCAAAAGATTAGAAGTTCAATTTTTAGGTTCGTTTCGGGGTCGTTTTTTTGTGAATTTGAGCTACTTTACTTCCCAAAACTACCTACATGTTATATATAGGAGCAAAACTAACACACACCACTTACTTTATGCATAGTTGAAGTGTTAATGTCATATTTTGGTGCAAAAGATTAGAAGTTTAATTTTTAGGTTCGTTTCGGGGTCGTTTTTTGTGAATTTGAGCTATTTTACTTCCCAAAACTACCTACAAGTTACACATAGGAGCAAAACTAACACACACCACTTACTTTATGCATAGTTGAAGTGTTAATGTCATATTTTGGTGCAAAAGATTAGAAGTTCAATTTTTAGGTACGTTTCGGGGTCGTTTTTTGTGAATTTGAGCTATTTTACTTCCCAAAACTACCTACAAGTTACACATAGGAGCAAAACTAACACACACCACTAATTTATCCATAGTTGAAGTATGTAAGTCACACTTAGGTACAAAAGATTAGAAGTTTAATTTTTAGGTTCGTTTCGAGGTCGTTTTTTGTGAATTTGAGCTATTTTACTTCCCAAAACTACCTACAAGTTACACATAGGAGCAAAACTAACACACACCACTTACTTTATGCATAGTTGAAGTGTTAATGTCATATTTTGGTGCAAAAGATTAGAAGTTCAATTTTTAGGTTCGTTTCGGGGTCGTTTTTTTGTGAATTTGAGCTATTTTACTTCCCAAAACTACCTACAAGTTACACATAGGAGCAAAACTAACACACACCACTTACTTTATGCATAGTTGAAGTGTTAATGTCATATTTTGGTGCAAAAGATTAGAAGTTCAATTTTTAGGTTCGTTTCGGGGTCGTTTTTTGTGAATTTGAGCTATTTCACCTCCCAAAACTAGCTACATGTTACATGCTACAATTTCCAAAATAAACTAATTCTTACCTATCAATTTAATCTAAATTAAATAAACTAATTAGTTACATACCTTTTGAAGATAATCGATGTCGGTACAACGGTTGACTATATCAAACATGTACCGCAAGATCGTAATAGCCACAATCAACACCATTCTTTTGTTGCGGACATTGAAATTCACCAAATTTAAACATCCAAAAACATTCATGTTAAATTTAAAGTATATGAAAATAAATGGTTAGACATAAGATTCACCAAAGTAGTTACCTCAACCGATATCCAAAGAGGAGCTTTTCCTAATCGAAGTCCAAGTCCATAATGGTGCTTCATCACACTACATCAATACATTATAAGATGTTTATTATATATATATATATATATATATGTATATATATATATAAATGTGTAATATTAGGTACACATATTGTTCTAGTTAAGTTACCTATTCAATAGTGACTTGACTAGTAAGCTCCGTGGTGGTTGTCGACGAAGAGAATCAAAGTGGTAAACGTGATTATTTGACAAACATATCACAATGAGCGTCCAATGGAGACTATACAAGGAAATAATATAAAGTTATCTAAACAAGGTAATAAAGTTATAGAAAATAAAGTAAAGCATCAAGTTTGGTGTAACAAGCTTACGCTTCAATATATGGAACAAGGATGAACTTCTCTTCTAACCGATGTGATTGTTTGAAACTAGTATCGAGATATTCTTTCACATCGGTTTTGTTTTTTAAACAATTGTCATCTCGCATCATACTTGGACATAACCAACCAATCTTTGTCTCACTCATTTTTTCATTCAATTCGGTACACAATAACCTCGAGAAATTAAAGCATATAATAAAAAGTCAACATACATGTATGGAAGGTGAAAATTATTATAAACTTGTAAAGTAAGATATGTATATGTATCACCTCATGAAAGCTTGTATCATTGTTCCACTCAACATTTCTCCACGTAAGAATTCTTTAACATCGTCTTTGGAAATCCATGTAGATGACTCATCGGCGTAGTTGAATTGTTCCTTCCCCAAAGGAACATGTATTGCAGGTATCATCGAAGCAAATCACTAACACACTCATGCAACCAATAACATGCCTTAGTAAGGCCTTGCACCACCAACGGCTCGAGAAGTGGATTGTTTGACATACTAACTTGGTCATCGAACACAATTGGTTCAATTTCGGCACGTCCAATTGCCTCCTTAGCCATCTTGTTTTGTGAACCGACCTTTTTAGCCTTACGGTCATGTGAACCAGGCCTTCCTTGAAACCTATTAAAAAGTAATAATAAGAATATTGTTCACTTATTATTTATATGACATAGAAAAGTAATATAATCGAGTTGATTATTACATAAACTAACGCATATATATATGTATGTTTATCGGTGTACCTCATCCCGAAAATCGCACCCATGCACGCGGCCACGTAACATAACTACCATGGGCGTCACTCGGTGTATGTAGACCGACCTCCGGTTTTGGCATCGGAAGACCTAAGTCTTCAAAACCGGGCTCAATGTAGTCGATGCTCACCACATAGTGATCATTTTTCACTATCCGGTGATGCACTCGTACTCGATCACCGAGGAGGTTGTGCATGGCCACTAGCTACCACAATCGGACTATCGAATCTTTTTCTTGAACTAATAGTCGGCATGGGGTCTCCTCCTTTGAATCAAAACAAGTCATTAATAGTTAATTGCGATGAAACAACATATTTAGAATTGCATGCACTTAGGGACAATACATAGTTAATTAATAAAGCACGGTGATTAAGCGTGATAAATTAAACCAAATACGGTGATTACCTTCAACTCGGGTATTGGTGGATCGGGTGCGGTATCGTTTGATTATCCGATGTTTGTGGAACACCGATCGGTCGGCTAGATGGAACATCACTACCTTTCTTCAATGGGAAGGTCGGTAAACCCATTTGCTCCATCATAGCATTGAAGTTATGTGTCATCTCCTCTCTAAGCTCCTCCCGAATTGCGAGATTTGATAGCCTCCACATCTACCGACGCCGAATTCACACTACTTGCACTTGATTTTGACGTTGTCGTGTATTGTTCACCATATACCTTTCGCACGCCGAGGCGGACACCTCCCACGCCCTCACACGACCACTATGGTCCTTTCCTAGAGTTTCGTGCAAAGCATCCATGTGTGCGGTAGGAGTGAAATCACTCGTTGCCTCCTTTTCCTTTAATCCGATCTACAAATAAAACAACATAAATTAGACGTTAAAATTTTTCAAAAAACAAAACAACGACGGGAACGTGCAGGGGGGGTGGGGCGCGTGGGGGGACTGTGTGGGGGGGGAAGTGCGGGGGGACTGTGGGGGGCGGTGGGGGGACCGTGTGGGGGGGCGGTGTAGGGGGGCAGTGGGGGGCTGCTGTGGGGGGCAGGTGTGGGGGCAGGTGGGGGGACTGCTGTAGGGGGGAAGTGCAAGGGGGGGAAGTGTGTGGGGGGGCGAGTGGGGGGACTGTGTTGGGGGGGCGTGGGGGGGGCCAGGTGGGGTGTAGGGGGAAGTGCGGGGGGGGGACGTGGGGCGGGGGGAGTGGGGACTGGCTGTGTTGGGGGCAGTGGGGGGGGACTGTGTTGGGGAGGGGGTGTAGGGGGGTGGGGGAGGCTGGGACTGGGCGGGGGGAAGTGGGGGGGCAGTGGGGGGGACTGTGGGGGGGGGAAGTGCGGGGGGGGACTGTGGAGGGGGGGGCGATGGGGGGACTGTTTAGGGGGCAGGGGGGGAGGGCCAGTGGGGTGTAGGGGGAAGTGCAAGGGGGGGGACTGTTGGGGGCGCGGCGCAAGAAGCGCCAGCTAGCGGCGAGCGAGCGCCGGCGAAGCGCCAGCGCGCAAGCAGCCCGATGGCAAAGAGGCCGCCGATGGCGGCTTCTTCCGCTTTAGCTGGCGTTCTTTGCTGCCGGCTGGCTGCTTCTGCCGGCTTGGGCCGCTTTGCCATTAAGGCGCCGTCTTTGCCCTTGCTGTGCGCCGCCGGCCGGTGCAAGGGCGGCATGGGGGGGGGGCAAGGGGGGGAAGTGCGGGTGTGGGGTGTGGGGGATGGGGTTACTTGAATAATGGATATAAACGAAAACATATCAAATTAGCAAAATAAGCCTAAAATGATATTTACGTTCCCGAAATCCGACCAACAACAAAGTAGCACCTATAAATCTACTTAATAACAATATTTTAGGTTATATTATCATGTTTCACAAGAAATTGGAGCCCAAGTGACTCAAACTATTCGAAAATGACATGAAATGGCCGAAATAGGCCTAAAATGATATTTACGTTCCCGAAATCCGACCAACAACAAAGTAGCACCTATAAATCTACTTAATAACAATATTTTAGGTTATATTATCATGTTTCACAAGAAATTGGAGCCCAGTGACTCAAACTATTCGATAATGACATGAAATGGCCGAAATAGGCCTAAAATGATATTTACGTTCCCGAAATCCGACCAATAATAAAGTTGAACCTATAAATCTACTTAATAACAATATTTTAGGTTATATTATCATGTTTCACAAGAAATTGGAGCCCAATGACTCAAACTATTCGAAAATGACATGAAATGGCCGAAATAGGCCTAAAATGATATTTACGTTCCCGAAATCCGACCAATAATAAAGTTGAACCTATAAATCTACTTAATAACAATATTTTAGGTTATATTATCATGTTTCACAAGAAATTGGAGCCCAATGACTCAAACTATTCGAAAATGACATGAAATGGCCGAAATAGGCCTAAAATGATATGTACTTACAATAGCATTGGCTATCTTTTTCAGTAACGGGATCGAGGTAACACTCTCTTTCCCTTTGCATCAACCCCATGCATCGAACACCACCAATCAAGGACCCCGTGCGGTTGACGAGCCGGTGTAGCTAATGTGGTTGTAGAGGTAGGTGTCGTTGTCGAATCCTGTGTGGGGTAATGGCCAAACATCCACTTTTTTCTCGCCTGATCGTAGGAATGGGCACCCAAATGATGATAATATTTCCTTGCTTTTGCACTTGCGCTTTTTTTCTCACGTCTTGCCTGAAAAAACACATAATTACAAACAAAAGATTAGGTGTTATATACAATCATACTCGAGCTAAGTGTGGTAAATATAATTAAAATCCTTTGCTTACAACGGCTTAGGGGTAGTATTTTTGGCAACAAATGCTTCCCACTCTTCGAGTTTGATATTTCTCCATATTTGATATGGTAATGTGGTGGGTTCCTCCGAATTTTCCAATGCGGCCTCAGCTTCGATTTGCTTTTCTCCCCCATAAATTTTCTTCTTCTTTGTACCCGTTCTTTTCCTCCGCTTAGTAATCCAACCGGACACTAACTTAGCCTTGAAATCTCGAAATCTCTGAGCAAGCGCGGATAAAAATAAGGATGGACAGCTGCCACGTGATGCAACACAAATAAGTGAGCTTGTGTACGCTTGTCGACAGAAGGTGAGATCAATTTTGAGCCAATCGTACCCTTGCCCTCGAGTCTGCCCTCGTGTCGAGATATCGGAACGCCAATAGGATCAACACCAGCAACATACTCTGCCACAAAATTACTGACCTCTTCAGCCACAATCCCTTGAATAATGCTACCTTCTGGTTGTGCAAGATTTCGAACTTTATCCTTCAAAGTACCCATATATCTCTCAAAAGGATAGCACCACCTCAAAAACACTTGGACCACACAAACTTAATTTCTCGAACTAGATGGACAATGAGATGGACCATAATGTCAAAGAATGCGGGGGAAAAAACATCTCAAATTTGCATAGAGTTTCAACTACTCTGGCCTGCAAAGAATCGAGGGTCGACGGTTCAAGGACTTTGCTGCATATTGTATGGAAAAATGAACAAAGTTCGGTAATGGTGTGCCTCACATGCTTCGGAAGTATCCCACGAATTGCAATCGGTAAGAATACTTGCATCATGACATGACAATCGTGAGATTTCATACTCGATAACTTCAACTCACCATTTAAGGTAACAAATCGCTTCATATTCGATGAGTACCCGGTTGGAACCTTAATACCATACAATGACTCGCAAAAAATCCGTTTCTCGGCTTTCGACAAGTGTAGCAAGTCAGGGGCAAATAATTCTTCTCCGAATCATCCACCCTTTTTCTTTTCCCAATTTCCTCATCAAGCCCTTCCTCCACTACTTTCTTTTTCCTTCCCGCCCTTTTTGAGCCCACAACTCCGGTCGAAGCTTATTTTTTTCCAAGTGAAGACGTGACGCTTTAACATCCTTTGTCTTACCCGAATATTCATAAGTGTCGCAAGAATTGCATCACAAACATTCTTCTCAATGTGCATGACATCCAAACAATGTCCGACTTTTAAATCTTTCCAATATGGGAGTTTCCAAAAAATAGACTCCTTTTTCCATAATCCCGTAGTTCCATCAACGTCATTCGCAGGTTTACCATAGATCGTTTCAATGCCCTTAACCCGATTATAAACTTCGGTACCGAGTTAATGGTCTACGAGCAACTTCCTCTTCAACCGTCCCATCGAAGGCCTTTTTCTTAAATCGATAGGGATGGTCGCGTCTAAGGAGCCTTCGTGTGCGCATATAGACATGTTTGCAACCCTTAATGTGTGTAGACTTCATGTCATCTATACAAATCGGGCACGGTTTTTTTCCTTTGGTCTTATACCCGGATAAGTTCCCATAAGTGGAAAGTCGTTCATTGTACGAAAAAGCATGGCACGCAGAGTGAACATCTCATTAGCATACGCATCAAATACCGACACTCCTTCGTTCCACATCTTACTCGTAAATCTTCAATAAGTGGTTGAAGGTATACATCTATGTCATTTCCGAGGTTGTTTCGGCCCCGATATGAGAAGCGACAACATGATGTACTTGCGTTTCATGCACAACCAAGGAGGCAAGTTATAAATCACTAAAACTACGGCCATGTACTATGCTTGAGAACTAAGATTGCCAAAGGGATTCATGCCATCCGTACATAATCCAAGCCTCAAATTCCTATCCTCGTTACCAAACGGCTTATGCACCCTATTGATACTTTTCCACTCGGGGAATCACGGGATGCTTCAAAGAAACCGTCTTTCTTCCTACGATCTGCATGCCACCGCATATTCTTCGCATCTTTTTTTAGTGAGAACATGCGCTTAAATCTAGGTATTATGGGAAGATACCACAACACCTTAGCTGGTGGTCCTTCACTACCCCCAGCCCCTTCACGCCGGTACCTTGATAATCCACAACGTGGACACTCATCTAAATGCTCATACTCATTACGATAAAGCACACAATCGTTTGGACAAGCATGTATCCTCTGGTACTCTAAACCGAAAGGACACATGAGTTTCTTAGCATAATAGTTCGACTTTGGCAGATCATTTCCATCAGGGAGCATATCAGCTAAAACTTCCAACAACGACGTGAAACTGCAATCCGTCCAACCTGCTTTCGACTTAATATTGAAGAGTGTTATCACAGCGGAAAGTTTGGTGTACTTCGTACAACCTGGATACAATGGCCTTTCAGCAACCTCAGATATAGACTCAAACATACGAGGTCGTTTGCAAGACTGATCTTCAACCTCTTGTATCATCTCGTCTACCCGATCTCTATCATCATCCCCAAATTCATCATCCCCATACTCACCATCCTCGAAATCATCACCTAATTTATCCTTCTCCTCTTCACATACATCGTTCATTATCCTACAACTTCTTGCATATCTCCCCTCCTCACCATGCCAAACCCATACGTGGTATTGAGGCCTAAACCCACGACGAAAGACATGCTCCCTAAGCAAATGAATACTACTAACCTTGCTCACATTTCCACAATCTAAACAAGGACAATAAAAGTCGACTGCTCCAGAAGATGCTTGGTATTCTAATGCAGATTTACAAAATTCTGAGACCCCATTCACAAACTCAATCGATTCACGGCTACCATACATCCAAGTACGATCCATCTCATTCATGAAAACCTCTAATTAAACACAACCAATTATAAGTATCAATCATTTAAGCACATTCACATGCAAGACAATCACATATTGAAAACACGCACATACAAATGGAGGCTAAGTGAGTCACATGTGCAAATGTATGCATGCATCCGAAGGTCCTTATCACTCCAACCTAACCCATCCTTGGACATTTAATCTCACTAGTGAATATATGCCAACTCTTCAATTCTAAGGAAAATCCGGCAAATTTCCCTACAGTTCTCCAAGTACACAATGTAGATAATTGATTATCTACATATGTACACGAGAACAATGTAGAGAAATGACAAGCCAAGACTTTCCTTAGAATTGAAAAGAAGACATACATTCACCACCTAAGTGAGATCAAACGTCCAAGGACAGTCCCCAAACAGGGGACTATTCAAGACTTACTCCTAATGAGTAAGTCTTGAACGGTATCTAGGCATATGATTGATGATATGATGATTCATATAACTTATACATTTCATAGCTTAATTAAATTGTTTTCATCCAATCTCATATCAAGAAATATACATACACATATATAGATTGAATCTACATATACATAATAAATGAAGATATATAATGAATTGTCTTTATCATAAATACATACCAATAACAACTAATATGGAGATCGATCTCTATATATACTCTGCACTATCTCCTAGTTGATTTGCCGCTTCCAATATGCTAATATCTAAGACACATAAAACCGAAAAAATTGTTAGCATATAGTAAATGCAAAAATTATAAGAAATACATTCATATATATAAATTATCATATCTTACCCACATTGAAACACATTACAACTAACTTTTCTCATTTAAACTATTAACAAATTATAAATGAAATTTGTTTGCATTAAACTAAGTTAATAGCTAATGTAGCTAATCAACTAATTCAAATAACATATATATTATTAATTATATCAAATTTCACGAGTGTACGACAAATATTCCCAAAAAAATCATAAAAATTCCATAAACTTCCACCAATATAATAAAACTTAAGTAATTGTTCCTGTTCCGAACCCCCATGCCTGAATTGATTTGACTTACTCTATGTGATATTAAGTGACTGTGAATGAATGCCTAAGACCATTGCAAATTGAAATGTTGGAAATATAAACTTGTAGTCAAAGGAATAAAGCCACTCACAAATGTCACATAATACTCCCCATATTGTTCCCAAGTGATAGAAACATGCATGATTTGATTAAATGTTGATAATATGTATAAGTTGTTCCTATAGCACAAGTTCCTTAAATTTTCTTTTCTTTCCATAAATTAAAAGTCCATAAAAATCAAAAAATCCGAAAATCCCAAAAATATAGGAATCAGATTTATTAAATCTTGATTCATCTTTATCTTTTCTTTTCTTTTATTTTATTTTTATTTTATCTTTTTAATTTTCCGCGGTGACCCTTCGAATACTGTTACATGCATCTTTTTTCTTTTTCTTTCTTCCCTTCCAAAACCGTGTTCCTTTAATCGCTTCATCTTCACCATTGTTCATCTTCATCCCACCTCTTCGCACCACATAAAACCTCGATTTTTCATCACCAAATGGCAAAAACCTCTTTCAATTCACCCTTTCCAAAAGTAAAATCGAAAACGTCTCAAATGGAAAACGCCTCTTCTCCATCCAAAACCCTAGAAATCGAAAATCTTCAAGAAACACATATGGAGGTAGAGAAACAAAAATTGGAGTCACCAAGGAGAAGTATTAGAAGAAGGAAACTGATTGGGGAAGATGATGAAGAAGAAATCCCCAAATCAGTTGAGGGGGAAGAAGAAGCAGCATATGTTCCTCCCAAAGGAACTGCTACTTCTTCCTTAAAGAAACGAGTGGAAAGAAGTGATTCTAGGTATGTTCTTGGTTTTTGTGTGGATTTAGAATGGGCTAAGAAGGTTCAATTCACTGAACTAATAGAAATCCTAAAGGAACAAGGTATGGAATACCTTTTTGAAACCGCATTTAATAATGCCTTAGTTCCTTTAGCCATGGATGAATTTTGTGCAAATTTCATCAACACTGATGGAGTATGCACTACTGAAGTAAGAGGAAGAAAATTAAATTCTCCCAAGAGACCTTAGGCAAAATTTGGGAAGTTCCTTGCAAAGGAACTGATTTATATTTTAAAAGGAAAGGAATTGTCACCTTTCCTAATTTTTTCCAAGATGATATTGTTCAATCGTTTGGGAGAACTGCTGGCCAAACAAAAATCAACCACAATCTCCTCACCCCAGTTCACAAAATTTTATTTAATCTTGTTTGGAGAGCACTCATTCCTCGAACAGGAAAGAGGAATGAGGTTGGTCTCCTTGACATGTGCTACATGTTTTGCCTAGACCACCACGCACATTCAAATCAACTTCCCTTCTCTCTTTATCCAACACCTTACACATTGCATAGAAAATCATTGTGTTGTTGGTTAAGGAGCTCTCATCACCTCTCTTCTCTCCCATTTCAAATTTAAAACCACTAATTGGTCTACCTTGGGTATTAAACAAGGAAATATTGTAAATGAGAAGACGTTGTATGGCTTGGACCTCTCTGTCCAAGAAGGAGTATTGACTCAAGGGAGGATAGCTTCAAGTTCCTCTCAAAAGAGAAAACTGCCTATGGCAGTGGAGGAGGAACCAGTTGAAGTTATTTTGGAGGAACAAGTTCCTAAACTTGTTGAACCAAAGGAACAGCCTGCCAAGAAACGTAAAACCGTAGCCATAAAGCCTAGCAAACCTGTTCCTAATAAGAAAACTCCTTCCCTAAGGAAGAGTGCTAGGGTGAGAATTGCTAAAACAGTTCAAGTTCCTTCAAATGAGGATGCACCATTGGTCCTCTCTGATGAGGAGGAACAACATGAACTCTCTCCTAAGGTAACCACTGTTCCTACCCTCATTCTTCACCAAAAATGCCAATTACCTTCACCAATATTTCCTTCCATCTCTCCTTCTTCCTTCTCTGTTCCTTCCAGTTATGAACAGATTAAAGTTGCTATAAATAAGTCAAATCCTTTTGCCTCTACCTCTGATACTCTACCACCTACTCCTCCTTTTCTTCCTCCACAATATACCACCTCTTCTCCATCTGTTCCTCTCACAGGAACAGCAGGACCATCCAAAGAACGCTTACCCGTATCTCCTCCCCAATTCCCTCCTGAAACTAGTTCCAAAGGCATGGAACAAGTTCCTTCGGATGAATATGGGTGGATTAATGAAGTATGTCTTCCTACTCAACACATGATCAAATTCTACAATCACCTTCATTGGACCTTAGATGACAAAACTGATAAGATGATGGGGATAATTAAGGTTCTTAGTGATACGGTGATAGAGTAACAGAAGAACATAGAGATTATGGTTCAAGCAATGAACTCCATGAAGAAGCAACTGGATGGTCATCACGAGGAGGTGATGAAGAAGTTGGAAGAAGTGGTAGAAGAAGAAGTAGTAGAGGAACATAATTCCCCTGCCCTTCCTAATATCTAAGTTCCTATTTCTCTTACAGGAACATAAACTCCTAGCTTTTGTTTCCTTTTCTTTTCTTTTCTTCCTTTTTATTTTTTGTACTTTTGTGGAACAAGTGCTATAAATATAATGACTTTTGCTAAATTGTCTTCGTTTTGGATTTGATTGCATAATTTCTTACTTGGAATGGCTAGTATTATGTGATTGATGTTTGAGCAAGTCTACCCTTTGATTTACTAACTTAACCATTTTTTGTGCTTGTTAATGGTCTTAAGGTCTTGCAAAAATCAATCTTCCCAAAATCACCAAGAGTATGATCTTTTTGAGGATGACAAAGGGGGAAAAGATACTAGGAACAAAATAAATTGAAAAAAACAATAAAAAATGACAAAAATAAATCCTTAATCTGCCTTAATTATTTATTTTTCATTCTCTTATGTTATTTGTTGTTTATCTTCCTTAGTTTGTAACTTTGTTGTCATCATATAAAAGGGGGAAATTGTTGAACCCTAGTTTTGATGATGACAAAGGAACAAAGATACAAACTAAGTAATGAACTAACAAGTTGTTAAGTTAATGGATTTTACAAGGTATCAATGAAAGGAGCAAAGAGAATACTAAGTCTAAGGAAGAAATCAAGTTTGAATTTTGAAGACTAAGTGAATATGCTTAAGGAACTGATACTGGAGAAGCATTGGAGCAAGAGAATATAAGCGAGGCTTTTTGTTTCTAGTTCCAATGTAAAGGAACGAGTAAGAATTGGTAAGGAACACTGGCAATTTAAAAAGAAAATGAGTGTATGTTCCTTTGAAAAGAACAAACGAACTGGCACTGTCATGTTAAGTTAAAGGAACTAACTATTTAAAAGGAACTAGACATATGTTGAATAAGTATAACGGTTAATTTATGTCGTTTGAGTGATTAATGCCTAAATTATAGGAAACCGTTTTTATTTAGTAAAAATCTGATTTTAAGGAAAATCTTTTTAAGGAAAAGATTTTGTTTTTATTTGAAAATAAAATCCTTTTCGGTTTGTAAAGAAAATGTTTTAAAGATAATATTTTGTTAAAAGGATTTATTTTTGGTTTTAATTAAAATACTTTTTAATTAAAAATCAGATTTATATTTACTTGACAAAGTTGTTGCTAAAATTAAGGAAGCAGTATTAATCCTAACACACGTTTCAACAGATCGTGGAGTTCATGGGGAAATTAGTGGAACGTGTTCCTTTGGTTAAGGAATATCATGGGAAAATGGTTTAACCACTAACACATGTTTTAATCCCACGTTTTACTTAATCACTGCTATAAATACTTATGTCTAATTAAGTTCCAATTTGTGTCTGACCAAGTGATTTAGTGAGTTTAACTAAGTAAAGTGTTAGTGCCTTCATTCTCTCATAAAAGACATTTGTTCTTTGCCTTCTTACTCTAATTCCACTAAATTTATTGATCATTGTATTTTGGTTTTGGGGTAAGAGGATTTTGAGTGAAGTCATGTAAGAGAGAATCTTTGAGTGAAGCAAGTTAAAGTGAGAAAACTTCAAGTGAAGTTGAGAGGAACAACTATTAAGGGAACAGTTGTTCAGGAACATGAGTTTAGGAACTCAAGTTGTGGCCCGTGAGTAGAATTAGGTTGTAACAGAGTTGTTTGGCCTGATTAGTGAAAGTGTTGAGTTTAAAATCTCTAGTGGTCGAGGTTGTTTCTTCTTGTTGGGTCCAAGAAGTTATTCCTAGTAAAATCCCTTGTGTTCCTTTAGCTTGTTTCTTTGTTTAAGTTTTATAATTCCGCAAAAAGTTACGTTTATTTCTACACATACAATTCACCCCCCTCTTGTAGTGTTCCTAATGAAATAACATCTAAGTATGCACTAATAATAGTTGAAATTATTAAGAGCCAATTTCCATAAAAAAATGATCGAATGAATGGGCCTCAGCCTAAAGAAGGTTATATAGGAGTGTTACTGAGACTCAAGAGCTTTATGGGCTATACATATTGGCCTTTTTGGGTTTATAATAGTCCATTTGAGTGGTAAATAGTAGGAGATCTGATAGGTTGAGAGATTATGTAATTTCAGGTTGGCCTCTCTTGGCGAATACAAATAAGTTTACTAGATGTGTTCTCCTTTTCTTTTACTTGCAACATTTTTTATTTTTATTTTATAAAGTTGTATATTACTTGTAATATTCACATATAAGATCTCGTTAAGATTCAATCAAGTTTGTCGTTCTTTTCATTCATCAGAAATTATATTTATACAACCTAAGGACAAAGTCCTACATCAAGTCTAATTAGGATACAAATCCTAAATCACATTGAACTCATAAATAGAGTCCTATTTCTTTCCTAACACCCCCCTCAAGTTGGAGCATGTAAATCACGAATGCCCAACTTGGACAACAAAAATTCAAACTGAGTCCTACCAAAAGCCTTAGTAAAAATGTCTGCTAACTGACACTTGGTAGGAACATAGGAAGGAGCAATGAGCCCGTCGAAGAATGACATCGCGAACAAAATGACAATCGGCCTCAATATGTTTGGTGCGCTCATGAAACACACTTTAATTCACACACTATAGCAGCCATAAAACGATATTCTGCTTCGGTAGAGGAACGTGATACTGTAGGCTGCTTTTTAGTTTTCCATGAAATGGGAGAATTACCCAGCAAAACAAACCATCCACTCAAAGAGCGTCTAGTAATTGGATAACTAGCACAATCAGAATCACACCATCCTTCAAGACGAAGATTACTGTCAGAATGAAATAAAATTCCTTGTCCTAGAATTTTCTTCAAATATCCGACAACTCTAAGAGCTGCCTCCAAATGAACGACTTTTGGTGCCTGCATAAACTGTGATAAAATATGAACAGAATATGCCAAATCAGGACGAGTAACAGCAAGGTAAATCAACTTGCCCATCAGACGACGATACTGCTCTGTATCGTCCATTAATGACTATCAGCCAAAGCGAGCTGATGATGTTGCTCCATAGGAAAGTCTATAGTTTAGCACCCAACAACCCACACTCAGAAATAATGTCCATAGCATAATTCCGTTGACTCATAAATATTCCCTGTGGACCTCTGGCAACTTCCAAGCCTAGAAAATATTCCAGAACACCCAAATCTTTCATCTTAAAACATTTTCCAAGATAAGTCTTGAAGTTCAGTAAGGCTCTCTGATCATTCCCTGCAATAATCATATCATCAACATAGATAAGCACATTCAACTGAAATTTCTTCCTTGTCAAGGTGAACAAGGAATAATCAGTTAAGGACTGCTTGAAACCATAGGTTTTTAGAGCAGTAGCTAATTTTGTAAACCAACATCTAGGTGCCTGCTTCAAACCATACAAAGATTTTTTGATTCTGCACACCAGATTATTATTGTTTTGGTTAAAGTCAGGAGGAATCTTCATGTAGACTTCATCTTTAAAATCACCATGAAGAAAAGCATTATGCACATCCATCTGATGAATTTCCCATTTTTCACAGCAGCAATAGCAAGGAAAGTACGAACCGACATAATTTTAGCCCCAGGAGCAAAAGTTTCATTATAGTCAATACCCTCTACCTGATGATGGACAAATATGACCAATCGGGCTTTCAATCGCTGTAACTTTCTCTGCTCATTATATTTCTCTGTATACACCCACTTACTTCCCAACACCTTCTTGCCTGGAGGTAAGGGTTGCAAATCCCAAGTGCCTTGATCTTCCAAAGCTTTAATTTCTGTAGCCATGGCCTCACGCCATCCTTTATGCTTCATAGCCTCCTTAAAAGACTTGGGAGGGTTCCCTGCAGTAATAACAGCTAGATATCTGAGATGTTTATCAGAAAACTAATCACAACTAACATAATGTGTAATAGGATAGTGAGTACCCGAGGACTTTGATAAAGCAGATGGCTGAGCAAATGAACTTTTCTTTTTCACTACAGTATGAGTCACATAATCCTGCAATTTTTTAGAAGGAACTTTGGTGCGGTTCCCTCTACCCAATGCTCCACTACCATCCTCCACACTCCCTACCTCTATCCCTACTGTCGGGGCAGCAACATCCACACGCTGAGCCCCCTCTAGAGCCTCGGTAGCACCCCACGGTGTCTCCTCCTCCGCACGCCCGGCACCCTCCGGTGCCCCGGGAACAATCGCCGCACCATCCGGTGCCTCGGCCACACCCCCAGGCTCGTCGGGTTCCCCTTCAACTCCCATGGGAACCGCGAGACTAGGTGGAACAAGATCATCATCACAAGGATCCAGACTAACATCCACAGTCACATCACTCAACGGTTGAGATGAAGCAAAAGGAAAAATATGTTCAACAAACTTCACATCTCTAGCGACAAAATACTATTTGGTTTCCAAGTCAAACAATTTTCATCTTTTTTGGGTGAAAGAATAGCCAACAAAAACACATTTTCTGCTTCTACTAGCAAATCTTATCCCCACGATGATTCAAATTATATGCATAACACAAGCACCCAAAAATTCGTATATCTGTCATAGCAGGAGGTTTCCCAAACAAACACTCATATGGGGTTTTATAATCAAGCACTACAGATGGGGTTCGATTTATTAAATGACAATGCAAGCAACTTGAACACAATCTCCCCAAAATCTCAAAGGAAGATTAGCTTGAAATCTCAAAGCACGAGCCACAATTAAAATATGTCGGTGTTTCCGTTCTACCCGGCCATTCTGTTGTGGGGTTTTAAAACAAGAGGTTTCAAAAATAATCCCATGTTTGACAAATTATGGTCTCATACAATTAAATTCAGTTCCATTATCACTTCTAGTACGTTTAATTGTCTGATTAAATTATCTGCCAATCAATGCTATAAAATTCAAGAATATAAGTTCAACCTCCATTTTATTATATAATAAATAGATCAATCATCTACTATAGTTAAAAAATATGAAGCACCACAAGCGGATTTTGTTCGATATGGGCCCCATAAATCACAATGAACTAACTCAAAAATCCTACTAGCTCTACTATCACTCCTAGGATAATTGGTTCTAGGTTGATGGGCGCGAAAACAGACATCACACTCATCTTTATTGCAACTACTAATACTAGATGGACTCACACAAGGCAAATGAAGCAGAACTTTCTCCGAAGGATGACCCAAACACTTGTGCCACAAATCAATCAATGTCGTGCCATCAACTACCATGATTTTCACCTTAGGAACCCCTCGGAAAAAGAAAAGTCCATCTTCCCGTTCACCCGCTCCAATCAATGTCCTCGTTCTGCGGTCCTGTAACGCACATAATGTTTTAGTGAATTGGACAATACAATTTGCATAATCTAATAACTGAGGGACAGAAATCAAGTTACAATCAAAAGTAGGAACAAATAACACATTCACAAGTTTTAAATTTCCAGGAAGTAACACATCTCCCTCATACATAGCATCAACCATACTACCATCCAAGCAAACCTCTTTGGACAACCATAAAATTTTCGAACATTATGCAACAACAAAAACGTTCTCGTAACATGATGTGTTGCTCCCGTAGTATCTATAATCCAAGTAAACTTACCAGACAAACGGTCTTTAGGCTTAGGCAAATTTAACAGATCCAACAAACTTTGCCACTGGTCTGGAGTGAGACCCACGAGCCCAGCACTTGCTGCATCAGCCGGGCGAGTTGTCGAAGAAGAGGCCACGCCAGTCGTGCTGGCAGTAGCTTTGTTCGCGCGAGCCCTCTATGCGCCCGACGCACCCCCGTCCGCGTCCCGAGCGCCCGCCGCGCGTCGCGCCCCCACCACGCGAGCCGCGCGGGGGATCTCCTCACCATTCGGGGTAGCCGATCAATTGAAAACAGCCACTTGCCTTGTGGCCCTCCCAATTACAGTGAGTGCAGGTGGTATTGGTGTCAAAACTTCGATCTTTCTCACGAGCATCAGTTTTAAAGGCCAAAGCCTCACTAGGGATTGGCAGAGACGTAGCGGTATGGCCCCGCAAGCGTTCCTCTTGGGCTACATATTGATAAGCCTGTGTCACAGTAGGCAAAGGGTCTTAGGCAAGTAATTCGAGCGGATCGGGCCATAAGCATCATCAAACCCGATCAAGAAACGATGTAGACGGTCATGATCACGAAGTTGTTCAAGGTACCGAGTGACTTGGCACCCAGAACCCCACGTGGCACAGGTCGGGGTAACTTCCTGCGACGCGAGGTCGTCCCACAAACGAATCAGGCGCCCATAATATGAGGCGAGTGATTCGCTTGATGCTTGCTTGCACTCACTAATTTGAGACTTCAATTGACAAATCTGCGTGCCATTACAGACACTAAATCGCTCTTTGAGATGCCGCCATAAATCATGCGCATCATCAAAATATGAGACTGTGGCGCGAAGGTTGGGAGAAATCGCATTGAGAAGCCACGAAACAAGCATGGAGTGAACAGTACTCCAATCGGTAAGACGGTATGCGGAGGTGGAGGTTGGTTTAGGGATCGTGCCATCAAGAAAGCCAAGTTTGCTTTGGCGTTCAAGGACATGCGAATTTCGTGTGACCATTCATCAAAATTATCATCTTTCTATTGAATTGGGGTTATTAGGTTTCCGGGATTGTCATTAGATCCCAAGAAATAGACAGGATCCGGTTTTGAGGTGTTTGGTGGGGTGTTTTTCGTCATGATTACGCGCCTATGGCCGCGTGAATATGGTCGAAGGGGGGTTTCAATGGTGATCGATCACCTACGGTGATGATCGAAGGTCGAAGGGTTCTTTTTTAGGGTTTTGTTCGGTTTTGTGGAGAGAAAAAAATCAATTGGCTCTTGATACCATGTTAAGATTCAATCAAGTTGTTGTTCTTTTCATTCATCAGAAATTATATTTATACAACCTAAGGACAAAGTCCTACATCAAGTCTAATTAGGATACAAATCCCTAAATCACATTGAACTCATAAATAGAGTCCTATTTCCTTCCTAACATATCCCTATCCTAAAATTTTGTGTCATACATACTCTAATATTGCGAGTAAAGAAAAAACAGAGGAGGGATGACAGCTACAAATTTGTACCTATATCTAACTCAAATCCGCCAAGGACCAAGCCCTAGCATCCCTAATCCCTCTATTCAACACTTAGATTTTGATTGCGAAACGAAAGCTGCGTGCACTTTGCAAAGGCAATATTCTAATGTAGTAAAGTGGGTGTGGCTAGTGGCTAGTGGCTAGTGGCTAGAACAAAGCGAAAAACACATCACATGATCACAAGATGATGCGACAGGGAGCAACCCAAACATCTGGCTTAAAGCATGGACATGCATGCGTGTGGTTACTGGTTAGGCAAGCAAGACCAGCAATTTCTAGGGAAGCCAAAGCTTAAAAGGCCCAAACATCTGTCGTTTAAAGCAACAACAAATTAAAGGAGGAACTCCTCATGGCTAATCGTGGGAGAGTCCATATATTGGACTCTAGCAAGGGCTTTTTAAGTTTTTTTTGACTAAAAATGGTATTCGTTGTGATTAAATTGGTATCGAAATGAAAATTCTATCACGGTCATAATCATAAATAAAGATGAACATGGAAATCTAGTGGTTCAAAATGATTTGAGGTTTTAAAATGTGGACCCATAATCATTCTAATCCATTAGATTTTCATAGTCATCTTTATTATGACTATGATAGAAACATCCTATTAAAAATGGTTTGATTGAACTCCCACAGTTATAGATTAAGAAACCTTCATAACAAAGCAACGTGTCATCACCTTTTGATAAGTCGTTTAAAAGGTATGGTTCACACTAGACGAATCAAAGAGTTTAAGCTATAAGTAATTTCTCAATTTTACTCAAATTTTCTTTTATATGTAACAGTTCATAAATGCTTTCATAAGCTTCAACATAGGGTCCAAACTTCAACGATAATGAAGCCTTCTCAATTCATATATGCTTTCATAGAGGAAAATGTGTAAAAGATTAAATAACAATGAGTCGTATTTTAGAGCAAAGAATTACATAGAAAAATTTAATACACAACGACAAATTTGGTGGTTTTCCTCTCAGTTCTCAGATTTCCACATTAATATTATTATGCTATTAATTTATAGTTGTTCTTACCATCTCCCAGGTACAAATTATCACGTGATTTACAATCTGAACTTCTATTCGTCTATCTTAACAACTGGAATCAAGAACAAATACAATGGATGACGGGAATGTGAGGATCGATAGTATATATTGATGATATAGATTTAGGCTTGTGGAAGATGCACGCTGAAGATTATATGTACCTGAATATTCTCTACTTACCTCTTGAAAACAAAAAGGCCATAGATGATGAAGGAAGAAGAGCATAAAGTGTTAAATTACCAAGTCCTAGGCGGGTGTTGTCCGGTTGACATTCTCAAATAATGCAAAAGAAGTACTACTGCGCTCAATCACGATATGTTATAAAAAGTTATCAGAGTAGTTCACAAAATCATATGCATTTTCTTTCAATCTATAAGGTATTAAGGTATACTTTTTTTTTTGACAGGGGTATGCTTCATAATTCATATACTTAACTAATAATAACTTTGGTAACAAAGAAAGCCAATTAAGTACCCGTTAAAAAAAAGAGAAACAAAAAGCCAAGTAACATCAAAGTTTGGAAGGTAGTAAGTTTGCCAATTGTTTCCTGAGCATCTTCCCTGTAGCTGACTTGGGTATTGTGTTCATAAACACCACTTCTCTCACTTTCTTGTGTGGAGCTACCTGCAAGAAACAGAATTGATTAACATGTTTTGTAGTCTTTTTGTTAGTCAGTTGAAAATAATGTTAATGACAATGAATTTATATACTTCATCCCTTCTGAAATAAGTGAAACACTTCTCTCAAAAAGTTCTCACATAAAAGAGAAAAATGATTCGTTTATTTCAGAACAGAGGTATAATTTTGTAGAGAAGATCTCCTGTCAATTATTACAATGGACATTGACATGAGATTTGCTCCATCAAATTACCAATGAATATTGATAGATAATATATGGAGAATATTTACCACATAGGTTTAGAATATATCACAAAAAAAATCTACAAAATATATACTAAACCTATGTGGAGAATTTTTCCATATATTTTCTATCAAAGTCATTACAATTGCCATCATTTATTATGGCCTACCAAATAGAGGTCACTGTTAACATTATACTAGGCATTACAAAGCAATTTTTCTTTTTGCTCTTTACAGCACTATGGAAGCTAGAGTTTTTGAGTTTGAGATTAACCACGTCTGCGACATATTTGATAATTTCATCTCTAGACAGCAAGCTTCCTGGCCTCCTGACGACAAATGCCACTGGTACTTCCCCAGCTTCTTCATCAGCAGAACTGAACACAATTTTTATTTTTATTTTGGAAAAGAAAACACAATAAAGTTATGAACATAACATTCAGATGATTAGTTTTGTTATGAATAACTAGTATTTTTTGCACGCGATGCGTGCGTGACATGACGTATGCGTGATTTTGTGGATATTTTCAATTTTATCCTCATTCATGAGAGATTTTGAAATAAGAGGAAGGAGAAGAGGAGAAACTGAAGAAGTAGAAAAAACTGTCTTTACAATTAATTAGTGCATTAAAAAAAATTTGGAAAAGGTGAACACACAAGAAAGAAGAATGCTTTTGGCCTCTATTTTAACACAAATGTTACGATTACTTTTCCCCTCTTTTTTTTCCTTATTTTACTTTTGTTTTTTAAATTTATTAAATGGTTACGCGTTGTAATTTTTGTTTATAGTTGGAGAATGCTTTTAGAAGCTCAAGTGGACACCAAAAGTCTCCAGAATGCGCTTTATATAATAGAGATGTGTGAAATCCTGTGACCAGGCAGTTACAAATGGAATTTTATTTCCTTTATACCACATTTTACGAACGTCAAACACCTTTGGTTGAGGGAATAATAACAAGAAAGGTAAGATACATGACAAACAAATAGTACATGATGTTGAAGCATAGAATATAGTTTGGCAAGAACTGATACTCAAAATTCAACAATCACATTCAAATTATTACAACTATATCCTAGAATCTTAATTTGTCCAAGTAATATTTTGTATACTTACTCTGACATGGAGTCATGGAGAATGCTATATCTATCCATTAGAGATAGACTATTAGAAAAATAATCTTTATTGCTAATTGGTTAAGCATTAATGTCCATAGCTACTGAGTAATTTACCCCCTTGGTTAGATTAAGTTTTTTCCCCTTTTGACGTGGATATCGTGCTTGACACTTACCGACTTTGCAAGATGCACTTAAATGAAACCTACTTACTCAAAAATATGTATGTAAACCTATGTCAAACACTAGTAAGGGGTGTCTGATTCACTAATTTCATCAATCATTTCAATTGATATGTTATTATTAAAAACAATCCGGAATCATCTACTTAGATGAAACCTACTTACTCAAAAATATGAACAGTAGTTAAGTTATCAGAAATTACCCAATTACGGCAACATCAAGTATTTCAGGGTGGGATACCAGAAGAGCTTCTAGATCAGCAGGGGCAATCTGCAAATAAAATTCCTATAAAATTAAGACTAAACATTGACAGGAAAAATTTACTGATGTAAAGATTGGAGTTTACAGCACATACTTGGAAACCTTTATACTTGATGATATCCTTCAACCGGTCAATTATGTAAAGGTAACCATCATGGTCAAAATATGCTATGTCCCCAGTATGCAGCCAGCCATCCTCTTCAATTGTTAGCCTTGTAGCCTCTCGGCTATTGTGATATCCTGTCAATTAGACCAGCTTAAGCTAGTGATGAGGCTTTGAGTAAGGATAATACTTGTTTCTGTATAGTCAGAACTAATTAAAGGTATACCAGGTTCAAACGGCCAAAGAACAGCATTGTATGATATATGAAGCATAGACCAACATTACCACAATCTTCAAATAGGTTCTTTTGGGGGTGAAGATCTCCTTCCCAGTTCCCTCGACACTTAAGGAGCCTAACCTGATAAGTTGGACTAGATTGACTTGCGAGAGGTGCTTTGGTCCAATAAGGTTTTTCTCCTTAGCATACCAAAAAAAAAAAAGTATACAACATCCACTATGTTACTTGCATTGGCATTCTGGCAGACTCATATAGGACAGGGATACTTGTCCCATCAGACTCTACTTCTTCTATGAAAAATTTCCATGTTTTTGGTCTAAAATAAAGTGTCAAAAATCTATACTATCCATGTCATAGTGTTGAGAATCTGACACAGGTACATGGGATTAAATGCTGAGTCTGAGTACGAGAAACTGACCATATGATACTTTATACACGTTAACATGAAGCGCAAGCAAGTTTTGAGCCATTTTGCTTTAATTTGTGAAAAACAGTCAAATGATGGAGTTTCACCTTTCATCACACCAGGTCCACGCAGCAAGAGTTCTCCGGCCTTCCCAGGTGGCATGCATGAACCAGTACTACAATTTACCACTTTTGCTTCCATATTTGGAGCCAAGAGACCTACTGAAGTATACTTGGGATCGTTGCCTACAACATTGAACCCACGAGTTCCTACTGCTGCTGACTCAGTCAAGCCATAACCCTGCAAATGTTCTTAACCAAATTACACCTGACAAGTGTGAAAAGCATATCCAAGGTTTTATTCTTTAAACAAAATTTAGGCAAAATTGGTCTCAACACCACAAACTATGGCGCGGGTGCACCCAAAGACCACCAACTTTGACTAGTAATGGCCAAAACACCACAAACTATTGGCCCGAGTGCAAGGAGTGTCATAAATGACGCCGAAGCTAACTTTTCTCGACGTATGTTCACGTGACTGCAGGCCTAATCAATGAAAAAATAGGATAAATGAAAGAAAAAGGGAAAATGGGAAAAAAGAAATTTACATGGGATTCCCCGCCATCGGCAAGAAACGTTAACTCCAGGCGTCATTTATGACACTTCATTGCACCTAGGCCAATAGTTTGGGGTTTTGTCTACTTAAGTCAAAGTTGGTAGTGTTGGGTGCTTGCACCTTGCGTAGTTTGTGGTGTTGAGGCAAATTTTCTCCAAAAATTATCCCAAACATCATATTTCTTTTTGACAACCTAAACTTGCTGCCAGGATAACTAGACTTATCAAACTGATAACAAGACCTGCCAAACAAGTTGATTAAATAATCTTGGGTTCCAATTGAATTGATTTCATATTAGAGTATGAGAGGTTCAGTTCCGGTCGAGTCAATTTCAAATAACAATAACTACAAGAAACTCAATAATAACTTAATCAACCACCCCCCCAGCACTGACAAATCAAGAGGTACGTACCTCAACATGAATAGTAAAACTGCTAACTAAATTAGTTGTTTTCACATTAACATAACACTTACTGAGAGTTAGCGGTTTTACTATTCATGTTAGAGGGTCTTGTCCAAAACCTGCTAGTGGCTAATACTTTCTCTCGAAAACAAGGAGTAACATATTTCTAATTGTTATAACTTATAACAAAGGATTTTGGGAAGAACTTGGGGAGTAATAGGGAGGGTTTGAAAAGAATGGAAAGGAATGCAAGTGTTTTGGTGTATTATAAGTTGTAACATTAAGAAATTATGAGTTTCACCTCGAACACACAAAACAACTAAAGAACAATATAAACTGAGTTAATAAAATGTCACCTTAATAAGGGTACCTGAATGAAGTCAACACTAGGAAAGATCTCCAAGAAATCTGCAATAACTTTAGAGGTAATTGGGGCAGCACCACAAGAAACCTGCTTCAAACTGCACAATCCACTAACATTTACAACACCACCTAGGCTCTTTGCTTTTGTTGTCAATGCTGCCAAAAGTGGTGGAACAACAGGAAAATGAGTAACCTTATACTTCTCAATCACTTTCACAACCTCATTTATGTCATATTTTCTCATCACAACCACACTGGTACCCAAGGAAAGCAAACCAAACCCAAAAAGTGCAAGTCCATAAATATGAAACATTGGCAAAACAGCCAAGTAAATATTTTCATGGCTCATCATTTCTTTGTATTGTGAAGCTTCAAATCTTACAAATAACTCCACCATTGCAATAAAATTCCTGTGAGTTAGCATAACACCTTTACTAGCACCACTAGTACCAGAAGAATACATTATTGCTGCAATATCTTCTTGGTTAATTTTAGGCCTTGGAAATGAAAAAATCCCAACATTTTTACCAAAAATGAGCCTAGAAAAGTCTGGAAATTTCTGGGTTTCTTCACCAATGACATTTTCAGGCACTTGAATAATTTTAAGGCCTAAAGATGACAACTTTTCAACATTTTCACCAATAGTAAAAGCCATAGTTGCATGAGAACCAAGTGTTTGTTTTTTTACCTCAGAGAAAGAAGACAGAGGATTCATGGGTGTAACAATGCCACCCAAATAAAGAACACCCAGAAAAATTAATGGCAAATATATTGAATTGGGCAAAATAATCAAAGCTACATCACCCTGAGAAAAACCCATTTCATGAAGGCCAAAAGATATGGATTTAACAAGAGAAAATAGGTGAGAAAAAGGGATTGAAAACCCAGATGAAGAATCAATGAGAACAGAGGTGCCATTGTTGGGGTAAGAAAAGATGTGGGTAACAACATCAAGAAATGGGTTTGTTGGGAGTTGAATTTTGGGCTTTTTACTGCTGTAAATTCCTGTTTCTGGGTTGTAACAAGAGGTATGCACATCTGGGTTTTTCTTGTTTTCATGGCTGCTAGTGCTAGTTATGGTTTCTGCCATTTTTGTCAACAAAAATTTGGAGGAAAGTGAGAATTTTTTTGAGTGTTTTTTAAGACTTATTATTTGATACCCAAGAAAGTGCACTCATCTGATATTTATACTCAATTGAGTCACTTCTATTGTATTGTACATTCTTGTTGAAGGAGTCCTGTGTTAGTTTTTCTAAAAGTAGCACAAGTGGAAGTTTAGTATCAATGTTGCGGGAGATTCACACGAGGAGGGTTGGTTAATTTGTCTATCTTTTTTATTAGTAAGACTAGTAGGCTAGTAACAAATTTCTGAAAGAGTCCAAATGAATGTCTCATAAAAAAAAATGTCTAAGTGAATGAGTAACTAAAATTTCATGAGTATGCCATGTTAATCGCGATCACATGTTAAACTTGTGTTGATTATATTTTCGAATTGTAATATATTTTCAATTTTTATGAGATTTAAATGGATGATTCTATTATGGTCATTTTTGGAAAATAATCATAGAAATCAAACATGGTCAATACATTGTGACACATTTCACATGTGGTTTCCGCTCCCAATTTATTTTCTTATTTTCAAAAATCATGAAAAATATTTTGTTTATATAATAAATTTATGTAAAAAATTTCTGAAAATTCCTAAAAATAATAATAAAATATCCAACAAAAACTTTTTACTCCCAATTAATTTTTTAGGTTGGAAAAAAATCAATTTTTTTTACCCATTTTCTCTCTCTCCTCCCTCTTCTCTCAGTGCGTCTTCTTCGACCCTCCACGACCACCCCCCCCTCTTCTTCCTCCTTCCACCATGTTTACCCACTCTTCCACCTTATCTCCCTGAATTTTCTCCAACAACATTCTTAGTTTCTTGAGTTTTTACCTCCATTGTTAGACTTGACCCAAACATTGAGATTTAAGCAAGCAAAGTGAAATTGGGAAGAAGCCATGGAAATCGGCCTAAATTCTTCACCCGTAGATGAAATTGATGTAAGTTTACTTGAATATTTCACATATAGTAACTAATTTATAATTTTATATCTTCATTTGTGCGTTTGAGTAAGATTAAGCTTGCAATTTATGAATATTAATAGGGTTTTAAGAAAATTAAAATTAAGGTGTGGTTGAGATAATTGCTCTAAATCAATGCACTTTACACTTTATTGGACAATTTGGGCTTACATTTACTGAGTAGTTTATACTTTAGCTTAGGATTTAAATGAAAAAAATTTCAAGAATTTTCAAGACTATCCATTGTAGTCTCCATGTGTAGGTTGAGTTGGTTTTTCTATAAGTTTCGCATGGTTTAGGTAATTACCTAAAGCTATTTCGGTCATGACCTCAAATAACCAATGTATATGTTATGTAATGACCTTAACATATTAGGTTATTACCAAACAGATAGGTCATCACCTAACCCACTATAAAGCATTAACTAACATAATAATTGGTTAGGCAATAGTCTCATAATATTTGGCTATAACATAAATGATGAGGAAATTATATGCTTAACATGTGTGTTATTAATAACCTCATACATATGAGATTTATGTGGTTTATGGGAGAACATGCAATTGGGGTAAAACGTTGTATTTGACATTGTTTTGACAAAATTCATCAACAAGTGGGTAAAGAAAGGGTATATTGCATAAAACACATTTGTTAAAATTGAATGACTTTGGTGATATGAAAGGTTTATTGATAGAATGTTTATGTGCACAGTGGATTAGAATGTTAGAAGAATCTTTCAAAACAATCGTCTCGAAGGTGGATGCTATATTCTCAAAGGTGGTGCATATTGAGGTTGCACTGGAGAAACTTATTTCAAACCTACATCTAGAAGATAAGGAAAAGGCACGTGAGAAGGGTAAGAATGATGATGACACCACGAATAGATCGCAAGGTAATGATGGGGGGAGGAAGGAGACAGAATCTTCAACGATGTCCCAACTGTCCCCAATGAACCGGAAACACAGGGAAATAAGTTGTGCTCTCCATTTCTATCCCCCTTACTTAGTGATGCGTTGAAATGTTCAAAGCGTAAATTGAATGTTGACGATGATTATGAGACTATTTTTCTGCCTAGTGTGAAAGTTATATCATCGTTTAGCATGAAAGATATTTGCTTAGTTCGGCCTGAACCTATCTTTGGTGTGGAAACCACTCGGGACATGCCTATAGTGAAATTGACGCCGAAAAAGAGCACCAAAAAAGCCAACACAAAGAAGAAAAGAAGATGGTTTAGCAAGGGTTTCGGACACGCATTTAGAGAAGGTGACCCCGAAGAAGAGCACCACAAAGCCAAATATTACAAAAAAAAAGATGAACCTACACCTTCGAGTGCCAAGAAAACCGATCGGTCGGAAAAAATTCAACCAAAAAAAACCCGTCGAGGTGGATGAAGAAAACATCATGAGTAGTTTATGAATAGACTTTTTTAAAAAAAACTCTTCAATTTTTTTTCTTACACATACTATTACACTGCACATTCCTTTTGGTAATGGCCAAATTTGTGTTTGGTCATTACCATATGTTGATATACTCTTATTTGTTCTTGTATTGTGAATGTGTGATGAGTTTGATAACCCAAAACTTTCAAGCCATTATTTTGAGGCCGGAGTTATAACAAGTAAACAAATGAGTTGTATACTCTTAATTGAAGTCATGATTTAACGCCGGAGTTGTGTTTGTTCATTGGCTTATATGTTGATTGTGAATGTTACTAACATCTTCCCGTTTAAGGAATGGATGCCATTGATATATGTTTACTAACTTCACTTGACGTTATTTTATTTTTTATTTGTCTCCATTATGGTAGGCAAAAGGATCAACACTAAAAAGATTAAGATGTCGGAAGAAGGTGGGAGTGACACGGAAGACTCACGGTATCAAATACACACTTTATCGTGTTTGCCTATTTGTTTAATATGCCAACTAATATAGTCTAATAAACCATGCCTCGAAATAGGAAAATGTTAAAGAGAAAGCGGTTAGACAACAACTTGGCTTACTTAGTAAGAACCTTAAGAATGGTATGTGCGAGATCAATGAAGTTTTTGTCAATCGGTCATTAACGACTAATCGTGGTAGGTCGCTTTCATTATTCGAAGAGTACTTACCCTATTTAAAACCGAGATTGAAAAAAATATTAGTAAGAACATATTGAAAGGGTTGTCAAATGAAACTATTTACCGACCGCTCTTGTCTTGGAGTTTTCTCGGTGCCTATGAATGTTTTTGAATGTACTCGATCAACGGCTAAGCGTTCGGGTACATAATCATCCATGTTTAAAAAATTCCTTTGACACAAGTTTGGGTAATAACTTAGTGTTCGGGTAATGTCCCAAACGTGTTTGGGTCATTACCTAACACCTGTCGAACACCAGATTATCATGTGAATAGGTTTTGGTAATTGGTAGTTCATTTGATACAAGTTTGAATAATGACCTTAGTGTTAAGGTAATGTCCAAAACGTGTGTGGGTCATTACTAACACTTTGTCGATTATAATGTAATAGGTTTTGGTGATTGGTCTACTTATGACAATTATTCTTGGATTTCAATCTGTTCCTTGATGTGTATATGTATAATTGATAAATGATCCGGGTTGAGGAAAAAAGCCAGAAATTAATACTTCCAAGTAGGGTCGTTCATACTGCGGTTGCGGACCGCACCAAACCGCAACCCGGCCAAACCATTTTTGCGGTTTGGGTTGGTTTGCGGTTTCAAAATTGTGGTTTGGTTTGTAATTTCAAGCAAACCGCAGTTTGCGGTTTGGGTTGGATTTTTTGTAAACCGAAACTACACCGTAAATCGCAAATTTATACTTCCTCCGTTCGTTTTTTAAATGAAACGTGTGCTTTTTCACGCAACCCAACGTGCTTCTTTAATCATTAATATCTTTAGTTGTGCACATGTAAAAAATATATAAAAAGTTATAATTTTATAGTATGCATCGAGACGAATCTAACAAGATCCCACTTGACTATGTTTTTCTTTGTATAATGGCGATAAATTAGAGTCAAAATTGATCAATGACTAGTGTCATTTCACCCAATGTTTCATTTAAAACAGAATAGAGGAAGAATGATTTTTTTTTTAAATAAAGTTTATTTATTTTGATTTTTTTTTTTAAATACACTTGACAAACTCACAGGTATACGAGTATACGAGATAATAAGACTATACAAGAGTACAAGACTACAAGTTGAAAGTTGAAAGTTGAAGTTAACACGACCTATGAGTATTAGGTTAAGAGTTTAGCACGTTATCACTCATCACTATTGTTTGTTAGTTGTCTTCTAACTTCGTCTGCCAATGGGAGCTTGTAAAATGTGAAGTCCTTTTATTTTATTTGGAGTCTTTGTGTTATCATCTAGTTTTAGAGATTTATGTATTGTTTTATCAACAACTTTGTACCAATTTTTTTTAATTCTTAGATTACAAAACTTATGGTTAACCCGCAAACCACCGCACCAAACCATTTTGCGTTGTCCGGTTTGGGTTGGTTTGGGCAAAAGTGCGGTGCGTTTTGGGTTGGAAAAATGCCCAACCGTATATTTGCAGTTTGGTTTGGGTTACATCCCAAACTGCACCAACCCAACCCACGAACAGTCATACTTCCAAGTACATTCATGGTGAAGTGACCTACGTACTAAATTTTAAGTTTATTAGAGAATTATTAGCACCGGCTAAAATTTTGTTTTGTAGGGCGTTATGTTACGACAAGATGAACGAAGTGGGTTTAACAGTTGTAGCAACACCCTTTTGGAAACCTTCGCTAGTTGGTTGAATTTTCATCTCTAAACTGACTTAAATAGTATTGAAGAGGTTTGCAATAAACATTGGTATGTATGGTTCTTCACATGGTTTCATTTAGTTTTTACTAAACGTTGCTTGTGAGTTGTTTATAGGTGTATATTCCCTTTCTTAATGTGAAACATGAGCATGGGTTTTTGATGATCGTTGACTTACTTAAAAAAAAATGTGTACATTATGGATTCTCTCACCAAATCGAACCATCGCCTCATTTCAGTCATAGACATGGTACTCAAATTTGTATTTATTAAGGTTCAGGTTATTACCTAAATATCTTTAGATTATTACCAAACACTAAATAGTAGTATTTAGGTAATTACCTTAATATATATTTAGGTTATTATCAAACAAGACAGAGCCCTATTAATGTTTGGTAACACTTGTTTTTTCCTATTTTGTTTTGCATCAGATAACTGCAACTTCAAAGAGGCTTGAAGGTCGCCGTTTGGCATCCTTGTTCGTGGACATGAAAATTTTCACTTACGTATATCTTATTTTTCACATTGTACATAAGGTAGGCATATGCATTTGTTCTTTTTGTAGACATGAATGTGTAATGTACGTGATGAAGTACATCCACTGTGGTGATGTGAACGTCATACTAACCATTGTTTACACGGTACAAATTGTAAATGTATATATTTGACTGTCTTGCATGACATTATTGCAGTAACTTATGGAACCTTTTGTGCAGACGCAAGAAATTAAATGCATGTTGAACGTTTACGCACTATAGCCAAGATTATGAGAAGCAAACATAACGTTATCGATATGGATCGATATTGTCTCGCTAGGTTTGTTCCTAATGCCCGTAAATAGATCAAAAGGTATTTGGTGTACTTCTGTTTTTAGACATGTGATCATTACCTAAACTCTGTATGCTACACTTTTTTTGTGTGTAAATAAATCAAGGCCTTAAGGTATTTTGTATACTTTGTAGTTGGAATTGGCATACTTTTGTATCTAGACTTATGTCAATGTCCCTTAGTAGATCAAATTATTTAGTTCAAATGTAAAAGTTAGGTAACTACCTAATCTGATTATGGTCATTACCTAAACTTTGTATGCTACACTTTGTCCATTTTTGAGTAAATAGTTCAAGGCCTTAAGGTATTTGGTATACTTTTGTAGTTAGAGTTCGTATACTTTTGTGTTTAGACATATGACAATGTCCCTTAATAGATCAATCTTTTAAATGTAAATGTTTAGGTAATTACCTAATTAGACTATGGTCATTTCCTAAACTTTGTATGCTACACTTTGTTCATTTTTTGTGTAAATGTTGATTACATTGTCCGATCCCCTTACTATTTAGTGGGTACGGTATTAATTCTCCATTGTATAAAAATCCCTCCTTGGACTAGAATGTTTAGATTAACCCCAAATCAGATGCTTTTAGGTAATTACTAAACACTGGATGAGCCATTACCTAACCTACTAAGTGGAGGATGTTCTCCCAATCACAATTCATTCCCGTTACTCATCAAAGAAATTATATGGCGATTGGACAATCATGTCACCGGGTCCATTAGGCTCATTACCTCACCAAACCTCATTGACTTGAGTTTTGGGTTCCCATTGTCTCTCCTTATACTAAAAAGCCCAAATTGACCCCAAATCAGATGCTTTGCTAGGTAATACCAAACACTAGATGGCCATTATCAAACCTACTAAGTGGAGGATGTTCTCCCAATCAAAATTCATTCCCATTACTTATCAAAGCAATCTTATGGAGCATATGCCCATTAAACAAATATAGAGGTCTTTGGATTAATACTGTAAAACCCGACCCATATGGAGTCGGGTCTATCGCTACCAATGCACATCTAAGGCCAACAATTGTCCTCACTAACCACACACAAGCTCTTTCGGCTCATTTTGTTCTCATTAGTGTGTACCCCGAGATACTTCATAGGAGGTCACCCATCCCTCAGATATTACTCACCAAGCACGCTTAACTTTGGGGTAACTTAGGACATGAGCTCCTTAAAGGAAAGATGCATCTTGTTGGAAAGAGTAGCTAAGCTAAATCCCTTTAAACCAATCATGAGGGGTATTACATACACCCTCACTTGAGGAAAGCAACGCCCTTGTTGCGCCCGAGGACTCTACATATTCGGCCAAAAACGACATATGGGTCTCCTCAACCTCGGAAACTAATCACATATTCGACAAACCGAGTGATATATCCCCACAATCCTCCCCTACTAGGCGACTAACCTTGGATTAATTATCCATACGATCAGCACGCGGTCACAGGATTGCTTTGATACCATTTATAACACCGGACCCATACGGAGTCGAGTTTTACAGTCACCAATGCGCATCTAGAGCCAACAATTGTCCTCAATAACCAACACAAGTTCTTCAGGGCGTATTTTGTCCTTACTCACGCGCACCCGATAAACTTCCCAAGAGGTCACCCATCCCAATACTACTCACAATAAGCACGATTAACTATGGAGTAACTAAGGAGATGAGCTCCCTAAAAGAAAGATGCATATATCAATCGGGCCGCCGCACATGGCCCCCATCCAGAGGCCCATTACAACCAAACACCCCAACCCCCCACCCCCCCCCCCTCCTTAAATCCCAAACAAATGCTTGGGGTAGCAATTGAACCCTAAACTTCGCTAGGGAAGATGAGAAAGCTCACCACTTGAACCAACCTCAATCCCTAATTGTAGTCTTATATGGTTATATAAGTTTACTAGAATTATCCAATAATTTTCTTGATATAACTATAAACTAACACTAGTTGTCAAGTAATTGAGCTAGATGTCCCATCTAAATTTTTATTTGGTGGAAAATTTTCTTTTATATAAGTTTAGTTGAGGATTACATTGTGCTTGAAAGTTTGGAACATTATTAGTTGGGCCGATATAGTGACACGGGGTTTGCAAATGTATATTATCATATCCATATATACTTTCTCTCGTCTATATTATATATTAATATGTGGATCAAGGCTTACCTAGTGGTTGTAAGGTCTTTCTTTCACCCTTTGACACGGGTTTGTTCTCTTCCCTTGCAAGAAGGGAATTCTCCTTACCTTAATATAAGATAATATTAAATGGAGTATTTATAAAATGGAAACCACTAAATTAAGTTTCTCCTCTTATAATTCTTAATGTATCAAAACATTATATAGTGTTGGCCATTGTTATTAAAATCCGGATTCGGATCTTATGATCCTACGATTCTATGATTTGGAAGGACCTCTTCTATCCCGATCCTACGTAGAATCTTCTTTTTGTAGGATCTATAATTTTACGATGTCTAATACATTACTTTAACTATTATTATCTTTAATTATGTAAAAAATTATGAACATTTGATATACTACACATTGAGATGTATCTAACAAGATCTCCCATAATTATTTTTTCGGTTTTTTCACCGTGTACCCCGAGGTTTCTTAATATTCACCCTACCCTCGCGTTTTCAACAATTCACCCTGGTGCCCCGAGGTTTGGTAAAAATTCCTGAAATGCCTCTGCCGTTAAGTTTCCGTCAACTTCGTTAGGTTTCCGTCCAAATCATTCATATTAACCCAAATTAACTCTAATTAACCCTAATTAAACTCTAATTAACCCTAATTAAACTTTAATTATCCCTAATTACTTTAAACCCCCACCCACCATCACCCAACCACCCTACCCCCGAAAACCACAATACCCACCACCCTACCCCCAGAAAACCACCATACCCACCACCCTACCCCCATGAAAACCACCATACCCACCACGAAAACCACCCACCCACCTCCCCAACCCCTGAAACCCATCCCTTCCTCCCATGCCATCCTTCTCCTTCCCCTCTCCCCTGTCGTCATCCCCACCCCCTTCCCCGCTCAGCCTGTAACCCCATCCACCACCTTCCTCTTTCTCCTCTCGTCAAGCCGCATCCACACCCTACAACCCCATCCACCCCATTCCTCTTTCTCCTCTCTCGTCAAGCCGCATCTACCCACTCAACTCCTTCAATGTCGTGGTGATGAGGAACGGTGGTTGCGTGGTGGTGGTGCGGCAGAACCACACTGCGGGCGGGGGAAGAGAGAGCGTTGCGTGGGGAGAGGGAACCTGGCAGGCAGGGGAGGCGAGAGGGTGGCTACGAATGTGGTGCGCGGAGCAGCGAGGGGTGGGGGAGGGGAAGGGGTGCGGGGAGCTGCGGGGGTAGGGGAGGGGTGGGAAGTTCGGGTGGGGGTTGATGGCTAAGGTGAGGTGTGTGTGGTGTAGGATTGACTCAAAGTGCGAGTGTTGGTTAAGGTGAGGGAATAAAAACTAGAAAATTATTAAGAGGGAATAATATTAGAAAATTATTTACAAAAACTAAACTAAAAAAAGTGATAAAACAAAGAAAATAAATGAATGATGAAATGAGAACTAGAAACTAATAAAACCACTCATTATATTAATTAAGCTAAAAGAAAAAACTAAAAACTAATAAAAATCACTAATTAAGCTATTGTTAGACATTTTAGGAATTTATCAAACCTAAGGGGTATTTGGTGAATTAAGAATGTGACGGAAACTTAACGGTAGGGGCATTTCAGAATTTTTACCAAACCTCGGGGGCACCGGTGAATTGTTGAAAACGTGAGGGTACCGGTGAATATTAAGAAACCTCGGGAGTACCTCGGTGAAAAAACCGTTATTTTTTTCCTATGCAATGTGAATTTGTGTTTAAGTTTTTAAAGTTTGACCTTAAAATAATAAGTGTTGCATAAATCATGGAATGGATGAAAAATGTAAAAAGGGCGTAATAAGCCGCATGATTGAATTCCTCAAAACGATGATGATGATGATGATGATGATGATGATGATGATGATGATGATGATGATGATGATGATGATGATGATGATAATAATAATAATAATAATAATAATAATAACAACAACAACAACAACAATAATAATAATAATAATAATAATAATAATAATAACAATAACAAAAAATATAATAATAACAATAACAATAACAACAATAATAACAATAACAATAACAATCACAATAATAATAATAATAATAATAATAATAATAATAATAATAATAGTAGTAATAATAATAATTATAATAATAATAATAATAATAATAATAATAATAATAATAATAATAATAATAATAGTAGTAGTAGTAGTAGTAGTAATAGTAATAATAATAAATAAATCCATTAGCCATTCGGACCGGAATATTGTAGCGCACTACTAGCATCTCCACGTGTATCTAGTAGTATGTCTACGACACCAAGCTAAATTTGGTCTGGTTGAAATGATTGCTCCCTTTCCAACCTTGAGGTTAGGGTTGTCAATCTCCACTGAGACACTTTGGGAGGAAATCGCTTTACCCTTCCCGGCCGCTCACTCGGATTAAGTTCATCTTACCCGAAAATTCGAAGGTACGCACGGAAGTATGGTGCTTCTGTGCGCACGCTTCAAAACGCGGCGTTTAAACGGTGCACGTGAACATCTGCAGCTTTTCCAATGAACATTTGTGGGGCCCACCTCAATTTCTCTTTCCTCAAATTTTTCACCCCGTATGCGTTGTAAGCCAATAAACATCAAGATTATTCCAATGGACATTGTAGTCACAATGAACACACGCTAATTTTCAATGGACATTTGCAATTTTGGAATAAACATTATATTTGTGGGATTTACTATTGTTCATGTAAACCAATAAACATCAGGATTATTCCAATGGACATTGTAGTCCAATGAACACACGCTAATTTTCAACGGACATTTGCAATTTTGGAATAAGCATTTGTGGGATTTACTATTGTTCATTTTTCACTTCATTAACATATTGTTGATTGAAATGTTAGTTTGTTCATCCAAGTCTTCAAAATGTTCTTTCAAATTACTTATATGTTCATTGTGATAAATATTTATGTTGTCATTACTTATATGTTCATTGGAGATGAGCAGGATGTTCGTGGAGATGAACAGATGTTCATGGAGATGAACAGATGTTCAATGCATTAACTTATTGTTGATTCAAAAAAGGTTCTATGTGGTAAATTGTTAAGCGTTCGGTGGAATATTGAAGATGTTCATTGGGTTATTTTTTGTTTCGATTTTAGCGTTTTGTTTGTTTTTGGTGCGTTTTGGATGGGTGCGCACCATGGACGGACTACATCTTACCAACTTACAAAATAAAAAGTAGTAGCATGTCTAAACTCTATGGCAAGGATGGCGTGATTTAAAAACCCACTAGATGTCAAATTAAAGAAGCACTTGTATATAGTTTTTCCGCAACCTAAAAAAATAGAGTATCTAACTCATAAATAGTCTCTTCGCGAGCAAGATAAGTACAAAAGTTCATGGCATTTTATCTTACTATAGTTTAGGTGAATCTAGAGGTATTATTAATCAAAAAGAGCATAATCCATACAAATATATTAAAAGGCATTCCGAAGCAAGTATATCGCCATGCGTGCATCTCTCACTTTAGTTGTTTGGATTACATGTCATCAACGTATATTAAAAAATTAGAAATATGTTTTAGTACTGAGATTCGACCAACTGCCTCCAAGTTCTTATAATAAAGTTAACCAATGAAGCTATGCAGCATTTAACGCTCTTTTTTGACATGAAAATATTAATAACTGGAGGCGTCAGCGGCTAATAACTTAGTTTTAGAATAAAAATATGGCATGAATGATCCAATTATTATTTGTCGTATGATATGTTTAAATTTTAGTTTTAATGGCCGTATATATTAATATGCTGTGAAAATGGAGACACCTATAGTTTGTTGAATTGTTGTGTAAGAGGAGGTTATGTTTAATCTTCTTCTTTTTTTAACAATGTTTGTATAACGTATAATCCATTAGTTCCTTTTTTGATAATCTTAGTTTGACTTTTTGTATTTGAAAAACATTGTAACTAGGAACATCAAAAAGTAATGGGGAGAAGATTATTTCTAAAAGTTAAGAATTAATAATTTATAGTTAAAGCGGTCTGATAGACAAATATTAATAGATAGTGTGATTAGACTTTCTTCACGTACTTATATATACATTGATTGTCATTACTAGGGGTCATAATGGGCGCAGGCGTGTTCGTGAGCAGTTCGAACTCGACTTCGGTCAAAGCTCGGCTCATTTGTGGCTCGACTCGAGGGCCTCACGGCCGAGTTATGACAATGCTCATTCAAAAGCTTGTGAACAAACTCGATACTTTTTATATATGGGAATAATGTATTATGTATGTATACAAATATATATTTATTCAAGATAATAAGTTATCAGTTTTATTGTCAAAAAATAAATATAAAGAAGACGAGTAAACTAAAGATAATAATAGGTGAAGGCTTGTTGGGTATGCAATTTGATAAAAGGCTTGGTCAACGCCGTGTCAACTCGGTCAAAGCTCTCGGTCGCAGCTTGGTTCATCAAGTTTATTCGGCTAGAGTCTTCAATGAGCTTAAATGAACACAAAGACGGAGTAACGAGAGTTGAAACTCGGCTCGGCCAATAAGGACCCCTAGTCATTGCCGATATTTATTATCACCTACCATCAAAGAGAGCGACCCTTTCCCAGCATTTTGCTCTTCTATAAAACTCACATAGTTTAATTATAATCTTCCAAGAAAGGAATAAAGACGAGTCCCACACTCCCACCCACCCAAATAATTACATACCCTGACAGAAAGCAATCGGTTTATCAAATCAAACTCTTTTTGATTTGTCAATAAATCAAACTTTTAAGTTACAACCAGCAAGTTAAACTTAAGACTTTTTTGGAACTTTTCTTAATTTTTCTGGTTCTCTAAAGTTTTAACTAATATACTGAACTTTCTAAAAAAAATCATAAATTTTATAAACTTTCTTTAATATTTATGAAAAGTTTGAACATGTCTTAAGCTTTTTAGACTTTTTAAAATTTCTGAGCTTTTCGGAAGAATCTGAAACTAAGTGAAAGTAAGTTGAGCACAAACAGACATTTACTAGTTATCTACATGTAGATGTTTCCGTCTCCTTCAAATGCTACAATTCTCTACTACAAATTAATTTACACCAGCTATAACTTAATTTACCGTAACCTTTCACAGCAAATTTTAAAGAGAGGAACAAAGCCCACACGTTCTCTAGCATTGAACCCTCCAAAACACCTATTATCAATAATTGAAGACATACTTCAAGCCTTCAACGAAAGACTAAGAAGCATTTTCCCTATCGATATGATAACTACTAAACTACTACTTCTACATCAGAATTAACACAGCTACTCAGAGTGTAGAAAGTGAAAAACACATCAATAAACCTTGGTTGGAAGTTGGAACTAAGATCTAAAAGCTCAGTCGTTAACGCACTTGGTTAAGTAGCTCAAGGATCAACCTTGATAATGATGCTCGTAGTGTGAAGATTGCACCTCATGATGATGGTAATAATTATAAGAATGAAAATCAGGCCCGTAACTGTAATATTGAGCCGCCGGTTGTGGAGGAGGAGAAGCGGAGCTTTCTTCGATTCGAGCTGAGGGGCTTGAGACATGTGCATGGTGTTTGTCAACCCGAACTGCATCAACTTTGAGCTCTTCACAGTCGGCTTCCTCAAAGGAATGAAAGATGGGATGCAGATATGCATCAGTGAGGTAGGGTTTTACGTTTTGATCAGCTTCCTCAGTGTGCTCTTGCTCGTCCTTTTCTGTCAGCTTCCTGTACCAAGATTAAAAGAAAATAAATCAGATCAACATTCAATAATACAGCAAATTGATGATTTTGCTGAGAATATATCAAGTATAAATCATTCTGAAAAAGCTTAATCAGAACTTTTTTTGTCATTATTAGCTAATAGCTATGCAATCATCTTACCTCAAGAGGATATTTATTAAATGCAGGCTCAAAACGGGTCTTGCAATACTTGTGGAATGCAAAGGTCAGTAGGGGTAGAATGATGAGAAATGGAGTAGAATTAGCAGCCTTCTTCGTGCTGAGAAGCCCCATTAATAGCAACTGAGATATCAAAAGGCTAGCAATGATGCGGCTGTGAACATGTGGCCAGAATGCAGCTGCACTTTCATATCGTTGAATATACACATTGATGATCTGGAACAATGACATAACATCAGGCATTATATGAGTAAAAACTGAATAACCATAAAAAAGAACAAGACATGAGAATTGGAAAAAATGATCCATACCTGATGACGGTAAACGAGGAAAGCAAAGAGAAAGAAGATGATTATAAAAGGCAGCAGTATTGGAGTAACCACAGCATAGACAACACCAAGGAGGAAGTAAAGCTGCAGGCTCGGGAGAGTCTCGGGATAATCAACACTTCCAGGATCCATAGCCCTATCTCTATCTCGCCAGTTTTGACTATAAACATGTTTTTCAAATGGAAAATGACAAGTGGCTTCAAGCGAAGAATCTCACTGGCAATGCCAGCCCAACCATCCACCATTATATATGTAATGAAAAAGGTAGCCTTCATTGGAATTGATACGCCGATATTTCTTGGTATCCTGAAGAATGAAATACAAATTATGAGCATGTAAGTCGTGAGACTTTTAAGTGTTAGAAACGGAAACAAGAAACCATTTCCAATACATGTTGTGTATGAGGGGTGGGGAATGTGTATGAGGGGGTGGGGAATGGGTCTCCGTTTCTTGAGGGTAACCATTTCCACCAAATTATTACCCCCCTCAACCCTTTTTTTGTTACCCTCAATACCACACACAATTACTGTCATCTTTCCTTTCCTCATATCCATTCCAATTCCATTTCCTTTTCATGAGTTGAATCAATCATGCGTTCAGTAAATCAAAACCAACTGAAGTAAGGGGGATTCAGAAAGGGGATATTACTGGGTAGGTGATTGGTGGAGGAACGCATCAAGTTGCCCTAAAGCTGTTCCAGTAGCTATGCTTCCCAAAAATACATTCACCAACATGAAATAGTAGTATTTTGCTGCAGCTCTACGCTCTAGTTTAGAGAAAGCTACATGTCCTTCAATCTTTGACATGAACATCAAAAGAGCTGGGAGAATGAATAAGAAAATTTTCAGTGCTAGACCAGGAAGGAAACCCTGTAGAAAGGACTTGATAATTTTCCTGCATTTAATAAAGAAAATTATAAACAACAAACATACAAATAAAATTATAGGAATTAATTTAAGAAGTAAGACGCCACAGGAGTAGGGACAATAATGTAACAGTGCAAAACATATGGAACCTCTAAAAGCAAATACTTACACTTCTATGACAGGCCTCAGGAGCGGAGCAACTCTTTCCAAAGCTTCAAGATTTGCAAGAGATTGCACAAAAGCAATGGGTATCATGTAGAAAAACACCAAGGCAAAAACAGTTACCCCAATCACAAATTTTCTGATAGTGAGGGAAGCAGATGGTATGGCTAGGTTACGCCAATAAACATCGCGAGGTTCGGGAGCCCAACTTGTCAACCACAACGTAGGATTTCTACTTTGTTCTGTCTGTGCACATACGGCTGCACCCCACCGTGAATTGAAAGAAACAAAAGCAGCCGGCAGGATGGACTTTTGGTCCATGAGAACTCTCTGGCGCTCCATTGTCATCTAAAAGATTATTTGACCCAAAATATGATTATTACATGTACCTCATAGGCATTTAGGTCAGTTTTCCAGCAGTTCAATGTAAATATAGCATCTGCAAACTTATCGGGATAGTTAACCGATATAACATGCAAGAAGCATCAAGTAAATCTTAGTAATGACTCACTTTTTTCTCTAACTGCTTCAGTTGCTCCTTGTAGTAGTCAATGGAATCAACTCTTTCACCCCAAAGACCAAGAAATCCTGTCTGAATGGGTTAGCAAAATCAACTCTGTAAGTTCAAATGCATGAACACTTTTTATGTCATCAGAAAATCAAAGCACCACTCTAGAAATCTACCATGTTCTCTCTTAGTGATATGGGATGGTTTTTTTTTTACCTTTGTTGTCGGCCTGCTGCCTGGCTTTCTTTCAAACTTAAGTTGGTTGTAGTCCAACCAATTTTGGAGTTTATCCCTTTGCCTCACAAGTTTTGCAAATTTGTTTGCGTTGTATACAGCCTGAAAACAATGAAATACACTAAATGAAGTGCATTGACAGCAACCAGGGGTCCACATCACACTCTTCACATAGAAAAAACTGTAGTTAACTAAGCCTAATAACAAACGCAGGGTCTGTTACTCATGGAGTAACATCCAGAGAACAAGGTTAAACCTGGTGGCAGAGGTAGGTATTCCGATGATTTTTCTTGAAAAAAGTATCTACAGAATCTGAGATTGAGCGGCCTGAGACACGTGGCACATTCCTGACTAATACCTGCACAAGCATAATAGATAAGCACACCACATTTTCTTTAGCCCACAAGATGCATCCATAAGAACATTGACCTATATTGTGCTAGTCCCAAAACTTGAGTTATGTGCAATGCTTAAACGAGCTAAGTGCATCATACTAGATTGGCATGGTATACAATTTAAAAAAAAAAAAAAAAACTAAACAACAGAAAAAAAGGAAACAGTTTACAAAACATAATGACATAATTGAAGTAACGAACGAAATGACGTGTAACCCAGTGGGCATATCCTCAGATTATGTGGTCTCCACTCTCCACCCAGGATAGAGGCACGCCATCCCCACTCCCCCTCCTGAGTTAGGAGGTGAAGTCACCTTACATTATAATAAAAAAAAAAACATAGTGTGTGTATATATATATATGAGATCAGAAGTTTTGCTCGTCTGAAACACTGAAATGGTGCGATAGCCAGAATTTATATGTAATATTTCATGACAAGAAATTCCTGAGAAATAACAATAACACATAAAACATTTCCAAATACCGCAAGCCCGCAACTTCAGTGAATAAGGGGGTCCCTTGTTAAGTGGCACTTAGTGGATGCATTAACAAAACAAAAATGTCAAAAAATATATTTTCTCACAAGCAAGATAAATAGATAGCAATTTGTGAGGGGAAAAAATCTCACTGTATATTGCTCAACACGCCTTTGCTGGGAAGCCAAAAATTGTAATCTCATTGATGCAACTGTATCATACTCCTTGTAAAGCATGAAACAAGTCCAAAATGTAAACACATACTGCATTGCAATGTGCACAAAGAACCTGAAATACAGGGGATAACAGTTCTTGTCATTTAGTAGATCCACTCAACAATCAATAAAATGAATGAACTTAAAAGCATCCCAAAAGAAATCTTAAGTTTAAAGATCCCACAAAATATATTGTTGTATGCCTCAATTAATTTAGAGATTAAATGGCAAGACCAAAGTGAATGTTGCTGTTTACTCATCAAAGTTCAAACAGGTGCATCAAAACAGCAGCATCTTTTCCACTTTAGGGTGTTATCGTTACTATCATAAGCCGTTCACTCAGCAACAAAAGTAAATACTAACAAAAGCTCACCTATAAGATTTGGGAGGCACATTTGATATTGAAAGATTGTCAATGTCGCTCGTAACCAGTTCTTTCCTTAGGAAAAACAAGGTTCCTCCAGATACATTGACTGGTATAAGTACAACAAGTGCTAAAATCATCATAGGCAAGAAAATTTTCAAGCTGCAGAAGAAAGAATTGAAATAAAATTAGCATTACAACCATGACCTTAATTAACCATTGCACAAAAAAATAGTTTGCGACATCTTGAGCAAATATCTTTATTCATAGGATCCAAGTAAAAAGTGACTGTGTAATTGGATAGGCAGATATAGGAAGTTGCATTTCACAGACTCCCAGGAGAACCAGGGAAGTATTGAAAATTGTAAGGGAGACTAGGTAAGCCTCTTCCCCACTTTGTGGGAATCCGAACTTCCTAAAAAATTGCAGTTCTTGTGCTTCTAAGAACCAAATAACACCCAGCTTTCTACTTATCAAGAAGTTGTGTTTCTTATGTGATTTTATATCAGCTAGAGGACCAGTATATCGTTTTAACAAAAGGAAAGTAGAGAGATAGCGAGAAAGATGCGCAGAAAGTAGGCTGCTCATTTTGAAAAGAAATGATTCACAAGGTTGTCAACGACACAAAATACTTGTCGAAGGTTAAAGAAGCTCTAGAGCAGTAATATAAGGAATGATCAAGCTAAAACTTATTGTGAAGAATATTTGTAGCTAGGATGAGTGAGGACTGTAAATTCTTTGCTTGGTTTGCTCAAGATTACGTCATAACACTCGAATATGAATTCTTTATGGAGGGGAAAAGGAAAGAAAGTGAAGCAAAGAATTAATATAAAACATAAATTACAGAAATAAAATTGGGGGAAAGGGGGATTACATAAAGAAGAGAGGCATTCATTAACACAAGAACCACATTTATATCTCACTCTGGTGGACAAAGTTATACAATTTAGCAGGAGATTTTTCCTCAATAAATTTGTACAAGGTAAAGTCGACTTTTTTTTTTTTAGCGAACCCCACATATCCTATCTCAGGAAATGTGTGGGAGATAGATTCCGCTGGGAAAGGGTGTCAATCCCTGGCCAACCGCCAAGAAGAGCTACCACTGAGCTAAACTTGCAAAACAGGGTAAAGTTGAGTATTACATCATCAGGCAACCACTATAAAATCTATTATTTGCAAGATAAAAGAGCTCAAAGGTCAGAACTCAAAATAACCAAGACATGTACAAAACGGAAAAATCTATTTTTAAAAGATATAAGCTCTAATATCTGCCTCGTCTCGGAAATTATTTAAATCTTCCAGAAAGAGCAAAATGTGAACAATAAAACAAAACTTAATGCATATTGAGTTTGATTAGCCACAAGATAGGGAACAAGGGATAAAATTAAATACTACTACTAATTCCTTTCAATCCTTTTCATAACCAAAGAAAGTAATCAGTCATCCATCATCAGATCACAATTGAAAGCAATTTACAGAACCATCTCAGCAGCACTATATATCCTAGAAAATTTAATAGGGTCAACCGTAATTTACATCATCAGCAAATAAATCAAAGTTCACAATTCCAAAACTTTCTCAAGTGTATTTATCAACGAACCCAGAATTACCCATTTACCCGTTAACTTTGTCATTGGAAACTAAGCAGCAAAGAGAAGCAACATGAAAACCCTAAAATCAAGCCACTCTTAGTACTCAATTACACCAGAAAAAGTTCAAAACTAAAATCACATAGCTATATACAAAAACACAAGCATATGAGTAGGAATAATTATTGCCCACTGTAGCAAATATTTACCCAAAATTCCACCCCCCATAAAAAGGAGTAGAAGTAGAGCCAATTACTCAATTCCTAATACTAAAGTCAATTCTACTACTAAAATTACACCAGGAAAACTAAACAAGCATCTATTTTGGGAAAAACCCAAAATTACTCAATGACTGAAACAAGCATGAAAAAAGGGATACACTCAATCACCCATCAATCACTAAACCCAAGTCCAAATTTTTAGAATAAAATCAAATCAAACCCATCTTAAAATTACATAAAAACACCCAAAAAAAGGCAAAAAGTAAGAGAATTAAGCAAAAAGGAAGTAAATTAAGGAGTACCCAAGAGTGTAAATCCGGAGAAAAGCAGCAGAATCAAGTCCAGCATGTTCAATAAGAGCAGTTTCAGACATTTTGAGAGCTTCAGGCATCCAATTAAGAAAGGTGAAATAAGTTTTAACATCAAGATTAACAAATTTACCCACAAAATTAGTAGCAGAAGGGTCTTTTCTTTGGCCTTTAAAATACCACTTTGGGAAGTAAATTCTGTCATTAATGGGTTGAATTCTGAGAAAAGCAAATGCAAGTAAGAAAGCAAAAGCAGTAATTATGTTTATGAATGCTGAAACTCCAATGTCTGAAAGAGTAGCCATTGTTGTTGAGGTGCAAGAAAGATGAGAATTTTAGAGAAAATTAAAGGGGGGGAAGTAAAAATAGTGTGAAAAGAAGCTTTTTTGGGTGTTTTTTTTGTGTGAGTCGCAGGAATTTGGAAGGATGTAGACAAGCTGGTAAAGGAGTATAACAGAAACAGAAGGGAAAGAATATGATTTTGCTTTTGATTTGATTTGAGGCGTCATTATTACTCCCTCCAATTTTTTAAAGAGGGAATTACAATGAGAATTTGTTAAAAAAATTATTTTTGAAAGAAGTATAGCCCCAATCTAGAATATTCTTTTCCTTTTATCAAGTAATCAATAGTACTAAGGACTGAGTCAGATGGTATGACCCAACTTTTTACGGCGCTCAAGGCAAAGGGTTAATTTTGGTGGAAGCAAAAATTTCAATATTGTTGGGGGGAGGGGGTTGGGGGCATTTGGCTCACGGGTGAGTGGCGCTGTGCGGCGGTTCGATTCAATTCAGTTGATTCGGTTGTTTTATGCTGAAGAGAAGCATCCCCTAAGTTGTATATCTTGTGGCAATTTTACTAGTTAGGCCTGGTTCTTTTAGACTTATTTTCGATTAATTTCGATTCGATTCGATTAATTTGATTCGATTCGTTTGATTCAATCTTATCTAATGTTTTAATTATTATTTTTGTTTTCAATATTACTATTAATATTGTTATTATTATTAATATTATAATTATAATAACAATAATTTTTTATTTTTTATATTTCTATTGTCATTATTTTTTATTATTGTTTTTATTATTATTATTATTATTATTATTATTATTATTATTATTATTATTATTATTATTATTATTGTTGTTGTTGTTGTTGTTGTTGTTGTTGTTGTTGTTGTTGTTGTTGTTATTGTTATTATTATTATTATTATTATTATTATTATTATTATTATTATTATTATTATTATTATTTATTATTAATAAGTATTGATAATATTATTTTAATACTTATTGATTATTATCGATCATTATTATTTTAGAAAATTAAATATATAATTCGATTCGGTTTCTCTCATTTCGGTTAAGTTCGATTCGGTTTAGTTAATTTCGTTCGATTAATTTAATTTCGGTTCGATTAATTTCGGTTCAGTTAATTTAATTTCAGTTCATCCAAAATAATTTCAAAAGAACATGGACTTACTCGATGAGCCCATATTAGTTTGCACTTTTTTTTTAAAGAGAAATTTCATTAATTGAAGGCCAAACGGCATCTACAATAAGTATTAAAGAAAAACAAGATATAATCATACAAGATCAAATCAAATTCGTCTTCGAAGAAACTACAATGAACCAGATCGAACAATACAGCGTATCCCCTTGTATTTGCTGAATCACGCATCTATTGATGGGGAAGTCTATCATTCTGATATAGTTTGGGGAAGAAAATTCTTGATTAAACCATGTTGACCGCATCCGAATTTCCAATATTTCGATGTTGATGGTCTTGAACTTCAACCAATAGGAATAATTCCTCATACCAATTTTTAAACTTCCACGTGGGAAAAGAATAAAACCAAACTCCAAACTCCCATGAAAGGAGAGAAAGAACCTAAAAATTGGGTAGAAAACTCTCAAAAAGAGAGAGAATGGAAGATTATTAATAACAAAAACAATGAAAACTAGAAGAAAAAGAAGAATTGGGGGCTTACCACCATCAAAAGGATGATGGCAACCCCAAAACTGGAAGAAATGATTAGGGTTTTTTGAGGAGGAAGAGGAGAGAGGAGAGAGGAGAGAGGAGAGAGGAGGAGGCTTCGATAATATTAGATTATTAGTTTTCACTTTGCAGTGGTATGCCTAGTAAAAAAGTTGGAAAGACCTAACATGCAATGGAATTAGCTTACCAATGTGCGCATATAGTATATGTGCATGAAGTCGATAATGTATAGAGAATGGAAGATTATTAATATTCTATTTACATAGGAGGGCTAGGTAAGTAACTTCCCCTTTTTATAGGAGGTAGAACTTTCTTTACTTATGTCAACCAAAGAACATATCTAATTCTAACTTCCTAGGAAATTAGACTACCCATAAACTTCAATGTCAACTAAACAACACCTAAGATTAAGGAGTGAGTTTGATAAATTGATGTTGAGATTAGATGGAGACACAAGAGTATATTATAGTACGAGACTATGAGTATGTTTCATAGCATCGTTTTTATAGGTCGTGATTTAAAGAACGGTTTGCTATAAGTACTAATATTGACTTGTACTCCTCTCGTTATTTTTAAATTTGGCCCACTTTCGTTCTTGATTTGTTCTTTTGAGTTTGTTCATACCAAAAATAACAACATAAACTACAACTTTACGCTTACCTTCACTTTATTAGAACCCATCATCTTTATCTTTTATAAATTCCACCCAACTAAAATTATAGCAAGTGAACAAGTTAATGGACAAATAAAAAGGAGCCAAGAGAGTACACAGATAAATACTTGAAATTTTAAGGTTTTATTTTTAGGAAAAATGGATCGAATACCCCAACTTTGGCCCGTCCGCTTTTAATACCCCCAACTATGAGTTATTCCGTATAATCCCAACTATTAGTAGGTTCGCCAAAAATGTACCTGGGTGACTTGAAACCTATAAAACAGGTAATTTTTATAATTTTCCTCTTGTTTATCTTTCCTTCACCCTTACCCCTTCCACCACCCACCCACCACCCACCACCGGTCTACGAAATTCCTCTTCCTCCCCTACGCCTCCTGCCGGTCCGGCCCCCCTCTTGCCCTCCCTTGCATCACCCCCCTCTGCCGAGCTCCCCCGCAGCCGCCACTCCCCCCTACCCTCCCCGAGCGTTTTCGTTCCTTCGCCATTAGTGTCGAAGCGATCGAAGATAGGCCTGCCATTGTTCTTTGTTGAATGCGAGAGGAGGAGAGAGAATGAGATGAGATTGTTGAATGCAATCCAACATTCCAAGTTTCCAACGGTCCATATCATATGATACACGCCGCTAAATGCGCTTAAATGCGTGCGCGACGTACGTTTGACACTATTCAATATTCACCTCTCAAGAGTGAAACACAACGAAGCTTCCATTTCCATTGAGATCTCCCATCTCTTTCGCTCCTCAATTTCGGATCCCTAATTCTCATTTACACTCTCCAATTTCTTCAATTCTCCGCATTTTTTGCGGAATTATTTTCATCGAAAACACCATGATTTCTTCTACCAAGCTTAAATCCGGCGATTTTTATCGGTCGATTTCTTGTCCCTCACTTGCATTTTCAATCCGATTGCAATTCGGTTCTTCAACGTTTAGAGATTCATAATTTGATGAAATTTGGTTGTAAGATTAGTGTTTTTTCATTAATCGTCTATTTTCTTGCTCGGGAGTTTGACATTAAGCGGATTAGGAGGAGTTTGATAGTAATTATGTGAATTTTGTATTCTAATTGGAGCTTTGAGTGTGTCTCGATCATTTGGCACTTGGAGGGAGGTTGTGGAGGGGGGTGGTAGTGTGTGGGGGTTTTTCTTTTGGGGGGGGAGGGGGTGGCAGGGCGTGGGGGTTCTTTTTTTGGAGGGAGGGGATGACACTGGGGTGGGGGAGGAAGAGGGAAAGGGGGGTGATAAAAAAAATTGAAAACAAAAAAATTTAATAGATGGCCAATAAGAGTTCAACACATTTGGCATTTTTAACCTATTAAACAAGTTCGATTCGAGTCACGATTCATTTTTGGAAGACATGTCATATAGTTGGGGTTATTCAAAATAAGCTCATTGGGGTATTAAAAAGCGGACGGACTAAAAGTTGGGGTATTTTCATCCATTTTTCCTTATTTTTACAAATAGGAAAAAATATCTCTACACATATATTGAAATCCTATTTTACGACTGATACTAGATTACAGTAAGGTGTCTTTTATTTTTTCTTTTATTTTCCCAGACACCATTTCATGAAGCTTAAATTTGCAATTGTGGAGATAGGTGGTCCACCACCAACTATCCCAAACCCCTTTCCACTTGCACCTTTTCAAAAAAGTCCAAAAGTGCACCTCAACCTCGCCAAAAATACCGTAAATTTAATACCCTTTTCACTCAATGCTTTTCTTCACTCCATGCTTTTTTTACTATGCCTTTAACATCACTACAAGTCCACAACACTATAATAAAGTATAATACCTTTTCATCTTACAATAAAAAAAAACTAGTCGTATATGCACGATGCGTGCGTCAACGACTTTATGTAGCTATATATACGAATGAACATATTTTTTTAATCTAAAATTATTTTGGTTGTGATGTAAATTATTGAGGTTCTTTTGTAGATGTTATTATCTTTTTAAATTGAACGTGATCGTTTTTTAACTGTTCAATACCGTCACTGAAAAAATTGGTCGATGATTTAACAATTCCTTGTCAGCGGATTTAGTATAGTTCTTTAACGATTGTAAATGTTAATAAACCATATTGTTTGAACTTTGTAAATACGAAGTATTATATTGTCGATATATCGCTAACTTTTTTGATTGAAGATTCTAATTAATTTCGTGAATTGATTGTGTCAATCTATTTTGTCAAATTATTAATGGTGATTGCATATTCCATTTTGACTTATTACATATGGCAAGTTGCATTGTTTCTCATTTTTCTATTTTTTATAAAAAAGAAAACGTTGTTTTAATTTATTAGAGGGTTCTAGTCATTTCAAAGGGGACACCACACCTCCATCCATTGAAACATATAATAGAGATTATAGATCATATATTTGGATTAATATTTGTTATTTATGATCTAGGTTGAACCCAAAATTTTAGGCAGTTTAAACTTCTTTTTTAATGCAATTTCAGCATTGAAATTGATATTCGAAACTAAAGCAATTTTTTTTTAATTATTTTCATTGAATATGGAAATTTTAAAAAAAAATTACATTGCACTTGTTCAAGTTATATTTCAGTTGGCAACTACTAATCTTATACTGTAAATCAAATAAAATTAAATTTTAATTATTGGGTCATAGAAAATTAAATGAAAATGTATGATATGGAGTATTGACGTATTTAAGTAGTTGGGACTAGGGGGTGTGCACCGGTCCAAAACCGGACCGGACCGGGACCGGTTGGACCGGTGGACCGGAATCCAAATTTTTTATTCGGTCCGGTCCCGGTCCGGGGACCGAAAAATTCCGGTCCCGGTCAGATTTTGGGCCGGTTGGACCGAATTTATATTTTTTTATTAAAAAAAAAACTTTTTCTTAGGTTTAAATATATTTATAAATTCAATATATTAAAATATAATAATTCTAAAAGCAATAATTTTAAAGGCAATAAATATGAGATTTTAACTTTCTAACTTTTTAAGTTTAAAACTTTTTTTTTAACCTTTAAACTTTTTTTAGTTTTAAAAAAAACACGAATTCCGGTTTTGGACCGGACCGGAAACCCGGAATCCCAAATTTTCGTGGGCCGGGGGCCGGGACGGAATTTTCCCGGGTCCGGGCCCATTCTCGGTCCGGTCCGGTCCGGTTCCGGTCCCGGTCCAAAAGTGCACACCCCTAGTTGTGACTGTGAGACTTTCTGATCGTCTCATACGATATGGAAAGACAAGTCAACCCTTATTTGAAAAGATTGTAGTAATTTGTAAGTGACTCGTCATACACTGTAAATATGGCAAGATTCTTTCTCCCGTGATGCATATAACATTATCCATATGTCCAAAATTCATTAACGTCTTAATCTATCATTTTCTTTACTTATCCTTTTCACAATTGACAATACATGTTGAAAAAACAAAGGCAGTATAAAGATTACCAATTAGGTTAAACAACATTTTTCAGAACAATAATACTCCCATAGAAAGAAGCCACAAAAAAAAAATTAGTAAAGAAAAAGGTGAAAAACTCAACTCCCATACAAATGGAGTAATAGTCCCTTACGGCCATACCCAGTATTGGGCATCTTTTGTCCAATACCCCCACATGAATAGTAAAATTGACGTTGGAGTAGGTATTCGACATCTTGTTTAATACTTCCTCTTTTTTTGGTACTTCGCATCATTTATGTTTGCCTGAGTGAGGAGAGGAGAGAGATAATACAGAAATCCATGTCCTTAGAGAGAAAGAGAAAATATATCACAAAAATAAAAACGATCAAAGTAATAGGGAATTCTTGCCAAGTGAGAAACAATGCAAGTACAAAAAAAAAAGGAGGAAGTAATGGGTAAGCGTTAACACTTTCTCCAAAAGAAAGGTGGTGGTCTTATTGGGAGCTGTACTCAGCAACTTGAAGAAAACACTTACCCAAGATTTCTATGTAGGCTTAACTAAAACATATCTAGGCCTTACATAAATTGATAGGAATAAGGGTAAATGATGTCTCAATGGACAAGAGTAGCTAACTAGTTCTTGGATTTAGAAGAAATGCATTAAATCCAATATTGAAGCAGATTGGAGCTACATCACCAATAACAAGAAGGCAGTGGTGAACAAATTTATCAGGTATTCACTGTAGAATCAACGTACAATCATCACCATCTTTTCATCCTGTTTGTTTCAGAAATTTGAACAGAAGTTGAGCTTTTTCATCACTTTCGCATAAGCCAAGGGCACGATCTCAGGTTTTCTGAGCCTTCTCTTGATTTCTTTGACTGCGTTAATCAACAAAATCTTTTTAAATTTTGGGAATTTATTTATATCATGTACTTCTACTAAGAATGTCATGCAAAACACAAAGATAGTAAAATAACTACTTAATAACAATCAATGACTACAGAGAGGATCCATAAACATACACAACATCTTAGAATGAGCTTGTTTTTAGTTACTCCCTCCGTCCCAAGATAATGTTCTGTTTAGCTTTTCGATTATTAAAGCAGATGGAAAGAGAAAACATAGTAAGAGGATATGTTGGAATTATGAGAAAGATGGTTGATATGATCATGTGATTAAAAAGTGAAAAAGTAGCAAGTGAAAACGGGGCACAAAGTGCGCATGTACAGGGAAGTTTCTTCTTTCCCATTTTGAATAACATGAAGACTATGTAGGGACATTCCAAAATGTTTAACATGGGAAGATTATTTTGGGACGGATGAAGTATAAAGCATTGAACAGCCTCATAGCTGCTCAACAAGGCAGAAGGATGAAGCTGTTTGAACGTAACACATCAACTTTTAAAAACCAACATATTTAAGGTAGGGTAATTGATATTCCTTGTTCACTAGTCGAAGACATATAGATCCAGTATCATGACATGGTCTCTTATACGGCATGCACAAACAAGCAAGCACAAGCAACATAACACCATGACTCCTTGACCCAGGACTACAGTCAACAGAAATACAGAATCAGTGTGTCTAATTTGAAGATCACAAAACTTTGTAGAAGGAAAGGCACACAGATGAGCCTCCTTAGTCCTCAATTAATCAAAAATGCAGTAAAGGAGAAGAAAAATCAAGGGCAAAAGGAAAGAAGTGTTCAGAAATGAAAAGATATAAAAGATAAAATAATACGATAAATGCTTAGCAAAGAAGATGATCAAAAATGGGAAAAAAAAAAAAGTCATGAATCTTACATAAACAGCATATTTCAGATGTTACAAGGCATGAAACTTCACCTACGCATTTCCCCACCAGAAGAGCAAACTTAATTATGTTTAAGTTGTTTGTAAAAGGGGATCTGATTAGAAATTCACATTTCTTTTACTGCCATAAACAGCCCCTACACCCAGCTATATAAAAATGGTGAATTTTCAGTTTGAAATACATGCCAAATTCAGTAAGTAGTTCTTCTGCATATCAGATGAAAAAGGCTGCTATCCTAGTTCTACAAAGTTACTAGAGGGCCTTCTGTGTATTATATTGGGGCAAAGATATTTGTAACTTCATATGGTCTCTAAGAATGAAACAAGAAGAGGATACTGAACTAGAAAGTCAGCGTTTTAAGCAGAAGCTCCCATCTGCTATATAATATCAGAACTCCATAGCAAATACCTCAATTTAGGCTCAAAAGTAATCCATGAATTACAAATTGCATTACACCACGTCAAGACATCTAGTGACTGCAAAGGTATACAACGATGACAACAATAACAATGTCAAAGTCCTAATCCCAATGGGATGAGATTGACTACATGAGTCAAGATTTTCTCACCGACAGTCATTCACATAAATCCTCTACCTTGACACATATCAAATAAGTGCTATATTCTCCTACAAATGTAATCTCTTCATATTATTTTACAGCCCCTCCATCCAAATACTCTTTGGCCTCAATCAACTTCTTTTAAAATCAGATATCTCAACTCTCGACGACCTTTACCGCTGCATCCTCTTGTCAGTGTCTTACATGCCCAAGTCAGTTTCCTTTTTATCTTATCCTTAATATTCACAAATCAAACCTTCTTCAATATCTGATTCCGATTCCGATTCCACCTTTTATGGTGTTCCCACACTATTTACCTAAACCAACGTATCTTTGCTACAAATATGGTTATTTCTAAATGTTCAACATTCCAACCCATAATAACATTTGCCTAATACTCATCCTGAAGAATTTTCCACTCATCCTTACACATACACCGTACGTTATGGTCTCACAGTATCACACGCCTCTCACTTGGAGCACTGTAAATGAATTTTGTGAGGCCACTTCGTGGTCAATATCTTCTTGTGGGCAACTCTTTACCATTCAATATTACTACATCCTTGCTTGATTGCCTCTCATTACTAAAGTTGCACTTCATGTACTTAATTTTACTCCACTTGGCCTAAACCCTTAGTCCTCGAGATTCTAAGATTTACATTCATTGCTCCAATTTAGTATCAACCCGTCTCCAATCTCGGCGCACCAGTACAATATCATTCGCACACAACATAATCGCAGTATCTCATCCCTCAGTAGTTTGAATAGTCTTGGACATCTTCTCTATTCTTATATATAGGTACCGACTACCAAGGAGCTTATTCTCCTACCCCTTGATGTGTCCTATTTCTCCCTCAAAATCTTGTTCAATAAGTTTCTTAAACAATCAGTAGCAGCCTTCCCCAGGCATCTCCTAAGCCCAATAAGGATACAAAACGCCATTTACGCCAACAATTTTCTCTGTTTCCTTTTCTTCAATGCCATCTCTACCTATATTTCTAAAATTCTCCGCATACACTTCTGCTTGGTCTCACGCTCCTCATTCCACCATTTCAACATGATATATCTACTAGTTACAGAATCCAAGATTGATCCTTCCTACTTTCAGATATTGCTTCCATTACATCCTCATTCTTGCTACATATCACTGGTGCAAACCCCCATTCTCTCCATACTGAGATTGAATAAAAAGCTAAAAACTACAAACCTCGAACGCATCCAATCAAAACCCTGGGTTAAAAGACTGGGATAAATAATCCTAGAGCCTCCTGACTCACAACTCCCTAAACAATTATGAAAACACCTATTGAATAAATCTCCATAGGCCTGAAAAGGTATTCTTGCTTTGGCATACAATCAACTCTTTGCAAGCAATAATTAAAATCATCTTTGAACTTTAGCAAGAAATCATACACCTTTTTCTAGAACTCCAAACGCTACAACATCAAAAAAGAGGGACCCAAATCTTGTCTACGATGCTAACAATAAAAAAAACTTTCCAAAGACCATAACAAGAAAAGCCAAAATCTTCTATCACCCCCTCCATCTTATATGCCAACCTTTTATAACTCTTACTGCCCATTGCGGGAACTCAACTTAAAAACTCGAATTCTTTTTAGGAGAAGACATGCATTAATACAAAATATGATTCTTTATATCGACAAGGGATGGAATCTACTGCCATGTATCTTGTCCTAAATGGAACCAGCTAACCAAAATCGATTTAATCCCCAAGTGCACCCAGCAACAAAACTTTTCAGCAGCAATTGCCAAGACAGTAAGAATAAGCTGATAAACATTTACTAATAGTGAATTTACTCTTTATACAGACCATAGTTTGGGGTGCAGACAATAGACATCGATGCATCATAAACCAGAGTAGTTCCCAATTTCCTATGGCTATATATGAATTAAATAGCTTGTCTCTAAATTGGCATACCTTCAAATGCCCATTATGCCGCTTGCCTTCCCTCCATCGTCTAATTGTCCCGTCACTCAAAGTCCTGAACCTTCCTTTGTAAGACCTGATCAAGAAAAATCAATACCCCTCATCATTTTCATTAACCTACAACACCTCACCCACAAAAGGAAGGGATAAAGAACAAGGGGACAAGGTTAACCTACGAATATCCCCTTGATTTTGATCTTCTTGACCCTCGAAACAGCTGGTGTAAGCTTAACTTCCATTTCTTCTCCTTGGATTTAGCCGAAAGTTCCTCACTTGCGCATACTGTTCACCAAATCAACATGATACCCAGTAAAAAAACCAACCAAAAACCATTAAAAAAAAGGCCCAAATCAAATCCTCATCTATCAACAAGAAAGAAGAATAAAATGTACTATCAATTCATCAACACAAACCAAACAAAAAGAAAGAAACCCCAATAAAACCCACATCATACTTTACCTATCAATTCACTATCAACATTAGAATTTTTATCCTAAAACATATTGTCATCCATCAACAAAACAGAAGAATTTCAACATTCATCAAAACAAACCAATCAAAAAATGAAAGAAACCCGCATCATAAAAACATATACTTTTCCTTGAATTAACAAAATAAAGCACAATTATCCCAAAGAAAAAGAAAACACAACTTACAGAAGGAGAGAATAAAGGAGACTGATGCCCCATTTCTAGGAATGGGCAGAAAAGTGGGAGCATTGAAATGGGAGTTTAATTGGGAAGAAATTGATGAAAAATGCTGAAATAGGGCGCTGAAAATTAGAGGTAGAGTGATAGAAGCGATGAAATGAAGGAAGATGTTGAAGTTGGGAGGAGAGAGAAAGCTCGAAACTTGGAACACCATCTCTGCATTGTTTTGTTGGGATCTTTTAGCAGCACGGTCCTTTCCTCACTACTGGTAAATTTCGGGAAAACCTATCGATGAATTTGGTTCCTGATTTGCTGGTCATGGCTTTGGTTTGTTTGTGTGCTTCCTTGGGTTTTCTTTTCGGGTTTTTTTTTTATGTATTTGGTCATTTTGTGCTCCATAGTCCAACCCAACTCAATTGGAAAACCCGACTTCCTCCTCAGCATATACTTGGTTTTTTTGGGGGAAATTGGGTCGTTAGGCTCCGTCGATAGTAAGCGCGAAAGATAAAGTCAAATTTAGGATACTTGTAGAATTCCCCAAATACGGTGAATTTGAAAATTACGCCAAACCTCAAAGCATTCGTGAAATTTCCTTTGGAAATTGGTTGTTAATATACCAACTATTATTGGATGGTTGTAAGTGCTAAATAATACTTATATTCAGCTTTTTTCCATAACACCAACTATCGGCATATATGTGCTAAATAGTACATCACCGACCGGAAAAGATATTTTAGGAAAATTTGATTCTCAATAATAAAAAAATAAAAGAAAATGAATATCATAAGGATTTAAAGAAAGTTGGTGATATTGAGAGCACAAATATGTTGATAGTTGGTCAAAATATTCCCTAAAAATACCCTTTTCGATCACTGGCTAACTATTTGACACACGTATGTCGATAGTGGTGTTATGGAAAGCAAATAATCGAGTATATATTAGAGCCAATTCTCCTTTTTTTCTTTTCTTGCAAAAAATTGTGGAAACAACCTTGAAAATTTTATTTTTCCATCCCTTGAAAATAATATGTATATCATTCACTCCTTTTATAAAGAACCAAATCCATCTGTTCTTGTTCGAAATTTCATATTTATTTTTATTGAACTAGGATCGAGATTCTTTCTTTAGATAAAGCCAATTGTCAAATAAATAGATCAACTTAGGAGTGATAAATGGCGAGTCAAAAAAATCAGTCCATTGTGCCGGGCCAATTTTTGAGCCGAAAACTCGCTATATTGGGGCCGGACTATACCTGGCAAAAGTCGGACCGGTAAAATTTTAAACTTAAAATTCAGTTTTAAGGTTCCTAAACCCAACCTAAAAATAAAATCCGATCGGGGAAAAAGATTATGCCCCTAGGTCATTTTGCCACATGACCGGGTCGACCTTGATCGACTCTAGATGAACTCAATATTATTCAAACTTTTCGATTATATGCTTGCCAATACACCGTATTTTTGGGAGTATTCTTTATAAATAAGAAAATATAAAGAATAAAAGTTGAAAAAGTATTTCTAATATTATTTAGGAAAAAATATATAATTTGGGTAAGCCTACAGCTTATAATTTAACTATACAAGCTACTTTTGTAACTAATTATATTATAGTTTGGTTTTGTTTTATTTTCCAAATAAATAAAATAAGAAATCGGAATTTGATTTGGAAACAATTAAACCTAGGTTTTTCATGCTATAAATAAAGGAAAAAGTAAAAAAAAAACAATTTACTCAAGTCGAACGCTTCTTTTCTTTTACCCAAAAAGATTTTTCTCTCTCATCCTCCTATAATATTTCCTCTTAACCGTAGAGTTCCTCTCCTCTTTTTCTTGAAAGGTTGTGCGCCGCTAAACCGTCCAACCCGCGGCTCGTTGAGTCGAGTGGTGCCCGCTCGCCGGTGGTTCGCTCGCTGGTGGTCGCGCGTCCGCCGAGAGTGGTGGTCGTCGATAGTGCAATTTGGTATACTTTAATAATAAAAATTCTCTCTTTTCTTCTTTAAATTAATTTATATATCCGTTTTGCTTTTTCTTATGTATATTTGATTAAGTTTTGTAATTATAAGTAAAGTATAGAATTAGTAAAAAATCAGATTTATAATTATGTTGTAGTTCTTATGATAATTCTGCATTTCTCAAATCCTAATTTTTATAATACTTGTGTATATAATGGTTTTAGTTGGTTTTGTAAATAAAGTATAGTAAAAGTTAAAGGAACTGATTCTTGATTATACTATTGGTTCTTAGGATGATTTTTTAATTCTCAATTTGATTTTATTACACTTATGTATATTTGTGTAAGTTTTGTTATTATAAACCAAGTATAATATAAGTTAACAAAATCGGATTGCAAGCATATTATTAAGTCCTAAATATGCTAGTTTCAAAAGCTTATGAAAAGAAAGTTTAAACAACAAGAACGTTTTATTTTTATATATTCAAAACATCATATTTTACTTAGTTGGATAAGTTGGATTTCATGTCATAATATCATGGACTTAGCATCGAAATACTTTTATTATTCGATTAGTCCCAATTTCATGTTTAACGCCTAAAAGAAAGGGCAGATTCTACGGTAACGGGTGACGTATGCGCACGCGGACATGGGTCGCCCCGCTGAGGTTGGGGGTATCATGTTTAGGTTATGAATTCTTTCATTGGAACCTAGAATCATGATAAGAGGAACAATCGTATGGTTATGATTGATGAGATTGTTTGGTAACACGAAACCAGTACACAATTTGTATGTGTTTCCTTGTTGCATGGCTTCGTGGAATCGAATGGAATTGTTGGAAATGGTAATTCAATCATATCACAAGCATGAAATGAGAAGCTGGGATTGGAATGCTATGATAAACAATCAGAAAGGATTTATAAGAGGTCGGATCTTAAACTAAAGGATTTTATACGATGTTATAAAAATCATACGCTTAATGTTGTATGAATGAGTATCACTAAAAAGGATAGTTGGCAATAAACTTGTAGCCGGACTCCCAACAAGTAATGAACAATGGGGGAGCGAGACATGCTCTACACTTCCTACGCAGCCCACCGTGACGATAAGAGTGTCCTTATAAATTTTGATAACTCAAGTAAAGGAACGATCTGGGTGGTAATGCAATACTAAGGTGACGTGGGTGTGGAACGGAACGAAACCGTATTTACATTCCATCTAATGGACTGAGCTCTGCCTGGTTTGGTAAGAATTAAGTGGCGCGTATGACTTAAAGATGTTAGTGCGCCCGTTCGATGCCAAATAAATTATAAAAATGTAATCTAATGTTTTTAGTATCATGTCTAGAATGATTATTATATTTCGATTACGCTAGTAGTATTATTTAACCGATTATGTACGTGATCAAAGATACCATCGTTTGTTATTTATTTTGTTTGCTGACTGCGATGAACCAAGAAGATATTTCAACGTATTTATTAGGGTATGCTATGGTGATGCCGCATGAGTTCTCATACGGGGGTTACTTTTGATTACAAACTTTTAAAGTGTTTTCGATTGGAACCTTCTTGTATTTATTTATATTCTACCCGTTTATGGTATGAATAAAGGGGATCAATATGAGACTCCCTAGTTGGAGCTTAAGCTAACATTTTATTTCCGCACGCAATTCAGTTCTTTATAATGAGGAGCAAGTTAACGTTTTATTTTTTAAACGAGCCTCAGTTTCACTGGGCGACGTGGTAACACCCTGTAGTCGACGCAACGTAATTTGACGTGTAGATGGATGCTCGGGTGTTACAAAACCGTATCGTGTAGCCTCGACTTTGGGTGGGAAATATTCAAGAAAGCGCGAGATAAGTATTACCCACCATACCTCAAAAAAGCGTAAAAGCCCATGAGTTTATGATGCTAGAACAAGGGAACCCGCCCGTCGAGGAATATTACGCAAATACATTGAGACGATGAGATTTACTCCGAAATTGCCCCTACCGAAAAGCTAAGGCATCACGCTTTGAATTAGGGCTCACCCTTGACCCGCAAGTGAGACCCGGGAGATACTTTCACCCTCGTTGGACCATGATTTTGGCAAAGCGGCCCACTTATATGCAATACGAAAAATGAGAGGAAGGAGGTAAACAAGGTGAGAAGCCGAAAGGAGAACCCAAAACCCGCAGGTTCAAAGATTTGAAAAGAAACACCATGAAACTGGAACAATCAAACCTCCCAAAGAAACTTGAGGGGACCCAACAACAACAACACTCACCACAATAACAACAACCGCACAATAACACCAACAACCACACACCGAGTGTACAGGTGTAAGAAGTGCCCAAACAACCATCCCGGGAGTGGGATTGCGAGGGAAATAAGGTGGAGTGTCGTGAATGTGGGAAAATGGGGGCATAGAGCGTACGAGTGCTACTCAAAGAATAAGGTTAACCCCAATGGTCAAGAAAGGGAACTATGGAGACAATCTTCAGGAATAGAATGAGAATGGTGGAAACGCATTCAACGGGTCGTGAACTCCAATCACTCCAAAACACCAACCAATGCAAATAATCGAGGCACCAAATGGAAACCATGTGAACAACAACAATGATAATAAGGGCAAGGAAATGGTATATGATGACGGCTAGCGAAGAGGAAGCTCGTAGAGATATTGTCACGGTACTTTCTCTATCAACTCAATTCCCGTTAAAGTATTGTTCGATTCTCGGGAGCATCTTTTTTTCTTTTATTGCCCATGCCAACCGTTAGAACTCTAGCACCGTGGTCAAGTCCGAGTCAAAAACTATGCCTATAGTTATTCCGTCCGGGGATACCGTTAATGCTCTAAAGAAATTCCTAAATGCCTTATCAAAAATGGGGAGCAGCTTCTTTCCTTCCGATCTAACAGAGTTTAACCTATCGAACCTAGACGTCATTTTGGGAATGGATTGCTTGTGGGAAGTACAAGGCTAAAGATAGATTGTGATGCACGTAAAGGTGAAACCGAGATCCTTCGGGAAAAGGGTGTCATATAGTGCGAATACCTCGAGAACCGTGTATTAAAGTAATCAATGTCTTGCAACTTAAGAGTTATATGGGCGGAAAATGATGGGCTCTATTTATGTGTTCCGTGAGAAGGGTTGAGGATGATCCATTGAGACCCGAGGATGTGCCTATAGTCGAAAGAATTTCGTGATGCTTTTCCTGAAAGAGATACTTGAAGGTATGCCGCCAATGAGAGATGTAGAGTTCACTTGTTGACCTAGTACTGAACCGGACCTATCTCCAAAGCCCCATACCGAATGGCTCAATAAATGAACGAGTTGAAAACCAGCTTGGAAGAACTACTATAGAAGGGGTACATTGACCTAGTATGTCACCATGGGGAGCCCCTATCTTATTTGAGAAAAAGAAGGATGGTAGTTTGAGGTCGTGTATGGACTATAGTGAGTTGAACAATGTAATTGTGAAAAACAAATATCTATTACCTAGGATAGATGACTTGTTTGACCAACTTCGTGGTCGGTGGATGTTCTCTAAAAATGTACTTAAAGGTCGGCTACCATCACTGAGGATTGGGCCGATCAAGATATACCCTAAACCGCCTTAGGACTAGGTAAGGACACTATGAGCTTACCGTCATGCCTTTTGGGCTAACCAATGCACTGGCCGTTTTTCATGGACCTCGTGAATAGGATTTTTTCGACCCTACCTCCGATAAATTCGTAGTCGTGTTCATGACGATATATTGATCTTATTCAAGGGAGCAAGGAGAACATGAATTTGAGGCTTATTTTACTAAACATAGGAGAACCAAATCGTATGCGAAGTTTTCGAAGTGTGAATTTTGGTTAGAAAGAGTAAGTCATTTTTGGGGTCATTTCGTCTCTAAGATGGTGTGTCGATAGATCCCGCAAAGATAAAAGCCGTGAGTGAATGGCACCACACCAAAAACAATGTCACGTATATAAGGGGCTTATCAGTTTTAGCCTGTTATTATGGAGGTTTCGATAAGACTTTTCAAGATAGCAAAACCCATGACTAACTTAATGAAGAAAGATTGCAAGTTTAATTGGATCAAGACAAGTGAGAAAAGCCTTTCAAACACTCACGAAGAGATTAACCTCAACACTGTTGTAAGCATTGCCTAACGGGGGATGAGGGGCATGATGTCTATAGTGATGCAGTCAAAGAATGGTCAGGTTTGTGTTCTTATGCAAAATGGAAAAAATAGCTTATGCATCCAAATTAACCGAAACCATATGAAGTTAAAATTCCAACACATGATGACCTAGAGTTGACCGCAATTGTCTTTGCCTTAAAAATCTGAGACATTACCTTCTTTACGGTGACTTGTCGAACTTCACCGATCACAAAAGCCTCAAATACATCTTCACCCAAATGACCTTAATATGCGACAACACAGTGGTTAGAACTCATTAAGGGCTATGACTTAGACATACAATACCTCGAGGGTAAAGCAAACGTGGTTATCGATGCATTGAGTCGCAAATCTAGCCATAGCCCGAACACCTTGGTAGTCTTCGACAAATTTTGTGAGGAATTTTCTAACCTCCAGTAGAAGTGGTTCTACATGAAGGGGGAAGTAGAAGTTACCGGAGTGCCCTAACCATCCAACCCAACTTCCTAGATGAGATAAGAGAGGTCAGCTGTGGATGTGAAACTCGAGAGTTTAGCCAAAAAGCAAAACTTAAGGAGGGAAAAGCGTAAGGGTTTGAAATCCATGAAGACAGGAGTATACGCTAACAAAGGTCGGTGGTGTGTACCGTAAAAATGTGAGGGAGTTGAAGCAAAGATAATGAGTGGAAGGTCATAACACGAACTATTCCGTCCACCCAGGGGGATAAGTTATATAAGGGACCTCAAAAAGATGTTTTGGTGGCCCGGAAGAAGAGGGCAAAGAGTCGAGGTTTGGCTCCAAAATGTCCGACGTGTCGAAGGTTAAGAGGAACACAAGAGACCTCCAAGGCAAAATCCAACCCTCTAGACATTCCAACATGGAAGTGGGTTCGATATCCATGGACTTCGCCGTAGCCTTACTTAGAGCTTCGGGAGGCAATAACACAATATGGGTGATAGTGGACGATTGGACCAAGACTGCGAGGTTCATACCCATGAAAGACACGTGGAGTATGGAATCCCTAGCCAAAGTATACGTTAAACATGTCATTCGATCGCATGGAGTACCCACGAGTATAGTGTCCGATAGGGGGATCCGTGATTCCTTTCAAATTTACGAAAAAGGTCCATGAAAGCATTTGGTAGTGAGGTCATTGACGAGTACATCCTTTCTCACTCACCTGGACGGATTGCCAAACGGAAAGAACCATCCCTAACTTAAGACATGTTAAGAGCCCGCGCCTTAGAATACCGTGGATCATGGGAAGCACCATTCGGACCTCATGAGTTCTCATACAACAACACTTATCATGCTAGATTAAAATGGCTCCATTCAAGTATTGTATGGGAGAAAGTGTCAGTAGTCCTCAGCCTTGAACGATATTAAGCAGACTGTAGCCTTAGGGGTCCCCAAATGATCAAGAGAGTGACGGATCAAATACGAGTCATCCATGAGAAGACAAGCTTCACAGACGCCAAAGTGTAAGTCCTAGGCGCGGATTGAAGCGAAGGGAAGAGGAATTATGAAGTGGGTGAAAAGTGTTGCTTTAAGGTGTCCCCAACGAAAGGAGTGATGTGACTTGGGGAAGAAAGGAAAACTAAGCCCTAAGTTCATAGGACCATGGGCGAGATTTTTGTCACCAGTAGGCAAAGTAACTTATCGCCTGAATTGCCAAATGAGTTAGAAAGGGTCCACAACGTGTTTCACGTATCCCAACTCCGAAATACGTACCCCGACGAGTCTTATGTCCAACCCGAAACCGTTGAATAAAACTAAATCTTGTCATATGAGGAGAAACCCATCAAGATCCTGCATCATTGCTGAAAGCGTAGTACGAGAAATAAGGACGCTAAAATTGTGAAGGTGTTGTGGAGAAATCGTAATACGAAGAATCCACATGGGAAGCAAAAGATGTATGCGTCCGAAGTACCCCTCGAGCTTTTTCATGAGGTAGGTGAGTTACCGGGACATAACTTTTCTTTTTAAGGGAGTGAAGAACGCGATAGAATTTTTGCGCTTCCACCCTAAAGTTTACAAACTGCTAAATACGTTATTTACGTGATTTTATCGCCAATGTGACGTGCGAAAGTTAGGAAACGTCAGGGAAATATTAGGACTAAGAAGTGCAAAAGATCGTCGTTAGGACTCTGGCTACCTTAAAGTTTCTGGACGAAACTTCCTTTAAGCGTGAATTCTGTAATACTCCGTATTTTTGGGAAGTTATTCTTTTATAAATAAGAAAATATAAAGAATAAAGTTGAAAGTATTTTTAATATTATTTAGGGAAAAATATATAATTCAAGCAAGCCTACAGTTATAATTTAACTATACAAGTTACTTTTGTACCTAATTATATTATACCTTGGTTTTGTTTTATTTTACAAATAAATAAAATAAGAAATCGGAATTTGATTCGGAAACAAATCCTATTAAATCTAGGTTTTTTCATGCTATAAATAAGAAGGGAAAAAAAAAAAGAAAAAAAACCTAACTTACTCAAGTAAGTCACCACTTTTCTTTACCCAAAATTTTTCTCTCTCCTCCCTCTCCTCTCTTCTCCTCCCTCACGCGAGTGCCTGCCTCCCCTATCTTGGAAAGGTTGTGCGTCGCTAAATCGGCCCGGCCCACGCGCTCACTCTGAGCCGAGTGGTGCCTCGGCTCGCCGGTGGTCTGGCCCTGGTGGTCGCGCGCCCGCCGCAGTGGTGGCCGTCGGTGGTGCACTCTTAAGATAATTTTAATAATAAAAATTCTCTCTCTTTTCTTCTTTAAATTAATTTATATAATCTCGATTTTGTTTTTCTTACGTATATTTGATTAAGTTTTGTAATTATAAAGGGGGTATAGAATTAGCAAAAATCCCATTTATAATTATGTTGTAGTTCTTATGATAATTTTATTTCTCAAATCTAATTTTTATAATAATACTTCATGGTATATAATGGTTTTAGTTGGTTTTGTAATAAAGTATATTGTTAAAGGAAATCGCATTCTTGATTATACTATCGTTTCTAGGATGATTTTAATTTTCAATTTTGATTTTATTACACTTATGTATATTTGTTAAGTTTTGTTATTATAAAACCAAGTATAATATAAGTTAACAAAATTAGATTTACAAGCATATTATTAAGTCCTAAATATGCTAGAAGGTTTCAATAAAGTTTATGAAAAGAAAAAGTTTAAACAACAAGAACGTTTATTTTTAATATTCAAAACATCACATTTTACTTAGTTGGATAAGTTGATTTTTATTTTAATAATATCAAGGACTTAGCACCGAAATACTTTTATTATTCAATTAGGTCCCAATTTCATGTTTTAACGTTTAAATAGCTTCGCCAAGATTCCCTCGTTACAAGCGTGACGTACGGCGTAGACACGTACTAGTTCGGCTTCGATATAGAGCTAGTATCATGTTTAGGTTATGAATTCTTTCATTGGAACCTAGAATCATGATAGTGAACAATTGTATGGTTGTGATCGATGAGATTGTTTGGCAACACTTCATCAATTGGAAATTTGTATGTGTTTCCTTGTCAGATGGCTTCGTGAATCTAATGAATTGTTATTGGAAGTTGCGAGACTTATCATATCACAAACATGGAATGAGAAGTTGGATTGGAATACTATGATTACATTAACAGGAGCAAGGATTTATAAGAGGTCGCTTTCTAAACTAAAGGATTTGCTATGATGTTATAAAAAAGCATATGCTTAATGTTGTATGAATGAGTAATAATGGAAAAGGATAGTTGGCAATAAACTTTGTAGTCGGACTCCCACAAGTAATGAACAACGGGGGAGTGTGAGACATGTTCTACACTCCTCACGCAGCCTACCGCACGATAAGTAGCTGTCTCTTATAAATTTTCGATAACTCCTGCAGGCCGGGCGTCTGCACGATCTTGGGGGTACGCATACTAAGGTGACGTGGGTGTGAAACGGAACGAAACCGTATTTACATTCCATCTAATGCACTAAGTTGTCTATTAAGAATTAAGTAGCCCGTATGATTCTAGAAAGATGACGCAGCCCGTTCGACGCCAAATAAATCGGAGAAACAATTTAATGTTTTTGTAGTATCATGTCTAGGAATGATTATTATATTTCGATTATGCTTAGCAGTATTATTTAACTGACATGTACGTACTCGGCACAGCCGATTGTTTGTTATTTCCGTGTTGTTCGCCGATCTGATGAACCAGCTGGATATTTCAACGGGGAGCATATTAGGTATGCCGGGTGATGTGTCGATGAGTTCGGGCATATGGGGGTTACTTTTAGATTATAAACTTTAAAGTGTTTTGATTGAACCTTCTTGAATTTATTTATATTCTACTCAGCTTTATGGTATGAATAAAAGGGGTCATCAGGTGATTCCCGAGTTGTAGTTTAAGTTAACATTTTTATTTCCGCCGCAATTTAGTTTTTATAAGTAAAGAGTAAGTTAATGTTTTATTTTGAAATGAGCCTCACGTTTCACCGCGGCAAAATACTCCCAAGTTTCGACGCAACGTAGCTTTATTCTTCCCTGCAACACTTTGTGGTGTTACAATGCTCATAATAATACCAAAGTAATTTGGCAGTTTCACCAGATCTACCGTATAAACGAGAAAATTATCTTAAATCTTCCACTCGTATGTCTCGTATAAATAAAAACTACAATAGTACAATTGTATATTCACAATGCATCCTTTTATATCTCAATAGTTTTAGCAAAATAAAATGAAATTGCAACTTTGTATGGTGTATATTCAACCATTTTGGCTCAACAAGCAAAATGGGAAAATTCCTTGCGCACTGGCGCTTTTACGTAATTCTTAAATTACCCCTCACATTTGGGGAATTTTTCCATACCCACTTAACTTTGACTTTGTGCTCAAAATACCTCTACTATCAAATGCCTTGACGACGTTAGGGTTTTCCTCCCTCTCACCAGCCTCCATCGATGAACCTCTAAACTTTTCTCTCCTCCCACCATCTTCCATTGTTATTTCTTGAATTTTCTGAGGCATTTATGCCACTAATTTTGAATTATAGTTAGATTTTGTGGTTAATAGAGATTATTCATCAAATTTCCAACTAACAAAATAAAAATCATATTATTTGCTTTGTTAAATTAATTCAAAATTTCTTC